>CM045994.1:102370310-103570310 GCA_025175895.1 Wurfbainia villosa
TCGCTCGACAGCGTGTCGTGGTCAACTTGGTACGCAGCGGGCACGATCTTGAAAACCTGAAAAAAATAAAAATAGAATAAAGAATAAAATAAAATAAAATAAAATGACTAAAAAAATGAAAATAGCATGGGTTGACTCCCAAGAAGCGCTTGTTTAAGGTCGTTAGCTTGACCCTCGCTTATCCCTAGTTTTGGGGATATGGCTCGAGGAGTGTGCTCTACCCCTCTTCCTCCTCAACCAGATCCGTGGTGTTAGGTTGGGGTCGGAAATCTCCAGCTCTTTATCCTCAGACCCCCCTTTGAGCTTATTAAGATAAGTTTGTTCTGGTGCTCCTTCTAGTGTTGTTGACTGGAGACTGTCAATCCTACAACAATCATCAAAAACAAAAGGTTGTTTAACAGCTTTTGAAAGGTCGAATTCGATTTTGTCGTTTCCAAATGCAAGTGAGAGTTTGTGGTTCTTGACATCTATCATTGCCCCTGCAGTAGCCAAGAAAGGTCTCCCCAAAATGAGTGGAATGCATGGGTCTTCATCCATATCAAGCACTACAAAATCTGCAGGAATAATAAAATTTCCCACCTGCACTGGTACATCTTCTAAGATTCCCAAAGGATATCTAATGGAGCGATCGGCTAACTGTAAGGCCATAGTAGTTAGTTTCATTTCTCCCAAATCCAATTTCTGTTGGGATTTTCCGAGCCACAAAAACCGCTTTTTGCGTTGCGAAAACCTCGGAAGCCCCGGCCACGGATCCGTGCGAAGTATAAAATATAAAACTAACATGTATGTGTTTAATACCTTTAGATCTACTCTAGATCTACATGATAAGAAGTTACCCTCGATGCGATGCCCTTCGTAAATCCCGCTCGTCCAAAAGGTTCGCCGGAACTCGAGAGTGTCAAGTGCACACTCCTCTATTGGTATCCACACAAGCAATAGGTGGAGAAAAATACCTTAGAGTGTGCTAGCACCCTTTAGGAATTTCGGCCAAGGAGGTTGGGAGAGCTTGAGAGGCTGTTCCAAGGAAGAAGATGAAGTTCGGAATTAACTCACCCAAATGAATTTCATCTAATGAAACCCCTAAAGTGGCCGGCCACTTCATGGAGGGGGGGTTACATGCATGCATGTAACTCCCATGACCCTTGGTCTCCCTCATGATGTGGCACCAATTGACCAAGTCAATGATGATGTGGAGCACCATCATTGGCCGGCCATGCCTAGTCATCATCATGACATGGCATTTGGTCAAGTCAAACTTGACCTTTCATCTTCCCTCTCAAGTCAAGTCAAACTTGACCTCTAATCTCCCATGGTTGATCAAATCTAACCACTTGACTCAAGTCAATTTAATATAATGAATCTCTATTCATTAATTTAAATTGATTTGATGAATCAAATCTCAATTAGACTCATTCAACACTTGAATCAACTTGAGTCTAACTCAATTAGTCTAATTTGGATTACTCTTAATCCAATTTGGTTCATCCCATGAACCTAATCCTCATGGTTCATCATATGAACCTAATCTCCATCTAATTGCTCTTATGTGTGTGACCCTATAGGTTCTTGTAACGTTGGCAATGTCCCTAAATCGATTTAGGAACATAAGCAATGAGCGGTATCTAGCAACACATCATTGCTACCCAAGTTACAAGAATGTTGAGCTCCAACATCACCTTTGTGACTACTAATTGTGACTCTCACAATATGTGACAATGTCCCTCTATCCTTGACATCTAGATTGACCAATCGAGGCATAGACCGTGTCATCCTCGGTACAATCTAAATCTTGAACTCCAAGTAGACTCACTCTAATCAAATGAGCTCAATATCTCATATTGACTCATTTGGGCATGGCCATGCACTTCGTGGTCTCACTCTATCAAGAATATCGATGTCACCCCCCTCATATAGGAGGGATAGATCCCATCTACATCACTCACATCCCTCCGCATAATTCGTTACATACCCAGTAATCGCCTTTATAGTCCACCCATTTACGGGTGACGTTTGACGAAGCCAAAGTATGCAACTCGTTATGTAGGGAACCATGGTGACTTCAGTTCTAAGGACTAATAGTCATACTAATAGCCACATGAGAAAGTATATGACACTCATATAACGATCCATGATACTTTCTCATGGCGGGTCATTCAGTATATATTCTCCAATGCATACCCATGTGTCAACTTGATATCTCATATCCATGACTTGTGAGATCAAGTCATCTTGTTGACCTACATGCTAGTCTCTACGCATTAACATTGTCCCTGAATGTTAATACTCGACTAGGAATGATTAAGAGTAGTGTTCTCTATATCATCTCATTATCGATTCAACCAATCGATTGATATAGATAAGAACCTACTACTCAAGGACATTATTATATTTAGTTATTTGGCACCAATACAAGTAAATATAATAACCATGCCTTTATAAATAGGAATATGATACAATAAAGTCCATACAACAATCATCACATGATTGGCTCTAGGGCTTTCACTAACAATCTCCCACTAGCACTAGTGCCAATCACCATAGTATCTAATACCCAATGACCTAGTGTGACCATCATGCTTTTTCTGTGCCAAAGCCTTGGTCAAGGGATCTGTGATGTTAGCCTCTGTGGGTACTCTACAAATCTTCACATCTCCTCGATCGACAATCTCACGAATGAGATGGAAGCACCAATATATATTCGCCTCTCAGTAGAATCAATAATCGGTCTCGCTTGGAACTCTTCCACCACGTGCTACCTATTCAAGCAAAACACGAACCCCGATCGCGATCTATAATCATCCTCGGCCGGGCTTTGGAAGCCGCATACCGTGAACCCTTTACAGCTAGCTCCTCATCGCCTCCAAATATCAAGAAATATTCTTTAGTCCTTCTCAAGTACTTATGAATATTCTTGATTGCTATCCAGTGACGCTCACCTGGATCTCACTGGTATCTACTCGTCATGCTCAAAGCATACGAGACATCAGGACGAGTACACAGCATGGCGTACATGATAGATCCTATAGCAGATGCGTAAGGGATCTTATCCATGCGGTCTCTCTCCTCTCTAGAAGAGAGACTTTGAGTCTTCGAAAGACTCACACCATGTGACATCGGCAGAAGTCCTTTCTTGGAATTCTGCATGGCAAACCGAAGTAATACCGTGTCAATGTATGTACTCTGACTTAGGCCAAGCAATCTCTTAGATCTATCTCTATAGATCTTTATGCCTAGAATACAGGCTGCTTCACCTAAGTCCTTCATTGAGAAGCACGTCCCCAACCAAGTCTTCACAGACTGTAGCGAAGGGATGTCATTCCCAATGAGTAGTATGTCATCCACATACAATACAAG
Source organism: Wurfbainia villosa (assembly GCA_025175895.1). Classification (NCBI taxonomy): domain Eukaryota; kingdom Viridiplantae; phylum Streptophyta; class Magnoliopsida; order Zingiberales; family Zingiberaceae; genus Wurfbainia; species Wurfbainia villosa. Next base: position 102,373,665 of record CM045994.1, read on the forward strand.
GAACACAACTGTGTTCCCATTAACCCTCTTGTAGACACAGGGTTCATCTTCATTCTTGATGAAACCAAACTGTTTGATCGCATCATCGAATCGAAGATTCCAGCTCCGAGAAGCTTGCTTTAGCCCATAAATGGACCTTTGCAGCTTGCATACCTTCCCATTATGCTGTGGATCTACAAAACCCTCAGGTTGTGTCATGTACACATCCTCGAGTAAGTTTCCATTCAGAAACGCCGTTTTGACATCCATCTGCCAGATCTCATAATTGTGGTATGCTGCAATAGCAAGCAAGATCCGAATGGACTTAAACATCGCCACTGGAGAAAAGGTTTCATCATAGTCAATACCATGAATTTGCTTGAAACCTTTAGCCACCAATCGGCCCTTATAGGTATGCGTAAGTCCATCCATGTCAGTCTTTCTCCTAAAGACCCACTTACACCCAATGGGTTTGACTTCGTGGATCAACCAAAGTCCATACTTGGTTAGTGTACATGGATTCCATCTCTGATCTCATGGCGCCTAGCCATTTCTCGTAACTGGCTCATCACGGCTTCCTCGATAGGAGGTAGGCTCATTCTCAATGAGCATAACGTCATCATGGTCGACAAGAGAAATGAGTATCTCTCAGCCGACGACGACCCTATCGACCGCAAGAGGTTGGTCTATTTGAATGTGGTTGTTCCACAACTCTTGTGCAACAACCTCATCACCCACAACACTTTGTGGTTCCTGCTCAACCTCCATCAAGGCCTCAAGCATATGGTCCTTATCTTGAATTTCTTCAAGATCGAAGGTACTCCCACTAGTTTTTCTAGAAACAAAATCCCTTTCTAGAAAACCCCAGTCTTTGCCACAAACACTTTGTGCTGACTGGGAATGTAGAAGTAATATCCCTTTGTATCCTTGGGATATCCAACAAAATAGCACCTATCGAATTTGGGTCCCAGTTTGTCTGAGACTTGACGTCGAACGTAAGCCTCACAACCCCAAATCCTCATAAAAGACATCTTGGGATTTTTCCCTGTCCATATCGTATATGGTATCTTTACCACAACCTTGGATGGTACACGGTTAAGGGTAAAGGCTGCTGTGTCCAGAGCATATCCCCAAAAGGATATAGGAAGATCTGTGTGACTCATCATAGATCGTACCATATCCAATAGGGTACGATTCCTCCTTTCGGATACACCATTCCACTGTGGTGTTCCAGGAGGAGTGAGTTGGGATAGAATCCCACACTCAGCTAGATAGTCACGAAACTCATGGCTAAGGTATTCACCACCTCGATCTGATCGAAGTATCTTAATACTCTTGCCAAGCTGGTTTTGTACTTCATTCTTGAATTCTTTGAACTTTTCAAAGGATTCAGATTTATGTGTCATAAGATACACATAACCATATCTACTAAAGTCATCAGTAAATGTAATGAAGTACCTGTAACCACCTCTAGCAGCAACATTGAAAGGACCACATACATCACTATGTATAAGTCCTAACAAATCTGTTGCTCTTTCGCTATGTCCACTAAAGGGAGTCTTGGTCATCTTACCTAAAAGGCAAGACTCGCATGTCTCATATGATTCAAAATCAAATGAGTCTAGCAGCCCATCCTTATGGAGCTGAGATAAGCGACTCTCATTTATGTGACCTAAGCGACAATGCCAGAGATAGGTTTGGTTCAACTCATTTGACTTGAACCTCTTGGTACTTATGTTATAGATAGGGCTCTCTAAGTCTAGAAAGTAGAGTCCGTTCATTAGAGGTGCACTACAATAGAACATATCATTTAAATAAACTGAACAACATTTGTTCTTTATTATAAATAAAAATCCTTTCTTGTCCAAACAAGAAAATGAAATGATGTTCTTGGTTAAGGCCGGCACATAACAACATTTATCTAATTCTAATACAAGCCCAGAGGGCAGAGATAGATCATAAGTTCCTACAGCAACAGCAGCAACCCTTGCTCCATTGCCTACTCGTAGGTCCACCTCGCCCTTTGTCAATGCCCTGCTATTTCTCAGCCCCTGCACATTGGTACAAATGTGAGATGCACATCCGGTATCTAATACCCATGATGAAGAAATAGATAGATTGACTTCTATAACATTTATACCAGAAGTAGAAGTCTCACTTCTCTTCTTCTTAAGATCTTCCAGGTATGCCTTGCAGTTACGCTTCCAGTGTCCTTCTTCCTTGCAGTGGAAGCAAGCCCCTTCCTTGGCTACCCCTCCTTTGGGTTTAAGTTCTTTGCCTTTTCCCTTGGCTTGGGACTTTCCCTTACCTTTAGGCTTGCCCTTTCCTTTCTTCTTCTACACCATCAAAATGGTGTCAGATTTACCCTTCTTAAGTTTAAGCTCAGCAGTTCTCAACATGCTGAGCATTTCAGGCAATGGCTTATCAATTTCATTCATGTTATAATTCATGACAAATTGATTGAAGGCTTGTGGCAAAGATTGCAAGATCAGGTCAATGGCCAGCTCTTGGCCAAGTGGGAATCCCAGCCTTTGTAGGTTTTCTACGTACCCAATTATCTTGAGTACATATGTACCTACAGGAGTCCCTTCTTGCATCTTGGACCCAAATAATGCCTTAGAGACTTCATATCTCTCATGCCTAGCTTGTCCTTGATATAGTTGATGAAGATGTCCAACCATATCATAAGCATTCATGAACTCGTGTTGCTTCTGAAGCTTAGAGTTCATGGTCGCGAGCATAAGAAATGACACATCTAATGCATCATCTTGATGCTTCTTGTAAGCATCTTTGTCAGCTCGCGAGGCAGTGGCAGGAGGTGCCTCTGGAATGGGCTGCTCCAGGACATACAACTTCCTTTCTTGGGTGAGAACAATTATCAAGTTCCTGTACCAGTCCAGGAAATTTGCTCCATTGAGCTTGTCCTTCTCAAGGACAGATCGCAGAGAGAGAGTGTTCGTGGTTGTCGACATAGTTATCTACAACATATAATGCAGAGAATTAATATCATATTCCTTTTATCATTTAATTAGGCCTTTAATCAAATGATGCTCCCACTGAATTATAGGAATTTTGTAGAATCGAGTTATGGATGTGGTCAAACCACATTTACTAGATTCATACAAACTAGCTATAATTCTTGCAGGACAAGATCCAAATCATACTAAGCCTTGAGTTAGCTTTGGCTAAATCGCCCAAGACTTAGTACGATCGGTGGGTAACACATTACCGATTACATCTCTATGCAACTCTTGTTTATAGGATTAAGACCCACATTTACAAAAGACCTTGAGTTAGCTTTGGCTAAATCGCCCAAGATTTAGTGTAAATGCGATCTTAACCTATCTTTCCAACGATTGGAATATGCCTATAGTTCTACTCGATCCAATTGAGTTAACTAGTTTTGCTCAATCTAATTGAGCTTACTCTAACCCGAGTCGTGATAGGCGGGACCAAGATTGTCCCTCCGCACCCTACCAAGATAATATGCGTTTCTCTACTTTGGCAGATTCAACAACAACAAATGATCGAGGTAGTGATGGGTATCAAGGCTCGGTAGGCATTTTCGAGTTGATTCGATTATGATCTAATCTAATCGTAATGTGTATCTTATACGCATTTAGGCCTTTATTATCCTATATTAGCATGCATCATATACATACATTAATTATTCTAGCATGCATCATATACATACAAGAAAATTAACCTAGCATGCATCATATACATACAAACATTTTTCTACTAGCATGCATCACATACATACAAGAAAAATCAAATTAAATATACATATATATATATCAACATATATATATATATCATTAAATGTGATATAGTCATGGCCCTACTACGATCTTCTCAAGCCAATGAGAAGATCGGACGGTCAACCTAAGGCTAGCGGCTTCTCCAAGCACTTCCTTTGACCGCCATGTGTCGTCGTCACCCTTCTCGTAATCTCGTCTTCGAGTGGACTTTCCACCGCTCCATTTTGTACATTACAAATATGAAACTCGAGTTACATTCGAGTCTAAAAACTAATTACAACTAGAATTTCAAAATAAGAGGTATATGCAGTGTGTCGCATACACTATACAACACGCACAACCACAAAACGGCACGCAGGCCGTATTATGAATTACAACACACTTATTCAATCAAATTGAGGTCATTGGGCCATGACAATCACAGAATTATACATAATTCTAAATTATGTATTTTTACAGAAATTTCTATAATTTTTCCTAATTTATTTCGAATTTATGAGTCAACTCTCCGTAACGGTCCCGCTAAGCGGTTTCAAGCGCGATCGCGGGACATGGCCCCTTTCGGGGATAGGGGCAGCGCCCCTACTCGCAAAATAAACTTCGCGAGTGTCCCTACAATGATCTTACAGTGACTTAAGTCGCTTTCCCAAAAACCTAAAGCGAGAACTCGCCGATTCGGAGAGTTTTTCTCGACGGTTGAAGCCTACGAGTGTCCCAACACTCGTTGCTTCGACTCTACGAGAAAAATACCCAAAAATTCTATAAAATAAGAAAATTTACAGAAACATATAAATCTGTAATTTTTATATCTAATATAAAAACTACAAAAACGAAACACATACATGCTTCGTGACGTGGCTCGATAGCTGGGTTTTTCCGAGCCAAAAACCGCTTTTGCGCTATGCGGAAACCTCAAGCCCGCCACGGATCCGCAAGTATAAAATATAAAAATAACATGTATGTGTTTTAATACCTTTAGATCTACTCTAGATCTACATGATAAGTTACCCTCGATCGATGCCCTTCGAAATCCCACTCGTCCAAAGGTTGCGGAACTCGAGTGTCAAGTGCACACTCCTCTATTGGTATCCACACAAGCAATAGGTGGAGAAAAATACCTTAGAGTGTGCTAGCACCCTTTAGGAATTTCGGCCAAGGAGGTTGGGAGAGCTTGAGAGGCTGTTCCAAGGAAGAAGATGAAGTTCGGAATTAACTCACCCAAATGAATTTCATCTAATGAAACCCCTAAAGTGGCCGGCCACTTCATGGAGGGGGGGTTACATGCATGCATGTAACTCCCATGACCCTTGGTCTCCCTCATGATGTGGCACCAATTGACCAAGTCAATGATGATGTGGAGCACCATCATTGGCCGGCCATGCCTAGTCATCATCATGACATGGCATTTGGTCAAGTCAAACTTGACCTTTCATCTTCCCTCTCAAGTCAAGTCAAACTTGACCTCTAATCTCCCATGGTTGATCAAATCTAACCACTTGACTCAAGTCAATTTAATATAATGAATCTCTATTCATTAATTTAAATTGATTTGATGAATCAAATCTCAATTAGACTCATTCAACACTTGAATCAACTTGAGTCTAACTCAATTAGTCTAATTTGGATTACTCTTAATCCAATTTGGTTCATCCCATGAACCTAATCCTCATGGTTCATCATATGAACCTAATCTCCATATAATTGCTCTTATGTGTGTGACCCTATAGGTTCTTGTAACGTTGGCAATGTCCCTAAATCGATTTAGGAACATAAGCAATGAGCGGTATCTAGCAACACATCATTGCTACCCAAGTTACAAGAATGTTGAGCTCCAACATCACCTTTGTGACTACTAATTGTGACTCTCACAATATGTGACAATGTCCCTCTATCCTTGACATCTAGATTGACCAATCGAGGCATAGACCGTGTCATCCTCGGTACAATCTAAATCTTGAACTCCAAGTAGACTCACTCTAATCAAATGAGCTCAATATCTCATATTGACTCATTTGGGCATGGCCATGCACTTCGTGGTCTCACTCTATCAAGAATATCGATGTCACCCCCGTCATATAGGAGGGATAGATCTCATCTACATCACTCACATCCCTCCGCATAATTCGTTACATACCCAGTAATCGCCTTTATAGTCCACCCATTTACGGGTGACGTTTGACGAAGCCAAAGTATTCAACTCGTTATGTAGGGAACCATGGTGACTTCAGGTCGAAGGACTAATAGTCATACTAATAGCCACATGAGAAAGTATATGACACTCATATAACGATCCATGATACTTTCTCATGGCGGGTCATTCAGTATACATTCTCCAATGCATACCCATGTGTCAACTTAATATCTCATATCCATGACTTGTGAGATCAAGTCATCTTGTTGACCTACATGCTAGTCTCTACGCATTAACATTGTCCCTGAATGTTAATACTCGACTAGGAATGATTAAGAGTAGTGTTCTCTATATCATCTCATTATCGATTCAACCAATCGATTGATATAGATAAGAACCTACTACTCAAGGACATTATTATATTTAGTTATTTGACACCAATACAAGTAAATATAATAACCATGCCTTTATAAATAGGAATATGATACAATAAAGTCCATACAACAATCATCACATGATTGGCTCTAGGGCTTTCACTAACAATTTCTTGCATATGGAAAGAGGTATCAGATTTACACTGGCGCCCAAATCACAAAATGTCTTATCAAAATTTGAGTCATTAATTATGCAAGGTATAGAAAAGCTACCCGGATCATTTAGTTTGGGAGGTACCATGTTCTTAATTAAAGCGCTGCACTCCTCAGTAAGAGCCACTATTACATGCTCCTCGACTTTTCTTTTATTGGTTAAGATATCCTTCAAGAATTTGGTGTATGTAGGCATTTGTTGAAGAGCTTCTATAAAAGGTATATTGATATACAGCTTCCTAATTACCTCAAGGAACTTACTAAATTGTTCATCCAATTTTTCCTTAATCATCCTTTGAGGGAACGGGATAGGGGGCTTATATGTTCTTGGTTCCCTATTCGACACGCCTGTGTCGTTCAGCACAGGCTGGGCGTGTCGGCTGCTGAAGTTACCCGACACGGGTGTGTCGGCTGACATGCGCTCATGTGTCTGCTTTCCCTCAGGCGTGTTGAACAATACGCCCTGGGTCAGGGTGTGTTATCGGCTTCCTTTGCTACTCAACCCAGGCGTGCTGCTGTCTTCTTCCAACTCTGGCACGCTCGTGTCAGAGGCTGCTTGTTGAGCTCTGTCTCCTTCTATAATCCTTCCACTTCTCAAACTTATAGAATTACAATGCTCGGCTGGGTTTACTCGAATTTCGGAAATCTGCGGGCATCATGATCTTGGTGGTTTGATTTTCCAGCATTCTTGTGTGATTAGTCAAATTATCAACCTTGCTTCCCAATTGCTTGATTGCCTCGGTATTATTTTGATGTTGCCGGTTTGATTCTACAATATGCTGTCGAAATTCATCATTTATCTTCCCCTGACACGTAATAAAATTTTCCATCATCTTTTCTAAGCTCGACTTGGGTCCTGGTTGAAATCCCGAAGGTGCTCCAAAATTGTTCAGTCCAGAAGAATTGTTCAGTTCAGAAGACTTTTGATTTGCTCTATACGAAAAGTTGGGATGATTCCTCCAACCGGGATTGTCGTTGTAGTATAGTGGTAAGTATTCCCGCCTGTCATGCGGGTGACCCGGGTTCGATCCCCGGCAACGGCGCCAAAATCTTGATGTGTTGTTTTCCGCAAGTGCACGGTTGTCGTCAAGTAATAAAAATATCGATCCCACAGGGATTGGGTCAATTACCGAGTGGTTGTGATACCAAGTTATCTAGTCAATCGAATTGTGGTTTAAGCAAAGAACCTGAGAAGTCAAGAACGACGAATGAGAAGAACGAGCTGAAAGTCAAGAGTTGAGAAGAATCTCAGGATATGGGTTTCACCACGTCGACGATTTATAAGGTGATTTAATTCTTTCCTAACCTTATTAGAGTTGTTTTGATGGAACCTATCCTAAGGTAAATCAACGGCCCCTTTCGAGGTCTACGTTAACTGTACCTATCAAACTCAATTTACCTATCACGGTGTTCGAGTAAGGGTTGCCACCATTAGGCTTCTGATTAAAATTATTTAGCGCATCTACTTGCTCAATCCCAGCTCCTTCAGATGGTGCGTGTAGGATTTGGCAATTCATTGCTACATGTCCTGTTACACCACATATCTCGCATGTGACATTAGATGAGTTTACAGCTGATACATTAAAATGTTCGAGCTTTTGAGTTAACGCATCGACTTTCGCACTGAGTAGATCAATGGTACTTACCTCAAACTTACCTGGAATTTTAGTTTGATATCCTCGTTCTGTAGCCCATTGGTGAGAATTCATTGCCACATTCTCGATGATCTCAAAAGCTTCATCTAATGTTTTGTTCATAAGAGCTCCTCCTGCAGCAGAATCAAGAGAAACTTTAGTAGCATACGAGATTCCATTGTAGAAAGTATGAACAATGAGCCACTTCTCCAGCCCATGATGAGGGCATTGCTGTAGTAATCCCTTAAATCTGTCCCAGGCTTCAAATAATGTTTCTCCATCCTTTTGCGCAAAATTCGTGATTTGATGACGAAGACTTGCAGTTTTGCTGGGTGGAAAATACTTGTCTAAGAATCTTTGCTCCAGCTGATCCCAGGTAGTTATACAATCTGCTGGAAGAGAGTGTAGCCAAGCTCTAGCTTTGTCCCGCAATGAGAAAGGAAACAAGCGCAGTCTAATAGCATCAGCTGAGGCTCCATTCAGTTTTAAAGTTTCACAAAATTCCAAAAATACTTCCAAGTGTAGATTTGGATCTTCAGTGAGTGCTCCTCCGAATTGATGCTGTTGGACCATGGATAGTAGAGTCGGTTTTAATTCAAAATTGTTCGCTTCAATAGGGGGTCTTCTAATACTCGATCTCAATCCCCTTGTACTAGGTGCTGCATAATCCCTTAGAGGTTTATTCTCATTCTGATCAGCCATGTTGGAGGTCAGATTTTCTTCCTGTCGTTGCTGAAATCGTCTTCTAGCAAGGAACGTTCTCTCTATCTCAGGATCAATATCGAGGATTTCCCTATTAAATCTGTGCATGCAATAACAAGGGAGGCTCCCAAAACAAGAATTCAGAATAGACAAAAAGAAAGAAAAAAAAACAAAAATAGAAATCTAGATTAACTAAATCACGCTCAATTCGATATTGAGTGCCAATCCCCGGCAACGGCGCCAAAAACTTGATGTCTTGTTTTCCGCAAGTGCACAGTTGTCGTCAAGTAATAAAAATATCGATCCCACAGGGATTGGGTCAATTACCGAGTGGTCATGATATCAAGTTATCTAGTCAATCGAATTGTGGTTTAAGCAAAGAACCTGAGAAGTCAAGAACAACGAATGAGAAGAATGAGCTGAAAGTCAAGAGTTGAGGAGAATCTAAGGATATAGGTTTCACCACGTCGACGATTTATAAGGTGATTTAATTCTTTCCTAACCTTATTAGAGTTGTTTTGATGGAACCTATCCTAAGGTAAATCAACGGCCCCTTTCGAGGTCTCGTTAAGCTGACCTATCAAACTCAATTTACATCACGGTGTTCGAGCATAGGGGATCATAATCAGCTAAGAGGACCTGTCACGAGACCCCCGCAAACCTCCCTATGTCTTACCTCCGTTACTTGGTAAAAACTGGATTTGATAGATCCATTAAGTTCATGAGAGTTCCTCTAGAGTCAAATTTCCTCTTCACCGTAGGTTTGCACACGGGACCATAATCATTGGGGACTGTCACGAGACCCCACAAGCCCTCATAGATACACTACCACTACTAGTAGGAGTTATTCCCTAGTTGGTTACGCTTTTGAACTCGGGTTCACTGTTAGGTACTTCCCCTTTGCTCCTTAGGTTTATCAATAAGAATCCAAAAGAACCAGATCAAAATAAACAATAGTTCAGGTAGTATAGATTATATCATCCGTCATAAATCGTCAAGGGCTACTCCCCCATCCTAAGATTACAGGATACTACTCCATAGTCTGACAAGAATTACTAGAGAAAGAAATTACGATCCTGGGTGCCATATCCTTCTTCTGCCGACTCCTTCTCTTTATCTTCTTCTGTCGTCGATCTCTGACCACCCGCCGTCCTCTCCTTAGGGTTAGAATCTCTCCTCTTTTATAGCCTTGGCCTCCTCTTCAATTAAGGCAATAGATTTCTCCGTAATTGAGATGAAGATCCTAATTGCTCGCAGAAAAGGAATTCTGGAATTAGGCCAACACGCCCATGCCAAATGAGGGCACTGGCGTGTCGGGCATTTCCCTCCGAGTGTGTTGCGCTTGAACTGGGGCGTGTTGGAGCTGAACTGGGCATGTCGGCCGCTGGAACCCCTGACATAGGCGTGTCAATCGGTGAGCCATGGCGTGTTGGAGCTGAACTAGGCGTGTCGGCCGCTGGAACCCCTGACACAGGCGTGTCAATCGGTGAACCAGGGCGTGTTGGCTGCTGGCTCTCATGACATGGGCGTGTTGATTTCTAACACGCCTGTGTTGTTTTGATATGCCTGTTTCTTCGCCCTGTTAACACAAAAACACCCAAAAGCAGTCTCTTCGTCCAAAATATGCTAAACTTTAACTGAATCATGATAAAATACATGCCTAGGATATGAAATGTGATAGAATACATGTATATGGAGTAGTGAAAACATAGCATGATTTACACACATCAATCATCATACTGCATGGTATTCCCAAGACCATCATTTCAGATAGGGATGGTCGCTTCACTTCATAGTTTTGGGGATGCGTTCATAAGGCACTTGGCACGAAGCTGCATTTCAGTGCCGCCTTTCATCCACAGACAGATGGACAAACAGAAAGGGTGAACCAAGTACTGGAAGACATGTAACGAGCTTGTGCCTTGGATTTCAAAGGGAGTTGGTGCCGCTACTTATGTTTAGCGGAATTCGCTTACAATAATAGCTACCAAGCTACCATCAGAATGGCACCTTATGAAGCATTATATGGGAGGAGATGTAGGTCTCCGATCTGTTGGTACGAAGGTGGTGAGAAGAAAGAGATGGGACTTCAGACGGATTTCATCGACGACACCACCTGAGCGATATAGAATATCCGCCAAAGAATAGAGACTGCTCAGAGTCGGAAAAAGAACTATGTGGATCAGCGACGTAGACCTTTGGAATTCAATGTCGGAGATTTGGTATTTCTCCGGGTAGCTCCTATGAAAGGAATAATGAGATTCGGGAAGAAAGGAAAGCTAAGTCCGCGATACGTAGGACCGTACAAGATCCTGAAAAGAGTTGGCAAGGTAGCTTACGAGCTAGGACTACCTCAGGAGATGTCTGCTATTCACAACGTGTTCCATGTCTCGATGCTTAAGAAGTGCATTTCTAGTACCGACCAAGTGGTCGAGCCACAGACAGTGCAAATTCAAGAGGACCTGAGCTATGAAAGTCGACCTATCTGGATACTAGACCGAGAAGTCAAAAGACTAAGGAATAAAGAAGTACCCTTAGTGAAGGTCCTATGGCAAAGTCAACGATACGAAGAAGCCACCTGGGAACGTGAGGATGACATGAAGCAAAAGTACCCCGAGTTGTTATAAGTTTCGAGGATGAAACTTTTATAAGGTATAAGGGATTGTAATATCCCAAATTTTAGTTACTATATTTTTTATTTAAAGGAAATATATATATATATATATATATATATATATATATATATATATATATATAGGTTTATAATCGGGGTAAACTCCATAATATATCTTCTGGGCGTTACTATATACTTAAAACAATCGGGAAAGCTCCATAATATATCTCCTTGGCGTTACAGGAGATATATATATATATAGAGAGAGAGAGAGAGAGAGAAATAAGAATAAAAAAATGAATAAATAGTTTGTAGTCGAGGCTTGAACCATGAACCGTTGATTTTGGGGAATAGGCTTCCCACCACTAAGTCATAAGATTACCAATGAGTAGGATATAACAGAATATATCTATTGGTAGAAAAAAAGAAAAGAATTTGATTAATCTAACTGATAATTTAAAGGGATAATTAGGTTAAGAAAAAACCCTAATTTATATATAAATTTCTTTTATTTTTTTCTCTCTCTCCCTCTTCTCTCTCAACGCCGCCAACGCCCCCCTCTCTCTCCCTCCTCTCTCCAACGCCCCTCCTCTCTCCAACGCCCACGTCCACCCTCACCTCACCTCTCTCTCTCTCTCTCTCATATTTCCTCCGGCTGTCGAATCGAAGAAAAACAGAATGTTTTCTCCAGCCGCCGAGAAAAACAAGAGAGAAAAAGAAAAAAAAAAAGAGAGAGCCTCTATAATTTCTTCATCGTGGGATAATTCAAGAAGAGATTTTCAAGAGGGACTTGGTAGAGGATCACGCTAAAGCAAGGAAATATGTAGGAGGTCTTCTCTTTGCGAAGTCTAACGGTATAAATTGGTGAAAAAGCGTAGGATGTAAGTATCCCCTCACCTGCAGTATAAGTGCTTACGATGTAATGTTGTATGCTTGATTTTGAACGAAAGAATCTAGTATGTGTAGAAGGTTCGACTAATAGGATTAGAAAAATTATTCTTGTTGAGATTCTTCCACGTTATGCATGTTAGATGATGATTTCTATTTATGTTAGATTAATTTTTCTTATGTCACTACCTTATGCCATGTTAAATTGTACTCATGCCGATTTATGCTATGCTACATGCTTATGTTTTCACCCATGTTAGGCATGACTCACGTATATGAAATGTCTAAGAAATGTTTTCCTAAGAGTGGGGACAAGAACACTCTTTAGGACAAAGAACATGTATGTTATTTTACTTTATGCATGGCTTGTACTGGACCCTAACAAGGTCCTTTACCACACGTGATTTTTAGAATTCGAGCATGATGGAAACAAAGTTGTATATGCGACAAATAAATGTTACGCTAAAAAATGCACTTCCAGAATTGATCTGAAGTGAATTAATTGACGATAAAATATATATATAATGCTGGTGAGAAACTAAATAATAAATTAAAGAAAAATAATTTCTAATATTTGTATATATTTCTTAAATTTTCTGCATATTTTATTGTAAAGGATGTGTCAGTTTGGTAGGCTTGCATGAATCTTCTTATGCTTGTAACAAGGTTTTGATTTGATGATTTCTATTTATGTTAGCTTAATTTTCCTTATGTCATGTTAAATTGTACTCATGTCGATTTATGCTATACTACATGCTTATGTTTTCACCCATGTTAGGCATGACTCACGTATATGAAATGTCTAAGAAATGTTTCCCTAAGAGTGGGGACAAGAACACTCTTTAGGACAAAGAACATGTATATTATTTTACTTTATGCATGGCTTGTACCGGACCCTAACAAGGTCCACGGGATGGGCTCCAAGTTGCCCCTAGGTCGACGGACATAGTACGGACCTAGTAACCTAGTAGGTTCGGGATTAGCTACCTCGGATCTATTTAGGATACACGCGAATGATGTTTGTGGTACAATGTCGGGCTCAATATGTTGAGATTATGTTTAAGTATATAAACTATATGTTTTCAAAGAGCATCCTGCATATACCCTTTTATGTTCATCAAATTATCATGTTTAGAGACAATGTACTGTTGTGATGAAAAATGTTAAGTTTATGTTCTTTTCCTAAATTGATCATGTCTCTACTTTAAATAAATGTTGTGCTCATATGTTGTTTAAACGAACATGTCATTACTTTACGTTTAATTCATGATGTATGTTTTTGTGAGTAGGAAAGGACCTTACTAAGCCTATGTGCTTACAGTTTACTTTCCTTGTATTGCAGAAAAGGGCAAGGAATGGATAAATTAAAGGGAGCAGCAGGAGGGGCAAAGATATGTGGCAGTGGCATGGTGGACGAGATCATTTTTCATATACGGACTTATGCATGATTTTCAATTTATGTGTAAACTGTTAGGAGACGTTAATGCTTTCTATGGTGGTTACTCATGTTTATTTTTATAAAACTTGAAATGGTTAATACATGTTTAGTTAAATAAATTGCTAAGACCTTTTTGCCTTGATTAAATTGTTAGGTTGATTGGGTTAATGTAATTAGAGTTAAAAGTTGTAAAGTTTTTTTAAATGCTTCCGCTATTATATGCATGAATGTATGATCGCGTAGCACCGCCACCCGTCTATAGGATGTGTGTTAGGAGGACGGGAAGGACGAGCATTACAATGGACGAGCTAAGCAGACGGTTTGAATCTTTGATTCCTTCATCTGCATGCATGACCATTGACTTTGGAGAAGGGGAGACAACATATCGTGAGGACCACTTTGTAGGGAAGGGGACTGCAGATGAGCAGATCGAGCATTGTGACGCAATTAGGGACTATGATCAAAGGGCCCATAACCCGTACTCTAATACCTATAATCCCAGATGGAGGATTCACCCAAATTTCTCCTACAAAAATAACTCGGTAAACCACCAACCATCCGGAGGATACGGGCAGCAGCAGGGCAATGGGCAGCGACCACAGAAGTCCAGACTGGAACAGATGATGGAGGACTTCATTGCTACCCAAACTAAGGCCAATGAAGAATTCAGTCGCCAGCATCAAAAGTCTCAAGAAGCACTGAGAGACTTGAAGGCCACCGTTGATGGCCTTGCAAGTCATACCAAGATGTTGGAGACACAAGTGGCCCAAATAGCCCAATCCGTGTCACAACCTGTGAAGAACTCTCCGCCAAGCCAAGGAAAAGAGGAAGGAGTAGGGCAAAGTAGCCAATTCGTCAAGGGGTGTGCAACCATGATTTCCACCCTACTTGACCAAGCTGAGTTTGAAGAGAAAATCCCAGTACAGCTTGAGGACCCCGGTGAATTCATTATTCCCTACTCGATTTATGGGGAGAGTTTTGACGAAGCGCTATGCGACTTGGGGTCATCAGTCAGTGTGATGCCCTACGCATATTTTCTTAAGATGGGACTGAGCGGTCTCCAATCAGCGAATCTTGGTATTCGTGTGGGGGATGACTCAGTGAAGGAGCCCGTTGACCTGCTACCAAGCGTTCCTATGATGATCGAAGATTTCGTGATACCCACAAACTTCATCATACTAGACACAGGACCGAACCCCTAGAATCCTATCATTCTGGGAAGGTCTTTTCTAGCAACCGCAGGGGCGTGCATAGATGTGAAGGCACACTGGATCTCCCTGGAGGTAGATGGGGAGATCATCCTTTTCAGTCTTTTGTAGCAAAGAGCTTCCTACTTTGATGCTTCACGATTAGCAGATTGAAGTCGAAACCTCCAGACATGGATCCCGAGATAGATGAATGGAGATTCACTGAACCACCAGAGCCGAGTTGATAGAAGAGTGTGGTCGAGCTAAACGACTTTAAACAAAGCGCTTCTTGGGAGGCAACCCAAGTTTAGTTGTAGATTTCCCTTTTTCTATTGCATTGCATACATGTGTTAGATTTTAGTTTTGATTTCCAACATTGGAGAGTATAGAGGGGAGCCCTAGGATCGACCTAGGGGTATGCATGGCCATGAAGATGATTGTAAGAGAAGGAGACTCCTTATGTTTTGTAAGAAAAAATCTTACGACCCTTAGGCTCCCCGACCTGGATCATACCACCATCTCTATACACGCCAATTGGCGCTTAGACCTGATGTGGAGTCCCCTCCACATGAGGGACCATCTACATCAACGTCCATCTCTCCACCTTTGTACCACTCTCCCTCCAGTCCACACATACATAGGAGCCCACCTAGTCCACACCGACACGAGCCTACACCTATGCCACCATCTTTTTCCACTTTTGAGCAGGATGCAGGTACATCGGCATATGATTTCTTGGAGTTCCGATCGCGCCTCGACGACATCTACACTGAGCAGCAGACGCAGGGGCAGCGATGGGAGGATCAGAGCGCCTACAAGCAAATGGAGTTCCAGGGATTCCGGGAGCATTTCCAGCGGGCAGAGGAGTTCTATGATGAGGCCCGCATATACTTCTAGGAGGAGGCTTCTCGTTGCCAGGATGAGGCAGCTTACCGCAGGGAGATGAGACAACATATGCACGCCCAGCAAGCACAGTGGGATAGGGAGGAGGAGCACCGAGCAGCCGCTGCATCCACCAGCTCTCAGATCGACCACATGTATATGTGGCATCAGCGGCTCAGCAGCAGGTTCTCCCAGGATCCAGAGATGCCCAGGCTCCTAGACTTTCCACCTCGTCCACCATATTAGAGGTATATTTTTGTTTAAGTCTGGGGAGGACCCCAAAATCTATTTTTTTTTGTTTTCCTAGCGCTAGTATCTTTTCTAGTATTTTCATTTGTTCATGCATGCATGAGTTGTTTAGTTCCTTTCAGTACTTAATTTTTGGTGTCTTAAAAGCTATCTCAGTAGTATTTTTGAAAATTGCTTGCATGATGTTGTTCCCATAGGTAGCTTAACTCTATTTATCTTGTGGTATTTTATTCTATGTGCTCTATTGAATGTTCTAGACTTACACTGATTAGCTCTGTTTTTGCACTTACACATGTCAAACAGTTTGACAGGGAGAATCTAGTACATATCTAGTTATGATTCACTTCAATAGTCTAGTACTTTGGAATCCATAGGTGACTCGAGGTTTAGCATTTTAGTTACTGGAGATGCTCGGATTGTGTAAGCCCATTCAGAAAAATCAAAATCCCTATGAGCTGAAAAAAAAGAAGAGGATTTTAAGGGATAAAAAATAGTTGTGTGGGTGGAAATGGCTAGGTGCCCCTTTGAGACCGAGTTAGGTTACTGGGGAAACACCTCCCAATTTCTCTCAATACCGAGCATGCCTTTGAGACTTTATGCTAGATCTAGGGAACGACCCTCGCTTTAGGAAGATAAGTTCCTAAGAACCAAAAACCTTAGGAAAGCTATGAAGTGATGAATTAATTCACCATGGAACGGGCATCCCCTAAGAATGATTCGCCTAGCACGAGCATGAGGAGCTAACTTAGTGAATTTTTAGAACATATCTATTTTGCTTTGATTGAAAATACCACCTAATAAATTTAGTTAGCACACTCATTATAGAACATTATCTTTTTTTTTAAAAAAAAAAATTTATGGCACTGAGGTTTGCTTGAGGACAAGCAAAGATTTAAGTTTGGGGGAAATGATGTTAGCAAAATATATAGGGTTTTAGGAGTAGTTTTTGCTCACATCTTGTTATATTTTGCGTTAGTTTCATACATATGTTACTTTGTTTTTGCATGCATTTCCTATTTTCTAGTTCGGAGGTCTGCTCGTTGTTCTTTTGAATGCAAGTTGAATTTTCGGGCGGAAAAGACGTGTTTTCGGAGCGAAAGAAGGACATTTCATGATAGACGTAGAGTGGGACATGGCCAGGGCATGTGGATTCACACGGCTATGTCCGACGGGCGAAGATCAGCATGCCAGGGCTGCACACGGCCTGACCATGTGGAAACACACAGCCGTGTGGTGGCCCGATGGAGTTGCGCGACTAGGGTTTTTTCTCGATTTTGCAGCGGTCTGAGGCAACGTCTATATAAGGATGGCTCCTCCCAAACTCTAACGGAGAGGCACGATGGCTAGGATGGCATGCTGAAGCCCTAAAAAGCTTCTGTAACTCACAGCAGGGAGGAGAAATGCTGCCGAAGGTCCACCACTTGCAATACAATGTCGGAGAGAAGGTCACAACGCATTGTAATCTCTATTTCTGCGCTCTCTTTCTATTGTAATTGAACTTAAACATGTGTTGTGATTCTTCCTTCGTGTTTATGGTGTAGAACTTTTGATTCTAGTATTAGGGAGTAGCTTGTGTTCATAGACAATGTTGGTTTATATTAAATTCTGGCCAAAAGTTTGATTTGACAATTGGATGTTTCACTTTATTATACCTACGTGTATTTGGCTTTCTTTCCACTGTACTTAGGCGATACGAGGTGGTGACAACCCTCACAATCTAGATTTAGGAGGTTTGATCAAGGAACCTAGGGATAAACCTGACCTCCCGTAACTGCGAGGAGAAGGGAGCGATGGAATCGGAAACGGTCCACCGCAAGGATTGATTTGACATCCTCGTACCCTCTATCCCATCCTTTTGGGTGAGGATAGCTCCCGGTGAATGCGGCGACTCTGTGAGAGAGTGTATGATATCCCTTCCCCAAAACCGTAAGTAGAAGTTTAGACGACGCCAATTGATAATGTTGTTCTGTGGTACACAAGTGAAACCGAAGTCCTAGAATCGCCTTTTTAAGACCCCGACACACTCTTTTCCTCCTCCGTGTGACACCACACTGAGTAGGGTCCTCCGATAGTCCTCACCAACCGACTCTCACTGAGATTTCGTCCAAACAACTGCAACCACTTAGTGTATTGGTACTCGAATCCCAATCCCTGTGGGATCGATAATCTATTTATTACTTGACGACATTCGTGCACTTGCGGGCATTGAGCGCGAGCGCGTACTTTGAGTCTTCGACGGTCTCCGTCACGAGATTTAAGGTCGCGACGGTGTGCATCAATGTTGTTGTTCATAGTTAAGTTCTAAGGGTTGTAGTTGCAAGGTTGACGGTGGTCCTAACTTAAATACGGTGTCACGTGGAGGAAGTGAAGGTTGGTTCAAGTTTCAAAAAAAAGGGATTCTAGGACTTCGATTTCACTTGTGCGTCATGGAACATACTATCAGTTAAATGTTGACTGATTTTCTAATTATGGTCTTGTGGAAGGGACATCATACCCTTTTCCGATGAGCTTTCGCTTCTACCAGGAAATACCTATGCCTAACTAGGGCAACCCTTTCGTTAGGATAGAATAAATGGTATAAGGATGCCAAATCAATCCCTATGAAGAGTTGGAACATGTCCCGTTCCCTACTCCTTCATACCCTTCAATCTAGGGTTACCAGAGATGAGGACAACCACTAAGTTCCTCCTTAGTTCTCCTAGATCTTTGATACAAGGGTTGTCACCCCTTATATCGGCTATGCATAATACATAGAAAACCAAAACACAATCTTCATCAAATCAAACCAACATAAACTGCGAATAAAAATTCATAAATAGAATTAACATTCGACTAGCATGTTCTATGTTACACAAGTTACTCCCTAATCATAGAATCAAAGATTCTACTCCATAGACAGAAAAGAAAAGACAAAAAGCATAATAGAATTACTCATTACAATGCAAAAGATGAATGGAAATTGAATTATAGTGCTCTTAGTCCTTCTTTTCGATGTCGGAGCATAGGTTACGATCCTCTCACCATCTCCTTCTTCCATGTTGTGAGTTTCCAATGCTTTTTAGGTCACCGGTATGCCGTCCCAGCTATCGTAGCTCCTTGTAGAGTTTGGGTGTGGCTTTCCTTTTATAGACTTAAAGTCGGCGCTGCCCGAAGCCACGAAAGAACCCTAATCACGTCGAAATAAGCCAGCGCCACATGACCATGTGGATCCACATGGCCAGGCTGTGTGTGGCGCTGGGGTGGCCAAATCCGTGGTTTGGACATGACTGTGTTGATTCACACGGCTAGGCTATGTCCCCTTTTGTTCCTCCTGCCAAATGTCTTCCTTTTGCTCAAAGAATGTGTCGTTTTCCCTATAAAATGTTGTCTTGCACACAAAAGTACAACGAGCAGATCTCCGAACTAGAAAATAGGAAATGCATGCAAAACAAAGTGAATTATGCATGAAAAAAAGTATGAAATGTAAAGATATGAGCAAAAATTACTCCTAAAACTCTATATGTTTTGCTCACATCAATTCCCTCAGACTTAAATCTTTGCTTGTCCTTAAGCAAACCTCAGTCCCATGAAATTTTAAAAAGTATTGTTCTATACTCAGCATGTTAACTAAATTTATCAAGTAATAGATGTGTTCTAAAGGTTCACTAAATTAGCTTCACATGCACGTGCTAAGCGAATCTTCTTAAGGGATACATCGTTCCATGGTAAGTTAAGTCGTCATCTTATAGCTTTCCTAAGGTTTCTGACTTTTAGGTACTAGTCTGCTCTAAGCGAGGGTCATTCCCTAGATCTAGCATAAAGTCTCAAAGACGTACTCGGTATTGAGAGAAATTGATAGGTGTTTCCCCAGTAACCTAACTCAGTCTTAAAGAGGCACCTAGCCATTTCCACCCGCTATAATTTTTTTTTCGAATAGAACTTTCATTCTTCTCATACTCACGGGTGATTTTGAATTTTCCAAATGGGCTTACACAATTCGATTATCTCCAGTAACTAAAATGTTAAATCTAGAGTCACCTATGGATTCCAAGGTACTAGACTATTGGGATGAATCATAACTAGTTATGTAATAGATTCTCCCTTTCAGAATATTCGTCGAGTATAAGTGTAAAAATAAAAACTAACCAGTGCAAGTCTAGAACATTCATTAGAGCAATAAAATACCACGAGATAAATGAAGTTAGGCTACTTACGGAGACAATTTGTGAAGAAATCTTAAAAATATTATTGAGGTAGCTTAAAAATAGCAAAAACTAAGTGTTGAAATAAACTAGACACTCTATGCATAAATAGATGAATGCCAACTAAGAGTAAAATTCAAATATCAAGAAAGAAAGTACTGTTAAAAAAAACATATCAAAACTTGGGGTCCGCCTAGACTTGTATGAAACAATACCTCTAATATAGTGGCCGAGATGGGAAGTCTGACAGTCTCGGCATGTTGGGCTCCTGAGATAACTTGGTGCTCAGCCGCTGATGTCACATGTACATGTGGTCGATCTGAGAGCTGGTGGATGCAACGGTTGCTCTGTGCTTCTCCTCCCGGGCCCACTGTGCATGCTAGGCACGCATGTGCTGCTGAACCTCCTGCGATATGCAGCCTCCTAGAAATAGATACAGGTCTCATCGTAGAACTCCTCGACCAACTAGAAATGCTCTTGTAAGCCCTGAAACTCTACCTGTTCATAGGTGCTCTGCTCCTCCTATCGCTGCCTCTACATCTGCTGCTCAGTGTATATGTCATCGAGGCGCAATTGGAACTCAGAAAAATCATAGCCAGACGTACCTGCATCCTGCTAAAAAGTAGAAAAAGAAGGTGGTGCAGGTGTAGGTTCTCGATATGGACTAGGTGAGCTCCTATACCTCTGTGGACTCGAGGGAGAGTGATGAGTAGGGGATGAGAGGGGTGCCTTAGTAGAAGGCCCCACATGTGGTGGGGACTTCACTACCCAGTCCAAGCGCCAGTTAGCGTTGTTGGTAATGGTGGTACGATCAATGTCGAGGAGCCTAAGGGATGGTAGGTTTTTTATTACAAAGTACAAAGAGTGCCCTTCTCTTACTATCATCTTCATCACCATACACACTCTTAGGTCGATCCTAGGGCTCCCCTCTACTCTATCTAGTGTTGTATAGTTATACCCCATCCTATGGCAAATATGGGTAAGTAGTCCCCCCAAAATAATTTCTTCCCTCGTCGCATTGCCCATTTTCACTAGGTGTCTAATGAAATGGGACCCTATATCAATGTTACTCCTCTCTTGAAGCATGTCCTATAGGCAAAACAACTCACTTGCTCTCACTACACCGTCACTCTCTCCTCTCCCAAAAATGGTGCTTGCCATAACTCGGTGAAAGTACCTGAAGATAGGGTTCTAGAGGCGGGAGGCTTTTGCTCTAGAAGGGTCATAATTATATTCCCTCATCAATTCAGTCTAAAAGGTCTGTGCATTAAACCCGACAGGAGTCCTCCACTCTCCTCCACTAGGCAATCCAAAATAGTTATTCCATTGGTGCAAGGTCCACTCATGCTCGATGTTGAATAACCTAAATGTAATCCTTACCTCATCGCTCTCTTTTTCCATCAAAATCTCCGCTTCTAATGAACTCAACAATTCTAAAACTATCCTAGGGTAGGTTGAGTGTCTTATCCTCATAATCTCTCCCCACCTCATTTTTGCTAGTAGAGCTTGAACATCACCAAACAAACCTAGGGTTCCTAAGAGATCTTCATCAAAATACCTAGTGGTGGTGATTTTTTGAGTAGAAAGCATATTAAATCTATCTCTATGCTCATCATTGCGAAATACAAGGGATGGATGAGCATCACCTCCCTCCGGAGCTTTTGGAGCATCCCTTCTCCTTGATCTTCGCTTTGAGGTAGCGGATCGCGGTGCCACTTGCTTTGTCCTTCTCATCTTTGCTTCTTTTGGGCTTCCTTGAAGATTGGAGAGGCTCCTAGGAGGTGGGCAAGGCGATTTCACATGGCTAGGGCAAGAAAAATTAAAGTGCACGGTGGGATTGGGGTGAAACACATGGTGTGGCCCTTTTATCCATTGCGCGACACGATCGTGTGTAAACACACGACCTGGCCGTGTGCACCCCTAGGAGATGAGTCAGATGGGGCACGACCATGTAAGAACACATGGCCTAGCCGTGTGCCCCCTATTTCTTTCCCAAAGTGCACCACGGTCCGAATTCTCCCACACGCCCCACCATGTAGGCTCAAAATAATTTTTATTTCTACTTAGCAAGTTCTTTCTAGTCCTAAAACTATTTGTAAAAACGTAAATGACCATAAATCAAAGTCTAAATTATACACATGAATGCAATAAAATTAAAACAACTAAAGACTAAACTTGGGTTGCCTCTTAAGAAGCGCTTTGTTTAAGGTCTTTTAGCTCGAGACCATACTCCATCATTTCAACTTGGCTCTGGAGGCTCCGTAAACCTCCCTTCATTCATCTTGAAATCTATATTTTTTGGTGAAGTGGTCGTCATCCCACATGAGGTATACCCGTCTACGAAGGGAGCATTACACTCTGATAGGTTGAATATGATGATCTCGTCATCTACTTCCAAGGAGATTTTATGCACCTTCACGTCTATGCATGCTCCCGCAGTTGCCAGAAAGGGTCTTTCTAAAATGATGAGATTCTGAGGGTTTGGTCCTGTGTCCAATATGATAATATTTGTAGGTATGACAAAATTCTCAACCACCACAGGTACATGTTCTATCATGTAAACGGGCTCCTTGATCGTGTCGTCCCCCATGCGAATGCCTATGCCCATCGGTTGTATACCACTTAGTCCCATCTCTAGGTAGAATGCGTAGGGCATTACGCTAACTGATGACCCTAGATTGCACAGTACTTCATCGAATCTCTCACCATAAATTATGTAGGGTATAACAAATTCACTAGGGTCCTCCAGCTTGGGTGGGATTTTATCTTCAATTTTAGCCTGATTTGGCAAAGTCGAAATCATGGTCGCACATCCCTTAGTGAATATGTTTTTCTATCCTACTCCCTCACTGTATATCCCCTCTTCCTTAACTTGGTTTTGCCCGGTTGATGGTGGAGAGCTATCCATGACCTGTGATATGGTCTGGGCTATTGGGGCCACTTGCGTTTCCAACATTTTTGTGTGGCTTGTAAGCCCATCGACAGAGGACTTCAACTCCCTAAGTGCCTCTTCAGATCTCTGATGTTGGCACTGGAATTATGCATTGGCCTTTCTTTGGGTAGCAATAAAATCTTCAATCATTAGTTCCAGTCTAGATTTTGGTGGTTGTTGTTGCCCGCTGCCCTGTTGTTTCCCATATCCTTTTGATTGTTGGAAATTTCCCGAATTATTCCTATAGGAAAAGTTGGGGCGGTTCCTCCATCCGGGATTATAGGTGCTGGAATATGGGTTGCTGTGCCTTTCATTGTGGTCGCCAACTTCATCTACATGCTCAATTTGCCCTTCGTAGCTACCCCACCCTCCATAGTAGTCCTTCTGATACACTGCTACTCCTTCTCTAATAGTATTGGCCACACATGCAGATGCAGGGGTTATAGAGTCAAACCGTCTTCTTAGCACATCCATTCTTGTCGCTAAGTGGTCGATGGAGTTGACAACATATCGACTGGCTACATGTGCTATGTGACTATGCTCGGAAGCCCATTGATGGTGGTTCTGAGCCACCTCTTCTATAAGCTCCTTCGCTTCCTTGATAGTCTTATTCATTGAGGCACCTCCTATAGCAGAATTGAGGGACACTTTAGTGGCGTACATGATCCCATTATAGAATATTGTTAGGGCAATCTCTTGCCGTAATATGGTTTTGATGGTGTGGCAAAGGGTTTAAGTTAGATTGATATGTTGATTTGATATGTGCGTTGAAGTCGTGCAGGACTTAGTAATTCGCACATGGAGCCATGGCGAGTTTCACATCTCATGACTCGTGCCTTGAGTCGGTGAAGGATAGCTTTGCGGAAGCCGTGCGCTTGGAGCATCTGAGGGACCGCCGGACGAGAAGCTTGGAGTGAAGCCGGAGGAAGTAGACTTCGAGGCAAGAGACGCGAAGGAGCATTGCAGAGTCGTGCGCCTGATGTTGCCGAGGGACGTGGCCGCGAACGAAGAGAACTTCGAAGGCGAGGGACTCCGAGGGATGAGAGTGAGCGATTGTAACCCGGGAAGGGTAGCTCTTAGGTGAAACTTGGTCATTTGGCCAAGTGTCGGATGAGTTTTCCCGACACCAGTCGACTGCCATGTCATGGCAGTCGACTGCTCTGAGTCGATGGTTTGATCGACTGGTATAATGTGGCTGAATCAAGTTGATCACCGATCGCCGATGGGCAATGATCGATAGCTTGATCGGCCGATCGCCAAGGGACGGCAGATCGATGTCACCCGCACGCACGTAATGGAGTCGACCTCATTGATGACTCGACTGGTTGACATCAGTCGACTGATGGGTGCCATCAGTCGACTGATGTCAATACCGTTGGATGGAATCCAACGTGGAAAGCGGTCGTTATTGGGCTACATGACTCGGCCGATCGATGGGTGCCATCACCGACCGCTCTCTCGTCATGGAAGAAACCCTCTTCCTCTATAAAAAGGAAAGGGTTGGGGCTTTGGGGGGAAAATGCTTGAACGCTCAACTACTCCCAAAGTGCCCTAAACGTTTTTCCACTCTTCTACTTGCTTTAATCTTCATTCCATTGTAGAAGAGTGATCTTGGTTGTAAAGGTTACCTCCACCTAGCTTGGTGCAAAGGAGAGACCAA
This sequence comes from Wurfbainia villosa, assembly GCA_025175895.1. NCBI lineage: Eukaryota > Viridiplantae > Streptophyta > Magnoliopsida > Zingiberales > Zingiberaceae > Wurfbainia > Wurfbainia villosa. The sequence continues at coordinate 102,398,490 of CM045994.1, forward strand.
TATTGGATTGGCTTTGAAGGAGTGATTCACCTCGGACGAATCGGGATCGTGGATTAGCGGCGTAGCCGTGAACCACGTTACATCTTCTTGTTAGCGTTTGCTTTCTTGTAATTTCTATTTTCTTGTCTTTATTAGTCTTCCGCTTGCGCTAATTAGTTTTAAAGACGAGCAAATACCGACATCCAACGAACGAGGGCTATTCACCCCCCTCTAGCCGGCCATTCGATCTCCAACAAGTGGTATCAGAGCCAAGGAAAGCTTGTCGAGGACTAACCGCCACAACAAGCAACATTCAAAATGGCCGGTTCAAACATCCACCCACCGAAGTTCGACGGCGAATTCTCTTGGTGGAAAAAGAGAATGGAGGTATTCTTCGAAACCGACTTTGAAATCCTTTTAATAATGAAAAACGGTTTCGAGTTGCCTAGGAACGAAAATGGGGAGCCATTGGAGAAATCTAGGTGGAGCAAGAGGCAAAGAGAAGAATACTTGGCAAATTCAAAGGCCAAGCACCACCTATACAATGTCCTCCCCCAACAAGAAGTCAATAGGATAGGGGAATGTTCTAGTGCTAAGGAGATGTGGGAGAAGCTAGTAGAGCTTCATGAAGGTACCTCGGAGGCTAAGCTAGCAAGAAGAGACCTCCTCCGCTCCCAACTCTCAAACATCAAGCTTGAAAAGGGAGAAAAGTTAACTTCCCTACATTCTAGAATTAAAGAAATATTAATTGGGCTAACGAGTGTAGGAGAGAAGCTCTCCAACCGGGATATGGTAATGAAGGTCATAGATGCTTTCCCCCGGTCCTCAAGATGGAGCTCCATGGTGGACTCATTTTACATCTCCAAGAACCTAGAAGTGAGCACCTTGGAGGAATTCTTTTCAACCATGGAGCTTCATGAGACAAGGCTTGAAGGTATACAAGAAGAGCCTAGAGTCCAACCCTCAAGAGGAGTAGCTTTGATAGCGAACAAGGGGAAGAAGAAGATGGGAGTCCCCTCATCCTCATCCGATGAAGCCTCTACCTCTTCCATGGATAACACAGAAGAAGCCTACATGGTAAGGAAGCTAAGGCGTGCATTTAAGAATTTTAGATTTGATAAATCTCATGACAGGAATAGAAGACCAAGGGGGAAGGTCATATGTTATAATTGCCAAGGAGAGGGACATATAAGGGATAATTGTCCCCTCCTAAACAAGAGCAAGGAAGAAAGGAAGAAGAAAGAAGAAAAGAAGAAGAAGAAGGGAAGTAAGAAAAAGGAAGAAGAAAAGAAGGCAAAAGGAAAAGGGAAGGCCATGGCGCTCAAAGCCAAGACATGGGATGACCTTGCCTCTTCATCCTCATCCGAAGAAGAAGAGCATGTCTACTCCAACCTAGCACTTATGGCTCTTCATGACTCGGATTGCTCCTCCTCCACCGAAAATGAAGGATCAAGCTCAAGTGGGGAGAGCTCAAATGAAGGGGGAGCTTCTACATCCTCATCATCCGAAGAAGAAGAAGAAGACATGGAAACTATGGTAACGAAAGCTTCTCCTAAGAAAATAGTTTCCATAATTTCTAGTTTAACTAAGGACTTATTTGGAATGAAAAAGAAAAATAAAAGCATGCTTAACCAAATTAAGGCTTTGGAATATAAGCTAGAAAATGCATGTTTAAATAATAATGATAATCTTTCTTCTTGCCATGATGATGCATGCTCACATGACTATATGCCTTTGGATGTTAATGATGCATGCATAGAAGAAAATAGGGCCTTAAGGGAAAAGGTAGATTATTTAACAAAAGCCCTAGAAAAATTCACAATTGGCTCCAACACATTAAATATGATTATAGGGAGCCAAAGAACTAGCTTCAATAAAAAAGGCCTAGGATACAAGGAAAAGAAAAATGAAAAGGCCTACAAATGCCTAATAGCTAGGGGACAAGATAAAAAGAAAGTAATTGCTAGGAAATGGATCCCAAGGAGTATTTAGTGAACCCAATAGGAAAGAACTTATTTTGAGTTCCAAAATCCATATTTAAGGGTTAGAAAACCCCTAGGATAGTCAACCATAAGGACCTAACCTATATTATATTTTGGTTGACTTAGGATGACGGGACAACATTTTTTTTTAGATAGTGTTGGGTGATGATAACGTACCCATAAATAGATAATAATGCTTGAATCATGATGATTGATGTAATTCCTATGTATATTTGCAATCATGATTTATGTTCTTGAAATTTGGCACGTTATCATGAGAAATAGGTTTGAATCATGCTTTAGGTGATAATTTGTTTATTATCATCATATAATACCTAATGCATGACTATTATTTGATGAATACATGAGTTTCATGATCATAATGTAGAATTCATTCATATATGTCATTATGATCATGTAGGATGTTAGGGTGATACTTAATCATGTTAGAATTGCATGAACATATTGGTTAAGTATACACAAATTCCCCCCTAGGATGCATCTCACACTCACTATAGGCTAATTTGATTGCAAACTTAGCATGGGTGAGATATTAGGATGATACAAATGTCCACTAATGCCTATGGCATTTAGATGGTCATTTAAAGTATCAAAATAGCAATAATAGACCAATCATGGGGAAGGCTTATGTTTAATTCATAGACATATTGCCCAAAGATCATGGTTGGATATTTCATATGTTTTCAAAACAAATTCTTACTTTAAAATATATGTATTCATGTTTTGAAACAATTGGATGCAAAACTAGGTAGTTAACTTGATACTCTTATGATCAAAAACCTAGTAGTTTTTTAAAGCCTTTTGATTTTTGGCAAATACGTGAAAATATAATGATTTTTCATGAAAACATATTTTTCACTGATAGATATACTTAAAAGAAATATGCTCCCCAAATTTCATGATTTTTTGAATTTTCTGGAATTTTTAATGCATTTTTGAAATTCGGTCTGAAAATCAGAAAATCCCGAAATTCACGTGCCAGTCGACTGGTATCTGAACCAGTCGACTGATGGCCTAAATATCAGACCAATAAAAGCTGAATTCCGATTTTGAATCAACTTGTGGTATTTTCTTTCTATTAGACTTGATGCCATGTGTTTTAACTTAATGATAATCTTTTTGATGGTGTCAAAGGGGGAGAAAATATTATGTTTAAGTTAATTATAAAAGGGGGGAGAAATTTATGATAGGGAAAAATTTACATAGAGAGTTTCATGGATTAAGGGGGAGTTACATGTTGCTATATCATGATTATGTTTACATGCTTTCTTTCCTTTAAAATTTATATCAAATGTTTTTACCTAACTTAAACGGATTGCCACACATCAAAAAGGGGGAGATTGTTAGGGCAATCTCTTGCCGTAATATGGTTTTGATGGTGTGGCAAAGGGTTTAAGTTAGATTGATATGTTGATTTGATATGTGCGTTGAAGTCGTGCAGGACTTAGTAATTCGCACATGGAGCCATGGCGAGTTTCACATCTCATGACTCGTGCCTTGAGTCGGTGAAGGATAGCTTTGCGGAAGCCGTGCGCTTGGAGCATCCGAGGGACCGCCGGACGAGAAGCTTGGAGTGAAGCCGGAGGAAGTAGACTTCGAGGCAAGAGACGCGAAGGAGCATTGCAGAGCCGTGCGCCTGATGCTGCCGAGGGACGTGGCCGCGAACAAAGAGAACTTCGAAGGCGAGGGACTCCGAGGGATGAGAGTGAGCGATTGTAACCCGGGAAGGGTAGCTCTTAGGTGAAACTTGGTCATTTGGCCAAGTGTCGGATGAGTTTTCCCGACACCAGTCGACTGCCATGTCATGGTAGTCGACTGCTCTGAGTCGATGGTTTGATCGACTGGTATAATGTGGCTGAATCAAGTTGATCAGTCGACTGATAGCTTGATCACCGATCGCTAAGGGACGACATGATGTCGATGTCACCGCGGGCACGGCACGAATGGAGTCGACCTCGTTGACGACTTGACTGGTTGACATCGGTCGACTGATGGGTGTCATCAGTCGACTGATGCCAATACCGTTGGATGGAATCCAACGTGGAAAGCGGCCGTTATTGGGCAACGGCTACAGCACCAGTCGACTGATGGGTGCCATCAGTCGACTGCTCCTGTGTCAACGGGAAGAAACCCTCTTCCTCTATAAAAAGGAAAGGGTTGGGGCTTTGGGGGGAAAATGCTTGAACGCCCAACTACTCCCAAAGTGCCCTAAACATTTTTCCACTCTTCTACTTGCTTTAATCTTCATTCCATTGTAGAAGAGTGATCTTGGTTGTAAAGGTTACCTCCACCTAGCTTGGTGCAAAGGAGAGACCAATATTGGATTGGCTTTGAAGGAGTGATTCACCTCGGACGAATCGGGATCGTGGATTAGCGGCGTAGCCGTGAACCACGTTACATCTTCTTGTTAGCATTTGCTTTCTTGTAATTTCTATTTGCTTGTCTTTATTAGTCTTCCGCTTGCGCTAATTAGTTTTGTAGACGAGCAAATACCGACATCCAACGAACGAGGGCTATTCACCCCCCTCTAGCCGGCCATTCGATCTCCAACAAATATGTGGATCATCATCCACCTCTCTAGACTATGATGGGGGCATTCATAGAGTAGCCCTTTGTAGCAATCCTAAGCTTCGAACAATGACTCCCCTTTTTTCTAGCGGAAGCTAGTGATCATGTGGCGCATGTGAGCAATCTTACTTGGCGGGAAAATTTTATTTAGGAACTACTGCTCAGATTGCTCCCATGTGGTGATCCTTCCTGAAGGAAGAGAGTGGAGTCATGTCTTCGCCTTATCCCGCAATGATAACGAGAATAGGCTCAGACGGATTTCATCAGTTGGTACTCCATTGAATTTCATCATCGAGCATATCTCCAAAAATGTCTCTAGGTGTTGGTTCGAGTCTTCAGTTGCAGCACCTCCGAATTGGCTCTGCTGGACCATGTGTATAAGAACAGGTTTCAGTTCAAAGTTGTTGGCTAAGATTGATGGTCCAGTTATGCTTGGCCTATATCCTCTAGCACTGGGGGCTGCATAGTCTCGCAAAGGTTGACTTCCTAAGTTTACCACAGATGCATCTAGGTCTTCCATGCTTCTCTGCTTAGCTCTCCTACGATAGTAGGTTCTTTCGATTTTTAGGTCTATCAGAAACAAATTTTTCGATCCTAAGCATCTACGCATACGAAGAACTGAGCCAATAAATTAGGAGTATACCTATAGCTTATAAATTGGAAATAACCTAATCTAAATACTAAATCAAATGCATAAAATTTAAACTAAAGGTTGATGCAATGCAACTACTGAAATTAATCTAAACTTAATTTAGATATTGAGAATCTAAAACTGAAGAAAATAAATAAGAAAATAAATCTACCCTAAGTCCGATCCAACTATTCACTTTTTGATTCAATATTGAATCAATCAGTCCCCGACAATGGTGCCAAAAACTTGATGCATGTGAATGTGACCTCAAATCTTACGACGGGAACCATCGAGGACTTGAAGCATGCACTCATGCTCAACGCCCGCAAGTGCACGGATGTCGTCAAGTAATAAATATATTATCGATCCCACAGAGACTGAGATTCGAGTACCGATTGATCAGTGGACGTTGTTGTTCGAAGTTAAGTTATAAGGGTTGTGGTTGCAAGGTTGACGGTGGTCCTAACTCAAATACGGTGTCACACGGAGGAAGTGGAGGTTGGTTTGAGGTTAAAAAAAAGGGATTCTAGGATTTCGGTTTCACTTGTGCATCATGGAACATACTATCAGTTAAATGCTGACTGGTTCTCTAATTATGGTCTTGTGGAAGGGACATCATACCCTTTTCCGATGAGCTTTCGCTTTTATAGGGAACTACCTATGCCTAACCAAGCTGACCCTTTCATTTGGATAGGATAGATGGTACGAGGATGTTAAATCAATCCCTATGAAGAGTTGGAACGTGTCTCGTTCCCTACTCCTTCATACCCTTCTACCTACAGTTACCGGAGATGAGGACAACCACTAGGTTCCTCCTTAGTTCTCCTAGATCTTTGATACAAGGGTTGTCACCCCTTGTATCAGCTATGCACAATAGATAGAAAACCAAAACACAATCTTCATCAAATCAAATCAACATAAACTGCTAATAAAAATCCATAAACCGAATTAACATTCGACTAGCATGTTCTATGTTACACAAGTTACTCTCTAATCCTAGAATCAAAGATTCTACTCCATAGACAGAAAAGAAAAGACACAAAGCATAATAAAATTACTCATTACAATGCAAAAGATGAATGGAAATTAAATTGCAGTGCTCTTGGTCCTTCTCTTCGATGTTGGAGCATAGGTTACGATCCTCTTGCCATCTCCTTCCTCTCCGTTGTGAGTTTTCGATGCTTTTTAGGTCACTGGTATACTGCCCCAGTCGTCGTGCCTCCTCCTAGGATTTAAGCATGACTTTCCTTTTATAGACTTGAAGTCGGCGCTGCCCGAAGTCACAAAAGAACCCTAGTTGCACCGAAATAAGGCAGCGCCACACGACTGTGTGGATCCACATGGCCAGGCCATGTGTGGTGTTGGGGTGGCCAAATCTGTGGTTTGGACATGACCGTGTGGATTCACATGGCTAGGTCATGTCCTCTTCTGTTCCTCCTGCCAAATGTCTTCCTTTTGCTCAAAGAATGTGTCATTTTCCCTGTAAAATGTTGTCCTACACATAAAAGTACAACAAGCAGATCTCTAAACTAGAAAATAGGAAATTCATGCAAAACAAAGTGAAATATGCATGAAACAAGTATGAAATGTAACGAGACGTGAGCAAAAACTACTCATAAAACCCTATATGTTTTGCTCACATCACTTTCCCTCCTCGAACCATTTCTTTTTCTTGAATCCTGATGATCCAGTAAAACCGACAACCACATAGACTAATCCAAAAATCCTTGCGGATTCCACTTTCTCCATCTCCAGTTCCACATAGCATGAGACATCATTGAAAGTCTTAATAGTCTCACTGTGAATTGAAGTTTGTTTCATGGTCTCTCAAGAATCTGGAAGGGAATGAATAACTACCTGAACATATTGTTCATCGGTCAACTCATGACCAGCAATTTTAAGCTCCCAAATAATCTTCGACATCTCCTTGAGGTGTTGAACCATAGTGACATTCGGACACTTCTTATAGCTGTCGAACCTGATCGTCAACTACGGAAGCTTGTTTAGACTAACTCCACTGTATCTATCCTTAAGGGCTTCCCAGACTGCATGACCCAAAGGATATGACTCATGCTAAAAAACTAGGTCATCCACCATTGAACTTATCAATATTCCCTTAGCAGTGGAATCCTTCTTTTTCCATGCCTTATAGGCATCAGAGTCACGTCTGTGTTGTGCAGCGGAACCCTTAACAGGTTCTTCCAAAACCCGATGTACAACTTCCAAAACTTCTTATTTCTCAAGTACATACTGTATCTTGAGGTGCCAGATCTTGCAGTTATCTCCATTTAATTTTTCACCTTTATTCAATTCAACTATGATGTTCTTTGTTGTCATATCCTACCATAAATAAATAAATTATTCAGTATTCAGTGTATATCTTATATATGTAATTTTTGATTGACTCAATGTAAATCTGAATTAGTTTACAAAATCAAGTGACAACCATGTTCTCACTCATCATCTGTATGTGTCAATCTAACATATTGATCTATTCTATTATATACATCCCATCTGATGAACTTAACCATTATACAATGATGATATTTAACATTAAATGAACTAATCATTTATTATTATACTCATAAAGAACTAATCAAATAGTAAATTGCAATAAATAAATATCATGCATCAAGTAGAGTAAACAACATAAAATGAACAAATCATTTGAAAAAACATATCATAAACTTATTGTACATTGTTAACACATAACAAACTACTAAGAATGTAACACAATATTTTTTAACTACTCAACCTAAACAACTCTAATAAACTAGATAGGCAATTACTATTCTCACTAGGACAAACACTAGTGCAGTAGTAATCCAAACATGCTCTTTCTTTTTAAGCTCAACTAGGACACTCTCATCTAGGACACTCTCAGGATGATACCAAGTAATAGACTCTTGTAAAGAATCCACACTTAAAGAACCCACATAAAAGTTCTCTTCAGGTTCTTCTTCTAGATCTTCGTCACACTCTGCATAGTGAAGCAACTATGTGCACAACTGTGTATATGTGATGTGTCCCTCGTAGCACCCCCATATTTAATGTGCAATTTCACTCAGGTTTTTCGACAATGAATGAACTAAAGCCCAAATCCTGTAGTTATCCAGAATAGAAAACTTCTACATATCAAGTCTCCAAAATAGTCTATCAAGCTTCCCCATGTGTCCACCGACTCCATAAGCAATGTCGTACTCTATCATTTGATAGCTTCCCTCAGCTTATTTCATAACAAATTGCGACGAATCATGGTAGTAATCATCCGTACCATCTGGAAATTGAAATTAAATAAGTCAGTACAAAATCGACTGACCAATACTGAAATCGGCTTAATTTAATTTATACAGGCATAAAACCAACACAATAAATCAAGAAAAAATAATTCTTCTTGATTTTCAGGAGTCGCAGTCGATTGGATCTTCCTCAATCGTCTAAAGCATCTTTTAGTCGGTTGGCACCAATAAATAGTTTATTAGTCGACTGTCAACTAATACCAGTTGACTGGTAATAAGAAAACTCAAATCAGCAGTGTTCCGTGAGAACTCGAACACCACATGATTTTCTTTGAGCACCCCAGGCACCCAAGCACCATGCATGGAATTCTATCTTCTCAATGTCCCAAACCATCAATACTAGTTAACTAAGCTTCTTCCAAGTTGTTTTATGCCGAGTACAAGTTGTTCTCACAACAACTCGATATTTCTAGTTATGAGATCAGTTGACCATTGTCAACTTTAGCAAGTCAGCCAATGTCGACTTTGTTACTCAAACTCGAGTATAACACTGATGTTACGAGCACCACTACATGTCATCCCGATCACCTCGTGCTACTTTTGAGTACATAGCATTGTTCTCACTCAACCGAATATCGAGCCTAGCTCTCCTCAACCAAGTACCACACATCGTGCTAACTCATCCCGAGTATAGAGCACACACCCCTAACACCATGCACATAGCCTGAGCGCCTTGTGCTCCGTCCGAGCACCAATGTGCTATGTTCGAGCACCCAGTGCTTTGGCCGAGTGCTTAGTGTGTTTTTTCTTGCACTTTGTGTGTTTCTTACCTGAGCAGAATTCGATATGTCAACCGAGCACACAATCCGAGCGCAGCTGTCGAGCTCCGCGAGCTTTGTCGCCTGAGTGTCGCATGCTAAGCACCAAGTGCACTGTGTCTGAGCACCCTATGCCTAAGCATTGTGCCTTTCCAAACCGAGCCAAATGTTGAGCTACTTTACCGAGAACCTATTCTTGGTGCCTGAGCACCGTGTGCTCGAGCGGTTGCTCGGCGCCCGAGCACCCCATGTGCTTGGGTGGGTGCTCAACATTCGAGCACATGTGCTCGACATCCGAGCACATGTGCTCGGTGCCCAAGCACCCTATGCCCGACTTCCACAATCCGAATCACTTCGTAATCGGGCATCACGCGTCTAATGTGATGCCGAGCACCTTATGCTCGGACACTACATGCTCGAGCACCTAGTGCTTGGGCATTGTGTCCGCAGCAGTTTTCCCACTCGGAAATTGCTTGATAGATGGTTTCCCACTCAAAAATTGCTCGACCAATGATTTCCCACTCGGGAACTCCACGGTTGTCAATTTCCCACTCGGGAAACTTGGGAGAAAAGTCGAGTGCTTTGCACTCCATTGTCCCGAGCACGTGAAGTGCTCGGACGACACTTTTCCTAATCGGAATTACTTGACAATTCATTGTTCATCTTCTTCTTTGATGAACAAGTGAATTTTACCATCTCTACAACTAAATTCATACAAAACAGATGCAAGACTACGTTTGCTCTGATATAATTGTAGGAATTATTACATCTTATGTGAGTTTGCATGAATTAAAATGCTCTATAAATACAATACTGTAAATACGAAACTTACAGTGTGTTCGTTGGAATTCTTCAAGATTTTGAAATAAATAGGAAGAGATCTCTTGCTCACCGTCAAAAGAATGATTATGAACGGACTGTCCCTATTCTTCCACAAACTAAGATAAGATGCCTTGAATGTTATTCTGATAACACTTCCACTATGCCCCCCCTCTCTCTCTCTCTCTGATTTCTTCGACAGTCTGACGACAATAATTCACCTCTCTTACACACTAGGATGCTCATTCTCTTATAAAGGGTGAGCAACAATTTTAAAATGGACACCCTAATATGCAATGTCTCTGAATATGCACTGCGTACAGTGCATAAATAGTTTCCAAAATTGCCTACATCATGCTTATTGACTGCTATGTTGCATCCCATGAAAAAGCATTCTGCAAATGTGAACGTACATTAATCATTAACATTTACTTTTTATATAATGGTAAATTAGACTAAAATCCCTCTGCTCATGTTTATATTTGGATTCAGTCCCTATGTAATTTTTTTTAGGATTTGTTATCTGACAACCACCCAAATCTTAGTTTTAACTCCCTATAAGGTTGAAATTCCATTTTTACCCTTATTATTTACATTGTTTTAATTAAAAAATTTTTACCCATCTTCTCCCACCGATTCAATTTCTTCCAAAATCCATCTTCTTCTCTCCCCCAACGGAAACTCTCAGTTGATCCTGACACTCTCCTATCTTGACCATTAGCGATCTATGATAACAAATGTGATAACATCGATTTTCTTCCCAAAAAGTCATCATCTTTCCTCCCCCAACGGTAACCCTAAACCCTCGGTTCATCCCCCACTTGACAAAACCATTTGCTCACCCCCTTGAAAATCATCGTCTCCCTTATTTCAACCACTAGCGACCAACTGCAGCAAGTAAATGCAATAAGAGCGAGCAAGGAGAGCAATGAACAAGTGCGTAAAAAAGATTAAACAAGGTAAATAGACTTGATTACATACAATTTTTGGTAAATTTTTTTATTGATACAAAGAGTATCTAATTTGAGTCAATATGTATTTGATTTTGTGCCTAAAATATTTGGATTTGATTTTTGGGGATGTAAAGAAATTATACCTTGAAGTTAATAATAGTGAATTTTGTTTGACGTTCATGAAATAAAAATATGATACCTAATGTGAGTTAATAAGTACTTGTTTTGGCTCCAAATTATTTTACTTAAAATTCAACCCCTATGTAATATAATTTGTGAATTGGTATATATACCTAAATTTTACCAATAGTAACTTCATGGGGTATGTCACTAAAAATTTCATTAATTTTCATAGCCTTTCTTAACTTTCCCTTTCAAATTCTAATGTTTTGAATTTTAATGGCAACCTATTCCATTTAAATTAGTTAGATTAGAATATAGAAAATTTGATTATGATTTTTTTAAGTTCAATGTTTGTTTGTTGAAGATGATGTTGTAGAAAGCATGATAAATTTTTTAATTTTTCAGATATTCCACGGTCATTGTATTGATGGAAGTCGGATCTGGGGGCGCTAATATTTCATTTATTGGAAGTTGTCGTTATGTCAATGATCTTTATTTGATTTCAATTCCTAATAGTGCAACTCTAATAGAGATATTCCAAAGTCTAAAGCGAAAATGTGATGCTATTAATCCCGAGTTAATGATATTGCAATACATAGCACCACATGAGAAGATTGCAGTAACATTGAACGAAGATGATGATGTCCGAAATATGATAAATCTTCATAGTTGTCTGAAATTGAATATAATCAAATTGAGAGCAGCTCCAAAAGATGATCAGAGTCAGGTTAAAGTAAATATTGAAAGGTAATTTTTATTTGTAATGTTGTTTTGTTTTGAGTGCAAGATTCAAAATTTGCAATGTTCATATTTTTTTTGTACTAGTTTTTTTTTTCAGCACATGACTATTATTTTTCATTATTGATTGTGTATATTAGTTAGTTAATAATTTTAAAATATCTATCATAATTTATATTGCAAGTTCAATTGTCATTAATTGAAAATTGAGTTGGTTGCTAATGTATTGTTTTGATTTGTATTAAAATGGTAAGGTTTTATTTTGATGATGAAGTTTGTTCGAACAGAGGCAATGAGCTTGAAGTTTGCACTATAAGTAATTTTATTGATTCTTGGATGCATTGCATATCCTATGAAGGTCAAACATTTAAAGATGATATAGAGTTCAGGATTTGTCTTAAAAACTATGCTATTGCTACTAGACGATCATTTTCTTACAAGAAAAATGATAGTGATAAGATCATAGTTGTTTGCAGCAAAGAAAATTGTGAGTGGAGAATTTATGCCTCCAAATATAAATCAGACAATTTATTCGGCATAAGAAAATGCAACTTAATCCATAGTTGTGGGGATGATAATTTGAGGACTAGAGGTCACCCTAAAGTTGATTCAACTTGGGTAGCTAATGTGGTGAAGGAGAAGTTAAGGGGAGAGCCATCATATCATCCATATACAATGATGAAGGACATTCAACGAGATTATGGAGTAGAACTTGAGTATCATAAAGTTTGGGCGGGCAAAGAAATGGCAATGCATGATATTCATGGGACTGATAAGGGATCATATGATAAGTTGCGATGGTATTGTCATGCTAGCAAAGAAACAAATCTGGGGAGTTATGCTGAATGTGAAATTGATCTGATGACAAATAAATTTAGATGATTGTTCATATGTTTTCATGCATGTGTTATTGGTTTTATTAGTGGTTGTCATCCATTAATTTTTTTGGATGGAACTCACATTAAGAACAAGTACAAAGGATGTCTATTAGTCACTGTGGCTAAGGATGCGAATGATGATATTTTTACACTAGCGTATGTAGTTGTGGATGCAGAAAATGATTCTAATTGGGAATGATTTTGCTACCAGTTAAAACATGTCTTGGCTTCCCAATACATCATGGTATTTCGTAACTATACTTTTTTCTCTGACCGACATCTTGGATTGATCAAGGCTATTCAATTTGTGTTCCCTGGTAGTCACCATGCTTATTGTCTGAGACATCTGGTCGATAACTTTGTCAAGCAGGTGCGTCGTATGTTGCTTTGCCAATATGTTAGCCATTTATTTATTTTTTATTTTCTATCAATTGGTTATTATATATATATATTTTTTAAATTTTATTCTTGTAGGTATTGCGTAAATACCCTCTCCATAACAAAAACCATTGGTCTTCTATTTTGAAGAAAGCTGCATACGCCCCATCAAGATATGAGTTCACTCAACATATGTTAAGTATAACTAATTCGATGCCACTTGCCCAGGAGATTCTTGTGAACTCGTCCCCTGAAAATTGGGCTAATGCTCTGTTTATGGGTGATCGATGGGGTGTCATTAATAATAATATTGCTGAAAGTTGGAACAATTGGATAAAACCTACTTGCTATCTACCTATTGTGGCTATGGTAGATAATATACACATTCAAATTATGACCATGATGCACCAAAGGCGAGAAAAAACATTGGAGATGATACAAGAACTAAGTCCAAAAAAGGAGAAGGAAATGTCAGTTGCATATAGTAAATCTCGAACCTTAAAGGTGCACAAGTCTTGTGGAGTTCGATTTGAATTCATAGATGGGGACAAAAGTTTTGTAGTGGATTTGAATTCATGGCATTGTTCTTGTCTAGTTTGGCAAATCTATAGACTACCATGCAAGCATGCTTTGTAAAATACCGGAAAAAAATAATAATAATAATAATAAAATAATGCTTGTTAATTAGGAAAATACTCTATAGAATTTTCCAAGAATTTTTAAAAATTTTCTTGGACTTAAATGGAAAGTTCTATGGCAATTGCGGGGAAAAATTTAATAGGCTTTGGGAAAGCCTATTAGAGTTAACTGTTTATAGGGTCTAAAATATGACCCGTTATCCTCGAAACCTGATCCATTTTAAACCTGTCCCTTTATTCCTCGCTGTCGCTCTTTAACCCCCGAGCGTTTCCTTTCTCCCACTGCAAGATTTCCTCCCCCCGATCCCTATTCCTCTTCCACCCGATCTTCACCGCAGCCACTTAAATCGCGATTCTTCTTCTCGCCGAGGGCTGCCACCGCTTCTTCTTCTTCTCTTCTCTCCCTCACGCGTCCGACCATGCCCATCCACCAATTGCCTCTATTTTTCAGCCATCGTACATGCACCACCGCCCTTGCGCGTCGGCCAGCGGCCAACAACCATCAGCCGCGACCTTCGCACACTCGCCGCCAGATCTGCTCTTCCCACTGGCCGCTGATGCTCGGTCCCTCTTCTCTATCCGATTTCCTTGATTCTCTCCTTACCTCACCATCACTGACTGCTCCCTCTAGATCTCGACAACAGCGACTCCGCATCGGTGTCATGCTCCTTGGTGAGGTCTGCTCAACTCGGCATCGCCCTCTTCTTCCACCATTTCGTCGGCAAAGATCTCATGACGTGAAGTCGCTATTTCGTTTGATGCTAGTTCACCTTCGCTCTCCTTTTGTACCGCTTCACTGCCAGAGATCTATCTGAGCAGTTGCCCAATCACCGCCTGCCTCTCCGTTCGATCGCCTTCAGCCACCATGGCACTTGGATCACAACAGCTACCAACGATGGAAGTAACAACGCTGACATCTTCAACCTTATGATTTTGTGCTTGGGTTAAGCATCACGAGCCCAGCTCGCCTCGGGCAACAGCAGTGAGTAGTTGCAGTTGATCCACTAAACTCTCTGCCTCAACCAGCGGTCTGTGAATTTCGATTTATAACTTTTGTTCCTTGATTCGTCTCTTTATCCAGAGCACAGCTAGGGTAACGATTTTATTATTGAATTCATACTAATTCATTTTCTAGGTTTTGGTAATCTCTTAGGCTTGTTCTGTTTCTTGAATGGTGGATGCAAGGAGAGGATTCAAGGAGGGTGGTGATGTATTTTAGATGATGAAGACGATATTGTGAGGAGCCTTGTGAATCCAATTGGACTATTGAAATTGAACGTTGAGGTAAGTTCATATTTGAATAGTTGCAAATGTTTATCATTTTGATAGGTTGTTAGTTAATCTAAGTGTGATGGATGCTACTTCCAGTTCGGCTATGGATTTGGAGTTGATACCTTACTATTGGGTTTCGGAAGCTAAGCTTGGTAAGTATGAATTTGGATGTTTATGGATGTATACCATTGGTGGTTTTGTCATCCGATCTAATGGTTGGCTAGTGATGAAATATAAGGATAGAAGTGAAGGCTTAATTAGGTTAACTGGATAACTAGATCAATTTAGTTGATGGAGATACAAAGTCGATGTAGGATTCGATTCGAACATTTGTTGTATAATAGAACTTAATTATAGTTCGTGTTGTCTTGCAGGACTTCGAGTTGAGGTAGAGTTCTGGGACGTGAAGACAGTTGGTGTTCTATTTAGCATGTGGGTAATTCCTACCCTGGTCAGGTAGTTTTTAATGCATACAGATTTAGATGCATGATCATCTTATATGATCATGTTACCTTGACTCTGTTTTTATTTACTCTTGCACTTGATACCTTATCATTGGCTGTTAATTCCATTGCTGCTATCATGTTATATTTTATCATGATTAGGAGTTATATACATAGGTGACGTAAGTAACCTAGAATTTGATTAGTTAAGTGCAAATAGTAAAGTCCGGATGACAACCTGATTGTAAATTGGGCAAAGAGGTCATCTGTGGGTAGGTAATGTTTTGAACATAGGGTTAATTCTAATACCCTTAGGTTGCATGTTTACCACCGATCATATATTGTGTAAATGGTCAGGTGAATAGTACTTAGTGTGTCACTATGGACCGGTGGTCCTAGCTTGATATAATCAGTTTGAGTACGACACTCTACAAGATAGAGAGTGCGTCGATTAGATTGGTATGACTCTCTACAGGATAGAGAGTGTTATGATCCATTGAGTATGACTCTCTGCAGGATAGAGAGTGCGTTGATCTGATTAGTATGACTCTCTGTAGAATAGAGAGTCTATGGTGGATGTGTGTATGTGAGACATTGCATTCATGTCATTTGCATGCACGTTGGCGACGAGGTCTCCCTTGTGGTTGAGAGGGTCATCAGTTATCCTGCCTCCGCGATTACTAATAGGAGGAGTAACTGGTGTGAGGGTAGAGCATTGTGGTGCGGCACTCTACCACTATAGACGGTGGTAGTGGGATTTGCGTGTCGTAGTCCTGCATGTATGGCACTCGACCACTCATGGATAGTGACTGTCGGAGTGGCCAATAGCAGGGACCCCCATCGTGTAGCTTGCTCTTCACACTTATATGCTACTCGATCATACTGCCCACTCGGCCACTCGAGAGTAGTGGTTGGTGTTGAGTTGGGACAGTTGTCATGCTCGAGCCACCGAGGCCACACTGGGGTCGTGGTAGCTTTAGGGTGAACTGACATGATCATGCATGCTGCATTTCCGACTTATGGCATTTTTGCATATTGCCATATATATACATATATGCATGTATATATACATATATATATATATATATATATATATATGGATGATTGTGATTAGTATATATATATATAGATGCAGTCTATATATATATGCTTATTGTGATGCTGCATTTGATTGTACTATGCTTGTTGCATTTGGTTGTACATCATCTTCATACATGCTACTCACATTGCTTATACGGTCGTGTAGGATACCTGCATAGTTTTTGGATTGTCTATTGCATTCTTTGATCTGTATTTATGTCATTATATGGTTTAGAGCAGACTTCCTGTATATGTATATATTGTGGATATGTGCTCAGGTTGGATAGGTGTAGCGTAGCAGACGTTCAGGTATGTCTACATTTTATATTGGCTTTTGGTTAGAAGGTATATACATGGATATGTTATCATGCTAGTGATACCTGTAGATTTTTCTATCGAAATACATGTGATATTGATATATACATGTTTTTCTATTACCTACTGAGTTTTACTCACCACCACGGCCCAGGTTTTTTCGCCCGAGTAGCAGTGGGTGTAGACCGTGATGGACTTGGGCATTGGTGGCATCGTCTCATCTCAACTCCGAGAGTCCGGGTTTTTTTGGGTTTTCATTGGTGTTCCGATATTATTTTGTTTATGTGATGTTTTATAGTGATTGGAAGGTGTAAAGGTTGTACCTTTCTTCTTCTGGTTTTGTTATGGTGTTATGAGTCGGTGTTAGTCATACCGGTATGCATGTGTGTAGTTTGTGATGTTGTATTATGTTTTCGTTGTGTTTTGTGTATTTGTCTTGTTGTTTCTGCTGTGTTTTGATGTGTTATTATGGTTATATATATTTTTGTTATTGTTGTTGTGGCTTACGAGCCTTGTATTAACCCGAAATGTTGCCACGTACAGGGGAGATGTCGTCCGTTTGTTTTTCGACACGGCATGCTCTCAGGGCGTGATAATTTTAGTGGTATCAGAGCCGAAGGTTCTGTGATGCCTTACAATGATTTTGTTTTTGAGTCTTGGATTCTCGGGAGTCGATTTGTTTCGGTTTTGGTTTTCTGAGATGAGATGGGCAGCGGCCTGAGCTCCAAGCAGCACGAATTATGTATTCCTGAGGACTTATTTTCTAGTTGGATACCTATCTGGACTTGATTAACAAGTGTATACAGTTAGATATATTATACCTGTGCAGACTTGTAGTAGAGGTCGTCCACCGAGGCGACCAACCGGAGTTTCCGATAGGGTTTATACTCTCGATTTTGTTGGTTATGTATTTAATTTTTAAACAGGGAATAACCTGTAGTGTGTTGGTTATTGTTCGTAACCGTGGTATAAATTGACTGCGGGAACGACCTATGGACTCTATGAGTTTTGAACCTGTGTCGAAAAAGGTGATTTACCTTTGAGAGCCGACTGATACCGAGTCGGAAAACAAGGTTCAAGTCGTCACATTTCTTGTGGAAATCAGAGACTACAGTCTTAGAGATTTTTCACTAATTATACTAGTCAGATCATTACCTATTGGGTAATGGACAAGACAAGTAGACGATTGTTGATGTAGATAGCGGAAGGCTAGTTTACAGTGTTTCATAGGGATTTTTATCTCTAAGTTGTATAACTTTGAGAGTACTTTTGAGTACTTAACTCATGTTATACCGAGAAAGAAGAATTGTTTGCATACCATTATCGGGATCCAGCCGGTATTTGGTGGTAAATGCAGAAAATAATCTTCGAGAAATAATATATCACTTGATCATGGTCTAGTGATGTAGAAAGAGAGTATTTCCCCATGTCACTTTTAGTGACACATTGTAAGGAATTCTTGAGCTTCAAGTAGGGTGATCGTCGATAACGGGATTACCATGCAGGGTCGTTAAACTTGCAGAGTTTATGCTCACTTAATAGCTCAAGAAGATAAATGGATGTTTTAAGGCACCCAGAGTTATTGGCTTATAGTTAGATTGGGATGTCGGGATCTTCTACTAGACCCTGCCGGAAGACATTGAATTGAGTCAGGAGTTTAGAAATAACTTCATACAAGTGTTAAAGAGTTGGAGATCGATAAGAAGTTATTGCAGGTCACCTTATTAGAGTCAGAAGTCTCCGACTGTTGGATAAAAGGAGCAAGATCGGAGTCATAGGCCTTGAGCTACTTTCTGATTATAGAAGACCAACCGCAGATCATCAGGATGTCCCCGTGCACATCAACGAAATTAGAACAAAGACTCCGAAGGGATTATGTGCATGCAGTGTAGATCACGAAGACATGTGAAGTTAGATTATCCGTTGGATCAGTTCATCCGTTGCTATTGTGAGCAACCAGTACAGTTGAGGAGGTATACTTTGAAGACTCAGTTGAAGACTATTGTTGGTGTTCCAGGAGGATGATGCACTATCTCGAAAACAGAGATCAGCACAGAAGATTGGGTTATTTCATTAGCAGCAACCTACTACCCCAGGAGTGGTTGGAGTTCCTTGATACTACCCTTCAGCACAGAAGCAGCATCAATAGAAGACATCGCAGAAGAATAATGTAGACAACAATAGTTACCTCCAGATGTGATTTGCTTTGTACATAGGAGAGAGTATACGACGATGGTCATATCTATTCGATATTCTACAGTTGCAGCTCGTAGGATTAAGTGATAGGATCAGATGATCTAGGAAAAATCCTCAGATCATTCATCGTAGAAATGCGACCGCTTTGTCGCGAACTATTGGATCTGATCTGGTTCTCTTCGGAGAAAGGTCAAGACCTGCGGGGAGCCTTTGGATCGGATCGGCAGATAATTGATCGTTCAAGGTTCCTATACATTGACTTGTGGGTTAGTGGCATCTCTACTGTCAGGTGAGATGTGGACCAACAATTAACAAGTTAAGGGATGCCCTTAGACTTGGAAAGACATATCTTTACTATAGACATATTTTTATGGATGGTCAAATGGTTGAGATTATGGTAAGATATGTCTCTCGGAAATGCATATAATCTGAGAGCCTTCGGATGTAGTTTCGGATGAACTCCTAGCCTTGTCGCTGCATAGGCAAGTGGAGTAGGCGATCGGAGTGATATCGAAGATAGTGTCGATATTGAATTCCTCATACGAGTGATAATTTTGTTGATATCAGTGTTACTAAACGCTATGGAAATTAGAAGAACGTGAGTTGTGATTATAGGAGATGTTGGAGGGGATATTTATCTGTCCCAGTATTTCTCCTTGAGAAGGATACCGAACTCTTTGTTAAAAGAGGGATGAACCTTTGAGATTATGCATCGATTATCGATGATGGAATTCGATAGTTGTTGAAAGAAAATATCCTTCGTTGTGGATAGATGATCTATTTAGATCAATTAAGGATACCTGTGTATACTCTAGAGTTGGTATACGACTGGAGTGTTGATATTGTAGTGACATGGTGTCATACAATTATCATTGTCGTTGTGATGATTGATATATCATCAATGTAGAGTAAAGAGAATGTAGGTGTGTAAAGACGACAATTTCATACTTAGTATAAATTTTATGAGTTGTGATTAAGTTGTTAGACTAATTAACGATTTAGTCGTCACTGGATTTGAGAATTGTGCATCTTGAACACGATTGGATCCTTTTGTGGTTGATGGAGTTGCGTAACCTGGCCACTGTTGATTGTAATAGTTGGAGTTGTGCACTCGACCACCGTAGATGGTGGTTTTCCTTGTATGTTTTGGTTAATTCCGTAGATGTGGATAGAATGCTTGGCATTACTATACCCCGGACTTGTTTGACAAAGGTGATGATGGAAATCATTTAGTCGGAAGCTGGTGAAACCAGTTACAAGACCTAGACGGTAGTTAACTTTTACATGAGTATTAGTTAATCCTTCCGATGAGGATGGAAGGATGTTGTACGCAGATGCATCGTTCCAAGGAACGGAGCGATCCTGATGCAGTTGAATGAGGCGTATCTTGAGCTTACAATAGATGAGGAACTGCGAGACAAGCTGTCATATACATGACGTTGACTTAGTGGATTTTTTACGGTAGATGAACTTCTCTTATGAGAAGGTAATTTCCCGTCTCTAATATAGATATGTGTTTTGGACATGCATCCACTTAAGGAAGAGTTGCTACAGGGAGCACATCATTAGAGATTTGCTATTCACCCTGGTGGTACTCGGATGTACCGAGATTTGAAAAGTTTATACTGGTAGAATGGTATAAAGAGAGATATAGCAGATTTTGCTGCTCGATATTTAGTATGCCAGTAAGTGAAGGCTGAATATCAGAAACTCGTTGGATTGCTCCAGGAAATTTTGACTTCCGGAATGGAAGTGGGAGCATATCACAATGGATTTCGTTACGGGATTACCTAGAACCCCTAAAGGACATAATGCGATTTGGGTGATCATGGATCGACTAACCAAATTCGCCCATTTCCTTCTTATTTGTGGGACGGACCCGTTAGACAGTCTGACAGAGTTATACTGTCGAGAGATTGTCAGGCTGCGTGGCGTACCTGTGAGTATTATATCTGATAGAAATCTGTGATTTATCTCGTGGTTTTGACAGAGTCTGCAGCAGACCATAAGCACAAAGCTTCGGCTTAGTACTTTATTTCATCCGCAGACAGATGGACAGGCTAAGCATACCATTCAGACATGGGAGCGGATTGGGGTGTAGCTTGCCGATTGGCTTTACCTCCAACACTTCGGGTATTCATAATGTATTTCATGTTTTTATGTTGAGGAAATACGTATCGCATTCAGATCATGTTCCGAAAGAGGTTCCAATACCACTCCAGGCGAATGCGACTTATGAGGGGATTCCAGTGCGAATTCTTGATTGCAAGGTGCGACAATTGCGGAACAAAACCATCCGACTCATAAAGGTTGGATGACAGCATCATACAGATGAGGAGGCTACATGAGAGCTGGATGATATTATCCGAGCTCGGTACCCTCATCCAGATTCTTGAGATGGTTGTTATGATATCTCGTACTCGTACATGAGTCGGAAATTTGGGGACCAAATTTTTATTAGTGAGGGAGAATGTAAAATACAGGTAAAAATAATAATAATAAAATAATGCTTGTTAATTAGGAAAATATCCTATGGAATTTTCCAGGAATTTTTAGAAATTTTCTTGGACTTAAATGGAAAGTTCTATGGCAGTTGCGAGGAAAAATTTAATAGGCTTTGGGAAAGCCTGTTAGAGTTAACTGTTTATAGGGTCTAAAATCTGACCTGTTATCCTCGAAACCCGACCCATTTGGGTCAAACCTGATCCATTTTAAACTCTTCCCTTTATTCCTCACTGTCGCTCTTTAACCCCCCGAGTGTTTCCTTTCTCCCACTGCAACATTTCCTCCCCCCTATCCCTATTCCTCTTCCACCCAATCTTCGCCGCAACCACTTAAATCGCGATTCTTCGTTCCAGTTACGTGTGTGCTTCTTCTTCTCTTCTCTCCCTCATCGCGCGTCGACCATGCGTATTGCCTTTGTTTTTAGCCATCGCTGCCGCCGCCCTTGTCGTCGGCGGCCATCAGTGCGACCTTGCCTCGCCGCCGGATCTACTCTTCCCACTGGCCGCCGATGCTCAGTACCTCTTCTCTATCCGATTTCCTCGATTCTCTCCTTACCTCACCATCGCCGACTGCGCCCTCTAGATCCCGAAAGCAGCGACTCCACGCCGGTGTCATGCTCCTTGGTGAGGTCTGCTCAACTCGGCGTCACCCTCTTCTTCCACCATTTCATCGCCAAAGATCTCAGGCCATGCAGCCACTATTTCGTTTGATGCTAGTTCGCCGTCGCTCTCCTTTTCGACTGCTTCACTGTCGGAGATCTATCTGAGCAGTTGCCCAATCACCGCCTGCCTCTCCATTCGATCGCCTTCAACCACCATGGCACCTGGATCACAACAGCTACCAACGATGGAAGTAACAACGTCGACGTCTTCAACCTTCTGATTTCATACTTGGGTTAAGCGTCTTGAGCCCAGCTCGCCTCCGACAACAGCAGTGAGTAGTTGCAGTTGATCCACTGATCTCTCTGCCTCAACCAGCGGTCTGTGAATTTCGATTTGTAACTTTTGTTCCTTGATTCGTCTCTTTATCCAAAGCACAACTAGGGTAACGATTTTATTGTCGAATTGCTACTGATTCATTTTCTAGGTTTTGGTAATCTCTTAGGCTTGTTCTGTTTCTTGAATGGTGGATGCAAGGAGAGGATTCAAGAAGGGTGGTGATGTATTTTAGATGATGAAGACGATATTGTGAGGAGCCTTGTGAATCCAATTGGACTATTGAAATTGAACGTTGAGGTAAGTTCATATTTGAATAGTTGTAAATGCTTATCATTTTGATAGGTTGTTAGTTAATCTAAGTGTGATGGATGCTACTTCCAGTTCGGCTATGGATTTGGAGTTGATACCTTACTATTGGGTGTCGGAAGCTAAGCTTGGTAAGTATGAATTTGGATGTTTATGGATGTATACCATTGGTTGTTTTGTCATCCGATCTAATGGTTGGCTGGTGATGAAATATAAGGATAGATGTGAAGGCTTAATTAGGTTAACTGGATAACTAGATCAATTTAGTTGATGGAGATACGAAGTCGATGTAGGATTCGATTCGAACATTTTTTGTATAATATAACTTAATTATAGTTCATGTTGTCTTGCAGGACTTTGAGTTGAGGCAGAGTTCTGGGACGTGAAGACAGTTCGTGTTCTATTTAGCATGTGGGTAATTCCTACCCTGGTGAGGTAGTGTTTAATGCATACAAATTTAGATGCATGATAATCTTATATGATCATGTTACCTTGACTCTGTTCTTATTTACTCTTGCGCTTGATACCTTACCATTGGTTGTTAACTCCATTGCTACTATCATCTTATATTTTATCATGATTAGGAGTTATATACATAGGTGACGTAAGTAACTTAGAATTTGATTATTTAAGTGCAAATAGTAATGTCCAGATGACAACTTAATTGTAAATTAGGCAAAGAG
Organism: Wurfbainia villosa; assembly: GCA_025175895.1. Lineage (NCBI taxonomy): Eukaryota > Viridiplantae > Streptophyta > Magnoliopsida > Zingiberales > Zingiberaceae > Wurfbainia > Wurfbainia villosa. Next base: position 102,421,993 of record CM045994.1, read on the forward strand.
GTCATCTGTGGGTAGGTAATGTTTTGAACATAGGGTTAATTCTAATACCCTTAGGTTGCATGTTTACCACTAACCATGTATTGTGTAAATGGTAAGGTGAATGGTACTTAGTGTGTCGCTATGGACCGGTGGTCCTAGCTTGATATAATCAGTTTGAGTACAACTCTCTACAAGATAGAGAGTGCGTCGATTAGATTGGTATGACTCTCTATAGGATAGAGAGTGTTATGATTCGTTGAGTACGACTCTCTGTAGGATAGAGAGTGCATTGATCTAATTAGTATGACTCTCTGTAGAATAGAGAGTCTATGGTGGATGTCTGTATGTGAGACATTGTATTCATGTCATTTGCATGCACACTGGCGATGAGGTCTCCCTTGTGGTTAAGAGGGTCATCAATCATCCTGCCTCCACGGTTACTCATAGGAGGAGTAACTGGTGTGAGGGTAGAGCATTGTGGTGTCGCACTCTACCACTATAGACGGTGGTAGTGGGATTTGCGTGTCGTAGTCCTGCGTGTGTGGCACTCGACCACTCATGAGTAGTGACTGTCGAAGTGGCCAACAGCACGGGCCCCCATCGTGTAGCTTGCTCTTCATGCTTATATGCTACTCGATCATACTGCCCACTCGGCCACTCAAGAGTAGTGGTTGGTGTTGAGTTGGGATAGTTGTCATGCTCGAGCCACCGAGGCCACACTAGGGTCGTGATAGCTTTAGGGTGAACCGACATGACCATGCATGCTGCATTGCTGACTTATGACATTTTTGCATATTGTCATATATATACATATATGCATGTATATATATATATATATGGATGATTGTGATTAGTATATATATATAGATGTAGTCTATATATATATGCTTATTGTGATGTTGCATTTAATTGTACTATGCTTGTTGCATTTGGTTGTACATCATCTTCATACATGCTACCCGCATTGCTTATACGGTCGTGTAGGATACCTGTATAGTTGTTGGATTGTCTATTGCATTATTTGACCTATATTTATGTCGTTATATGGTTTAGAGCAGACTTCCTGTATATGTATATATTGTGGATATGTGCTCAGGTTGGATAGGTGTAGCGTAGCAGACGTTCAGGTATGTCTGCATTTTATATTGGCTTTTGGTTAGAAGGTATATACATGGATAGGTTATCATGCTAGTGATACCTATAGATTTTTCTGTCAAAATACATGTGATATTGATATATACATGTTTTTCTATTACCTGCTGAGTTTTACTCACCACCACGGACCCTGGGTTTTTCTGTCGCCCAAGTAACAGGTAGCCGACTTCGTGATGGACTTGGAGCACCGCTGGCTGGCATCGTCTCATCTCAACTCCGAGAGTCCAGTTTTGTTTGGTTTTCATTGGTGTTCCGATATTATTTTGTTTATATGATGTTTTATAGTGATTGGACGCTGTAAAAGTTGTACCTTTCTTCTTCTGGTTTTGTTATGGTGTTCTGAGTCGGTGTTAGTCATACCGGTATGCATGTGTGTAGTTTGTGATGTTGTATTATGTTTCCGCTTTGTTTTGTGTATTTGTCTTGTTGTTTCCGTTGTGTTTTGATGTGTTACTATGGTTATATATATATTTGTTATTGTTGTTGTGGCCTACGGGCCTTGTATTAACCCGAAATGTTGTCACGTACAGGGGAGATGTCGTCTGTTTACTTTTCGGCACGGCATGCTCTCGGGGCGTGACATGCTTGCTCTTGCATAGAATCAAAATCCATGTCGGTTTATCAATTCTGCGATGGATATTTTAAGATAGACATGTACCGCCAAGCTTACAAAGGAATTATTAATCTCATTCCAACATTTGACATATACGAGAGCTATCTCGATGATGGAGATACCATTTACGCTCCTACAACTCGTAGCCAACCAAGACGTAGAAGGACTAAGCGGGTACCTTCTCAAGTTGAACAACGTGTGACAACGTGTGGGAGATGTCATGGGTGAGGGCATAATAGACGAACATGCAAAGAACTAGTGCCATAATTGGTATGAGTCACATAGACATTAATACTATATTGTTTCATATAATTAAACTAATTATGTCGTGTTGTTTGTTATTTATTTTCAAAATGTCAAACTAACATCTTATTTTTTTGTTTTAATTTCTTGCAGACTTAAGCAATTGCTAAACCGAGGAAGCAGTTTTGAAGGTTGTTAAAAAATATCTACAAGATCTAGTGACATTTTGTGATTTGTATTAAACAAAACTAGTGTTGGTATAAAACTTTGTTACTTATATATAAGACTTTAATGATCTATTTATGTGGTTAAAAGTAGTTAAAAGTTGGATGTTGGTTATGTAATTGCAACTGAGAGATACTTTATAAAGTGATTTATACATTAATCATTAAAATATTATGTTTAATGATAGTTTTATATATGTTGCTATATGTTGTGGTTTCATACAACTACAAATGCACCTTGACAAATTTTTCCCAAAAATGTTTGAAAAAGTACTCAATTTTAGGCTCTCGGAACTTAATTTACCTCAAGTGATACCCAATTTTATGATTATTTGAAAAAGTACTCAATTATTTAATTTTTAAAAGAAACATGTTCTCCACTCACCATGGAATATAAGTACTTATTTGACATTCATAAAATAAATAATAGAATACCTAAAGTGATACTACAAATATCTAATTTTTATCAAGTTATGTTTATTATGGCCCTTTAACTACTTGGATTCGGTTAAAAAACTACACTTGAAATAAGTCATTCATCAAATAAAACATACGATATCTAAAGTGATACAACAAGTATGTAATTTTTATCAAGTGCTACTTGACGTGACCCCTTAAACACTTAAATAACAATATCATACCTAAAGTGATACAACAAGTATCTAATTTTCAACAAGTAATACTTATTGTGGCCCTTTAACTACTCGATCGGTTAAAAAGTACACTTGAAATTTAATCTTAAATGACTTATTTGACATTCATCAAATAAATTATAGGATATCTAAAGTGATACAATGAGTATCTAATTTTTATCAAGTGCTACTTGATGTGACCCCTTAAACACTAAATAATAATAGAATACCTAAAGTGATACAACGAGTACCTAATTTTTATCAAGTGATACTTGTTATGACCCTTTAGCTACTCGATTCGGTTAAAAAACTACACTTAGAATTTAATCTTGAATGACTTATTTGACATTTATCAAATAAACCATAGGATACTAAAGTGATACAACGAGTATGTAATTTTTATTAAGTGCTACTTGGCGTAACCCCTTAAACACTTAAATAACAATAGCATACTTAAAGTGATACAAAAAATGCCTAATTTTTATCAAGTGATACTTGTTATTGTAGGGATGTATACTGAAAAGTTTACCTTTTGTATGAACATCTTTATTTTGAAATAAGAATCACATGATCATTGTTTGCATATTTTTATGGTTATGCAATATTGTCTAATACTTTACATTGTAGATAATATGATGTGTGGTGTCACACAGGAGATCATGTTATCAGCCCCTTGAAAAGTATAAGTAAAGGCTCACAACCGAGATGACTTTGGACAAACCATCGGAATGGTTGTAGTGTGATTTGGTATTGGTTTGTCTTGACCATAGAATCACACTAGTGCACTTTGTGTGTATTGAGCAGGACCGACTTAGAGGTGATTCGATTTATTGCTAACTACATAATTGAATCGGACCTCAGATATTATATTGTACATACTCTTAATCCCAATATAATAACGGGCACATATACTTAGTACTCATCTCTTTGATTTACCAATGGGCGAGATTTATAGATTAAATCGATAGGCTCGGTAAGTTGGGAGATGATATTATTTATATGGTGTGTCGTTGATTATAGGAGGAAACCGTGTCCTATATATTAGGATGATGATGTCCCTTTGAGGAGCTCATAAGGTTCATCATGTAAACCCTGCAGGTGGACTTGGTCCGGCATGATGAAAAGGTTGAGTGGTACTATTCAAGGAGTTAGATGTTGATTAATTAATGGTCAATAAATTAATTAATCAATGGACATTCGAGATCTTAAACACGGGGAGAAAATGTACAAATAATATATGGAACCCATATTATCATATGGGGGTTGGTGAGGTAGATCAATGATGATCCTTTAGTGGATTGGATCATCATTAGTGGATCGGACTTTATGTGGGCTTGATCCATGGGTGGCCAAGATCCAACTCCTCCTCATGGTCCCTAATGTAGCCTATTAACACCTCATGAAGCTTAGATCCAATGGATAGAAACAAAATTCTAAGATCCATAGGTAGAGATTAAATCTCTAAGATCTGACGGTTGAGATTAAATCTCTAGATTCGACGGTTGAGATTAAATCCCTAGAACCAATGGAGGAGATTAAATCATGACTTATCCCTAACTCTATAAAATGAGGGCAAGGGAGTTGGCGTGAACATCATCAAGAGAGCTAGGGTTTTTGGAGTTGGCGGTAAGGGCTTAGGAATTAAGGTTTGGGCTTGGGCGGCACCAAATAAGGAAGGTAATTCCTTTTCTTCTTCTTCCTTCAAGGTGGCCGGCGTCCTGCTTGTTTTCCAGCCCTCTTCGAGCCTTTGGCCGGTGACCAAGCCTCTCTTCTTCTTCTCCTTAGGTGGTGGAAACAAGATATAGGGCTTCCCTTGGTGTCTTGGTTGTTTTCCATCTTCTCCTCCTCCTAGTTGGTCGGCGGCAAGGAATTGTTTTGTTCCTTGTTGGTTGGCTTTAGGGAGGAGAAGAACCTTGTTTCTATTCTTTCTTTTTCTTTGGAAGAGCAAGGAAGGAAGATTTGCGATCTAGGTGCTTCGACTTTTGGTAGATCGTCGCCCACACGACGACCAAAAGGAGGAAGGTCATACATTAGAAGATCAAGAGGTATATCTATTCTCTTTTCTCATTTGTTTCTTGCTTGTTTTTGTTTTTCAATTATAAGCATGTTATAAATCTGTATATGGCTAAATAATACTTGGATCCTGAGTATAAACACGAAAATCGGCGATCCGGACATCGTCTATTCCGCGGCTACTCGTAGAATAGAGGATGGTCGCTTGAACAACTAGTTTGTTCAAGTGACCTCTCTAAACGAATAGCACGACGATGACTTGGTTTCTTTGGCAATCCCTTTTTTTCTAGGATTAAATTTGTTAATCCGGGGACATAGAAGAGATCGCCATGATCAAGCAACTGAGGTGAAGTGGGAAGCGAAGTTTCTCCTCACGGACTCGATAAGCAAAACCCTTCAATTGGTATCAGAGCCAAGGTTTTCGGTTTTGTGTGTTTAGAATTTGGTTAATTTTTATGCACTTTTTCATATATTATATGTGCCGGATAATAGTAGGATATGCGTAGTTTAACTCTTTGGTTGCTGGCATAAGATCCGACTATTATGGTCATATGTGTGTATGTGATTGTATGTGTGTAAATATTTATTTTGTTGAATCCTCGGGGTTGACGAGGCTAGTATTTAATTTTTATAAATTAGATACGGCATTGTTTAGCCACTCTCTTTATTTTAGTTTACTTTCGATCTAGATTTCATGTACACTCCCTCATGGAGTATAGGATTGATGGATGTAAATTAAGATAGGTTTTAGTCTCGGCTCGGATCTCCGGATGGCTTGTACATGGCGTAGGAGGAGCGGACGAGATGGCGTTGCGACGGGAGACATATTGAAGACAAAAGTCATAATAGTTGGAAAATAATTTATTTTTCATATTTATTTCTTTTTGTTTGATATGCATGTCGTAGGCTAGGAAAATTCCTCAATTTCAAATTACTAAGTGGGAGAGGGAATTTTTTTTAAATTCCCACGGCCTCCATTACGATTTGACAAGTGATGCAAACAAACTTGCGCGTCGGCTCTGAGTGCCTTCCTCCCCATCGGATGAGTTTGTTTATGGATCACAAGGTTAAATATGGTTATAGGCAATTCTCAAGGAGCGTGTGTACTTGCCCATCGTAAGGCACATAACCTGAGATAATTACCTTGGTACCGAGTAATGGTGAACACTTAGATACAAATATAAGTATCCTCCCCATCGGAGTCACTGCTTTTATTTGTAGGGCCAAAGAGGAACCAACTATTAATTTTACTTGTCAAAAAGTTAGGTTGACAAGATAGTAAAATTAATGGGTAAAACCTCCTCTTACAAATGTAGAATTCGTATACGTCCACACTATCGTGGCAAACGATATTCTCGGTGTTTTGAGGTGTTGGTTGATTTTAAAATTTTATTGTTTGAGGAACCAATAATTTTTTGAAATCTAATGTTTTGATTTATGTGATTCTTAGGTTTTCTTTCAAAATGACTTTCAACCCACTTGTTGTGATACTGAAAGAGAACAAACTTATTGGACCCAACTATGTTGATTGGAAGAGGAATCTAGACATTGTCTTGACTGCTGAGGAATATCAATATGTACTCCTCGAAGAGTGCCCTCCCAAGCCTGTAGATGATTCTGAGGAAAAGGAGAGAGAGAGCTATAAGAAGTGGGTCAAGGCCGATGAGATGGTGCGATGTTACATTTTGGCATCTATGTCAAATGTACTGCAACATCAGCATCAAGTCATGCCCACTGCTTATGATATGATGCTCAATCTCAAGGAACTTTTCGGACACCAGAATCGGGCTGCGAGGCAAGAAGCCATGAGAAACTTGATGACGACCTCCTGATCGAGGGAACACCCGTAAGGGATCATGTTCTCAAGATGATGGCTCATTTGAATGAGATGGAGGTCCTTGGAGCTGAGATCGATGGGGAAACCCAAGTCGATATCATACTCCAGTCTCTACCTAGGAGTTTTGAGCAGTTTCACCTAAACTACAACATGAACAAGAGGTTGTATTCGTTGGCGGAACTTCTGACAGAACTCCAGGCGGCAGAGGGACTATTTTGTCAGAGTGCTCAGGCGCATGCCGTGGTGACCCAAAAGGTTTCTACTTTTAAGCTAAAAGGCAAGAAGAAGAAGAAGAAACAAACTGGGGCAAAGGCGATGGGAGGTACTCAGGGAGGAGTGAAGAAGCCGAAAGGCAAGTGCTTCACTTGTAAGCAGACTGGACACTGGAAGAAAGACTGCCCCAACCGCAAGAACAAAGGTATATCTTTTGGTCTAGTCGTTGAAACATGTTTAGCAGTGTTATCTACCGGCACCTGGTGTGTAGATACGGGAGCCACTGATCATGTCTGTAATACTTTGCAGGGGTTCCAGAAAACCAGACGACTGGCTAAGGGGGAGATTACCATGTACTTGGGCGATGCCACGAAGGTGGCGGCTGTTGCAGTGGGAGATGTTAATTTATCTTTTGAGAAAAATAAACTTTTGGTTCTTAAGAATTGCCTTTATGTACCCTTATTTAGAAAGAATTTAATTTCGGTTTCTAAATTGTTTATGGATGGATATTCTATTTCTTTTAATGACAAAGTTGTTATAAGAAGGAATAGAGACATTATCTGTTCAGATGCATTGATAGGAAATTTGTACACACTTGAACCAAAACCTCCCACGATGCAAATTGAAGTTAATAACTCATCTTCTAATTCCAATAAGATAAAAGAACCTTCAAAGATGAACCAAACATATCTTTGGCATCTTAGGCTTGGTCATATTAACCTAAGAAGAATTCAAAGGTTGATTGTTGATGGACCTTTGGGTTCATTAGTGGTGGAGGATCTCCCAACCTGTGAATCTTGGAGGGTAAGATGACCAAGAGACCTTTTAAGGCCAAGGGGTATAGAGCCAAAGATGTGTTAGAATTGGTTCATTTTGATTTGTGTAGTCCTATGTCTATCCAGGCTAGAGGTGGTTTTGAGTATTTCGTCTCTTTTATAGACGATTACTCAAGATATGGATACATTTACCTGATGTGCCGCAAGTCTTAATGCTTTGACAAGTTCAAAGAATTCATGGCTGATGTGGAGAAACATCAAGGTAAAAGTATCAAGACACTACGATCTGATTGTGGTGGCGAGTACCTCTTGGGAGAGTTTAGGGATTACCTATCAGAGGCTGGGATTCAATCCAATTGACTACACCTGGCACACCCCAGCAGAATGGTGTAGCAGAGTGAAGGAATAGGACTCTTATAGAGATGGTTAGATCAATGATGAGTTATTCTGACTTGCCAGATTCGTTCTGGGGATATGCTCTAGATACGAGGGTGTACATTCTGAACTTGGTTCCATCTAAATCAGTGCCTTCTACTCCCACAGAATTGTGGACTGGGCGAAAGCCTAGTCTAAGACATATTCGGATATGGGGGAGTCTAGCACATATGCTGAAGGTAGATGCTGGTAAGTTGGAACCTCGTCTGAGCACGCATGTTCATGCTATCCTGTGGAACGAAGGGTGGATTGTTTTATAGTCCTAGAGATCAGAGGGTGATCGTTAGCACGAATGCCAGATTTCTAGAGGAAGACTATGTGATGAGCCACAAGCCCAAGAGTAAAATTGTTCTGGAGGAGTTAAAAGGGGAAGTCACTTCTTTAGTACCACCGGTACAAGAGGATATACCACATGTCACTGCACCGCATGTCACAGAGAATACACAGGTGATACCTCGTCGTAGTGGGAGGGTTGTGAGACAGCCTGATAGATTCATGTTCTTGGGAGAATCTTCTGATTTGGTCCCTGGCGAACATGAACCTGATCCCTGGACATATGATGAGGCAATCCAAGATAAAGATGCAGCATCTTGGCAAAGTGCAATGAATGCTGAGATTGAATCTATGGATTCAAATCAGGTCTGGGAGCTAGTAGAGCCACCCGATGGTGTAAAAACCATTGGATGCAAGTGGATCTACAAGAAAAATAGAGAAATAGATGGGAAGGTTGAGACCTTCAAAGCGAGGCTTGTTGCGAAGGGGTATACTCAGAAAGAGGGTATCAATTATGAGGAGACCTTTTCGCCGGTAGCCATACTTAAGTCTATCCGGATTCTCTTATGCATAGTAGCTCATATGGATTATGAGGTGTGGCAAATGGATGTCAAGACAGCTTTCCTTAATGGAAGTCTTGAGGAAAACATCTATATGAAGCAACCAGAGGGATACATTGCTAAGGGCAAAGAGCATCTTGTATGTAAGCTTAATCGGTCCATTTATGGATTGAATCAAGCTTCGAGGTCTTAGAACATCCGCTTTGATGAGGTAATCCAGTCTCATGGATTTATTCAAAGTCCGGATGAGTATTGTGTATACAAAAAATGTGACGGAAACGTAGTGGTATTTCTTGTACTTTATGTAGATGACATTTTGTTGATTGGCAACAATATCAAGGTGTTATCGGACGTAAGGGTGGTTGTCCAAACAGTTTGATATGAAGGACTTGGGAGAGGTGGGACACATCCTTAGGATCAAGGTTATAAGGGATCGCAGGAAAAGGATATTGTGCTTATCCCAAGCTTCATACATAGACACGATTTTGGATCGTTTTAGCATGCAGAACTCCAAGAAGGGTTTTCTACCTTTCAGACATGGAGTTCCTTTATCTAAGGAGATGTGTCCTAGATCATCTAAGGAGATAGAGGAGATGAAGGCGGTTCCTTATGCTTCGGCAATAGGAAGCCTCATGTATGCGATGCTATGTACGAGACCAGATATCTGCTTTGCCGTGGGCATGGTCAGCAAATATCAGAGTAATCCAGGACAGGGACATTTGACTACAGTAAAGCATATATTGAAGTACCTGAGAAGGACTAGGTATTATATGCTGGTTTACCGGGCAGACCAATTACTCCCTGTGGGTTACACAGATTCTGACTTTCAATCTGATAGGGATAACAGTAAGTCTACCTCAGGTTTTGTGTTTACTTTGGGAGGTGGAGCCATTGTATGGAGGAGTGTCAAGTAGAAATGCGTGGTGGACTCTACCATGGAAGCTGAGTATGTGGCAGCCTCTGAGGCGGCCAAAGAAGTTGTATGGCTCAGGAACTTCCTAATGGACTTGGATGTGATTCTTGGTTTTCCCAGAACTATCACAATTTATTGTGATAATAGTGGTGCAGTTGCAAACTCGAAGGAACCACGAGCCCATAAGGCTAGTAAACACATAGAGCGCAAGTACCACATGATACGAGAAATCGTAAAGAGAGGAGAAGTTGATGTGGCCAAGATTGCATCAGAGGATAACTTGGCAGATCCTTTCACTAAGGTCCTTCCGGTGAGAGCTTTTGATAGGCATGTGGAGGGAATGGGGATCAGATGTATGTCAGTATGAGGACAACATAGTCTTTTAGTATAAGTGGGAGATTGTAGGGATGTATACTGAAGAGTCTACCTTTTGTATGAACATCTTTATTTTGAAATAAGAATCACATGATCATTGTTTGTATATTTTTATTGTTATGCAATATTGTCTAATACTTTACATTGTAGATAACATGGTGTGTGGTGTCATACAGGAGATCATGTTATCGGCCCCTTGAAAAGTATAAGTAAAGGCTCACAACCAAGATGGCTTTGGACAAACCATCGAATTGGTTGTAGTGTGATTTGATATTGGTTTGTCTTGACCATAGAATCACACTAGTGCACTTTGTGTGTATTGAGCAGGACCGACTTAGAGGTGATTCGATTTATTGCTGACTACATAATCGAATCAGACCTCAGATATTATATTGTACATACTCTTAATCTCGATATAATAACGGGCACATATACTTAGTACTCATCTCTTTGATTTACCAATGGGTGAGATTTATAGATTAAATCGATAGGCTCGGTAAGTTGGGAGATTATATTATTTATATGGTGTGTCGTTGATTATAGGAGGAAACCGTGTCCTATATATTAGGATGATGATGTCCCCTTGAGGAGCTCATAAGGTTCATCATGTAAACCCTGCAGGTGGACTTGGTCCGGCATGATGAAAAGGTTGAGTGGTACTACTCAAGGAGTTAGATATTGATTAATTAATGGTCAGTAAATTAATTAATCAACGGACATTCGAGATCTTAAACATGGGGAGAAAATGTACAAATAATATATGGAGCCCATATTATCATATGGGGGTTGGTGAGGTAGATCAATGATGATCCTTTAGTCGATTGGATCATCATTAGTGGATCAGACTTTATGTGAGCTTGATCCATGGGTGGCCAAGATCCAACTCCTCCTCATGGTCCCTAATGTAGCCTATTAACACCTCATGAAGCTTAGATCCAATGGATAGAATCAAAATTCTAAGATCCATAGGTAGAGATTAAATCTCTAAGATCCGACGGTTGAGATTAAATCTCTAGATTCGACGGTTGAGATTAAATCCCTAGAACCAATGGAGGAGATTAAATCATGACTTATCCCTAACTCTATAAAAGGAGGGCAAGGGAGTTGGCGTGAACATCATCAAGAGAGCTAGGGTTTTTGGAGTTGGCAGCAAGGGCTTAGGAATTAAGGTTTGGGCTTGGGCGGCACCAAATAAGGAAGGTAATTCCTTTTCTTCTTCTTCCTTCAAGGTGGCCGGCATCCAGCTCTTTTTTCAGTCCTCTTCCAGCCTTTGGCCGGTGGACAAGCCTCTCTTCTCCTTCTCCTTAGGTGGTGGAAACAAGATATAAGGCTTCCCTTGGTTTCTTGGTTGTTTTCCATCATCTTCTCCTCCTCCTAGTTGGCCGGCGGCAAGGAATTGTTTTGTTCCTTGTTGGTTGGCTTTAGGGAGGAGAAGAACCTTATTTTTATTCTTCCTTTTGCTTTGGAAGAGCAAGGAAGGAAGATTTGTGATCTAGGTGCTTCGACTTTTGGTAGATCGTCGCCCACACGACGACCAAAAGGAGGAAGGTAATACATTAGAAGATCAAGAGGTATATCTATTCTCTTTTCTCTTTTGTTTCTTGCTTCTTTTTGTTTTTCAATTATAAGTATGTTATAAATCAGTATATGGCTAAATAATACTTGGATCCTGAGCATAAACACGAAAACCGATGATCTAGATATCGTCTATTCCACGGCTACTCGTAGAATAGAGGATGGTCGCTTGAACAACTAGTTTGTTCAAGTGATCTCTCTAAACGAATAGCACGACGATGACTTGGTTTCTTTGGCAATCCCTTTTGTCTAGGATTAAATTTGTTAATCCGGGGACATAGAAGGGATCGCCATGATCAAGCAACTGAGGTGAAGTGGGAAGCGAAGTTTCCCCTCACGGACTCGATAAGAAAAACCCATCAGTTATATCCCTTTAACTACTCGAATTCGGTTAAAAAATTACACTTAGAATTTAATCTTGAATGACTTATTTGGCATTCATCAAATAAACCATAGGATATATAAAGTGATACAACGAGTATCTAATTTTTATCAAGTGCTACTTGGCGTGATCCCTTAAAAATTTAAATAATAATAGAATATCTAAAGTGATACAATGAGTACCTAATTTTTATCAAGTGATACTTGTTATGACCCTTTAGCTACACGATTCGGTTAAAAAACTACACTTAAGAATTTAATTTTGAATGACTTATTTAGCATTCATCAAATAAACCATAGGATATCTAAAGTGATACAACAAGTATGTAATTTTTATCAATTGATACTTGTCGTGACCCCTTAAACACTTAAATAACAATAGCATACCTAAAGTGATACAATAAATACCTAATTTTCATCAATTAATACTTGTTATGACCCTTTAACTACTCGAATTCGGTTAAAAAACTACACTTGAAATTTAATCTTGAATGACTTATTTGACATTCATCAAATAAATTATAGGATATCTAAAGTGATACAACGAGTATCTAATTTTTATCAAGTGCTACTTGATGTGACTCCTTAAATACTAAATAATAATAGAATACCTAAAGTGATACAATGAGTACCTAATTTTTATGAAGTGATACTTGTTATGGCCCTTTAGCTACTCGATTCGGTTAAAAAACTATACTTAGAATTTAATCTTGAATGACTTATTTGACATTTATCAAATAAACCATAGGATATCTAAAGTGATACAACGAGTATGTAATTTTTATCAAGTGCTACTTGGCGTGACCCCTTAAACACTTAAATAACAATAGCATACCTAAAGTGATACAACAAATACCTAATTTTCATCAAGTAATACTTGTTATGACCCTTTAACTACTCGAATTTAGTTAAAAAACTACACTTGAAATTTATTCTTGAATGACTTATTTGACATTTATCAAATAAATTATAGGATATCTAAAGTGATACAACTAGTATCTTATTTTTATCAAGTGCTACTTGACGTGACCCCTTAAACACTAAATAATAATAGAATACCTAAAGTGATACAAGGAGTACCTAATTTTTATCAAGTGATACTTATTATGACCCTTTAACTACTCGATTCGATTAAAAAACTACACTTAGAATTTAATCTTGAATGACTATTTGACATTCATCAAATAAACTATAGGATATCTAAAGTGATATAACGTGTTGGAGTATTGGGAATACAATAAAAGTTCTACATTGGTAAGATATGGAAAAGATCATGTACTTATAAGATGAAAAGATATCTCCATTGGTATGAGGTCTTTTGGCTAAAGCCGAAAAATAAAACCATGAGGGCTTAGGCCCAAAGTGGACAATATCATGCCATTGTGGAGATATATGAATCTTATAGACACTAACAATCGGTATCAAAGTCATGGTTCATGTCAAGTCATGAACCTCAAACGAAGGATGTCACGCCCCGAGAGTATGTCGTGCCGAAAAATAAACGGACGACATCTCCCCTGTATGTGGCAACATATCGGGTTAATACAAGGCCCGTAGGCCCACAACAACAATATAATATGAAGATATCAACATACCAAACACAACAAAAACATACTACAGATAAAACAAGATACAAAGACGACCTGCAACACCATAAGCTATATCATCCTGAACAGATATACAATAACATAGCCCATATAATGTACAAGATCAATCCCATACCTGACCAACACTCAGACATATGAACAGTATATAATCACATGTAATAACATCCCAGTCCATACCACACTATAACATGACGCTAATCAAATGCATACAACAGTCTGGACCAACACATATATCATGCTCAACACACAGCAGTATATAATATGCAAATGACATGTATCATGATGTACAAACATATGCAACAAACAAATACAACATCTCACAGGCATATGTAAAACATATATCGAATACATGTATACATATATATCAACAATGCATATGCATGGCCATGTCTGCAGACCCGTCCAACCACGACCCCAGTATGGCCCGGGTGGCACGACATGACTACTATCCCGACTCCAGCCGCCACCACTCTCAAGTGACCGAGTTGGGTAGTATGAAACAGTAGCTAGCCGCCATAGAGCTATATGCTACTCACACGGGGGTCCCTACTGTTAGCCGCTCCATCCCTACCCATGAGTAGATGAGCACCTCACCCAAAACAACTGCACATCACACGACCACCATCTATAGTGGGTGAGTGCGCTAACTACCACTACTCTCGATGGCCAAGTGCGCATCTCCAACTACCACCATCCATAGTGGTCGAGAATGGCACGCACAACAATGCTCTTCCCTCAACCCTGTTACCACTATCCCGAGTGGCCGGGGAGGCAGGATGACTGACAACCCGTCTCAACCACAAGGGAGACCCAGTCAACAACATGCATGCAATGTAATGATGCATAACTCTATACATGTATCCTCGCCACACTCCCTATCCCATGGGGAGTCCTGGTCAACCAAAAGTCAACTATGCAAGGACTATAATCCACAAGACTCTCTCTATCACACAAAGGGTCATACACATCTGACAGTCAACCACACTAAGACCTCTAGTCAGCAGCGAGATACTATCGACCGTCCATATAACCATACACGAGCACACAATTCATAATGGATATACCATCATGCTAGGACCCCTAGTCCTTAGCCACATACTGACCACCACACACTTATTGTTGGATCGATGCGATTCGCTGGGGGGGTGAATAGCGATAAAAACTTTTTCTCGTTTCTTTCATTAAAACTCGAGAGAAAATTAATTACAGCGGAAATGTAAAGTAAATAGAGACAAATAGGTTTTACTTGGTTCGTAGCCTTCGGCTACTACTCCAAGGCCCTAATGGTCCTTGACCACGCACGGAGGGCAAATACTAAACGAACTCCCTCTCGATGGAGATAGGAGTTAAACGAATACAAAAACTCGAGAAAGACTCAAGGTAGAGGGACACTCCCCCTCTCCTTGATATGATTTAAAGCTTGAAATAAAAACAACTTATACAAATTTAAAGATTATACCGATGACTTTAAAGATTGGAGGTTGAAGTTCTAGTCGTCGTGCCCCTAGCGGCTAGGGATGTCGAGAGTCGAGCTTGGAAGCTTTTTTTGAATTGATGAAAAACCCTAGGTTTGGCCCTCCTTTTATAGCCTTTAAGCCCCTCATCGAATGGGTCTTTAGCCAATCACAAATGGGCATAAATCCCCTTGAAAAATGGTGATAACTCTTGACTGCTCGAGGCTGATCCTTTGACCGTGATCGATGGCCATCACCGATCGGTGATAGTAGCATCACGAGTGCTAAGCCATAGTCACTCGGCGATGGGCGGCATCGAGTCCTTGAGTTGGCGGTCGTGATCTTGGGCAAGGCAAAGTTAGCTTAAGGAAAACATTATTTCGACGGCCGTCGTCGACCTAGACCATCTATAAGAAGTCTTTGGTCGGATCTACGCTTAAGATCATCCCCGTAAAGAGGATACGACCTTACTTACGCTCGCACACACGAGCTTACCTCAGTACTTACGTGTTGCTTCCGGCCTTCCACTCAATTCCTTCGGCTCCCTTCGAAGTCTCTTGAGTGTCGCCGACCATCATGCGCTTCCTCTGTGTCGCTAGCCTATAGCAATCTGAGACTTTTCGCACACTTGATTTAGCTCATGAGATAACAATATATGCTTAACTTTGTATCGTTTTCTATAATCAAAACTTAGGTTCGACTTAGGTGCCTACTGCACCAACAATCTCCCCCTTTTTGATTTATGGCAAACCCACATACAAAGTTAAGTAAATAGCAAGCATGAAGAGTAATAATGTGCATGAGAAACAAAAATATGAAGATTAAGTTGGAGTAGTAAGGATTTTCTTCAAGTACTCCCTTGAGGAAACCTCCTCGACCGAGGGTGAGTCTTGAAGAAAGACCTTAATCCTCCCCCTTGAGGGTTGCTTTAAGTAATTAACATTACTTAAAGTTGGCCTTAGTAAAACGTTTTAGTTAAGCCCTTTCTCCCCCTTAAGTAAAACATTAACGACATATAGTTTTAAAAAATAAGTTTAAGTAAAACTTAGACGGCACAAATAAGTTTAAGAATTCTTTGGCCTTTTGGTAAAAGTTAACTAAGTTTTAACTTTTGGTTTAAATATGAAGTAAGAGTTAAGTTATCAAAAAATTTTGACCCCTTAACTTTGGCCTTTTTCTCCCCCTTTTGTCGTATATCGAAAAGAGTAAGGGGTGTGTGGAAAACAAAAAGTGTTAAATTTAAAGTCCAAGCATGTTCTCCATTTTTTATAAAAAAAATAATATACTAAAAATAAGCTCATCTATAAAATGTTCGACTCATATTTGTCTTGATTGATATGTAAGATCAACCAGTCCTGGTCAGAGTCGGTTAGTATGTATGATTATACTCCGTGGTTCATAGCGATGCACTAGCTCTACATCTGGAACCAGGAGTAAGGTCCTAACATCTCACGCCCATCTACGTGGCTAAGTACACAAACACATTAGTCCTATGTGTTGTGAGATGTACTGGCTCCTTAAATCTATAGGTGCATGATATCTAAGGTATGTCCTATGCTAGTTCCATAAAAATGAAATTAAAGAAATAGTAGTAAGAATATATAATTTGCATGTACCTATTCTATTACGCACATGCTCAATTTTCATCTTAATAGACTAAATTCGGCTTCGGGTAGGGGTTTAGTAAATAGATCTGCCAAGTTAGACTTCGATTCGACGTATTCGAGGTGTATGGCTCCGTTGGCCACATGTTCTCGAATGAAATGGTGTTTAACCTCTATATGTTTGGTCCTAGAGTGACATATCGGATTCTTTGTAAGATTAATTGAACTAATGTTATCTACGTGAAGTTTAGTATTCGTAAAGTCTAACTTAAAGTCGTGGAGAGTGTGCTTCATCCAAAGAAGCTGCGTGACACACTCACCCATCGCGATGCATTCGGCTTCGGTGGTAGATAAAGCAACACAGTGTTGTTTCCTACTGCACCAACTCACTAGACTCGAGCCGAGAAGTTGACAACAACCACTCGTGCTCTTTCTATCGAGCTTACTACTGGCATAATCCGAATCGGAGTAGCCGATTAGTTCGAACTCCGTAGATCTAGGGTACCAAATACCAACGTTAAGTGTGCCCTTAAGATATCTAAGGATACGCTTAACTAGGGTTAGGTGTGACTCCTTAGCACATGTTTGAAACCTGGCGCACATACTTACTGTGAATAGGATGTCGGGTCGACTCGCAATTAAGTATAGGAGACTCCCTATTATGCTCCTATAGTATTTTAAGTCAATGGACTTACTTTCTAGGTCTTCTCCTATCTTAACATTTATCGCCATTGGGGTGTTTATTACCTTAGCGTCTTGCATTCCAAATCTTTTAATTAACTCCTTAGTGTATTTTTGTTGATATAGGTATATACCATCCTTAGTTTGTTTAATTTGTAGACCTAAAAAGAAACTTAACTACTACCAAGTTCATTTCAACTCACTTTCCATGAGTAAACGAACTCGTTTAGTAAGGCTGAGTAGAGGTTCCAAAAATTATATCGTCTACGTAAATTTGAGCTATGAATATTTCTTTACCTAAGGTTTTTACAAAGAGAGTTGGGTCAACTAAGCCTTGGTTAAACCCTTTTGACTTAAGATGGATTGAAAGTCTCTCGTACCAAGCTCGAGGAGCTTGTTTAAGTCCATAGAGAGCTTTCTTAAGTTTTAGAACATGGTCGGGTTTATCTAGATTTTCGAATCCGGGGAGTTGGCTGACATAAATTTCTTCTTTAATGTATCCATTTAGGAATGCCGACTTAACATCCATTTGAAACAGCTTAAATCCTCGATGTGCGGCATAAGCTAGCAACATTCGAATGGATTCGAGTCTAGCTACTGGGGCATAGGTTTCGTCGTAATCTAAGCCTTCGACTTGGCTAAACCCTTTGGCGACTAACCTAGCCTTGTTTCTAACTACTTCACCTTTATCATCAAGCTTATTTCGAAACACCCACCTTGTTCCAATTATCGTTTTGTCTTTAGGTGGTGGTACTAACTCCCACACTTCATTCCTAGTAAATTGGGCTAGCTCTTCTTGCATTGCAATAATCCAATCAGGATCAAGAAGAGCTTGTTCAATTGATTTGGGTTCTATCTTTGAAATTAAGGAAATTTGACTAAGGTTCCTATAGGATGCTCTAGTTCGAACTCCTAGATTAGGATCTCCTATCACTTAATCGATAGGGTGGTTAGTTTGAATCCTAGATTGGGTTGGGTTTGTGTCACCTAATGCTTGATCAATGGGGTGACTTGGTTGAACACTAGTTTGGTTGGAGTCATCTATCACTTGATCAATAGAGTGACTAGGTTGACCTAGGTTAGGATTAACACTAGACCTGATCTCCGGATCAGAGTTAGGTCTAGTATGAATCGGTTCGCTAATTGGGGTTGGGGGTTTTGTAGGTTCGTGTCCTTCATCGAACACTACATTAATGGTTTCGACTCTAAGGGTGTCGTGGTTATATACTCTATAAGCTCTACTTGTAGTCGAGTATCCTAGAAAGATTCTGATCGTGGTTTTGGATGTAAATTTCCCTAGGTAATCCTTAGTGTTTAGGATATGTACCTTACACCCAAATACCCTAAAGTACTTGATGTTGGGTACTTTATCGTGATAAATCTCGTATGAGGTCTTAAGGTGCCTTTTTACCATAAGGATCCTATTTTGGACAACGCCCAAAACCTATCGGGTAGGTCGTATTCGTTCAACATGGTCCTAGCGGCTTCTTGTAGAGTTCGGTTTTTCCGTTCCACTAGGCCATTTTGCTGAGGGGTCCTAGGGCAAGAGAATTCATGGTGGTATCCATTTAGGTTACAGAAGTCGGTGAACCTTTGATTTTCGAATTCACCACCATGATCGCTTCTAAGTCTTTTAACCTTAAGGTCTTTTTGATTCTCGATTAATTTGAATAGATTGATTAATTGATCTAGGGTATCATTTTTATGTTTGATGAACCTAACCCAGGTAAACCTGGAGTAGTCGTCAATTATGACTAAGCAATATTGACTTCTATTGAGTGACTTGGCTCCATGTGAATCGAATAGATCCATATGCAGGAGCTCAAGTACATTTGAGGTTCGTTCTTGGTTAGTTAACTTGTGTTGTGTCCTAGGTTGTTTTCCTTGTTGACAAGCATTACAGATTTTATTAACCAAGTTGTTGAGGTTGGGTAAGCCTCTGACTAAGCCACTCTGACTCATCTTGTGGACGAGTCTTGGGTGCGAGTGACCGAGTCATCGGTGCCACAACCATGATTCCTCTTCCTGTGTCATAAGACATTTGGCTGAGGAATTGATTAAGTTAATTGTATAAATGTTATTTGTCCTAGTTCCTTTGAGTATTGTTTTAGCTGTTTTATTTGTTTTAATTACACATTCATTTTCTAAAAATACGACCTTATAGTTATTGTCACATAATTGGCTTACGCTAAGCAGGTTATATTCAAAATTCTCTACAAGTAATACATTTTTAATAACAAAATTCGAGTTAAGCTCGATATCACCTGATCCGATGATTTTGAGCTTGCCATTATTCCCAAAGGCTACCGATCCTTGTCGTTTGAATCGAAGCTTTGTGAATTTGAGTTGATCCCCGGTCATGTGTCGGGAGCAACCGCTGTCCAACATCCATTGATCCTACACACAAAGTGGTTGGATTGGATGTTAGATTTTTTAAATTGGTTGTAAGTTGTTAAACCTAGGTCATCTCACCTGTGTCTATATGATCAATCATGTTATACTTATGTGTTTTGTGTGAGATGACTTCCAATTAAGTTGATTAAGTGTATTTAGGTTCAAGTAATTTTATGTTAGATTTGGATTTAAACCTAGGCTTGTCAAGTTTACCTTTTCAAGATCATGGCTTCTAGGTCGTGGCGAGGCACAGGGGCCTTCTTTTATCGGATCATCGACCACTTCCTTAGACAAAGCCATTTTCAAGAAAATGATGACTTGACTCACCTAACACTATCTCCTAGTCTAACTGGTTATTTTTGAAAAGAGGCTCCCCGAGGCTCAATCTTTTCGAAGAATTTTAGTTGGTTATGTTTTTGAAAAGAGGCTCCCCGAGACTCAATCTTTTCGAAGAATTTTAGTTGGTTATGTTTTTGAAAAGAGGCTCCCCGAGGCTCAATCTTTTCGAAGTTGATTATGTTCATGTTCTAAGTGAGTTCGCAAGTTTTAAAGTACAAACTTTCTAAGTTAAAGCATGAAATTTCTAAGTTAAAGCACAAACAATCTAAGTTAAAACATGCAATTTCTAAGTTAAAGCACAAACATGTTTTGTACTGGCTCCCCCTAGACCGTTGAATCAGTTCGGTCTATCCACATAGTGGATTTGGTCCTTGGGGACCCAATACGGGTTGGATCCTAGAGTTGAAATCAAAAAGTTCTTAGGGACCCATGCTTGGACATGTTTCCTATGTCGACTTACAATCCACATATACGACCTATTAGTCGTGTTTGAGTTAAACCCTAGTCCAGCCTTGTTGTACACGGCCCTTTGAGATCCAAGTAGGAGGTCAAGTCCTTTGGATCCCGAAGTAAACCTTTCCAACATGTTCCTAAGATCTTCGACTTGACTTTTCAAGAGAGAGTTCTCAACTTCGAGCTTTTCAACTCGAGTTGAGTCCTTCTCTTAAACTCGACTAGTCGAAGAGGTTAGGGAGACCTCGTGTTTGAGGAGTTTAACCTCCTCAACAAGGGTCTCGACCTTGGACTCGGACTTAGCTAACTTCCTAGACAAAAACCTAACCGTATTATGTAAAGTATTAAATAAAGTTCGACTTACTTTAAGGGTATCTTTTGAACCGGATGCGTATCCGTGGCTTGACTTGAAGGTAGCTTCGTAGTCCGAGTCATCCTCAGGTTCTGACTCAAGTTCAGGCTCGGTCTCCGTGTCTGACTCAATTAATTTCGCCATGAAGACGTGGTCTTCGTCTTCTTCGGATGACGCTTCTTCCCATGTCGCGTTGAGGGCCTTCTTGTGCTTAGGTTCTTGGTGGTTGAGCTTGGGGCACTTGGACTTGATATGTCCAAACCTGTTGCACTCATAACACCTAATATTGGAACTTTTAGGCTTACCTTGGTTGGGTCGAGTCGTGGTTCGCTTTCGTCCCTTGGCTATCCTTCGAGCTAGGTTCATTAGTTTGGAAGTCAACTCCGGGTCAACTTCTTCTTCGGACTCGTCTTCCTCCTCGGTTGGTGGTGGCTTGCTTGCGATTTTCTTCTTCTTTGAACCTGCAAACAAGACTATACCCCTCTCGGGCTCCGAGTTAGACTGCTCATGAAGTTCAAAATCCGAAAAGAGTTTATCTAACCTAATTTTAGAAAGGTCCTTGGAGACCTTATAGGCATCGACCATGGATGCCCATAAGGTAGTCCTCGGAAAAGAGTTTAGGACATACCTTATAAGGTCGCGGTTTTCGACCTTTTGCCCGATTGCGTGTAGATTGTTGACTATGTCCTGGACTCGGGCGTGAAGTTGTGTCGCGGACTCGTGTTCCTGCATTTTTAGATTATACAATTTATTGAACAAAAGGTCGCGCTTACATACCTTGGCTTCATCGGTCCCTTCGTGTAGCTCCACTAGTTTTGTCCAAAGATCTTTTGCGCTTATGAAGGGGCCGACGCGATTTAGCTCCTCCTTGGATAGGCCGCATTGAAGGATTTGCGTTGCCTTAGCGTCGGCTTCGACTTGTTTTTTTGTCGCAATGGTCCATTGGTCATAATCCAAGGAGTCACCCACTTCATTAGTCGGAAGTGTGAAACCCGTTTGGATTATGATCCACATCTCGATTTGGGTTTTAAGAAAGCATTCCATCCGACCCTTCCAATAACGGAAGTCATCTCCGTTGTAAAACGGAGGTCGGACGGTGCTAAACCCTTCGAGATGGGCCATTAGAACAAAGAACACAAGGAGACGAAGGAAAAAAAACTAGCAACGATAAAAACACACAAAAAGTACCAAGACTCGCGTCTTGGATTAGTAGTGCGGGAGTAAATTTAACAAAGCGAAATAAATCTGAAATAAATAGAAATAAATGAAAAATAAATCTGTGAAAAATGGCTAGATTGGTGGTTTCACCAAATCTTAGCAACCCCCGGCTCTGATACCAATTGTTGGATCGATGCGGTTCGCTAGAGGGGGGGTGAATAGCGATAAAAACTTTTTCTCGTTTCTTTCGTTAAAACTCGAGAGAAAATTAATTGCAGCGGAAATGTAAAGTAAATAGAGACAAATAGGTTTTACTTGGTTCGTAGCCTTCGGCTACTACTCCAAGGCCCTAATGGTCCTTGACCACGCACGGAGGGCAAATACTAAACGAACTCCCTCTCGATGGAGATAGGAGTTAAACGAATACAAAAACTCGAGAAAGACTCAAGGTAGAGGGACACTCCCCCTCTCCTTGATATGATTTAAAGCTTGAAATAAAAACAACTTATACAAATTTAAAGATTATACCGATGACTTCAAAGATTGGAGGTTGAAGCTCTAGTCGTCGTCTCGGCAGTGCTTCGTCGTAGGGATGTCGGAGAGTCGGAGCGTATCGGAAGCACTTGGAAGCTTTTTTTGAATTGATGAAAAACCCTAGGTTTGGCCCTCCTTTTATGGCCTTTAAACCCCTCATCGAATGGGTCTTTAGCCAATCACAAATGGGCACAAATCCCCTTGAAAAATGGTGCGAGGTTGATCCTTTGACGGTGATCAGCGATGGCCATCACCAGTCGACTGATGGTAGCATCAGTCGAGTGCTAGCCGTAGTCACTCGACTGATGGACGATAGTCGAGTCCTTCAGGTTGGCAGTCGACTGATGCTGGCTGCAAGGCAAAGTTATCTTAAGGAAAACATTATTTCGACGGTCGTCGACCGTCCGATCTCGACCTAGACCATCTATAAGAAGTCTTTGGTCGGATCTACGCTTAAGATCATCCCCATAAAGAGGATACGACCTTACTTACGCTCGCACACACGAGCTTACCTCAGTACTTACGTGTTGCTTCCGGCCTTCCACTCAATTCCTTCGGCTCCCTCCAAAGTCTCTTGAGTGTCGCCCGACCACCGCGGCTTCCTCCGGGTGTCGCTAGGCTTCAGCTCCAGCGTTGAGACTTTTCTGCACACTTGATTTAGCACATGAGATAACAATATATGCTTAACTTTGTATCGTTTTCTATAATCAAAACTTAGGTTCGACTTAGGTGCCTACTGCACCAACACTTATCTATGCACAGACAACTAGATCCACCATAGATGCACAACTAATAAGTATACGATACAACAATCGACTCCATAATCTAATCCATCACCTAACCCTAGTGATGTAACACAGTAGCTCAATATGAGGTCATAAAGATAACCCTAACCACATGCACTTACTGAACATCTATCAGCTAACACATAATAGGGTTTGTAATTCATATCCATGATAGATAATCAATGAAATAACAACAATATATCTCAAAGGTCAAAGGTAGTACAAGCACATGATTAAACATGAGTGGATTTAAGATAAATAGGTATAAACATATATCCAAATTCATGCACTAGAATTTGATCAAAACTACCGGACCAGGTAGATATTACCCACCTGATACGAAGCTCGAATAATCCTCACGGTCGTGGACTTGCTTCGTATCCCAAACCTACACATAATAGCAAACAATGATTAAGTGCAAGTGTCCGACCAACATAAGAACTAAAGACTACATCGTTTCTATATTCACATTCCTTTCCTCGTCTACGAGTTAGGAACCCCGATTATCCCAATCCGATACACTACATAGATTAACCATAGGAAAACCTAATTACCACTTCCCGAGCTTAAATCTCTTCCGACAATATCTCCTCACAACCTCAATCCACTTCCATCACCATCACAATTACACTTAAACAAGAGGAATATCACGCTTACTGATTAGATCATCTCCAAATCAGAACATGTCAGGCATTAAATGAGTAATAACCAAACATAAATCAATACCTGAAACCAGCAATACC
Organism: Wurfbainia villosa; assembly: GCA_025175895.1. Lineage (NCBI taxonomy): Eukaryota > Viridiplantae > Streptophyta > Magnoliopsida > Zingiberales > Zingiberaceae > Wurfbainia > Wurfbainia villosa. The sequence goes on from CM045994.1 coordinate 102,446,294, forward strand.
ACTCCAATCACAGCTCCCCTTCTTCTTACAATGATCTGAGCTACCATTGAAAATAATCAGCCAAAAAGGCACTCACGGCAAGAACAGATCCACCGAAACACCATGCACAGTAAAAGAAAACAATCGGCAAACACCCCACAACTGATCACAGCTCCACCCCTAACTGTGTCGAACAACCTCCGTGTATACCACTCTTGATCGATTGCTCAACATCACAAATTAATCTGCTTATCTATTGCTATGCTAAGGTGAACACAGCAACCTATCAAATATATCTGAATGATCGACTGTAACCACAATAACTAGGAGAAACAAACATTACCTCATGTTAGCAATTGACCAAAAATCCATCGAATCCCAACCACACCAGTTCAGAAAACATAGTAGCAAATACCTAACAATTCGAACACCACAGTTCCGATTCTCAACCTTATCGCTTCAATCGACAAACCACAAGTTCACATCAATTACCGACATCACAAACACATCCGAATCAAAAGAATACCCAAAATCACAATAACAGAACACCAACCACACCCATATCAATGGATACCACAACTTCCAATTCGAAAAAAAAATCCATCACAGACGAAAAGAATAGGTTAGATTAATTATTACTGACTCTAATCTCCACCGGCAACCAACCTTCCTCGATCTCAGCTGCTCTCCACGCACAGCTTAGCCCCCAACGAGATCTGAGCTCCGATCACTGCCCAAACACTGATCTGAGCTAAAATCGAAAACCGTAGCTAGCAGCACATCTTAACTCGAAAGGAAAGACAACAATCGATCCTTACCTTCGATGGCAACCCACTGCCGTGGCGATAACATCGCCGACCCATCGAGCAAAGGAAACGCCGACACTCCCCTAAGGTGAACCACCTACTGACCTCCGACCGGAGATCAACTACTAAGGCGGCGTTGTCGAGCGGCTCTCACCGGACACCGACGATCTGAAACCCGGTGACGCAATCGCGCAGAGCAGAAGAGAACCGACGCGGAGTTGAAGGAATTGGCAAAATCGTGAATGCAATGGCGATCTATTCGTTCGACAGCCTTTAAATGTCGTTCATCCAATTTGATTAACCCAACCCAATCTAAACCCAATCTGATTTGGTCTAGCTCAGCCGATTCAGCCCAAGCCCAATACAACCCAATACCAGCCCAATTAGTCCACTCATTGAGCCTAATTTAATCCACTAATTAACCCCACTTAATTAAAGGATTAATCCATAAAATTTTTTTTTTTCATATTTTACAAAGGAAGTTGAGCTCCCATGTCCGGATCAAGAGAACCAGACACCAGGAAAGAAGTCCAGTTGCGTCAGAAGGATCGAACAACTCGCAGGAAGTCCAGTTGGGCCAGAAGAGCTGGACAACTGACAAAAAGTTCAGCTGAGTCAGGATGACCAGACAGTTGGCAGGAAGTCCTGATGGGTTGAGGATTGGACATCAAGCAGAGGATGTCCTTCGAGGACGGATAGGCTTGAAGGAAGGGGGGGAGGTCAATGTGGTCCTTCATTTGAGGGAGGATTATTGGAGTATTGGGAATACAATCAAAGTTCCACATTGGTAAGACATAGAAAAGATTATGTGATTATAAGATGAAAAGATATCTCCATTGGTATGAGACCTTTTGGGTAAAGCTCAAAAATAAAACCATGAGGGCTTAGGCCCAAAGTGGACAATATCATGTCATTGAGGAGAAATGTGAATCTTATAGGCACTAACAATTGGTATCAGAGCCATGGTTTATGTCAAGTCATGAACCTCGAATGAAGGAAGTTGAGCTCCCATGTCCGGATCAAGAGAACCAGACACCAGGCAGGAAGTCCAGTTGGGTCGAGAGGGTCAAACAACTGGCAGGAAGTCCAGTTGGGCCAGAAGGGCTGGACAACTAGTAGAAAGTTCAGCTGAGTCAGGATGACCAGACAGTTGGCAGGAAGCCTGATAGGTTGAGGATGGGACATCAAGCAGAGGATGTCCTTCGAGGATGGATAGGCTTGAAGGAGGGGGGTCAATGTGGTCCTTCGTTTGAGGGGGGATTGTTGGAGTATTGAGAATACAATCAAAATCCCACATTGGTAAGACATGGAAAAGATCTTGTGCTTATAAGATGAAAATATATCTCCATTGGTATGAGACCTTTTGGGTAAAGTCCAAAAACAAAACCATGAGGGCTTAGGTCCAAAGTGGACAATATCATGTCATTGTGGAGATATGTGAATCTTATAGGCACTTACACAATGAATATATAATTTTATTAAGTGGTACTTGATGTGACCCCTTAAATAATTAAATAACAATAGAATACTTAAAGTGATACAAAAAATGTCTAATTTTTGTCAAGTGATACTTGTTATATCCCTTTAACTACTCGAATTCAATTAAAAAACTACACTTAGAATTTAATCTTGAATGACTTATTTGGAAATTATCAAATAAATTATAGGATATCTAAAGTGATACAACGAGTATGTAATTTTTATCAAGTGCTACTTAGCGTGACCCCTTAAACACTTAAATAACAATAGCATACCTAAAGTGATACAACAAATACCTAATTTTCATCAAGTAATACTTGTTAGGACCCTTTAAAAGCTCAAGGGTTCATCGGAGAAGATCCCCTAAAACACTGGACCAAAAATCAGGTACTCTACAAACTAGAAAGAGAAGGCTCAAGTATTCATTCTCGGGAAAGAGTATGAGAAGGCTCATACTCAAGTATGGAGTCATGTACTTGGATATCACTATGATGATAATATAAATCAAATACTATTAAGAGTATGTACCGGGACATTAGGAGACATGAAATATATTTCATGCCCATAGTTATTTTCTTTGTTGCTCAAAACATTGAAATAGGCATGAATGAGGTCAGATCGTAGTTCGGTGCCAAACAAACACTGCAATAACTCATACCCATATAATAATACATCATCATCTTGCCAAACTACACCACTACAAAGCCAAAATACCAAACTTAGCAACTCAAAAAATAAAATAGCAAAATAAGATTTCAGAAATATTAAAGTAATATAAGATATTTTTACCCCAAAATATCCCCCAAATGTACTTCTCAATAATATTTTTTTCTTCCGTTGATATTTTATCATGCCCATGAAAGTATTATCTTCCTCGAAACTCCTGTAGAGATTCCTCTACAACACTATCAGCAATATCTTGAATATCTATATTCATATCATCATATATAGAAACAACAGAATATAGAAATACAAAATTCAATCAAAAAATTAAACACTACAATACTCGTCAAATATATAAAATATATGCAGGCATTGTAAAAAATATTTACTGAAACTACCTCATCCACGACTTGGGTCAAATGTCGTTTACTCTTTCGCTTTGGGGTAGTACTAGGGGGTGTCATGAAGTTCGGATGTTTCTTTTTTTTCAATCTATCTGTTCTTCTTTGAACAATCTTCACAATAAATGATTTTGGATTATAAACAATCATCTCTTTCCCTTTTTCGATATTGCTACCTACATTATCATTATCTCTAGCATTTGTGTTCATTTGCACTTCATCTATAACCACTTTGAAAAAACTCTCCGACTTAACTTTGTCATATGTGTTCATTGGCACTTTGTCATCAACAACTTTGTTCCAACTTTCAATACTAGGACCAGCATCCACATCTACATCTTTCTCAGTATGACCTTCATCATGCATATGTGGGGAATCCTTAAAGCCATATTGGGTTGTATCCTCTTCAACCACTTTATTTTTTTCCTTCAACACCTTAATCTCATTCTCAAGTCTTTTTATGTGATCCAACAATTCTGAATCACCGAGTCGAGAATCAATCTGGAAATAGAAATGTTAATTGAGCATGCTAATTGGTTGAATAATAGACTCTTAATAAATTTATTATGTTGGATTAAAAATTGTTACCTCACCAAACCTCTCTATATCATCAACAAGTACTTTTTCTTCTTGGAATGGCTTGATTGGCACAATCTAAAAGTAAAAAAAGATAAATTTTTAGTTCAATAACACATTTAAACCAAATTATACAATGATAAAGAATAAAATGTGCCAACCTTATTTGACCTCACTGCCATTAATGCAGCCTCTGCACCTTTAGGATTAATAGGAATTTTGCACTCTCCCCACTTGAATAATCGAGGAAAGCAATGTAAAACACGAGGTTGACCAAGCATAGGAACTCTTTCATAAACCCAACCCTATACAAATACAATGATTAACATTTACTCACTCAACAAATAATACATATATGCTGAAAATAATACCATCAGTCCAACTATGCAACCTCCCATATATGTTTTCTCTTTTTTGTCCACTTTGGAGTATCCAAGATGGTCTTCAATTTCAGCACGCAAAAATCTAAAAGCTGCATCTCCCCAACCATACTCAAAAAATATTTCCAAATTGTCTAATTATGGGAAAATAAAACTAGGTGTACCGAAATTGCTAATAGGAAATATAACACAATTAAAAAGTAGCAAAATAAAAAACCTAAAAAAATCATCAATTTCTAATTCTTTATCCGCCAACACAAATAACTTCTCTATGATGACATTTCTCTTAACACATTTAATCCCCTTGAAATGTCGCTCAACGAAGTTAGAACCCAATTTCAAATCGATGTTAACCGGTTGACCAATGCTAGGTAAACCTATAACGATTGAGAACTCCCTAGAAGTGAATGACACCATGATATTGTTTCCAAAACAAAAGCTGCATGTCTCTACTTCAAAGCGTTTAAACATTGCATAAACTCTTGAGGTGCTTATAGAAAGCTTTTGAATCTTGAACCAAGGTGCAAGAGGCGAAGCATTGATCTTCTTTAATTGTAGTTCTCCCAGTTTGGGAACCAATTGTTCCATGACTGACATAAATTTTGTTGGGGAACACCTTGAATAACCTTCTTTTCCACTTGGTCCAACATCTCCATCATTATCATCCGTGTGTTTTTTAGTCGTTGTCATTTCCAATTCACAAAAAACTTAATTAGCAATAATTTCAATAAATATTTCCATAAAATAAGTTAATAAGAAACACAACATGACATATTAATCTAGGTAATACATTAAGCAATATAGGGCAAAATCAGTATCACAATAAGTATCGATTGACGAAAGCCACAAACATATGCCACTTAATATTAACTTTTAAATAATTTTTTTGACATCCTCAAATAATCAAATTTTGGTATTTAAATGGCCAAAACAAGTATCGATTGACTAACATTAAGTACTTTTTCTACCAATTTAGGTATCATTGTTTTATTTCATGAATAACACAAACAATAATCGAATCAAGGTATTTAATGAGCCAAAATAAGTACCTATTGACTCACATTAGATATAAAATCTTTTGTAGCAATTTAGGTATCATATTTGGGTATTTTTACGTCATGAACATCAAATAAAAGTCAATATTATTAACTTCAAAGTATAATTTATTTACAACACCAAAAATCAATTCAGAATATTTCATGCACAAAATCAAATATCTATTGACTTAAATTAGATATTGTTAATATTAACTTTTAAATATGTTTTTTATATTCTCAAATAATCAAATTTTGGTATTTAAATGGTCAAAACAAGTATCGATTGACTAACATTAAGTACATTTTCTACAAATTTCGGTATCATTATTTTATTTCATGAATAACACAACTAATAATCGAATCAGGATATTTAATGAGCTAAAATAAATATCTATTGACTCACATTAGGTACAAAATCATTTATAACAATTTAGGTATCATATTTTTACTTCATGAACGTCAAACAAAAACCATTATTATTAACTTCAAAGTATAATTTTTTTACATCCCCAAAAATCAAATCAGAATATTTCAAGCACAAAATCAAATACCTATTGACTCAAATTAGATACTCTTTGTATCAATAAAAAAAATTATGTAATTATCATAAAAAAAATTATCTAAAATTGTACATAATTAAGCATATTTACCTTGTTTAATCTTTTTTACGCACTTGTTCGTTGCTCTCCTTGCTCATTCCTATCGCATTTGCTTGATGTCGTGGGTCGCTAGTGGTTGAAATAAGGGAGACAAAATGGTTTTCAAGGGGACAAGCAAACGGTTTGATTAAGTGAGGGATGAATCAAGTGTTTAGGGTTACCGTTGGGGGGAGGGAAGACGATGACTTGTTGGGAAGAAAATTGCTACTATCACATTTGCTGCCTCAAGTCGCTAGTGGTCAAGGTAGGAGAGCCGATGGTTTTTAAGGGCGCAAGCAAATGGTTTGGTCGGGATCAAACGATAGTTTCTGTTAGGGGGGAGGGAAGAAGATGGGTTGTTGCAAGATGAATCAGTGGGAGAAGATGGATGAAAGAATTAATCAAACCTATGTAAATAACAAGGATAAAAATGGAAATTTAGCCTTATAGGGAGTTAAAACTAAGATTGGGTGGTTGTTAGGTATCAAATCCTAAAAAAAATTATATAGGGACTGAATCCAAATATAAACAAGAGAAGAGGGATTTTACTCTAACTTACCCATGATTGTTGAAATATTCAACAATTTGTATGTTATTCAGGAACTTTTTTTTTTGAAAAAAAAAGACTAGTTCAGTTTTTAAATAAAATTATTGTTTTATTTAAAAAAACTTATTACCAGGAAAAAAATACTCATGACATTAATATAAAAAGGGATTTTGAGAGTTAATACCATTTTAATTTTCGATATAGTATTAGAGTCAAAGTTAAAAATAATAGTCAATAATGTACTCGATGAATCAAAGAAGCAAACGCCATCAAGTAAGAAATTTTAGTGATGGATGAGAAAGTACAAGAAAAATAAAAAAAATAACAACTTAATTATAAGTAATTATATATTTATAAGAACAATTTTTTTAAAAAAAATATATATACAATAGTCAAACAATAGACTACAAAAGAAGTGAATGAAAATAAGAATAAATTTTTTTAACGATTATATCAAAAATTAGATGCAAAAGGAGGAGAAATAAACATTTATAGAATAAATAAAGTAAGAGATAATAAGACAAAATATCTTATCCAAATAAGATGTATTAAAGATGAATATGATAAGGTACTAGTAAATAATGGAGAAATAAAAGAGTGGTAGAAGAAATATTTTTATCGACTTTTTAATGAAGATTTAGATGATCAACTTAACTTAGGTAATTTAAGTATATCAAATGAGTATAAAAATTTAAATTTTTTTTATAAAATTCAAATTTTAAAAGTATAATAAGCTTTAAATGGGATGTAAAATGGAAAAGTCATTGGACTAAATGATATTCCGTTAAAAGTGTAGAAGTGCCTAGAGAAACAAAGTATTGAATGACTTATAAAATTATTTAACATGATATTAAAAATAAAAAAATACATGAAAAATAAAGGGTAAGTACTATAATTTTTTTATATAAGAATAAAAAGAACGTATAACTTTGTGCAAATTATAGTGGTATTAAATAAATGAATCATACTATGAAACTTTGGAAAAGTGTAATAAAGAAAAGATTAAGAAATAAAACTATGATTTCCGAAAATCAATTTGAGTTCATACCAGGAAGATCGACACTAGAAGTTATACATCTTCTCAGACAGCTAATTGAAAAGTAAAGAAAACAAAAGTAAGATCTACATATGGTATTCATTGACTTAGAAAAAATTTATGATTGAGTCCCAAGAGAAATTATGTAGAGATTTCTAGAAAAGAGAAGTGTTAGCGTAACATATATTGAACTAATTAAGGATATGTATGAGGAATTAATGACCAAAGTGAAGACTTCAATCGGATTAACTTAAGCATCTCTAATAAAAATAAGGTTACATCAAGGATCAACTCTAAGTTTTTATCTTTTTATACTAATCATAGACAAACTCACTAAACATATTCGTGACATAGTACTGTAATGTATATTGTTTACAGATGATATTATTTTGGTAGATGAGATACGTGAAGGAGTAAATGTTAAACTAGAATTTTGGTGTAATCAACCTTAGATCAAGGTTGACCAAGTTCGAGTAAGACTCGAGTTGGAGTTGGAGTTGAGTTGAGTATGGAGAATAATATGACTATGGGATAGTATGAGGCATCCTTAGTCATATGGAGATAAACGTAAGTCAAGTAGGTCAAGGTTAACCAAATACTTCATGAGTGGAGAATTCAAGTCGATCAAGGATGATCGTACACTTGGTGGTCGGAAGTCCAACAAGACGTTGACAAGGGAGAAATCTAAGTCGGTCAGGGAAGATTGGATACTTCGGGTTGGAAAGTCCAACTGTCACGCACCGAGAGGGGTACTTGTCCGACAAAAATTGGACAACACCTCCCCTATACTGCGGACAATTGAAACCTGTATACAAGGCCCACACGACCCACTATACATCGGCCAACATGGACTGAACCTAAAACCACAATGCATATAATATATGGGCTTCAGGCCAACAACCAAAGTACATACGAAGTATAAAACCCTAGACTTACCTCTTCTTCTATTTAAGTAGGAATACACAATCATACACACACAACCAAGATAAATCAAACAAAAAGTGTTAAATACGGGGATATTAAAATATTAAATTAAATGGACAAATAATTAAGGAAATAATCCTGGAAATTTTTCGGGATTTTTAGGGAATTTTAGGAATTTTTTCGGAATTAAACGGACTCCGTACGAGATTTTTACGGGGATAAAGTAATGGGCTTTAGAGGGGTCTATTTAAAAGGGGATAAATACGCGATGGAAAACCTAATTTCTATTTTCTTTTTCTATTTCTTCTTTTCCCCGCCGCGCCGCGACCTCGTTTCCCCTTCGGCAGTTTCTTCGCCGCCCGACGCCGCTCCCTCCGACGGTTCTCTTCTCACGCGCGACTCGCCGACGCCAACCCTCTTCCTCGCCGGCGAGCCTTTCTTCCTCGAGTCACCACCCAAGCACCGGCCGTTTCATCGATCGACTACAATCGCGCTACGCACCGCCGCAGCCTACAGAGCGACCGACGCCAACGCCTCTTCCTTCACGTCCGACGCTTAGGTCCGCCGGCCGCCGCTCACCGGCAGTGTTTGCCTTCCGCCACTGCTTCTCCCGCAGGCGCTGTCCCACGCCACCGCCAGCCCACCGCCCTTCTCGCTGGTGGTCGCTGGAGTAGGTAAGGGTTTCTTTTGTGGATTGCTTGGGTTGGTGTTTCACGGCCAGGTGTTACCGAGAGGGGCTGTGAGGGTTTATTGGGGGTGTTGTGCGGTTAGGGTTGGAGGTGGTCGTGCAAGGATTGGCTGTGAATAATCTTTGAGCCATTGTAAATTGAGTTGGGGATCTAATTTGGGAAAGGATTGGCTGTCGGTGGAATTCCTAGGGCGGGTGAGCTTGATTGGTCGATTTGGGTTGATTCCGGAGTTATTCGGTTGATCGGTATGGTATTCGGAGGATATAGGATTTGGGTGATATTGTTTGATCTTGAGGATGTTTTAGGTAAATGGATTGTTACAATAATTGGATAAATTGAAAGCCATTAAATTTCAGTTATTTGGCTTAGGTTGTTAAAATGCGGATTAATCCAGGTTTAATTGATTAATTAGCTTATGATTAATTAATCAAAGTTTTATCAATTGATTTAGTGAGCTAAATTAATTGTATGAATATTTGTGGTAGGAAAAGGATTATTAAGACGGTTGAAAAATTTGGGAGAATTGGAAATTGATTTGGGGCAATTGGGTTATGAAGGAAATCGATTAATTATTCGATTTGTCGGTGAATTGTATTTTTGTGCTTGACTATAGTCATGCTTTATGCAGGTTTCGGTCACGAGGCAGGTCCCCAGTCGTGACGATTTGGTTCATTCTTGCGGATATATATATTTAGGTGGGTATTTTGACTTAACTTTTAGATTAAGTCAAGTTGATATGCTAGTTAGGATAGCTTACAATAACTTTTTCATGTTTATATGCCTGGTTTGCTTTTGGTGCCTACTAGATATATGCATGTGATAGGATATGATTATATTTCCCTGTTTGATTTGGATCATAGTACATGGATTAGGGATATGTACATATTGATTATAAATATTATTCGGATAGGTGTTTGGAGTAGGATTTACATGTTTTAGTATCATGCACCATTTTTGCATGATTGCATGTTGGCTGGACGGGGTTCCATTATTGTTGAGCCCGTAGCTAGTTACATGGCCTGCACACACTGCCACTCATGGGTTAGTGGTACATCAGGAGGGTGTGTGCAGTTGCTCTGTCAGGCTCCGCTGGTCCGCTCATGGGTAGCGATGAGGCAGCGTGGTAGCGGGCAGGGATCCCTCCTCTGGTCTATGACACCGGGAGATGAGAGCTTAGCTCCCCCACTATGTTTGGGGCAGGAGGATAGGTGTACTCCGACAGCATCCTATCCACTCGGTCACTCAGGAGCAGTGATGGCAGAGTGCACAGTTGTCATAGCCCTACCCACTCGGCTTCACCATTGCGTGTGAGGCGGCTGACTGGCGTCAGGGGTGACCATGTCATTGGCACGGCATGCACTTTGCACGGATTGCATTTGTATTGTGTTTGCTGCATTTTTATTGATGCCTTGGATGTGCATATGATTGTCATGCATACAGGATACATGTTTATATATGGTCAGGACTTTATTACTTCTAGTCAGGCACATGCTCCTATATCAGGGTAGGAGATTCAGGTAAGTACAGTCATTTTGTATTTCTTGCTTGCATACCCTATTTATGTGAGACTGTACTGGCATGATATTTTTATTGTTAGCTATACCTTACTTTGCATATCTACTATACCCGCAGAGTTCTTTGAACTCACCCCGTTGATTTATATCTATTTCAGGATGAAGCTGTCAGGAGAGTGCAGCTGTCGGACCCCCACTCATCGTGAATGTTTTATTTTGGATATTTTCTTTATGGTTTGGATATTTTGGTTAGAGGACATGTATAGGTTTGGAGATTGATTTTGTATTTGGATTTTTGGTGTCCGTATGAACCTTATTCGGATTTTGGTTTGATTGGATTTTGGTGAGTATTCCTGCCCAGATGGCAGAAGGGGTAAGTTGATTTATGGTAGACTGTTTATCATTTATTTTGGTTGATGGCCTGAGGCCAAATTATATAACTGCATGTGAGTTTGGATTTCGGTCGTGTTGACCGATGTATAGTGGCCGTGTAGGCCTTGTATGTAAATTGGGATTGTCACCCGTACAGGAGATCTTTGTCGGATTTTTTGTCCAGCGGGTGGTCTCCTTCGGGGCGTGACAATTTATTTGGTATCAGAGCCAGGTTTTCGAGTTCCTAGGGGTTTTTGGATTTTTCGAAGTTCGCCATGTATTGGCAGGTTTTGCGAGGTAATCTGGAAATTTTGGATTTGGTATGGATTTTTGATGATTTTTATGTTTCGGAAATTCGAGGATTTTTTACGAGATCAATATGGGGTTTTGGCGGCTACTGGACCTCTCCTGACGGTGAAATAGGTATGATGATAAATTTGATATGTTTTTATTTGTGGTAATATCTGTATTCATTTAACAGATATGAGACGAGGTGGGCGTGCTTCTGCGCCGAGATGTGGTGTTGGACGGCCACGCCAGAGGACCCAGAGATCTTTGGCGACAAACTTGCCAGAGAGATCTACTGAGGGTGAGCATATTGATCAGGGTCAGATTCCACAGGGTGCTGCGGGAGTAGTGGATCCTCAGTGCTCGGCGGATCCTCCTCCCGAGATACCCACTGCTGGGGCATCCGATGTACTGGGAGACCTCGCTACATCGCCAGACACCCCGCCACTTGATGAGGACATGCTACTACGAGACCCGGCAGTGCAGTGGAGCCGGTCGGCCCTCACTCAGTATCGGCCCCAACTTATCCTACTGATGTAGCTGCGGCACGAGCTCGGATTCCAGGATTAGCGAAGTCGATGAAAAGCCAGTTCACTTTATTCATCGGAGAGACTGATCCGATCGTAGCTCAGTCTTGGATCGAGACGATGGAGCATACCTTCTACTATATGGTCTACTCCGAGTGGGAGAAGGCAGAGTTGGCAGCCTTCCATTTACGAGGCGAGGCCGAGATCTGGTGGGACATGCAGCGCTTGATTATTGGCGGCAAAGAGTTACCCGGCGAGATTTAGAGAGGCTTTGAGAGTCGATACGGGCATATCAGATAATGCGACGTCAGGATTTTCTGAGTCTTCGACAAAATAATCGCTCAGTGATGGAGTATAATACAGAACTTAATCGGTTAGCCAGGTTTTGTCTAGAGTTAGTTGTTGAGGATAGGTCACGGATGATGCAGTTTGTTCAGGGACTAGATGGGCATCTACAGGTCAGGATGGCAGGATTTGGTAGTTCTTCCTACCGAGAGGCGTTGGATAGAGCTTTGTTGATCGAGTCGGCTCAACAGAGGGTCAATCTGACGAAGAGGAAAGATGAAAGAACCACAGTCGGACCAGACCACGCATCATCGGACATCGAGAGTGGCCGCGATCCAACCGGGTCGAGTCATTACAGGGCATCTAGCCGCCTCATAAATCGGGAGACGATCTTATCCGGGCCCTCCGGCCTTTTCGTGAGAACCGCAGGCCGCCCACTAGTGACACCTACTGTACTCGTTGTGGATCGAAAGAGCATATTGTCTCAGCCTGCACCTTGGGACAGTCAGTTTGCTATTATTGCAAGCTGCCTGAACACATGAGTCGAGATTGTTCGTTGAAGGATCAGCATATGGCTTCCGGGGTTTCTATTCAGGGAGGACCGTTGCGTCTGCAGGACTCGAGAGGGGGCGAGACCTGCACTTCGCAACGCTTGCAGAGGACAGCTCCCCCTGTAGGAGTCGCCTATAGTATTCATGGGAGGAGTACACGGCCCGTCTGATGTCACGAGGTTCGATTTGGATCGCGATGCATGCGATGCGATCCTACCAGCAGTGACATTACCATTCCCAGCAGCGGCCACCATCGTCTGAAGATCACCGCAGCCCGCCACTAGTTCAGATCACCACGCAATCGTACGAAGATCGCGCCGTTATACCACACCTTCCTGTACCGTACCGGCCTTCATATCGGCCTCGAGCTCGCACACCACCTTTGCGGTGAGAGGAGACCACCTCCACCGCCACCGGAGACTGGGTGGATTCATGCGATTACCAGAGAGGATGCGCAGCGAGCCAACAAATCCGTATTTCACGGTACGGTTTCACTTTATGCATTTTCAGCTATTATTCTAGTTGATACTGGTAGTTCGCATTCGTTTATTTCTCGTACATTTATGAGAGAGATTAGTAGACTACCGGCTATTAGATCACAGAGATTAGTCATCTCCCTACCATCTGGCGATACATTGGATGTTACCCAGGAGGTTCGAGGTTGTCCCTTATATTTTGGTAACATCATTCTTACTGTAGATTTATTGGTACTAGACATAGTCGTGTTCGACATTATCCTTGGCATGGATTGGCTGTCAGCATATCATGCCACAGTTGATTGCCAGATGAGGGTGGTCACATTTCGACCTCCGAACCAACCCTCGTGGGATTTCACTGGCATCCGGGATGACGGTATAGGAACCATTTCTGCGATTCAGGCTCAGAAGCTTTTATTGCACAGTTGTCAGGGTTTTCTATTATCTATGATCAATGTAGAAGACAGTGGCGACTCTCAGATCGCGGACATCCCTATTGTCCGAGAGTATTCAGATGTCTTTCCAGAGGAGTTACCAGGTCTGCCTCCCAGAAGGCAAGTGGAGTTTATGATTGAGTTAATACCTGGGACGGCGCCGACATCGAAAGCTCCTTATCGTATGGCCCCGAGAGAGTTGGATGAGTTAAAGGTTCAGCTCCAGGAACTTTTGGACAGAGGTTTTATTCGCCCTAGTGCATCACCACAGGGTTCTCGATTCTCTTCGTGAAGAAGAAAGATGGTTCGATGAGACTGTGCATCGACTACAGGCAGTTGAACGCTGTCACTATCAAAAATAAATATCCCCTGCCACGTATTGAGGACTTGTTTGATCAGCTCAAAAGTACATCAGTCTATTCTAAGATTGATCTGCGTTCCAGATATCATCAATTAAGGGTTAGAGATTCTGACATTCAGAAGACAGCATTCCGTACCAGATATGGACATTATGAGTTTTTGGTAATGCCATTTGGGCTGACCAATGCTCCAGAAGTATTTATGGATTTGATGAACCGTGAATTTATGGATTTCCTAGATCGGTTCGTCATTGTTTTTATCGATGACATTCTGGTCTATTCTCGTTCCGAGGAGGAATACGCGCAGCATCTTCATCTTGTTCTAGATAGGCTCCGACAGAAACGGCTTTATGCGAAGTTTAATAAGTGCGCATTTTGGTTACACACAGTCAGTTTTCTGGGACATGTGGTTTCAAGTAGAGGTATTTCAGTTGACCCCCAGAAGATCGAGGCTGTCACCAGTTGGGAGCAGCCGAAATCAGTTCAGGAGGTTTGCAGTTTCCTAGGTTTAGCCGGTTATTACAGACGGTTCGTTGAGGGCTTCTCGAGCATTGCTATGCCATTGACATGCCTTACCAAGAAGGGCGTGAAGTTCACGTGGACAGAGGCATGCGAGATTAGTTTTCAGGAGTTGAAGAGAAGATTGGTGTCAGCACTGATTTTGGTATTGCCATCAAGGGACGATGGTTTCGTTCTGTATACCGATGCATCTCTACAGGGTTTAGGCGCAGTATTAATGCAGCACGGTAGGGTAGTTTCTTATGCTTCTCGCCAGTTGAAGGATCATGAGAAAAACTACCCAGTTCATGATTTAGAGTTTGCCCCTATTATCTATGCCTGGAAGATTTGGAGGCATCATTTATATGGTATTACGTTTGAGATTCTTACTGATCATAAGAGTCTCAAATATCTGTTTACACAGAAGGAACTCAATCTCCGACAGAGGAGATGGATGGAGTTTCTGAAGGATTATGACTGTACCATCAGCCACCACTCAGGGAAAGCCAATGTGGTTGCCGATGCACTTAGCCGGAAGTCCCGAGGGACTTTAGCCGGAAGTCACGGATTTGATTCAGGGTTTCTCTGAGTTGAGCTTAGAGGAGCAGGGACCGACAGAGCAGGGCGTTCTAGTTACCATGGTTGCTCAGTCGTCTATCTGGATGAGAGTCCGGGAGGCTCAGGCCAGTGATCAGCATTTACAGTTCATTGGTAGTCAGATAACTTCTGGATAGCAGACTGAGTTCACTCGCGATGATGAGGGTATTATATATTTCCGAGGTAGATTATGTGTACCTCAGCCTCACCCGGTTATGGAGGAGTTACTACAGGAGGCTCATCGCTCTCGATTTGCGATCCACCCTGGCGGAACCCGCATGTATCGAGATTTAAAGTGTTTGTGTTGGTGGAACGGTATGAAGAAAGACATCGCGAATTTTGTAGCTAGATGTCTGATTTGTCAGCAGGTCAAGGCTGAGCACCAGAGACCAACTGGATTACTTCAGAGGATTCCTATTCCTGAGTGGAAGTGGGATCATATTACTATGGATTTTGTGATGGGATTGCCTAGGACACGTCAAGGTCATGACGCGATTTGGGTAGTCGTAGATCGACTAACCAAATCCGTGCACTTCTTATCGATTCGGAAGACTGACTCTCTGGATCGGTTGACGGAGCTATATTGTCGAGAGATCATCAGATCGCATGGTGTTCCTTTGAGCATTATATCAGATAGAGATCCCCGTTTCACGTCTAGGTTCTCGCGAGTTCGGCAGCAGCTTTAGGCACGGCTGGAGATAGTAATCGCATTCCATCCGCAGAGACGATGGATACCGAGCGACCATTCAGACATTAGAGGATTTGTTGAGGTCCTGTGTTATAGATTTCGGAGGCAACTGGGGGGATCATTTATCGTTAGTGGAATTCGCCTACAATAACAGTTATCATTCGGCTATCCAAATGGCCCCGTATGAGGCATTGTATGGTAGGCAGTGTTGTACACCCACCCTTTGGGAGGAGGTTGGGGAGGCCCAGTTGCTAGGACCCCAGAGAGCTCAGCATGAGGCAGAGTTGGTCCGTACCATCAGACGTAGGATGACAGAGGCGCAGGATCGCCAAAAGAATTATGCAAATCGTAGACGAAGACCTTTGGAGTTCTCTAGTGGTGATCATGTATTCCTGCGAGTTTCACCCACGAAAGGGGTAAAGAGATTTGGGCTCCGTGGTAAGCTAGCTCCTAGATATATCGGTCCGTTTGAGATTTTGGAGAGGATCGGAGCAGTTGCTTATCGTCTAGCGCTACCACCATCTTTGATGAGTATACATGATGTGTTCCATGTGTCTATGCTGAGGAAGTATGTGCCAGATTCTACACATATTATGTCAGATGTATCAGGTTCCATTCAACCTGATGCTACATACGCAGAGGTTCCGATACAGATTTTGGATTTCAAGGAACGACAGTTGCGGAACAAGGTTGTGCGACTTGTCAAGGTCGGGTGGAGTCACCACACCGACGAGGAGGCTACTTGGGAGCTCGAGGAAAAGATTAGAGCTCAATACCCCCAATTGTTTACTTGAGGTACGTGAGGTATATTTACAATACTTATGGTATTTCTTACTTGTTAAATAACTGAGTAGGAAATTTGGGGACCAAATTTTTATTAGTGGGGGAGAATGTTAAATACGGGGATATTAAAATATTAAATTAAATGGACAAATAATTAAGGAAATAATCCTGGAAATTTTTCAGAATTTTTAGGGAATTTTAGGATTTTTTCGGAATTAAACGGACTCCGTACGAGATTTTTATGGGGATAAAGTAACGGGCTTTAGAGGGGTCTATTTAAAAGGGGATAAATACGCGATGGAAAACCTAATTTCTATTTTCTTTTTCTATTTCTTCTTTTCCCCGCCGCGCCGCGACCTCGTTTCCCCTTCGGCAGTTTCTTCGCCGCCCGACGCCGCTCCCTCCGACGGTTCTCTTCTCACGCGCGACTCGCCGACGCCAACCCTCTTCCTCGCCGGCGAGCCTTTCTTCCTCGAGTCGCCACCCAAGCACCGCTGGTGCGTTCGCTGACCACAGCCGCGCGCGTCGGCCGCCGCGGCCACAGAGCAGCCCGACGCCAGCGCCCTCTTCCCTTCGCCGTCCGACGCCTAGGTCTGGCCGGGGCTGCTGCTCACCGGCAGCGTTTGCCTTCCGCCACTGCTTCTCCCCGTGCGCTCGCTGTCCACAGCCACCGCCGCCGCCTCTGCCCTTCTCGCCGGTGGTCGCCGGAGTAGGTAAGGGTTTCTTTTGTGGATTGCTTGGGTTGGTGTTTCACGGTTGTGGTCGGCTGAGAGGGGCTGTGAGGGTTTATTGGGGGTGTTGTGCGGTTAGGGTTGGAGGTGGTCGTGCAAGGATTGGCTGTGAACAATCTTTGAGCCACTGTAAATTGAGTTGAGAATCTAATTTGGGAAAGGATTGGCTGTTGATGGAATTCCTAGGGCGGGTGAGCTTGATTGGTCGATTTGGGTTGATTCCGGAGTTATTCGGTTGATCGGTATGGTATTCGGAGGATATAGGATTTGGGTGATATTGTTTGATCTTGAGGATGTTTTAGGTAAATGGATTGGTACAATAATTGGATAAATTGAAAGCCATTAAATTTCAGTTATTTGACTTAGGTTGTTAAAATGCGGATTAATCCAGGTTTAATTGATTAATTAGCTTATGATTAATTAATCAAAGTTTTATCAATTGATTTAGTGAGCTAAATTAATTGTATGAATATTTGTGGTAGGAAAAGGATTATTAAGACGGTTGAAAAATTTGGGAGAATTGGAAATTGATTTAGGGCAATTGGGTTATGAAAGAAATCGATTAATTATTCAATTTGTCGGTGAATTGTATTTTTGTGCTTGACTATAGTCATGCTTTATGCAGGTTTCGGTCACGAGGCAGGTCCCCAGTCGTGACGATTTGGTTCATTCTTGCGGATATATATTCAGGCGGGTATTTTGACTTAACTTTTAGATTAAGTCAAGTTGATATGCTAGTTAGGATAGCTTACAATAACTTTTTCATGTTTATATGCCTGGTATGCTTTTGGTGCCTACTAGATACATGCATGTGATAGGATATGATTATATTTCCCTGTTTGATTTGGATCATAGTACATGGATTAGGGATATGTACATATTGATTGTACATATTATTCGGATAGGTGTTTGGAGTAGGATTTACATGCTTTAGTATCATGCACCATTTTTGCATGATTGCATGCTGGCTGGACGGGGTTCCATTATTGTTGAGCCCGCAGCTAGTTACATGGCCTGCACACACTGCCACTCATGGGTTAGTGGTACATCAGAAGGGTGTGTGCAGTTGCTCTGTCAGGCTCCGCTGGTCCGCTCATGGGTAGCGATGAGGCAGCGTGGTAGCGGGCAGGGATCCCTCTTCTAGCCTATGACACCGGGAGATGAGAGCTTAGCTCCCCCACTATGTTTGGGGCAGGAGGATAGGTGTACTCCGACAGCATCCTGTCCACTCGGTCACTCAGGAGCAGTGATGGAAGAGTACACAGTTGTCATAGCCCTACCCACTCGGCTTCACCATTGCGTGTGAGGCGGCTGACTGGCGTCAGGGGTGACCATGTCATTGGCACGACATGCACTTTGCACGGATTGCATTTGTATTGTGTTTGCTACATTTTTATTGATGCCTTGGATGTGCATATGATTTTCATGCATACGGGATACATGTTTATATATGGTTAGGACTTTATTACTTCTAGTCAGGCACATGCTCCTATATCAGGGTAGGAGATTCAGGTAAGTACAGTCATTTTGTATTTCTTGCTTGCATACCCTATTTATGTGAGACTGTACTGGCATGATATTTTTATTGTTAGTTATACCTTACTTTGCATATCTACTATACCCGCAAAGTTCTTTGAACTCACCCCGTTGATTTATATATATTTCAGGATGAAGCTGTCAGGAGAGTGCAGCTACCGGACCCCCACTCATCGTGAATGTTTTATTTTGGATATTTGCTTTATGGTTTGGATATTTTGGTTAGAGGACATGCATAGGTTTGGAGATTGATTTTGTATTTGGATTTTTGGTGTCCGTATGGACCTTATTCGGATTTTGGTGAGTATTCCTGCCCAGATGGCAGAAGGGGTAAGTTGATTTATGGTAGACTATTTATCATTTATTTTGGTTGATGGCCTGAGGCCAAATTATATAACTGCGTGTGAGTTTGGATTCCGGTCGTGTTGACCGATGTATAGTGGTCGTATAGGCCTTGTATGTAAATTGGGATTGTCACCCGTACAGGGGAGATGCTGCCGGATTTTTGTCTGGCGGGGTCTCCTTTGGGGCGTGACAAAAAGTTCATAGGACATAATCAAGTACTACCAAAACAATCACAAGTATAAAATACTACAAGTTTAAAACATAGAGTACTAATGATAAAACTGCGAAAAAATTGAAAAGGAAAGAACGGAGTCATCAAATCAAGGGACTAACAATTGGACCCTCCGGAAGCCTTCATCCTGAAATAAAATAGATATCAATGGAGTGAGTAAAACTCAGCGGATATCTAATAGTCATGCATAGTAAACTATAAGTAGCAATAATAATCATGCTAGTACAGTTTCTCGACAATAAACAAAAATACATAAACATACCTGAAACTGTACCTACCAGAATCACCTAAGCTGACGTAAGATACATCCATACAAGTAAATATAGAATCACCAAAACAAACTACATAACACCTCCTGTATGTACATGAAAATCATATGCAATAACCAAAAGTATAATAAGCAATGCATATAGTAAAAGCATATGCACATGATGAAATTACCTGTGTCACCTCTGACGCCAGTCAAGCCACCAACATGTCATGTGTGTCGGCCGAGTGGGTAGGGCTGCGACAACTGTGCACTTTGCCGTCACTACACCTATGTGACCGAGTGGACAGGATGCTAGAGGAGTATCACCCTCCTACCCCATGTATGTTTATGGGGGACATCAGCTCGTCTCATCTCCTCGTCTCACGACAAAGGAGGGATCCCTGTCTACCACCACGTCGCAATACCAATAACCTGAGTGACCACCGTGGAGCCCTGATAGAGCAACTACACACACACACTTGAAACACCACTAACCCATGAGTGGTTTGTGTGTTTAGATAATGTAACTGACGATGGGCTCAAGTACTAAGTAGCATCACCTCCTACCGAGGAGCCAATGATCGTCAGTCATGCAATAATGCAAGATGATCCATGTCACTAATCCATGATACATCTGTCAATCAATGGCTACCTATGGTATGTACCAATAGTAGCTCATATCAAATAACCTAAGTACATAAGTCTAGGTACACATGCACGGTATATCCATTATTCATTCAATGCCCAGTACGTAAGGTATGTCCCTACTTAATGGCCAAATTAACAAATGACAAGTATCAAAGTGATAGAGCATCAATATAATAAGTATATGAAAAGTCTATAACACGTACTAGTGACATACCAGGGTAGTTAAAAGCATAGAAAACTATTACTTGCTATAGTAAACGATGCACAACAATATGACAATATCTAAAAGAAGATAAGTCAAAGATACCCGCTTGCTATGAAGAATACCAACTGTTTTCACACTCGTTGACCTGTCTCA
Source organism: Wurfbainia villosa (assembly GCA_025175895.1). Taxonomy (NCBI): domain Eukaryota; kingdom Viridiplantae; phylum Streptophyta; class Magnoliopsida; order Zingiberales; family Zingiberaceae; genus Wurfbainia; species Wurfbainia villosa. The sequence goes on from CM045994.1 coordinate 102,466,921, forward strand.
TGACCAAAACTTGCATATAACATAATTACCATCAAATCCAAGCACACGACAATGTGCTAAATTATTACCATATAGTTTCTATATTTGCATCCTTTTATTGAATACGAACTAGAAACCCCCCACTTGTACATCTAACCAAATCCCGTTAGGATTTCTATACGAACTCACCTTTTAGATTTACAACTTCCTAACTCATGCACCATAATCAACAACCATTATAGCCTTCACAACTATTTACAACCATTTACAGCCAACAACAACACTCACCGCCCATCTACTGCTCACTCACAACCTCCCAACCACAACATAACATCCCATCAAGGCTTCTCCTCTCACTCACAGCCGCGTAGACCTCCAATTCACAATCGACATCAACACATCCGACCCTCAAGCACCAATCTCATAACAAATATCCACACAGAGCAGCAAAGAAATTCAACAACACTCAAATTAAAGTTGTAAATACCGCTTACCTACCTTAGAAGTCCCTCGACAACCCTCTTTCCTCCTATCCTCTATTCACCGGAATAACTCCCACTTTCCGTCGCCTGTCACCGCTGCACAAAATCCCCACTCAACGTGATAGGGATAACAAACGGAAAGGGATTTCGTCCATGGTCGAGTAATGGCATCAACTCACCTAGCTCTAGCGGTGATCGGCTAGGGTAGCTCCCAAGCCGACCGCAATCTCCACCCGACTGCCCTAATCCCACACGCAGAAAGTCTAGCTCTGACAGAGATCGTGGAGAACAGACTCCAGTCGAAGCACTGTCGACGCTGACTCCCAACTATGCGCCCCTTTGCCGCCGACGCGTCCGTGGCCTCGTCAAGGCGGGTCGCCACCGCTTTCCCCGAGGAGGAAGATCTAGAGGAAAGGGAAGAGTCGGCTGCAGCGAGAACCGGGGCGCGAAAGGAGATGAGTCGCGTGGAAGGTAGATCGCGTGGGAGAGGAGGAAGTCACATCTATTCACAAGAAGAAAATAAAGAAGAAGAAAAAACCACTGCTCGGGAGAGAAGAAAAAAAAAAAGAAACGGCTCGTGCGTTAAGAATGAGGAAGCGAGTTAACTCTAGGTTTTAGTTAACACATCAACCCCTCAAAAATTGATATTTCAAATAGGCCCTCCAAAAGCTTATTTTTCTTATCCCCGTACAAGCCCCGTTTAATTCTAGAAAAAAAATTTAGAAAAATTTCTAAAATTCTCCAAAAATTGCCAAAAATAATTCCTAGGATCATTTTTCTAAATTTTGGCCATTTAATTTAGTTTTTTAAATTTTTGTATTTAACATTCTCCCCCACTATATAAAATTTGGTCCCCAAATTTCCCACTCAAATGTACAATGAGTAAGAGATAGCACACTCATGTGGCACAAGTACTGAAAGTATATTTCACGTACCTTAAGTAAACAGGTGGGGGTATTGAGCTCTGATCTTTTCCTCAAGCTCCCAAGTAGCCTCCTCATCGGTGTGGTGACTCCACCTGACTTTAACAAGTCGCACAATCTTGTTTCGCAACTGTCGTTCCTTGTGATCCAGAATTCGTACCAAAACCTCTTCATAAGTAGCATCAGGTTGAATGGAACCTAACACATTTGACAGAATATGTGTAAGGTCTGGCACATACTTCCTCAGCATGGACACCTGAAACACATCATGAATACCGACCAAGGATGGTGGTAGCGCTAGGCGGTAAGCGACTGCTCTGATCCTTTCCAAAATCTCAAAAGGACCAATGTACCTTGGAGCTAGCTTACCACGAAGGCCAAATCTCTTCATCCCTTTTGTGGGTGAGACTTGCAAGAATACATGGTCACTAATAGAGAACTCCAGAGGTCTCCGTCTCTGATCGACATAACTCTTCTGACGATCCTGTGCCTCTGCCATCCTTCATCTGATAGTACGGACCAACTCTGCCTCATGTTGAGCTCTATGGGGTCCTAGCAACTGGGCCTCCCCAACCTCCTCCCAGAGGGTGGGTGTCCGACACTATCTACCATACAATGCTTCAAACAGTGTCATTTGGATAGCCGAATGATAGCTGTTGTTATAGGCGAATTCCACTAATGGCAAGTGGTCCTCCCAGTTGCCCCTGAAATCCATAACGCGGGACCTCAACAAGTCCTCTAGAGTCTGAATGGTCCACTCAGACTGTCCATCTGTCTGCGGATGGAATGTTGTACTAAAACGGAGCTGTGTGCCCAAGGCCTACTATAGACTCTGCCAGAATCGGGGATCTCTATCTGATATAATGCACAAAGAAACACCATGCGATCTGATGATCTCTCGACAATATAACTCTTCCATACGATCCAGAGATTCGGTCTTCTGAATCGCTAAGAAGTGTGCGGATTTGGTTAATCGGTCAACGACTACCCAAATCGCATCATGGCCTCGTCGTGTCCTAGGCAGACCCACCACAAAATCCATGGTAATATGATCCCACTTCCACTCGGGAATACGAATCCTCTGAAGTAGTCCAACTGTTCTCTGGTACTCAGCCTTCACCTGTTGACAAACTAGACATCTAGCTACAAAATCTACGATGTCTTTTTTCTTGTCGTTCCACCAATACAAATGCCTTAAATCTTGATACATGCGGGTTCTGCCTTGGTGGATCACAAATTGAGAGCGATGAGCCTCCTGAAGTAACTCCTCCATGACTGGGTGAGACTGAGGTACGCATAATCTACCTCGGAAATAAATAATACCCACGTCATCTCGGGTGAACTCAGATTGCTGTCCAGAGGTTATCTAGCTGCCAATGAACTGTAAATGCTGATCACCGGCCTGAGCCTCTTGAACTCTCGTCCTGATAGATGACTGAGCAACCATGGTAACAAGAATGCCCTGCTCTGTCGGTCCCTGCTCCTCAATGCCCAACTCGAAGAAACCCCAAATCAAATCCATGACTAAAACTCGATAGCAAGCTAAAGTCCCTCGAGACTTCCGGCTAAGTGCATTGGCAACCACATTGGCTTTTCCTGTGTGGTAGCTAATGGTACAGTCATAATCCTTCACGAACTCCATCCATCTCCTCTGTCGGAGATTGAGTTCCTTCTGCGTAAAAAGATATTTGAGACTTTAATGATTAGTAAGAATCTCAAATGTAATACCATACAGAGGATGTCTCCAAATCTTCAGGGCAAAGATAATAGCAGCTAACTCTAGATCATGTACTGGGTAGTTTTTTTCATGCCCCTTCAATTGGCGAGAAGCATAAGAGACCACCCTACCATGTTGCATCAGTACTGCACCTAAACCCTGGAGAGACGCATCGGTATAAAGGATGAAACCGTCGTCCCCTGATGGCAATACCAGAATCGGTGCTGACACTAGTCTCTTCTTCAACTCCTGAAAGCTAGTCTCGTAGGCCTCTGACCACTTGAACTTCACGCCCTTCTTGGTAAGGCATGTCAATGGCATAGCAATGCTTGAGAAACCCTCAACGAATCGTCTGTAATATCTGGCTAAGCCCAAGAAACTACGAACCTCTTGAACTAATTTCGGCTGCTCCTAACTAGTGACAGCCTCGATCTTCTGGGGGTCAACTGAAATGCCTTTACTAGAAACCACGTGTCCCAAAAAAACAACTGAGGGTAACCAGAATGCACATTTACTGAACTTCGCATATAGTTGCTTTTGTCGAAGCCTATCCAAGACAATGCGAAGATGCTACGCGTGTTCCTCTTCAGAACGGGAATAGACCAGAATGTCGTCAATAAAGACAATGATGAACCGATCTAGGAAAGCCATAAATTCACGGTTCATCAAGTCCATGAATACTGTTGGAGCATTGGTAAGCCCAAATGGCATTACCAAAAACTCATAGTACCCATATCTGGTACGGAACATTGTCTTCTGAATGTTTGAATCTCTGACCCTTAACTGATGATATCCGGATTGCAGATCAATCTTAGAATACTCTGACATACCTCTAAGCTGATCAAACAAGTCCTTAATACATGGCAGGGGATATTTATTTTTGATGGTGACGGCGTTCAACTGCCTGTAGTCGATGCATAATGTCATCAAGCTGTCTTTCTTCTTTACGAAGAGAACCAGAGAACCCCAAGGAGATACGCTAGGGCAAATAAAACCTCTGTCTAAAAGCTCCTGAAGTTGAACCTTTAGCTCATCCAACTCTTTGAGGGCCATACGATAAGGAACTTTCGATGTCGGCGCCGTCACTAGAATTAACTCAATTGTGAACTCCACTTGCCTTCTGGGAGGCATGCCCGGTAACTCCTCTGGAAAGACATCCGGATACTCTCAGACGATAGGAATGTCCGAGATCTGAGAGTCACCACTGTCCTCGGCATTGATCAACGATAATAGAAAACCCTGACAGTCGTGTGATGAAAACTTCTGAGCCTGAATCGCAGAAACGGTCAATATACCATCGTTTCTGGTGCCAGTGAAATCCCATGAGGGTTGGTTAGGAGGATGGAATGTAACCACCCTCGTCTGGCAATCCACAGTGGCATGATACGCTGTTAGCCAGTCTATGCCAAGTATGATGTCGAATTCGATCATGTCGAGAACCAAAAAATCTACCGAAAGTGTAATGCTGCCGAAATCTAATGGACATCCTCTAACCTCCTAGGTGACTTCTAATTTATCCCCAGAGGACAGAGATACCATCAATATTTGTGACCTAAGAGTGGGTAGTCTACCAATCTCTCTCAGGAACGCCCAAGAAATAAATGAATGTGAACTACTATTTTCAACTAACATATCAGCAGAAAATTCATAAAGTAAAACGCACTAATGGAAAATGACACGCCGGCCACGCACATCCTCTCCGTAATCGCATGAATATGTCCATGGAGGTGGTAGCGCCGCCAGAGGTTGCGCGTGCTCCGAGACTACCATCGAGGCGTATATCGAGGCGGTGTCGAGTACTATACCGAGGTCCGATATAAATATCGGCCGTCACATGTAACTAACGGTTAAGGCTGCGACTAATACTGCACCAACGACTAAGGATGAGACTAATATTGCACCAACGGTTGAGGCTGAGACTGATACTGCACCAACGGTCGATACTGAGGTTCTGAAATAAATATCTGCAACTCCATAGGGGCACTAGAGTGTTCCTGTCAATGCTTGGCATAAGCAGCAACTGCTTGGGGAGCCGTCCTCTACTGGCATTGCAAAGATTGGGATTTCTGGCCGCCTCGCTGAGGTCCCTTCTGTTCGTATTGTCCTCCCTACATGACACTCGCCAAGCCATGCCGAGCCTTCGCGAATAATCTCACCGTGTCTAGGAAATTTCAGAATAGAAATCGACCGTGGCTGTACAGCCGATATCATATGATCCTCGACCCGCACCTAACATGCTGATTGTCATTAGAGGATCGCCTCGGGTTCTCACTGGGTCGACCGGGAGCATCCCGACGAAGATCATCCCTTCTCGATTTGCCTAATGCCCCGTAAGCATTCTCGACCCATCTCATCGATCGACTCGCCATCGACCCATAGTCGGCGCATCACGAGCCCGAACTAAACTCGAGCCGGTTGTTTTTCCTTTTCCGTGATTTGCTCTCTGTTGAGCCAACTCAATCAGAAGAGCTCGATCCAATGCCTCTTTGTACGAAGAATTCTCAAAACCTGCTAGCTTCACCTGAAGATGTTCGTCTAGACCCTGAACAAATTGAAGCATGTGCGACCGATCCTCAGCAACTAACTCCGGACAGAATTTAGCTAACCGATTAAATTCAGCATTATATTCCGTCACCGTGCGATTGTTCTGTCGAAGATTTTGAAAATCCTAACAATGCGTCATCTGTTAAGATAGTGGAAAATATTGGCTCTCGTAAACCTCTCTGAATTTCGCCCATGTTATCTATTGCTCGTCTATAATCGCACATTGCGTGTCCCACCAGGTTTCAACCTCGTCCCGTAAATGGTAGGTTGCAAGCTCTATCTTCTCCCACTCGGAGCAAGCCATATAGAAAAAGGTCCGCTCTATAGTCTCTATTCAGGACTGAGCCACCCTCGGATTTGCCTCTCCGTAGAAGAGCGTGAATCGACCTTTCACCGACTCTTCCAAGGCTGGGATCCAAGCTCGTGCCGCAATCACATCAGCGGGATGAGTAGGGATCGCCGCAGAGCCGCGTAACCACCGAGTTGGCGCGCAAGCAGGCGTGAACCGAGAAAGGGGCAACCGGGCACCGGTGGGGTTGTCACGTATGCAGTAGTAGGCACCACTGGTAGATGTGCTGCATATCCCGTAGGCACTGCTGGAGGAGGTGCCTGGTATATAGAAGCAAGGGCTATCAGTGGTACCTTCGGGTGTACAGTAGGAGGTGCTGCTGGGGGTACTACGGGAGATGTTGGAATGGGTACCATTGGTGGTACCATGAATACCGCTGAAGTGGGTATCTCTGGAGGAGGAACCGTCAGAGACTGAGGGCTCAATACACCTGTGACACCATGTGAAGTCTGACCCTGATCGATAGGCACATCCTCCGTAGACCTTTCTGGCAACTGAGTAGATATCAATGTCCTCTTGCGTGACGACCCTGCACCACGTCTCGGCGCGAGAGCACAACCACCTCGTTTCATATATGCTAAATTATTACCCAAGTATTATTACAGATAGAGAATCAATAATTTTACCTATTATCCATTTGGATATGTCCTGTCATTGCCAAGTCCCCAATATGATCTTGTTGAATTATACCTCCAAAATGTTCGAAACACCAAATCGACGAAAATCCGTAAAAATCCGAAAAAGAACAAGTTGACCTGCCAAACGTGGCGAACTTCAAAAACCCAAAAACCCTTAGGAATTCGGAACCTAGGCTCTGATACCAAATAAATTATCATGCTCTGAGAGGGGTACTTGTCTGACAAAAATTAGACAACACCTCCCCTGTACTACGGACAATTGAAACCTGTATACAAGGCCCACATGACCCACTATACATCGACCAACATGGCCAGAACCTAAAACCACAATGCATATAATATATGAGTCTCAGGCCAAAAACCAAAGTACATACAAAGTCTAAAACCCTAGACTTACCTCTTTTGCCATTTGAGCAGGAATACACAACCATACACACACAACCAAGATAAATCGAACAAAAAGTCCATAGGACATAATCAAGTACTACAAAAACAACCACGAGTATAAAATACTACAAGTTTAAAACAAAGAATACTAATGATAAAACTGCAAAAAAAAATTGAAAAGGAAAGAAGGGAGTCGTCAGATCAGGGGATTGACAGTTGGACCCTCCGGAAGGCTTCATCCTGAAATAAAATAGATATCAACGGAATGAGTAAAACTCAGCGGATATCTAATAGTCATGCATAGTAAACTATAAGTAGCAATAATAATCGTGCTGGTACAGTTTCTCGACAATAAACAAAAATACATATACATACCTGAAACTGTACCTACCAGAATAACCTAAGCTGAAGTAAGATACATCCATACAAGCAAATGTAGAATCACCAAAACAAACTACATAACACCTTCTGTATGTGCATGGTAATCATATGCAACAACCAAAAGTGCAACAAGCAATGCATATAGTAAAAGCATATGCACATGATGAAATGACCTGTGTCACCCCTGACGCCAGTCAAGCCACCAACATGTCATGTGTGTCGGCCGTGTGGGTAGGGCTGCGACAACTGTGCACTCTGTCGTCACTACACCTATATGTCCGAGTGGACAGGATGCTAGCGGAGTATCACCCTTTTACCCTATGTATGTATATGGGGGACATCACCTCGTCTCATCTCCTCGTCTCACGACAAAGGAGGGATCCCTGTCTTCCACCACGTCGCAATACCAATAATCTGAGCAACCACCGTGGAGCCCTGACAGAGCAACTACACACACACCTAAAACACCACTAACCCATGAGTGGTTGCGTGTGTAGATAATGTAACTGATGATGGGCTCAACTTCTAAGTAGCATCACCTCCTACCGAGGAGCCGATGATCGTCAGTCATGCAATAATGCAAGATGGTGCATGTCAAGAATACATGATACACTTGTCAATCCATGGCTACCTATGGTTTGTACCAATAGGAGCTCATATCAAATAACCTAAGTACATAAGTCTTGGTACACATGCACGGTATATCCATTATTCATTCAATGCCCAGTATGTAAGATATGTCACTACTCTAGTCCCAAATAAACAAATGACAAGTATCAAAGTGATAGAGCATCAATATAATAAGCATATGAAAAGTCTATAACACATACTAGGTAGTGACATACCAGGGTAGTTAAAAGCATAGAAAACTATTACTTGCTATAGTAAACGATGCACAACAATATGACAATATCTAAAAGAAGATAAGTTAAAGATACCCACCTGCTATGAAGAATACCAACTATCTTTACGCCTGTGGACCTGTCTCATGATCGAAACCTACATATAACATAATTACCATCAAATCCAAGCATACGACAACGTGCTAAATTATTACTATATAGTTTCTATATTCGCATCCTTTTATCGAATACGAACTAGAAACCCCCCACTTGTACATCTAACCAAATCCCGTTAGGATTTCCATACGAACTCACCTCCCAGATTTACAATTCCCTAACTACACCATAATCAACAACCATTATAGCCTTCACAACCATTTACAACCATTTACAACCAACAGCAACACTCACCGCCCATCTACTACTCACTCACAGCCTCCCAACCACAACATCACAACCCATCAAGGCTTCTCCTCTCACTCACAGCTGCGTAGACCTCCAATTCATAGCCGGCATCAACACATCTGACCCCCAAGCACCAATCTCATCACAAATATCCACACACAGTAGTAAAGAAATTCAACATCACTCAAATTAAAGTTGTAAATATCGCTTACCTACCTTAGAAGTCCCTCGGCAGCCCTCTTTCCTCCTATCCTCTGTTCACCGGAACAACTCCCACTTCCCGTCACCTGTCACCACTGCACAAAATCCCCACTCAACGTGATAGGGAAAACAAACGGAAAGGGATTTCATTCAAGGTCGAGTAACGACATCAACTCACCTAACTCCAGCGGTGATCGGCTAGGGCAGCTTCCAAGCCGGCCGCAGTCTCCACCTGACTGCCCTAATCCCACACACAGAAAGTCTAGCTCCGACGAAGATCATGGAGAACGCCCTCCAGTCGAAGCGTTGTCGACGCCGACTCCCAACTATGCACCCCTTCGCCGCTTGCCCCGAGGAGGAAGATTGAGAGGAAAGGGAAGAGTCGGCTACGGCGAGAATCGGGGCGCAAGAGGATATGAGTTGCGTGGAAGGCAGATCGCATGGGAGAGGAGGAAGTCGCGTTTGTTCGTGAGAATAAAATAAAGAAGAAGAAAAAAACGGCCGCTCAGGAGAGAAGAAAAAAAAAAAAGAAACGACTCGTGCATTAAAAATGAGGAAACGAGTTAACCCTAAGTTTTAGTTAACACATTAACCCCTCAAAAATTGATATTTCAAATAGGCCCTCCAAAATCTTGTTTTTCTTATCCCCGTAAATACCCCGTACAAGCCCCGTTTAATTCTAGAAAAAAATTCTAGAAAAAATTCTAAAATTCTTCAAAAATTGCCAAAAATAATTACTAGGATTATTTTTCCTAAATTTTGGTCATTTAATTTAGTATTTTAAATTTCCGTATTTAACACCAATGGAGAATTTGCAAGAATGAAGACCAAGTGAGTCAAGGTTTATCGGACATTTGACATGAAGAGAAAAAGTCCTGACGGGTCAAGAGTGATCAGATGACTAGGCAAGGAAAGTCCCAGCAAGTCTGTGAGACCGTACTTGGTAAGTGAAGTCCCAGTAGGTCTAGGAGACCATGCTTGACAAGTGAAGTCCTGATAGGTCTAGAAGACTATGCCTTACAAGGAAAGTCTCAGTAGGTCAAGACAACCTTACTTAACAAGAGAAGTTTTAGTAGGTCACGTTTGATTGAATGCTAGACAAGGGAGGTTCCTACAGATCAAGAGTGATCGGATATTGGACGAGAAAAGTCCTGGTAGGTTGAGGTCAATTGAATACCAGGTGAAGAGAGAGTTAGCTTGAAAATAGGCTAAGACTAAGGTATTAGTCGGCTGGTGTTACTGTTCAAGCAACGTTGAGTTTAGAACTCGACTATAAACAGTAGCAGTCGACTGCTATAGTAAAATGCTATAGTAGTCGACCGCTACAGTAAAAATGCTACAGTATAGTCGACAACACTCGACTGGGAACAATAGCAATCGATTGCTGTTGTTCATCAGTTGATTGCTATAGTAGTCGACTACTACAACAACAGTCGATTGTGAATAGTATTTTCATCCTATAGAATGTTTTCATCTCCATCTTCTAGTTCGATCGGACCTTATCAATCGACTGGTGATTTATACTAGTCAATTGGTGCACTATAGTAGATCAAAATACGACGTGGATTTAGCCCTTGAAGAAAAATGGTTGATTGACGAGTTGATTGGGGGTAAAATCAATCGACTAATAGGTGGAAATCAGCCCGATGAAGACTTTATAAAAGAGAGTTTCATGGAGATTAAGAGATGTCCGTTCTTGGAGAATTTAAAGGAAATTTATTGCTGCATTCCATACCTTCCAAGACATTCCAAAGTAACCAAGCTATAAGCAAGCAAGATCGCAATCATGTAAAGTGTTTTGATTCTTATTTTTCATTTCACTTATATATTTTGTATTTGGTTGTATTCTTTGTACAAGTTCCAGGTTGTAAGAGATTTCTCTACCTTCGGAAAGATTCCAAGAAAGAGTATGTAATAGTGGGACTATCAATAGGAGCTATGTTGTGGAGTAGGAACCGGAGATTTCGAACTACGTAAAATCTGGTGTGTTGTATTATGTGCTTCTGTTTATTCTTGTTTGTTTGTTTTGTTTCCGCTGCTAACATTTGTAAACAAACATATGAGCGAACACAATCAAAGAACGAGTTTGAATCGCTATTCATCCCCTCTCCAGCAATGCAAGGTCCCAACAGAGTTGTCCGAAACTAAGAATTTTAAGTATTTAATATTATTTTTGTAAGACAATAGAGGAATTGAGAGGAGTCTTATATAAAATACAAGCAGGATGATTGAAATAGAGGAGAGCGTCGAGTGTTTTATGCGATCGTAAATTACCTCTAAAATTTAAAGGGAAGATGACAGTCGTTATGCATGCTATGTTATATGATACTGAATATTAGATTACACTCGAGTATATGAACAAAAAAATGAGAGTTACAAAGATGAGGATGTTAAGGTGGATGTGTGAGCATATAAGGATGGACAGAATAAGAAATGAGAGCATTTGAGAAAAAGTTGAAGTTGCATCTATTAAGAAAAATATTGAGAAACATGTTTAAGGTTGTACAGATATGTACATACTTAGATCACTAATAATACTCCAGTTAGATAATGTAAAATTATAACAAATACGCATATCAAATGAAGATGAAGAAGATCAAAAAAGATCTGATTAACAATAATAAAATAAAATAAAATTTATTTAAATATAGATAATGATCGATGTAAGAGGGATAAATTTGAATGATATAAAAAAATTCATATAGTCGACCACATTATCTAATGGAATAAAACTCGGTGGTTGTTATTATTATAAACTCTAAACCGTAAATTTGGTCGATGCTGTCTCCGCCTTCTAAGCACTACAATTTGTCCTAAAATCCTAAACCTTAGATCTTAGTTACCATTATCCCGGCAAGAATGATGTTTACTGTGCTTCAAGGTCGTTTGTTCACTGAACAACTAGCATTTCCCTTAGCACCTGTAACAGAAAGCTCATTAATATTAGATCGTTTAATTTTATCTCTTCCACTGAAAAAAAGTGAGGAGAGAAAGATTATCTCTCTCGCAAAATTTATTTGGAATATTACATATAAGCATGAAACCTAAAGGTTCCTTTATGTTTTCTCGCTATATATACTTTATTGGATGTGAAATGACTGATCAAAATCCACCAACCGAAACAATTATTGTAGTTCAGACAAACCTACGTACAAATGTACTCATTGCAATTAAATAGATCATTTAAAAAGTCATTGTTTCAAATTTATTGGATATTCATATCGGTGGGACTCAAACACAATATCAAAATTCTAAGCAATCACTTACTACAATAATCACCCAAATGAAGGAAGACCACGTTATTCCTACACCATCAACATTGATAACCACCGGAAATTTTGAAGGTAAGATCTCAAATACTTCTACACCTATTTTAAATAGTACATTTATAATTAGTTTAAGTGCTATTGATTATTGATGTTCCGGGATTGTCCGACAATAAGAGCAAAGAATATCAAAAGAAAGAAAAATGACATAGGAAATTTAATGTGGGTTGACAATAATTGTCTACTCCACATACAATTAAGAGAAAACTATTAAGAGCATCGGTTTAGAATTACAATTATTCAATTCTATATATACATCTTTAGTCAAATATGATATTTTAAACTTAAACTGCTATACATTTCTCAAATTTTCGAACTCTCTGCTACCTCCAAGATGTGGCATGGCCTAGCCATATTGATCAACATGACCATGTTATGTCTGTACAACATCCTCAGCACATAATATGATCCGACCGTGTCACCAAATATTGTCATGTCTTGTCTTCAAGCATGCAACAAGCCCTAGTTGTGTTGCGTGACACGACCGTGTCATACTTCCTTCATGACTTCCAGAACGAACCACGACCTCACCGTGCTACCTGGCATGGTCATGTCGTAGTCATGTCATTCTTCCAAAGTGTAGCACTATCTAGTCATGTTGCTTGGCACAATCATGTTGTGGTCGTATCATTCTTCCCTCCATATGAATCGTCTTCAACAATCTCCACCTTGACAAATATCCACCGCTTAGGAGAAAATTAGCATATGAAGATAACACCTCCTAGAATGGCTGAGTTCGGGCTTCAATCCCTCTAGCAATTAGAGAAATTTATCAAATTTATCAAATTCAAGTAATTCTTGAACTTCTACCAACTGGTTTTGTCAACATATCTGCAATGTTTTCTGCAGTGTGAACCTTTTTAAGTTGAATGTCACCGAAAGAAATCAACTCTCTAATTTTATGAAACCTAACATCTATATGCTTGGTTCTTGCATGATAAACCTGATTCTTCGCCAAATAGATAGTACTCTGACTATCACAATACAACTTGACTCCACCTTATTGATGTAACACTCCCCTAGTCTTTCCACACTCTAGCAAGAGAGATATCACTACTTTACTGTCTCTATCTTTAATTCATGCAATATACTAACGCAATATGCTAATAACTAAAATAATCATAAGGACCTTGACATCACTTAAACAATAACCATTTCAAGATCTTCACCTAACATGCAAGTATTAAGACTAACCCAATATGACTCTAGCATTCTTTGGTCTCGACCATAAGTAATCTAGTTGAACTTCAACAATATCAAAAGAAAACAATTAGAAACTAAAAATCTGATTTAGACATCTGCACTTAGGATCTTTTACATCCACTGTTTCGTCGCCACACACACCCAGCACTTCATCCGCCATGCCACCTTACTGAAGCTTTTCTTTACCTTTATCTGCAGTATAAGAAAATGCAAACTGTAAGCAATAATGCTTAGTAAGTACTTTCTATACTCACAAAAATATGCAACGTATGAAATCATGCAACTAGTTCTCTTACCCTTGATACATTGATACACATGCAAGTATAACTGGAAATCGTAATTCTGAATACATGTCTCTTGTATAAATCATGCTCTTAAGTATTTTAAAACTTGTAAACAATGTATCTGAACAGGAATAATTAACTTTGAAAACTTTTACTTGTACTTATATTGATACTTCAAATTAATAATCATCGTGGATATGGGCCCGGCATAGTACCAATGTGCGCTTTCCTAATAGGCCGGGGTGGCCAACCACCGAACCTACTAGGGTAATTGAGACTGAGGGCCTTGGCCCGTGGGCGAAACTGATGCCCGGTACATATCATTTCAAAAGTAAAATACTTTCTTTATACTTATATTCTTATACATACTGAAAGAATGCTCTTAATCCCCTAAATCACGAATGGGGAGCACCATCAAGATCCTTATGCTCTTGACCCCCAAAAACTGAAATGGGAGCATACTAAAGATCATTGTGCTCTTAATCCCCAATTTGAACGGGGAGCATCTTTAAAGTTTCCTTAAAAAGAAAATATATTTTTTTCAGCTTACTCTACATCCTGCATATAATTGTAAGCTACAATTCATCTACCACATGTATGATCATAAATCACATCCTCAATATGGATCTAAACATGATACTGAAACAACATGACATAACGGTAAAATCATGTACTAAAACACCATGCATAACTGGAAATAACATGCACATAAAAATATACCAATGACATATGATAACTACTTATACTGCAGGTGAGCAATACTTACTACGTTTTTTTACTAATTTATACCGTTAGATTTCGTAAAAAGAAGACCTCCTACGTGTTCCTTTACTTTAGCGTGATCCTCTACCAAGTCCTTGAGGAGATCCCTCTTGAAAAATCCCCTCTTAAATTATCCAAAGAGAAGACAACCTTCGTAATCAAATCACCTTACCGCTCGTTGCTGGAAGCATAATGCTACTTTGAATTATCTAATTTAAATCAATGTATGTAAAACAATATGTACATGCACTCCACGATGTTTCTATCTTACTTGAGTGCTAATCATTTAAGAATACACATTAATATTCATGCATACTAAATTCACTGTATTATAAGTTGCAGAAGACAAACCTCGGCGTTTGGAGAGGTGTAGTCCGCGTTTAGGGAGAAGAGGAGATCGGCGGCTGGAACATGAGAGAGAGAGATGAAGTGAGGGTGGGCGTCGGCGTTGGAGAGAGGAGGAAGAGAGATGATATATATATATATATATATATATATATATATATATATATATATATATATATATATATATATATATATATATATATATATATATATAAACTAGGGTTTTCTTCATTTAATTACCTCTTTAAATGATTAGCCAAATTAACTAATCTCTCTCTTTTTTTTTGCCTATAGATATATTTTGTTATATCCTACTTATTGGTAATCTCATGACTTAGTGGGTAGGAAGTCTATTCCCCCAAACTAATGGTTCATGGTTCGAGCCCCGGCTAACGAATCATTTATTCGATTTTTTTTCTTTTTTTTCCTTCATATTCTTATTTCTATTTTTTTTCTAAATAAATAAATAAAAGTATAGGAACTAAAATTTGGGTTGTTACACTCCCTTATGCCTTATAAAAGTTTCGTCCTGGAAATTTAGAATAGCTCGGGATACTTTTGCTTCATGTGTTCCTCACGTTCCCAGGTTGCTTCTTCAAACCTTTGACTTTGCCATAAGACTTTTACTAACGGTATTTCTTAGTTTCCTAACTGCTCGATCTATTATCTGAATAGGTCGACTTTCATAACTTAGATCTGTCTGAATCTGTACCGTCTGTGGCTCAATCACTTGGTTGGTGTCTGGGACGTGCTTCTTAAGCATTGAAATATGAAATACATTGTGGATAGCTGACATTTCCTGTGGTAGCTCTAGCTCATAAGCTACCTTACCAACTCTCTTGGTAATCAGGTAGGGGCCTACATATCTGGGACTTAACTTGTCTTTCTTCCCAAATCTCATTACCCCTTCCATAGGAGCTACCTTAATGAACACTGAATCTCCGACTTGGAACTCTAGAGGTCTGCGTCGGACATCGGCGTAACTCTTCTGCCGACTCTGGGCAGTCTCTATCCTTTGGCGTATGTTCTTTATAGCTTTGGTGGCATCATCTATAAAATCAGTCTTGAGTCCCATTTCTTTCTTCTCGTGACCCTCATACCAACAGATAGGTGATCTGCATCTCCTTCCATACAAGGCTTCATAAGGTGTCATTCCAATTGTGGTTTGATAATTATTATTATAGGCAAACTCTGCCAAACAAAAATATTTGCACCATCTTCCTTTAAAATCTAAAGCACAAGCTCTGAGCATGTCCTCCAAAATCTGATTCACTCTTTCTGTTTGCCCATATGTCTGAGGATGAAATGCAGTGTTGAATCGTAGCTTAGTGTCGAGGGCTGTCTGAACACACTCCCAGAAGTGTGAAGTGAAGCGACTGTCTCTATCAGAGATAATGGTCTTAGGTACTCCATGCAGTCTAATCACTTCCTTGACATATAACTGGGCTAATTGTTCCATGGAGTATGATATTCTGATAGGCATGAAGTGAGTAGACTTTGTCAATCTATCGACAACTACCCAAATAGAATTGTAGCTATTGGTTGATTTGGGTAGTCCTACTATGAAATCCATGGCTAGTTCCTCCCACTTCCATTCTGGAATTTGGATAGGCTGTAGAACTCCACCTGGCCTCTGGTGTTCTTCTTTCACTCTCTGACATGTTAGAAAAGCGCTAACATACTTAGCCACGTCCCTCTTCATACCAAGCCACCAAAATTTTCCTTTCATATCTTGATACATCTTGGTGGATCCAGGATGCATCGAATATGGGGTCCCATGAGCTTCTTCTAGGATCTTCTTTCTTAAGTCTGGGTCCTTGGGGATACATAGGAGTTCACCCAAATATAATACCCCACTGTCAGAGACACGAAATCCTTCATCCTTTCCTTCTTGGATCTCTTGCTTGATCCTTTTGATGCTAGGATCTTTGTCCTGTCTTGCTAATATATCCTCGAATAGTGTAGGTACTATGGTTAAGGCGGAGAGCTGTCCAGAAATGATCTCAACCCCAAAATTCATTATCTTTTTCTCCAGTGGTTGAGATAGTGTTGCTAGGGACATCAAAGTGGCGCATGATTTTCTACTCAGCACGTCTGCTACTTTGTTTGCCTTTCCAGGATGGTAGTGGATTTCACAGTCATAATCCTTTACTAGCTCAAACCATCTGCGTTGTCACATATTCAAATCCTTCTGAGTGAAGAAATACTTCAGACTCTGGTGATCTGTGTAAATCTTGCATTGGACTACATATAAGTAATGTCTCCAAACTTTCAGAGCAAAGACCACTGCTGCCAACTCAAGGTCATGGGTGGAGTAATTCTTTTCGTAGTCCTTAAGTTGTCTAGATGCATAAGCAATGACTTTACCCTTCTGCATAAGTACTGCTCCGAGTCCCATCTTGGATGCATCACTATACAGGTCAAATCTCTCATTACTTTCTAGAAGGGTAAGCACTGGAGCACTTGTAAGTCTCCTCTTTAATTCAAGGAAGCGCTTTTCACAATCTTCGGTCCATTCGAACTTCTTGTTCTTTCTGGTAAGAATCGTCAATGGTGAAGCTATCCTTGAGAAGTTTTCCATAAACTTTCGATAGTACCCTGCTAATCCGAGGAAACTTTTGACTTCACTGGCATTCTTTGGTTGACCCCAATTACTGACCGCTTCTATCTTTGTCGGGTCTACCATAACTCCATATTTTGAAATAACATGTCCCAGAAACGACATTTGATCAAGCCAAAACTCACACTTGGAGAACTTTGCATATAACTATCTTTGCTGAAGGGTCTGTAAGACTGTCTTCAAGTGTTCGACATGTTCCTCCTGGATTCTCGAGAAGATAAGGATGTCGTCAATGAAGACGACCACAAACTTGTCAAGGAACTCCTTAAATACCCGATTCATCAAGTCCATAAACATAGCGAGTGCATTGGTCACTCCGAAGGGCATCACCACAAACTCATAGTGTCCATACCTCGTTCGGAAAGTTGTTTTCGATATATCCTCCTCTTTAACTCTTACTTGATGATAATTAGACCGCAAGTCAATCTTGGAGAAGACTGTGGCTCCCCTCAATTGATCAAATAAATCCTCTATCATTGGCAGAGGATATCTGTTCTTGATTGTCACTTGATTCAAGGCTCGATAGTCTATGCACATCCTCAAAGACCCATCTTTCTTTTTTACGAATAACACCGGAGCTCTCCACGGGGAATGACTAGGGCGGATGAATCCCTTGTCTAGCAACTCCTGTAATTATTCCTAAAGCTCTTTCAATTCAGCTGGAACCATACAATAGGGTGCTTTTGAGATTGGGTGGGTACCGGAAATAAGCTCGATCTCAAACTCAACTTCCCTTCTAGGTTCTAGTCGTGGTAGTTCGTCAGGAAATACTCCCGGGTAGTCATATACAATTGGGACGTCTTCTAGTTTTTGGCTTCTTTCTTGCTTAGTATCAACTATATGTGCTAAATACTCAGTGCATCCACCAGCTAACATCTTCTGAGCTTCCATGGCAGACAAGAACTTCTTAGTCTTCTTCCTTGGTTCTCCCATAAACTCAAATTTGGCTTTGGTCTCGGGTTAGAATACTACTCTTCGCTTATGACACTCAATGGAAGCACCATACTTGCTCAGAAAGTCCATTCCAAAGATGACATCATAGTCATGCATGTCCAGCAAGACCATATCACTATAAAGCTCTCTGTCTGAAATTTTGACCGGCACGACACGCAACCAGTGTATAGATGTCATTATTTCACTCGAAGGTAGGGTCATTAAAAATTGAATATCTAAGATATCCGGAGTTATATCTATCTTCTTAGCAAATGCCATAGACATGAAGGAATGAGTTGCCCCAGTATCAAACAGTACAGTAGCATGCTGACTAAGGATAGGTATCTGACCTGTGACTACCGTAGAAGCATTTGCTACCTCTTCCTTGGTGAGGGAGAAGATTCGAGCATTAGGTGTAACTGATGGGGCCTCCAATCTTCCTTGGCTGATGTAAGGACCCTCGAGTGCTCCCTGCATCTGATGTAGCTGAGATGGTCTACCTCCGTACTGAGTAGACTATGGCGGAGTTAGATTGGTCTTGGTGGGGCACTGTTTGGCGAAGTGTCCCTCAACACCACATATATAAAACCCACTCACACCCTGGCGACAAACTCCTGGATGCTTCCTCCCACACTTAGAACATGTGGGATATGTAGGCTGCTTACTGGTTGAACCTCCCTTTGCATTATTTCACTATTTCCTCTTGCCATTGTTGTTTCGCTTCCAGTTCGAATTACCACTCTAAGGTTTCTGACCTCCTGAACTTCACTGGCTTTTTCTTTCTGTCGAGGTTAGCTTCTGGTGCTTGATACTATTCATGTAATGCTTCGTGATTAGCGCACTACTGATTAGCTCTTCAGTGGTATGTGGTCTATTAATTCCCCCAGCCACATTCAGAGCTATCTCCGGTCTCAACATCTTTAGCATCAACCTAACTCTTTCCTTCTCAGTACTGACCAGTTTTGTCCATAGGCGAGCCAACCTATTGAACTTCTTTACCGCTTCATCTACTAATAAATTCCCTTGTCGGAACTTCATGAACTCATCATAAGATGATCAAGTGAAACCACTATCAGGCTATTGTCACTATTTTTTTTCATCTTCACATACATATCTAGGTATGTTCTATTACTTACTGTCTATCATCTTCATATATATATATATATGCAAGCATGTTTAACTCAAAGAGAACATTCTAGGTGAGAATGTTTAACTTAAAAGAAGCATTCCTTACTACTCATAAAGTAAATAAAGCAGATAAATACTTGCTTACTTGGAGGCAACAGGACTGATGCTCGATGTGTGTGTGATAGAAGGGCAGAACCCGCTCTGATACCATCTTGTAACACCCCCTAGTCTTTCCACTCTCTACTAGGGGAGATGTCACTACTTTACTGTCTCTATCTTTAATTCATGCAATATACTAACGTAATATGCTAACAACTAAAATAATCATAAGGACCTTGACATCACTTAAACAATAATCATTTCAAGATCTTCACCTAACATGCAAGTATTAAGACTAACCCAATATGACTCTAGCATTCTTTGGTCTCAACCATAAGTAATCCAGTTGAACTTCAACAATATCAAAAGAAAACAATTAGAAACTAAAAATTTGATTTAGACATCTGCACTTAGGATCTTTTACTTCCACTGTTCCATCGCCATATACACCCAGCACTTCATCTGCCATGCCACCTTACCGAAGCTTTTCTTTACCTTTATCCGCAGTATAAGGAAATGCAAACTGTAAGCAATAACGCTTAGTAAGTACTTTCTATGCTCACAAAAATATGCAACGTATGAAATCGTGCAACTAGTTCTCTTACCCTTGATACATTGATACACATGCAAGCATAACTGGAAATCATAATTCTGAATACATGTCTCTTGTATAAACCATGCTCTTAAGTATTTTAAAACTTGTAAACAGTGTATCTAAACTGGAATAATTAACTTTAAAAACTTTTACTTGTACTTATACTGATACTTCAAATTAATAATCATCCTGGATATGGGCCCGGTATAGTACCAATGCGCGCTTTCCTAATAGGTTGGGGTGGCCAACTACCGAAGCTACTAGGGTAACCGAGACTGAGGGCCTTAGCCCGTGGGCGAACTGATGCCCGGTACATGTCATTTCAAAAGTAAAATACTTTTTTTATACTTATATTCTGAAAGAATGCTTTTAATCCCCTAAATCATGAATAGGGAGGACCATCAAGATCCTTATGCTCTTGACCCCCAAACACTGAAATGGGAGTATACTGAAGATCGTTGTGCTCTTAATCCCCAATTCGAACGGGGAGCATCTTTAAAGTTTCCTTATAAAGGAAATATTTTTTTTTTAGCTTACTCTACATCTTGCATATAATTGTAAGATACAATTCATCTACCACATGTATGATCATAAATCACATCCTCAATATGGATCTAAATATGATACTGAAACAACATGACATAACGGTAAAATCATGTACTAAAATACCATGCATAACTAGAAATAACATGCACATAAAAATATACCAATGACATACGATAACTACTTATACTGCAGGTGAGCAATACTTACTTCCTATGCTTTTTCACCAATTTATACCGTTAGATTTCGTAAAGAGAAGACCTCCTACGTGTTCCTTTACTTTAGCGTGATCCTCTACCAAGTCCTTGAAGAGATCCCTTTTGAAATATCCCCTCTTGAATTATCCAAAGAGAAGAAAACCTTCGTAATCAAATCACCTTATAGCTCGTTGCTGGAAGCATAACGCTACTTTGAATTATCTAATTTAAATCAATGTATGTAAAACAATATGTACATGAACTCCATGATGTTTCTATCTTACTTGAGCGCTAATCATTTAAGAATACACATTAATATTCATGCATACTAAATTCACTGTATTATAAGCCATAGAAGATAAACATCGGCGTTTGGAGAGGTGTAGTCCGCGTTTGGGGAGAAGAGGAGATCGACGACTAGAACACGAGAGAGAGAGAGAGAGAGAGAGAGAGAGAGAGAGAGAGGGATGAGGTGAGGGTGGGCGTCGGCGTTGAAGAGAGGAGGGAGAGAGATGATAAAAATAAATAAATCTATATATATATATATATATATATATATATATATATATAAATTAGGGTTTTCATAATTTAATTACCCCTTTAAATGATTAGTCAAATTAACCAATCTCTCCCTTTGTTTTTGCCTATAGATATATTTTGTTATATCCTACTTATTGGTAATCTCATGACTTAGTGGGTAGGAAGTCTATTCCCCCAAACTAATGGTTCATGGTTCGAGCCCCGGCTAACGAATCATTTATTCGATTTTTTTGTTTGCCTTTCTAGGATGGTAGTGAATTTTATAGTCATAGTCCTTTACTAGCTCAAGTCATCTGTGCTATCACATATTCAAATCCTTCTGAGTGAAGAAATACTTCAAACTTTAGTGATCTGTGTAAATCTTGCATTGAACTCCATATAAGTAATGTCTCTAAACTTTCAGAGCAAAGATCACTGCTGCCAACTCAAGGTCATGGGTGAGATAATTCTTTTCGTAGTCCATGAGTTGTCTTTCTTTATGTTAGCCTTCTTTCTCTCTAAACAATTTCGATAAGTCATCTTTCTTTATGTTAGCCTCCTTCATGTCTTCGAGAATGTTAGACAATTTCGATAAGTCATCTTTCTTCATGAAGGAATGAGTTGTCTTTCTTTATGTTAGCCTACTATCTTCGCAAATTTCGATAAGTCATCTTTCTTTATGTTAGCCTTCTTTCTCTCTAGACAATTCTCTTAGTAAACTCCACACTTATAACACATGATCTTCATCTTCTTTCTCGATTTAGATCGAACCTTATTATTTTCCTACTCATGTCGAGTACTACTCCTTCCATATTCATATATATGTATATCAGAAGTTTTATAACACCATTGGTGCATATGTAGTATAATGTCCAAAGACAAAGTGACAATGACGAGGAATATATATATCATAGTTCCAACTCCAATGATTTTTGAACTAGTTGTCCGAATATACCTCAATAAAATAATGTGATTGAATGCGAAAATAAACACATATTAGAGGTGGTTGGCTTCCCTAGTAGAACTCGTGGACCAAAATCACTTGGGCTCGCTCGTGGATCTGACACGTAGATAGCAATCTAGAATTGTACTTGTTCACCTTAGACTTAGAGTGCAATAGCGCATAGTATATCTTCCCAGTAGAATCCTTGCATAGGCATCTGATGAAAAGTTAAGCAAAAGATGCTGCAAAAGAATATCCTCCCTCTGAGTGTGAGGCAAGTCAAATTAGTCTTCGACAAACAGTTCATGGGCACTTGGAGCTCTACCGTACCTATGGATCGAAGCACTTGACAATATCCTGCATGAATGTAAGCACCTCTAAACACGCCGATATCCTGTACGAATGTTAAGGAAGTCGGGGATGTCGGTGTGTTTTTAGAGGTGCTTACATTCAGGCAGGATATTCTCAAAGTGCTTCGATCCATGGTCTGCCTTTGTTTGTTGAGTCATGTAGTGCGTCGGAGCGGCAAGAGAATTTGTTGGGATGATTATTTTAATGTTTAAAAGGCAAAAATTAAAAGGGCATTTCTTATTATCATTTTTTTTTCAAAAAAATGTCCCTTTTTTAAAATATCAAAATGGCACATCATTATATTTCTCATTTAAAAATATCCTTATTCTAGTGTTATTGTAGAAGCTATGATCGTAGCTTCTACAACAAATAGAAACTAAAATGTGTTAAAATAAGTCGATTTAATTTTTCTTTGTAGTCTAATCTGGTCAAATTTATTATATATGGAGCTTTAATATATTAAAATATTCTTTATCAATTAAGTTAAAATTACTCAAGTTGAATCAAAATCATTTTAACATTATTGTAGCGACTATGTTCATAATTGTTTTAACGTTGCTATAAATGAAACTACCACACACAGCAAAAAAATATATGTGAATTTAATGATGAAAAAAATTCATCGTAAATCTGCAATAAAATTAGTGACAAATAAGGAATCGTCATCAATCAGTAAACAAAATTAATAATAAAAAAATTTCATTGCAAAATTAATAACAAAAACATTTTTGTCACAAAATTAATAACAAACTTGTAAAATCTGTGGCCCAAAAAATGATTATCATAAAATTCGTTGCATATTAGCGACAAATATAAAATTTCACCACTAATAATTTAAAAATTCATCATAAAATTTATTACAAATACTCTATTCGTGACAACCTTTGTCACAAATTTATATCCATGGTAAAATATGTCACGAATTCTATTTCCTTGGTAAATTTTGTCACGAATCCACAAATTTATTTTTCATCATAAATTTTGAAATTTCATATTCCAAAATTTTGGAATTTGATTGTCATGAACTTTGGAATTCCATATTTGTGACAAAATTTTGCCACGAATTCTATATTTTGTGGCAAATTTTTGCCACAAATATGAAATTCATGGTAAAAGTTTACCACGGATATGAAAATAATAGCACATTTTGCAATGAATTTAGAATTTGTGACAAAAGTTACCACGAATAGAGAATTCATAGAAAATTTTGTGGCAAAATTTGCAAATAATTTTTGAATTTGTCGCAAAATATGTGATGCATTTCTGAGTTCATGGAATTTTCATGAAAATTTAAATTCGTGAAAATTTGTCATGAATTCTGTGATAAAAATATTTTATTGCAAAAGCATACTTATACACAATTTTACTTCTCCTCGTTTCACTTATACATAAACACTTATATGCGAAGATCTACGATGTGAAGGATGATGGATGAATCTGAAAGATAATTTCTCTCTCTCTCTCTCTCTCACGTGGGCGGATTTGCACCGATCCGACGACTCCTTTTGTGTCCTGATTGTGCAATGGGGTGTGTGTTGGGGATCTGCATTAGGCTAGAGGGGGTGAATAACCTTTCTTTGACTAGTCTCTACAATTCGTTAACGAAAGTGAAAACAAAACTAAAACTAGAATTGAAATACAAAAGAACAATGCTAACTCAAAGATGTAATGCAGTTTGGAGATAATCTCCTACTCTACAAAGATTCGTAAGGTGGATCACTCCTCAGCAAGTTTTCACTAACTCTCTCCTTTGGATGAAGTAAAATGGAGAAACCTTTGCTTACAAATAGTCTCTTCTTCTTACAAAGTAGTAGGATTAAGCTTAGGAAGAAGAGAGAAGACTTAAAAGACTTGGAGAGCTTAGAATGAAAGTTTTTGCATCAAGGCATTAGACCTCTCCAAACCTAACCATGACATTTTATAGAGTTTGGGCATTTCTGTTCGTTGAGCCTTCGCCAGTCATCATGCTTAATATCAGCAGTCGACTGCCACCCTAATCCAATGGCTTCTGACATCGCTATTTTTCTGAATTACCACTCAACGGATACATAATAATCCACTGCTCACAACCCCAATCGATTATTGTCCGCTCAATCGAGGTACTGGTTGAGCATGCCTTGCTTTTGATTGGTCTCTTTCAAGCATCCAGACGACTGCTCTACCACAGCAGTTGACTACGGGATCGGAACTACTGTTTCTCATGTCTCTCGACCACCTTCAGACTTCCTGAGCATAGGTCAGTCGACTGTCGAGTACCATGGTTGTTTCATGAGTCGCACAATGCCGAGCACCCAGTCTGAAATCTGAGCCCCACAGTGGGAGTTAGTTTCCTACAAGATAAGTCGACTGGGCTAAACCACCAGTCGACTGTCGAGCACCTAGGCTGAAAGCTGAGCCCCACAGCGAAAGTCGACCATGGTACCCAGTCGACTGACCATAGCAACTAGTTGACTGCTAGACCATAAGTATGAATCTTTAATACTTAAAACCTAACCTTAAGCCTAGACTACACCTTCAAAGCTATAGGGACCGACGTGGTCGTACTAGAGGGGGTGAATAGCATTTCATCGATTTCTTTTTTGTTTGAAGCGTACTCATCTACAATCGTTAGTATGCACAGCGTAATATAGAAATACAATAAAGAGAAATACAAAACAAGCATACAAATAATACACAAAGATTTAATGTGGTTTGAAACTAGGGTTCGTACTCCACGGGACGAGCTCAATAGCGAGCTCTAGTGATGCACACCACAACTAAAATATCTCTCCTTCTTGGTATGACACTAAAGGTGGAGAAACCTCATACATATATCTTACAACAATAAGAATGAAATTCAAGAAAATACAAAGGAAATACAACAAAAATGTAAAGAACTCATTATAAGAACTTGAATGCTTTGCTTGCTTGATAGTTTCTTTGAAAGGCTCTTGAAGATCTGGAATGAAACAACAATTCCTTCCCAAAATTGCTCCAAAACTGATGCAAAATCCTTCATCTCGAGCTACTTTTATAACTTGCATTGGGCTAATTTTGTGCGTAGCAATTGACTGCTAAAAGCCACCAATTGATTTCTCTCCTATCCGTTGTCGTAAAACGGCTTCATCCACACTAGAACATGCCCAATGGATACCTCTAGCAGCTTGATCGTTCTTCCGGCTTGATCGCTTCCCAGTCAATCGCCTACTTATTTTGTGCCTTGATCACTTAATTCCAATCGACTACTATACCCTAGCAATCGATTGTTGTGGGTCAGTTGACTACTAAACCTTAGCAGTCAATTGCCATATCCATAGACCAACAGTCGAACCTCAGTCGACTGGGACATAATCCTAGTCGACTGCTTTGAGTCAACTAGGCTTTCAAGTGTCAAACACTCGGCAAGTCGACTGATAACCTCAATAATGAGGTTTAGCCCCAAGTATGATCCCCTCATACTTGATAAACACTCTTATCCTAGACCTAAGCCTGCAACCTACTTCCATCAGCCTCACGCCTCTCGGATCCCTCAAGTCTGTGACCCTTCATCCTTGCACTAGCCTTCAAGTACATCCATCAGCTATGTCATACTAATTGGGTTCCTTGCCAAGGTACATTTGGATTTATGCTGTCAAGACTCCACACTTGGACTTTACGCTGCCAAACATTGTGTTAGTAATATATGAGAGATGTCCTAAGGCAATCGCCTTATGTATGAACCATTTATATGATAAATGAAGATTCACTATTTGAGTATACATGTTTAATGTATTTGATTGGATCTTAAACTCATTTACTGAATGTCCACGATACGATTCACAGCATGAGAGAATTTGTGATTGGATCACAACTAGTGAGTATCTCTACATGTGTAATTGTGATGTATCGGAATTATCCTAGTCGATGAATTGATGGATTTGGACACCATCAATTTCGAGACTAGCACGAGGTATACTCCTTGGTGTATCCAAGCGGTGATTCTCACGGAGACATTGTGATGTCCGAGTTAATCGTGGATGCTAGTTATGGTAACTAGTTCATTGGAGTGACCAGTAAGACTTCATATGGTTCTCTGCATATATAGATATGTCAATGAAGTTCTTACTGTGGCTTAAGTGCGATGTTCCTTTGACTTGCGGTATTCAAGTCATCTTGATCATGGAGACTTATGCTTTGACATCTTAAGCAAACATCTCCGAGGAGATGTGGACCCGGGATGATTGGGTATAAGTCGAAGTGATCGAAGGTGTTTGAATAGCCTAAAAAGGATTCACCACTCCTTGCGAGGAGATGTATACCCATGGCCTCTCGTCGGATTGTTACTAAAGTCTTTGGCCAAAGCATTACATGTTTAGAGTAAAGTACTCTTCGATACATGTGGAGTAACTAGAATCCGTAGGACGAGGAAATGATACTTGGGCTAGGTGTGGCGTGAGTCGCCTAGTGGGGCCCGACACAATAGACCATGTCCTCAACCAAGTGGGTATAAGATGAGTGAAGGGAATGGGGCACGATTCATTCGAGCTCTTGAAGGGTTTTGAAATAGTTCGATCAACCGATGATCTTTTCGGTTAATTGGGGATCATGATGTACTACTAGGTGCCACTCATGATCGTTCTATAATTAATGGTTAATTATAGACGGCCAACATAAACCGAGAACCTATTTGGTCACACGCACAACGAGTGTAATCCAAATGATTTAAAACGAGCTTGAGAATGGGATTCTCAGACCGAGAGAAACTATGTTTGGTTGGACCAAACATAAAGCGAGCATGAAATTGTTTCAGTCGCAATGGAAGCGTGGATGGGCCGTGTCTTATGAAGACATAATGGATGAACCAAAATGGTTTGGTTCTAATCCAATGGATGAGAACAAACCAAAGGGTTTGGTTTATTTTAAACGAATGAACCAAAAGTTGGTTCGGTTCGTTTTAACTTAAAATAAACCATCATGGTTTGGTTTATTTTGACTTATCCTAATGGAGCGGGTTAACGGGCTTTATGGATATGATCCATTAACCATTAAGAGAATTAGTTCTCTACAAATAGGGCTTAAACCCTAAACCAAACCCTAATGAAGTGGTTGCCGCCCAATCAAGAGTTGCCGCCCACCTCACCCTTGGTGATTTCGGCGCCCAACTACAAGCTGCCACCGCCCAGCTTTGTGCCGCCGTCCAAGACCCTTGCCGGCGTCCAAGCTCCAGCCGGTGAACCTCCGGTGACCCTCCGGTGATCTCCTATAGGTTCGGCATCAAGGTGGGTTTTTCCTCTCCTTGTTTTGGCCGGCGCCTACTCCTCCACCAAGCTGTCCAGTTTTCTGGACAGCTTCTCCTCCTCTCGTCGGAGCGTCG
Organism: Wurfbainia villosa; assembly: GCA_025175895.1. Classification (NCBI taxonomy): domain Eukaryota; kingdom Viridiplantae; phylum Streptophyta; class Magnoliopsida; order Zingiberales; family Zingiberaceae; genus Wurfbainia; species Wurfbainia villosa. The sequence continues at coordinate 102,494,949 of CM045994.1, forward strand.
TTTGGACGACGGTTAGTGCTCCGACAGCGGCTAACTTACCGGGGATTTGATCTCCAGTAATCCTCTGAGGTGGAGGACGAAGGATTCGTCAAACGGTTGACGAATACCTCTCCGGAGAAGCGAGTTTTGAGAACTCATTTTTGGAACCGAATTTGGATTCGGATCGTGATCATCTCTCGATCACGTCGTCTTCAACACGAGGCTAGTAACCCATACGAAGACGAAGCTCGTGACTTAGCGAAGTCATCCCGAGGAGCTCGGCGTGGATACGGATAGAGACGATTCTTACGAGGATCGTTCCGATTGATGCCGTTCCCGCTACACGTCATACGGAAGGTATAACGTAGTTTAATTTCCTTTTATTGCAAATTTTAATTTACGGTTATGTCTACACTTGTTGTAATAGCATGCGTGTGTTGTGTGTGTTGTAATAAATATAGATTTATTATTTTTAATTGCTTCATTGTGTTCATGTTTACGAAACATAATCGAACACACACACGCCGCGGTGCCGGAAACCCAACAGTGGTATCAGAGCCCAGGTTGTGTTTCGACATAATCGTAAAAATGGTTTTGCGATAGTCATAATGTATTTCTGGAAATTTTCTAATTTTGGAAATTTAGAAGTATTTATGGAAATTTTTCAATTTTGGAAAGTCTAGAAGTATTTATGGAAATCTTCCACTTTTGGAAAGTTGGAAGTATTTATGGAAATAATAAAATATTTGATTAGATTTGGAAATTTGTTTCCTAATTTAATCATGATTTGATTTGGGAAATCAAATCTTAAAATATTTAATTTCCATAAGTAGTTTTAAAGATTTAGGAAATTGCTTTCCTAAATAGATTTTCCTTAATCAAATAATTCCATGAATAAAATATGTGATTAGATTTGGAAATTTGTTTCCTAATTTAATTATGATTTGATTTGGAGAATCAAATCTTAAACATATTTTATTTCCATAAATAGTTATGACATATAAGGAAATTATAAACATGACATAATTGTATGCCATGTAATTGCATTAGATGCATAACATTATGCCATGCGTGTCGTGACATGTAGATGTATGCCATGTATGCCATGCCATGTAGATAATAGTTATTTGCATGCAAAGAGGATGAGACATAAAAACCCTTAATCAATATTAAAGCCTACACCGTCCATTAATATGGTTAGAACCAGAGTTCTGTTTCTTGTTTGGGTTGTTGGACTCTCTCCAAGCCCGGCTCGAACCTGAATATGTTCAAACCATGGAATAGTTTAATACTAATATGGTAAGAGTCAGAGGTCAATCATTAGCTTTGGTTGTTGGACTCTCTCCAAGCTGGGCTAATTGGTTGAATGCGCTCTAACCATATTAAAACTATGTCCCGATTAATGGGTTGGCTTTAACGGAGCATCGGGCTTTGTTGGACTCTCTCCAAGGTCGATGTAAAGGAGGTGAAGTTGGGTGCTATGCATATGATGCATACTTGTTAATGTGTTAACAACCCGATGTATGTGTGAACATTCAATTAGTTGATAGCACATTGTGATAGTTGCATATACGTGATATGCAATCGTATAGATGATACCTACCGTCGTAGTTATGAATGGCTTGTTGGACTCTCCAAGGTTGTTCATAACTATGATGGATATCAGCCCATTCGAGATGGACCTACAATCTCCAAGTGATTTTGGGGTTTTTGAAATTCAAAAATGAATGGGATTTATAAATGTATATTGATGCATTTTAAAATCATCTTTCTCATATATGCTCGCTTTGTATTTCTAAGTTAATATATTGATCATGATGTGTTTGAATTTATGCTCCATTTTGGATTCAAATAAATTGATCGGGCCGAACTTCTTGGATCGACTTAGAAACTTGAGAATTGTTCTCAAGGTGAAAAGCTTGTGTATGTCCTCGGCGCCTCTTCCCGCCGTCCTAGTGACGATGCAACTCTGGACCAATTGTTGGCCTATCAGAAACATGTGAGTGATTCTGAACAAATGAGTTGCATCATGCTAGCCACGATGGAACCCAAGCTACGAAAGCAGCATGAGCATATGGATGCTCATATCGTAGTCCTTCATCTTTGTGAGTTGGTTGATGAGCAAGTGAGATTCGAAAGGTTCGAAGTCTCAAGCTCCTCTTCACCTCTCGAGATGCAGGAGGTTCATCTGTAGTCTTGCTCAACATAAGACCTGTGGAGCCTCGAGAAGCATGAGTAGGGAGTGTTGTTAGTTGATTCCTCAAGAAAGGTTCTAAGAGGAGTCAAAGGAACAATGTATGGGAAGAAGAGAAGGGCTAAGAAGGTAGAACTAGCTCAAAAGGGCACTTGCCATCATTATGGCAAGGAGGGTCATTGGCGAAGAAATTGCAAGGTTTATCAAGAGTCCGTGAAGAAGGATAAGACATCGGATGCCCCATCTTCTTCAGAAATCTTCTTTATTGATTGTCATTCTATTTCCTTAGACACTTGGGTATTGGATACTGGGTGTGACTCACATATATGTAATGACATACATGGGCTAAGGAATAGAAGAAGACTCGCCAAGGAGAGTCAAATTTACGTGTTGGGAATGAAGCAAAGGTTGCCGCACTCGCCATCGAACGTATTGTTGAAACTCCTCGCAGGACTTGTCTTAGAACCGACAATTGCTTTTATATTCCTTTGTTGATAAAGAACATCATTTCTATTTCTTGTTTAAATAGAAATGGTTTCCATTTGACGTTTAGTAACAATTGTTGTTACATAACTTTGAATGGGGTTCTTTATGGGACTGGAACTTTAAGCAATGGTGTTTATACGTTGGACATATCCAGTGACATTTGCAATATCGGCGAGCAACAGGGCTCGAAAGGATAATCAAATAGACTCCTACATGTGGCATTGTCGTCTTGGCCATATAAGCAAGAAACGCATGTCCGAATTACACCGATGTGGAATTCTGGAATCGTTTGAATTGGATTCATACGATACATGCGAATCATGCTTAAAAGGCAAGATGACTAAGTTACCTTTTACGGGAAAAGGTGAACGAGTGGGAGAGTTACTAGGTCTAGTACATACTGATGTATGTGGACCTATGTCAACTCAAGCTTTAGGAGGCTATAGCTACTTCATTACCTTCACCGATGATCACTCACGGTTTGGGTATGTGTTCTTGATGAAACACAAGTCTGAAGCCTTTGAAAGGTTCAAAGAATTTAGAAATGAAGTAGAGAAACAACATGACAAAAGTATTAAAATACTTCGATCGGATCGAGGTGGTGAATACTTAAGTCAAGAGTTTCTTGATTATCTAAGAGACAATGACATATTGTCTCAATGGACTCCGCCCTATACACCACAGTATAATGGTGTATCTGAGAGGCGTAACCGGACCTTGTTGGACATGGTCAGGTCAATGATGAATCATGCGACTCTTCCCAAGTCCTTTTGGGGTTATGCACTTCAGACAGCTGTTTACTTGTTAAACAGAATGCCTACCAAGGTAGTCTCTACTACTCCATATGAGATATGGGCTAGTAAGAAACCTCATGTATCTTACTTGAAGATATGGGGTTGTCCTGCTTATGTGAAGCGGACTGTATCAGACAAACTGGATGCTAAGTCTGATAAATGTCCTTTTATTGGATACCCTAAGGAAACAAGGGGTTACCAATTCTATCATCCTGTGGAACAAAAGGTGTTTGTTTCAAGGCATGCTGTGTTTCTAGAGAAAGAGTTTCTCTTGCAAGAAAACAGTGGGAGTTCCGTCGAGCTTGAGGAGGCTCGAGAGACTCAAATAGACATTGATGAGATACCTGGTGAAGCACAACAGCCGACAACTCATAGTGATGAGCAATCGGCTGGACCTATTGTAACACCACATCTTCGTAGATCTGGTAGAACACGCAATATTCCTGAGAGATATGGATTTCTCGTAAGTGAATCGAACGACGTGTTACTCATTGATGATGAGGAGCCTACCAGTTATGAAGAAGTGCTGACAAGTTCAGAAAGGGATAAGTGGCTTGATGCCATGAAGTCGGAAATGGATTCCATGTATGAAAACCAAGTTTGGAACTTGGTTGACCCACCTGAAGGCAAAAAGCCTATAGGGTGCAAGTGGGTTTTCAAGAAGAAAACCGACATGGATGGTAATGTGATTACCTATAAGGCTAGATTGGTGGCGAAAGGATATCGTCAAAAACAAGGTGTTGATTATGACGAAATCTATTCGCCTGTAGCTATGCTTAAATCCATTCGGATGCTCCTTGCCATAGCGGCTCATTATGATTATGAGATATGGCAGATGGATGTGAAAACAGCTTTCCTTAATGGAAACCTGCTCGAGGACGTGTATATGATACAGCCTGAGGGTTTCACATCGGTTGATAAAACCAAGGTATGCAAATTGCGACGATCCATTTATGGATTGAAGCAAGCATCCAGGAGCTGGAATATCCGTTTTGATGAGACAATCAAAAAGTTTGATTTCTCACAAAATCCAGACGAACCTTGTGTGTACAAGAAGGTTAGTGGGAGGCAAATCGTGTTCCTAGTATTGTATGTCGATGACATATTACTTATAGGAAACGATGTGTCAATCTTACGAAGGTTTGGTTATCCAAGACATTCTCCATGAAAGACGGAGAAGCAACCTACATCCTGGGATTAAGATCTATAGAGATAGATCGAAATGGTTGCTTGGTCTTCGCGCCATATATATAGACCGAGTGCTAAAGAGGTTTAGCATGTCGGAATCCAAGAAAGGTTTCCTACCCATCGTGCATGGGGTACACCTTTCAAGTCTATGTGTCCGCGCACAGAAGACGAGAGGATTTGCATGAGTAAGATTCCCTATGCATCCGCAATAGGATCTATCATGTATGCTATGTTATGTACGAGGCCCGATGTATCGTATGCTCTGAGTGTCACGAGCAGATACCAGTCCGATCCAGGAATGGATCATTGGGCGGCTGTTAAGACGATCCTTAAGTACTTAAGAAGAACTAAGGATGTGTTCCTAATATATGGAGAAGGGTACATGATGATACGTGGGTATATGGATGCCATATCCAGACAGACAAGGATGATTCCATGTCTTAGTCTGGGTATGTATTCACCTGGAACGGAGGCGCAATAAGTTGGAAAGGTTCCAAGCTTGACACTATAGCGGATTCTGCCACTAAGGCAGAATACATTGCAGCTTTGGAAGCAGCAAAGGAAGCGGTTTGGATCAAGAAGTTCATCTTTGAACTTGATGTGGTCTCATCGGCGATCCAAACATGTGCTTCGCCGCTAGCATCTTATCAGAGAGATCATAAGTAGGAACGAAATACAAATCGAGAAAATTCCCACTGAAAGGAACTTAGCGGATCCTTTGACTAAAGCATTACCTCAAAGTAAGTTTGAGGGTCCTGTTAGAGCTTATGGTATTGGATACCGTAGCGATTGGCATTAGGCCAAGTGGGAGTCTGTTAGTAATATATGAGAGATGTCCTAAGGCAATCGCCTTATGTATGAACCATTTATATGATAAATGAAGATTCACTATTTGAGTATACATGTTTAATGTATTTGATTGGATCTTAAACTCATTTACTGAATGTCCACGATACGATTCACAGCATGAGAGAATATGTGATTGGATCACAACTAGTGAGTATCTCTACATGTGTAATTGTGATGTATCGGAATTATCCCTAGTCGATGAATTGATGGATTTGGACACCATCAATTCTGTCGAGACTAGCACGAGGTATACTCCTTGGTGTATCCAAGAAGCTGATTCTCACTGGCTGGAGACATTGTGATATCCGGAGTTAATCGTGGATGCTAGTTATGGTAACTAGTTCATTGGAGTGACCAGCCGTAAGACTTCATATGGTTCTCTGCATATATAGATATGTCAATGAAGTTCTTACTGTGGCTTAAGTGCGATGTTCCTTTGACTTGCGGTATTCAAGTCATCTTGATCATGGAGACTTATGTTTTGACATCTTAAGCAAACATCTCCGAGGAGATGTGGACCCGGGATGATCGGGTATAAGTCAAAGTGATCGAAGGTGTTTGAATAGCCTATAAAGGATTCACCACTCCTTGCGAGGAGATGTATACCCATGGCCTCTCGTCGGATTGTTACTAAAGTCTTTGGCCAAAGCATTACATGTTTATAGTAAAGTACTCTTCGATACATGTGGAGTAACTAGAATCCGTAGGACGAGGAAATGATACTTGGGCTAGGTGTGACGTAGTCAGCCTAGTGGGGACTGACACAATAGACCATGTCCTGAACCAAGTGGGTATAAGATGAGTGAAGGGAATGGGGCACGATTCATTCGAGCATCAAGGGTTTCGTAAATAGTTCGATCAACCGTTGATCTTTTCGGTTAATTGGGGATCATGATGTACTACTAGGTGCCACTCATGATCGTTCTATAATTAATGGTTAATTATAGACGGCCAACATAAACCGAGAACCTATTTGGTCACACGCACAACGAGTGTAATCCAAATGATTTAAAACGAGCTTGAGAATGGGATTCTCAGACCGAGAGAAACTATGTTTGGTTGGACCAAACATAAAGCGAGCATGAAATTGTTTCAGTCGCAATGGAAGCGTGGATGGGCCGTGTCTTATGAAGACATAATGGATGAACCAAAATGGTTTGGTTCTAATCCAATGGATGAGAACAAACCAAAGGGTTTGGTTTATTTTAAACGAATGAACCAAAAGTTGGTTCGGTTCGTTTTAACTTAAAATAAACCATCATGGTTTGGTTTATTTTGACTTATCCTAATGGAGCGGGTTAACGGGATTTATGGATATGATCCATTAACCATTAAGAGAATTAGTTCTCTACAAATAGGGCTTAAACCCTAAACCAAACCCTAATGAAGTGGTTGCCGCCCAATCAAGAGTTGCCGCCCACCTCACCCTTGGTGATTTCGGCGCCCAACTACAAGCTGCCACCGCCCAGCTTTGTGCCACCGTCCAAGACCCTTGCCGGCGTCCAAGCTCCAGCCGGTGAACCTCCGGCGACCCTCCGGTGATCTCCTATAGGTTCGGCATCAAGGTGGGTTTTTCCTCTCCTTGTTTTGGCCGGCGCCTACTCCTCCACCAAGCTGTCCAGTTTTCTGGACAGCTTCTCCTCCTCTCGTCGGAGCGTCGTTTGGACGACGGTTAGTGCTCCGACAGCGGCTAACTTACCGGGGATTTGATCTCCGGTAATCCTCTGAGGTGGAGGACGAAGGATTCGTCAAACGGTTGACGAATACCTCTCCGGAGAAGCGAGTTTTGAGAACTCGTTTTTGGATCCGAATTTGGATTCGGATCGTGATCATCTCTCGATCACGTCGTCTTCAACACGAGGCTAGTAACCCGTACGAAGACGAAGCTCGTGACTTAGCGAAGTCATCCCGAGGAGCTCGGCGTGGATACGGATAGAGACGATTCTTACGAGGATCGTTCCGGTTGATGCCGTTCCTGCTACACGTCATACGGAAGGTATAACGTAGTTTAATTTCCTTTTATTGCAAATTTTAATTTACGGTTATGTCTACACTTGTTGTAATAGCATGCGTGTGTTGTGTGTGTTGTAATAAATATAGATTTATTATTTTTAATTGCTTCCGCTGTGTTCATGTTTACGAAACATGATCGAACACACACACGCCGCGGTGCCGGAAACCCAACAGCCTGCAACCTATATTTATGATCCCCTCATACTTGATAAACACTCTTATCCTAGACCTAAGCCTGCAACCTACTTCCATCAGCCTCACGCCTCTCGGATCCCTCAAGTCTGTGACTCTTCATCCTTGCACTAGCCTTCAAGTACATCCATTAGCTATGTCATACTAATTGGGTTCCTTGCCAAGGTACATTTGGATTTATGCTGCCAAGACTCCACACTTGGACTTTACGCTGCCAAACATTGGACGTATGTTGCCAATACTAAATGCTTGAACTTTATGTCGCCAATATCACATCCTTGGACTTCCCAATTGCTAAGCATCCATACTTAGACTTCCACCACCAAAGTTCACTTAGACTTTATGTCATGCCCCGGGTGCATAATCATCATCCAAATGACGGAGGAGCCCCTTAGTGACAATATTCCAAAATACATTACTGGAACAGATATGGTAAAAACTTTGAAATAATCAAAATATAAAATGTAATTATTTTATTAACTGCATGTATGCATGACTAAAACATAAGTCAGTGAAAGTAAAATAGGTTTATGACATCCAAATCAAATTTCGATAAAATCTAAAGTGCATAAATAAAATGCGATAACAATAAAGAAAACAAATCGACATCTCGATGATGAAGTTGGACCACCAAGGCTAGGAACTCTCTGAGTGATGCGAATATAGGTCAATAGGACACATCCTCTATCGGCTAACTTGGAGGCCAAAGAAAAGAGAGAGTGAGTACAAATCATTCAGCGGGTGTATAGAAAGATAATGTATGAAAATAAAAACATAATGGAGGTCAAAGGAAAGTAAACCTGAGTAATGTTGGACTATCCGAGCCGCAAAAACCACCTTTTGCATTGCGGAAACCCCAGAAGTCGACCACGGATCTGTGCGAAGATAAACAAAACTATATGTACGTGTTTAAAAACCTTAGATCTACTCTAGATCTACATGTTAAGAGTTTTACCCTTGATGTGACGCCCTTCGCTTATCCCGCCCGTCCAAACGGATTGCCGGAACTCGAGAGTGTCAAGTGTACACTCCTCTATTGGTATCCACACAAGCAATAGGTGGAGAAGATCACTTAGAGTGTGCTAGCACACTAAGAAACCCATGGCAAAGGAGAGGGGGAGAGCTTGAGGGAAGAGCCAAGGAAGAAGATGATGAAGTTACACACTTAACTTCACACTTTGATAACGCATCAAAGTGGCCGACCACTATTTGGGGGGTTACATGCATGCATGTAACTCCAAGAGCCAATGACTCTTGGTCTCCCTCATGAGGTGGCACCCCATGATGAGTCCATGATGATGTGGAACATCATCATTGGCCTACCCCCATGCCAAGTCACCATGACATGACAATTGGTCAAGTCAAAAATGACCATTCATCTTCCCTCTCAAGTCAAGTCAAACTTGACCTCTTATCTCCCATGGTTGATCAAATCCAACCATTTGATTCAAGTCAATTTGATTTAATGAATCTCTATTCATTATTTTAAATTGACTCAATGAATCAAATCTAAATTAGACTCATTCAACACTTGAATCAAATTGAGTCTAACTCAATTAGTCTAATTTGGATTACCCTTAATCCAATTTGGTTCATCCCATGAACCTAATCCTCATGGTTCATCATATGAACCTAATCTCCATCTAATTGCCCTTTGTGTGTGACCCTATAGGTTCTTATAACGTTGGCAATGATCCTAAACCGATTTAGGAACATAAGCAATGAGCGGTATCTAGCAACACATCATTGCTACCCAAGTTACAAGAATGTTGAGATCCAACATCACCTTTGTGACTACTAATTGTGACTCTCACAATATGTGACAATGTCCCTCTATCCTTGACATCTAGATTGACCAATTGAGGCATAGACTGTGTCATCCTCGGTACAATCTATATCTTGAACTCCAAGTAGACTCACTCTAATCAAATGAGCTCAATATCTCATATTGACTCATTTGGGCATGGCCATGCACTTAGTGGTCTCACTCTATCAAGAATAACGATGTCACTCCTGTCATATAGGAGGGATAGATCCCATCTACATCACTCACATCCCTCCGCATAATTTGTTACATACCCAGTAATCGCCTTTATAGTCCACCCATTTACGGGTGACGTTTGACGAAGCCAAAGTATGCAACTCCTTATGTAGGGAACCATGGTGACTTCAGGTCCAAGGACTAATAGTCATACTAATAGTCACATGAGAAAGTATATGACACTCATATAACGAACCATGATACTTTCTCATGGCGGGTCATTTAGTATACATTCTCCAATGCATACTCATGTGTCAACTTGATATCTCATATCCATGACTTGTGAGATCAAGTCATCGAGTTTACCTACATGCTAGTCTCTTCACATTAATATTGTCCCTGAATGTTAATACTTGACTAGGAATGATTAAGAATAGTGTTCTCTATATCATCTCATTATCGATTCAACCAATCGATTGATATAGATAAGAACCTTCTACTCAAGGACGTTATTATACTTAGTTATTTGGCACCAATACAAGTAAGTATAATAACCATAAAGAAATTCCTTTATAAATAGGAATATGATACAACAAAGTCCATACAACAATCATCACATGATTGTCTCTAGGACTTTCACTAACAATCTCCCACTAGCACTAGCGCTAATCACTGTAGTATCTAATACCCAATGACCTAGTGTGACCATCATGCTTTTTCTATGCCAAAGCCTTGGTCAAGGGATCTGCGACGTTAGCCTTTGTGGGTACTCCACAAATCTTCACATCCCCTCTATTGATAATCTCTCGAATGAGATGGAAGTGTCGTAGTATGTGTTTGGTCCGCTGGTGTGAGCGAGATTCCTTAGCCTGCACAATCGCTCCATTGTTGCCATAATAGAGCACTATAGGATCTGCTATGCTAGGAACCACCCCAAGCTCAGTAATGAATTTGCGGATCCAAACTGCCTCCTTTGCTGCCTCTGATGCAGCAATATACTCGGCCTCTGTTGTAGAATCAATAACTGTGTTCTACTTCGAACTCTTCCAGCTCACAGTGCCACCATTCAAGCAAAACACGAACCCTGACTGTGATCTATAATCATTCTGGTTAGTTTGGAAGCTGACATCATTGTAACCCTTTACAGCTAGCTCCTCATCGCCTCCAAATATCAAGAAATATTCTTTAGTCCTTCTCAAGTACTTAAGAATATTCTTGACTACTATCCAGTGAAGCTCACTTAGATCTGACTGATATCTACTCGTCATGCTCAAAGCATACGAGACATCAAGACGAGTACATAGCATGACGTACATGATAGATCCTATGACAGATGCATAAGGGATCTTATCCATGCAGTCTCTCTCTTCTCTAGAAGAGGGACTTTGAGTCTTCGAAAGACTCACACCATGTGACATCGACAGAAGTCCCTTCTTGGAATTCTGCATGACAAACCGTAGTAATATCGTGTCAATATATGTACTCTGACTTAGGCCAAGCAATCTCTTAGATATATCTCTATAGATCTTGATGCCTAGAATACAGGCTGCTTCACCTAAGTCCTTCATTGAGAAGCACGTCCCCAGCCAAGTCTTCACAGACTATAGCGACGGGATGTCATTCCCAATGAATAGTATGTCATCCACATACAATACAAGGAAGACAACTGTATTTCCATTAACCCTCTTGTAGATACAGGGTTCATCTTCATTCTTGATGAAACCAAACTCTTTGATCGCATTATCGAATCGAAGATTCCAACTCCGAGAAGCTTGCTTTAGCCCATAAATGGACCTTTGTAGCTTGCATACCTTTCTAGTATGTTGTGGATCCACAAAACCCTCAGGTTGTGTCATGTACACATCCTCGAGTAAGTTTCTATTCAAAAATGTGGTTTTGACATCCATCTGTCAAATCTCATAATCATGGTATGCTGCAATAGCAAGCATGATTCGAATGGACTTAAATATCGCTACTGGAGAAAAGGTTTCATCATAGTCAATACCATGAATTTGCTTGAAAACTTTAGTCACCAATCGGCCCTTATAGGTATGCGTAAGTCCATCCATGTCAGTCTTTCTCTTAAAGACCCACTTACACCTAATGGATTTGACGCCATCAGGTGGATCAACCAAAGTCCATACTTGGTTGGTGTACATGGATTCCATCTCAGATCTCATGGCCTTTAGTCATTTCTCAGAATTTGGGCTCATCATAGCTTCCTGATAGGAGGTAGGCTCATTCTCAATGAACATAATGTCATCATGGTCAGATAAGAGAAATGAGTATCTCTCAGGCTGACGATGTACCCTATCAGACCTGCGAAGAGGTAGGTCTACCTGAATAGGTGGTTGTTCCACAACTCTTTGTGCAACAATCTCATCACCCACAACACTTTGTGGTTCCTATTCAACTTCCATCAAGGTTGCAGTGCTATGGTCCTTTTCTTGAATTTCTTCAAGATCGAACGTACTCCCACTAGTTTTTCTAGAAACAAAATCCCTTTCTAGAAATACCCCAGTCTTTTCCACATACACTTTATGTTGACTGGGAATGTAGAAGTAATATCCCTTCGTTTCCTTGGGATATCCAACAAAATAACACTTATCGGATTTGGGTCCCAGTTTGTCTGAGACTTGACGTCGAACGTAAGCCTCACAACCCCAAATCCTCATGAAAGATATCTTGGGATTTTTCCCTGTCCATATCGTATATAGTGTCTTTATCACAACCTTGGATGGAACACGGTTAAGTGTGAAGGCTGCTGTGTCTAGAGCATATCCCCAAAAGGATATAGGAAGATCTGTGTGACTCATTATAAATCGTATCATATCTAATAGGGTACAATTCCTCCTTTCGAATACACCATTCCACTGTGGTGTTCCAGGAGGAGTGAGTTGGGATAGAATCCCAGACTCAGCTATATAGTCATGAAACTCATGGCTAAGGTATTCACCACCTTGATTTAATCAAAGTATCTTAATACTCTTGCCAAGCTGGTTTTGTACTTCATTCTTGAATTCTTTGAACTTTTCAAAGGATTCTGACTTATGTGTCATCAGATAAACATAACCATATCTACTGAAGTCATCAGTAAATGTAATGAAGTATCTATAACTACCTCTAGCAGCAACATTGAAAGGGTCATATACTTCACTATGTATAAGTCCTAACAAGTCTATTGCTCTCTCACTGTGTCTACTAAAGGGAGTCTTGGTCATCTTGCCTAAAAGGCAAGACTCACATGTCTCATATGATTCAAAATCAAATGAGTCCAACAGCCCATCCTTATGGAGCTGGGATAAGCGACTCTTATTTATGTGACCTAAGCGACAATGCCAGAGATAGGTTTGGTTTAACTCATTTGACTTGAACCTTTTGGTACTTATGTTATAGATGAGACTCTCTAAGTCTAGAATGTAGAGTCCATTCATTAGAGGTGCACTACAATAGAACATATTATTTAAATAAACTGAACAACATTTATTCTTTATTATAAATGAAAGCCTTTCTTATCCAAACAAGAAATTGAAATTATGTTCTTAGTTAAAGCAGACACATAACAATATTCATCTAGTTCTAGTACAAGCCCAGAGGGCAGAGATAGAAAATAAGTTCCTACAGCAACAGCAACAACCCTTGCTCCATTGCCTACTCGTAGGTCCACCTCACCCTTTGTCAATGCCTTGCTATTTCTCAGCGCTTGCACATTGGTACAAATGTGAGATGCACATCCGATATCTAATACCCATGATGAAGAAATAGATAGATTGACTTCTATAACATGTATACTTGAAGTAGAAGTCTCACTTCTCTTCTTCTTAAGATCTTCCAGGTATGCTTTGCAGTTACGCTTCCAGTGTCCAGCTTCCTTATAGTGGAAACAAGTCCCTTCCTTGGTCACCCCTCCTTTCGGTTTCAGTGCCTTGCCTTTGCCCTTGACTTGGGACTTTCCCTTACCTTTAGGCTTGCCCTTGCCTTTCTTCTTTTGCACCATCAAAATGGAGTCAGGTTTTTCTTTCTTAAGGTTGAGCTCAGCAGTTCTCAACATGCTAAGCATCTCAGGCAGTGACTTATCAATTTTATTCATGTTGTAATTGATAAGCATGAATGAAGCAAGGGTTGAGAATTCATCGTTTCAGAGAGTTTTTCTCGGTGGTATGAATGAAGCATGTTGTAAATTTCATTCAACTTAAGTCGCTGTCCCAAAAATCTAAAGAGAGAATTCGCCGTTCCGGAGAGTTTTTCTCGGTGGTTGAAGCCTACAAGTGTCCCAACACTTGTTGCTTCGACTCTTCGAGAAAAATACCTAAAAACTCTATAAAAATAGGAAATTTACAAAAACTTACAGATCTGTAATTTTTATACCTAATACAAAAACTACAAAACTAAAACACATACATGCTTCCACGTGGCTCTGATACCACTGTTAGCACCTATAAGATTTATATATCTCCATAATGGTATGATATTTTCTACTTTGGGCCTAAGCCCTCATGGTTTTATTTTTAGTCTTTTACCCAAAAGGTCTCATACCAATGAAGATATCTTTTCATCTTATAAGCACATGATCTTTCCCATGTCTTACCAATGTAGGACTTTGATTGTATTCCCAATTCTCCAACAATCCCCCCCTCAAACAAAGGACCACATTGACCCCCCTCAAGCCTATCTGTCCTCGAAGGACATCCTCTGCTTGATGTCCGATCCTCAACCCACCAAGACTTCTTGCTAACTATCTGGTCCTCCTGACCCAGTTGGACTTCCTGCCAGTTGTTCGGTCCTCCCGACCCAACTGGACTTCCTGCCTGGTGTCTGGTTCTCTTAATCCGGACATGGGAGCTCAACTTCCTTCATTCGAGGTTCATGGCTTGACATGAACCATGACTCTGATACCAATTATTAGTGCCTATAAGATTCATATATCTCCACAATGGCATGATATTGTCCACTTTGGGCCTAAGCCCTCATGGTTTTGTTTTTGGGCTTTACCCAAAAGGTCTCATGGCAATGGAGATATCTTTTCATCTTATAAGTACATGATCTTTTCCATGTCTTACCAATGTGGGGCTTTGATTGTATTTCCCATACTCCAACAAGTAATCCAAATCTTAGAGTACCAGTATCAATCTGCAACTAACCTGGTCAGGCATATAATAAATGCACCTGTGACATACACAACTAACTATAAACCTATAAGAAATACGCATCAAGATACTGTGACAAAGCCTCATGGCTCTCGAGGTAATATAAAGAGGCACTATCTGTGGGCAAAAACATGCTACCACGAATGGAACTCGTGGACAGATAGACAATATACAAAGCACTGTCTAGGCGCAATGATATGCTACCACAAATGGGTCTCATGGGCAAACAGACAATATAAAGACTCAATATCTATGGGCAACGACATGCTACCACGAATAAATCTCGAGGGCAGACAAAGTATATAGCTATCTAGCTATTGACTGCACACAAAAATATGCTGCCACGAATGAGTCTCGTGAGCAGTTAGTATATATAACTATCTAGTTATCGATTGCACGCAACAACATACTACCACGAATGAGTCTCGTGGGCAGTCAGTTATCCTAGGTTGTTAAGCCTAGGGTTATCCAACACATCTAGCATGAAATACCTATCAAGGTTGATAAAGATCATTAATCTACTAATAAGCACGTCGAGGTGGTTAAGCCTAAATTATACTATTTCTACCAGTTCAATCCTGGTATCAACCGAAATAGTAAATAAACAAATAAGCACATATAATAATAATATTCATTAAACAATAACATAAGCATTCACATACTAATGAAAATCAAATAGCCCAGAAGCCAAATAGAGTATAAACAGATCAAGCAAATATAAGGTCAAAACAATTTATGAGAGATGTCCTAAGGCAATTACCTTATGTTTGAATAATTTATAAGATAAATGAAGATTCACTATTTGAGTATACACGTTTTCATGTATTTGATTGGATCTTAAACTCATTTACTGAATGTCCACGATAGAATTCACAGCATGAGAGAATTTGTGATTGAATCATAACTAGTGAGTATCTCTACATGTGTAATTGTGATGTATCGGAATTATCCCTAGTTGATGAATTGATGGATTTGGACACCATCAATTCTATCGAGACTAGCACGAGGTATACTCTTTGGTGTATTCAAGCACTGATTCTCACTGGTCGGAGACATTGTGATGTCCGAAGTTAATCGTGGATGCTAGTTATGGTAACTAGTTTATTGAAGTGACCAGTTGTAAAACTTCATATGGTTCTCTGCATATATAGATATGTCAATGAAGTCCTTACAACAACTTAAGTACGATGTTCTTTTGACTTGTGGTATTCAAGTCATCTTGGTCATGAAGACTTATGCTTTGAGATCTTAAGAAAGCATCTCTGAGGAGATGTGGACCCGGGATGATTGGGCATAAGTCAAAGTGATCGAAGGTGTTTGAATAGCCTATAAAGGATTCATCACTCCTTGCGAGGAGGTGTATACCCATGGCCTCTCGTCGGATTGTTACTAAAGTCTTTGGTCAAAGCATTACATGTTTAGAGTAAGGTACTCTTGGATACATGTGCAGTAACTAGAATCCGTAGGACGAGGAAATGATGTTTGGGCTAGGTGTGACATAGTCAACATAGTGGGGACTGACACTATAGACCATGTCTTGAACCAAGTCGGTATAAGATATGTGAAGGGAATGGGGCACGATTCATTATAGCTGCTGAAGGGTTTCAGAAATAGTTTTGGATCAACCGTTGATCTTTCGGTTAATTGGGGATCATGATGTACTACTCGGTGCCACTCATGATCGTTCTATAATTAATGGTTAATTATAGACAACCAACATAAATCGAGAACCTATTTGGTCACACGCACAACGAGCGTAATCCGAAGGATTTAAAACGAGCTTGAGAATGAGATTCTCAGACCGAGAGAAACTAGGTTTGGTTGGACCAAACAAGGATCGAGCATGAAATTGTTTCAGTCACAATGGAAGCCTGGATGGGTCGTGTCTTATGAAGACATGATGGATGAGCCAAATTGGTTTGGTTCTAATCCAATGGTGAAGAATAAACCAAAGGGGTTTGGTTTTTTTTAAACAAATGAACCAAAGTTGGTTCGGTTTGTTTTAACTTAAAATAGACCAACTTGGCTTGGTTTATTTTAACTTAAATTATTGGAGCGGGTTAACGTATTTTGGTTATGAACCAATAACCGTTAGGAGAATGTGTTCTCTATAAAAACATGGCTTAAGGGTTTTTCATGGAGAACTTGTGTGTTGGAAAACCTAGCCACCCTCTCCCTCTCTTCTCCTTGCTGCCGCCCAACAAGGTTGCCGCCCATCTTTTGTGCCGCCGTCCAAGCTACTACCGATGTCCAAGCTGCTTCCGGCCATCCTCCGGTGATCCTCCGGCGACTCACCTTGGTTCCGGCGACCAAGGGTTGGCCGACCATCCTCCTTTGGCCGACGCAAATCCTCCACCAAGTTGTCCAGTTTTCTGGACAGCTTGTTTCCTTACGTGTTGGAGCATCATTTGGACGACGTTTGGAGCTCCGACAGCATCTACCTTGCCGAGGATTCGATCTCCGGTAATCCTCATAGGTGGAGGACGAAGGATTCGTCAATCGGTTGAAGAATACCTCTCCGGAGAAGCAAGTTTTGGGGACTCATTTTCGAATCCGAATTTTGATTCGGATTGTTATCCTCTCTCGATCGCATCATTTTCGACATGAGGCTAGTGACTCCTATGAAGACGAGGCTTGTGGCTTTGTGAAGCCATCCCGATGATACTCGACGTGGATACGGATAGAGGCGATTCTAGCGAGAGTCGCTCCGGTTGATGTCATTCCCGTTGCATGTGATACGTCAGATATAACTAGAGTAATTTCCTTTATTGCAAAATTTTGAAATTGCGATTATGTCTACACATGTTGTACTATGCATGCGTTGTTGGTGCAGGGGCACTAGATAATCGAACCTGTGTTTTGATTATGGCAAAGACACAAAGTTAAGTTTACATCGTTATCTCACGAGCTAAATCGAGTGTGCAGAAAAGTACTAAAGCTAGAGCTGAAGGCTAGCGACACCCGGAGGAAGCTGCGGTGG
The DNA here is from genome assembly GCA_025175895.1 of Wurfbainia villosa. NCBI lineage: Eukaryota > Viridiplantae > Streptophyta > Magnoliopsida > Zingiberales > Zingiberaceae > Wurfbainia > Wurfbainia villosa. The sequence goes on from CM045994.1 coordinate 102,512,752, forward strand.
TCGGGCGACACTCGAGTGACTTCGGAGGGAGCCGAAGGAATCGAGTGGAAGGCCGGAAGAGAAAGCATCACAGTAAGAATCGAGGTAAGCTCGTGTGAGTGAGAGATGGTAAGGTCGTGTCCTCTATACGAGGACGACCGTAGGCGGCGATCCGACTAAAACTTCTTGTGGAAGGTCTAGGTCGAGATCGGACAGTTAGAAACTGTCGTATTTATCATTTTCCGAGCTAACCTCTCACTGCAGGGAAGTGGCCGGTGCCGGCAATGATCAGGACATGGAGCGCGATCGTGATGCCCATCAGTCGACTGATGGGAGGCATCAGTCGACTGATGGCGACGACTCAGCCTTTGCGCTAGGTCAAAACGGATAACGTTTGACGCGGCCACTTCGCGACAAAATTTAGAAAACTTCGTGATCCGTTCCAAAAAAAAGGGAGACATATTCAGAGCCCAAAGTCTATAAAAGGAGGAGGATTCCAACTCCAAAGATCATCAAGTTTATTCATCAAGTGCTCCTACAACGCCAACGCTCCAACACCGTTATAACGCCGACGCGACGACAAGTTCCGATCTTCTTCGTCGGCAGCAGTAGCAAGTAACATATTTTGATATTGTATTCTTTATTTTTATTCATAACAAGGTGAGGTAGGCTTGTTGCCTCATCCTCATAATTTCGGTTTTGTGATCGTTGTCTCCTACCTCCAACGAGGAGGAGACGTTATAGTGATTTGCCCTTCGTACACGGTCTAGGACCGATAGGGCCTTGGAGTAGCAACCGCTGGGTTGTGAACCAAGTAAAATAAACGTGTCGCTTTATTTTCCGATGTGTTTACTCATTTAATTGTCTACTCGAATGAAACGCCGAAAAGTTTTACGATCGCTATTCACCCCCCCCTCTAGCGACGCTTCTCGATCCAACATGCGTGTGATGTGTGTGTTGTAATAAATTAGATTTATTGCTTTTTAATTCTTCCGCTGTGCACATGTTTACGAAATATGTTCGAACACACACTCGCCGTGGTGTCGGAAAATCCAACAGTGGTATCAGAGCCCAGGTTATGTTTCGACATAATCATAAAATTATTTTGTGATAGTCGTAATTGTATTTATGGAAATTTTCTACTTTTGAATGTTTAGAATTATTTATGGAAATTTTTTAATTTTAGAAAGTCTAGAAGTATTTATGGAAATATTCTACTTTTGGAAAGTTTAGAAGTATTCATGGAAATTAGCAATTTCCATAAATAAAATATTTGATTAGATTTGGAAATTTATTTTCTAATTTAATCATGATTTGATTTGGGGAATCAAATCTAAAATATATTTTATTCCCATAAATAGTTTTGACAATTTAGGAAATCTGTTTCCTAAATTAAATTTGACTTTCCTTAATTAACACTTTCCATAAATAAAATATGTGATTAGATTTGGAAATTTGTTTCCTAATTTAATCATGATTTGATTTGTAGAATCAAATCTCAAACATATTTTATTTCCATAAATAGTTATGACATATAAGAAAATTTTTGTACATGCCATAATTGTATGTCATGTAATTGCATTAGATGCATATCATTATGTCATGCATGTCGTGACATGTAGATGTATGTCATGTATGCCATGTCATATAGATAATAGTTATTTGCATGCAAAGAGGATGAGACATAAAATCCCTTACTCAATATTAAAGCCTACATCTTCCATTAATATGGTTAGAACCAGAGTTCTATTTCCTGTTTGGGTTGTTGGACTCTCTCCAAGCCCGGCTCGAACCTAAACATGTTCAAACCATGAAATAGTTTAATACTAATATGGTAAGAGTTAGAGGTCAATCGTTAGCTTTGGTTGTTGGACTCTCTCTAAGCCGGGCTAATTGGTTGAATGCGCTCTAACCATATTAAAACTATTTCTCGATTAATGGGTTGACTTTAACCTGGAGCATCGTCTTGTTGGACTCTCTCCAAGGTCGATGTGAAGGGAGGTGAAGTTGGGTGCTATGCATATGATGCATACTTGTTAATGAGTTAACAACCTGATGTATGTGTGAATATTCAATTAGTTGATAGCATATTGTGATAGTTGCATATAAGTGATATGCAATCTGTATATTTGATACCTACCATCGTAGCTATGAATGGCTTGTTGGGCTCTCTCCAAGATTGTTCATATCTATGTTGAATATCAGCCCATTCGGAGATGAACCTATGATCTCCCGAAGTGATTTTGGGTTTTTTGAAATTCAAAAAATGAATGGGACTTATAAAAGTATGTTGATGCATTTAAATCATCTTTCTCATATATGCTCGTTTTGTATTTCTAGGTTAATCGATTGATCATGATGTCTTTGAATTTGCACTCTATTTTGGATTCAAATAAATTGACTGGGTCGAACTTCTTGGATTGGCTTTTGGATTCAACCTGAGAATTGTTCTCAAGGTTGAAAATCTTGCGAATGTCCTCATAGCGCCACTTCCCGCCCGTCCTAGTGATAATGCAACTCCGAACCAATTGTTGGCCTATCAAAAACATGTGACTGCATCATGCTAGCCGCGATGGTACCTGAGCTGCGGAAGCAGCATGAGCATATGGATGCTCATATCATAGTCTTTCATCTTTATGAGTTGTTTGATGAGCAAGTGAGATTTGAAAGGTCCGAAGTCTCCAAGCTTCTCTTCACCTCTGAGATGCAAGAAGGTTAATCTGTGATACTGCTCAACATGCTGAAGACTATGGAGCCTTTTGTGAAGCATGAGCAGGAGACGGTGCTGTTAGTTGATTCCTCGAAGAAAGGTTCTAAGAGGAAGTCAAAGGAACAGCAGAAGGAGAAGAAAAAGGCTAAAAAGGCAGAACCAGCACAAAATGGAACTTGCTGTCATTGTGGTAAGGAGGGCCATTGGCGAAGAAATTGCAAGATTTATCTTGAGTCTGTGAAGAAGAATAAAGCCTCAGATGCCCCATCTTCTTCAAATATCTTCGTTATTGATTGTCATTCTATTTCCTCAAACACTTGGGTATTGGATACTGGGTGTGACTCACATATATGTAATGACATACATGGGCTAAGAAATAGAAGAAGACTCATTAAGGGAGAGTCAAATTTACGTGTTAGGAATGGAGCAAAGGTTGCTGCACTCACCATCGGAACGTATTTGTTAAAATTCCCTACAAGACTTGTCTTAGAACTGGACAATTACTTTTATGTTCATTCGTTGATAAAGAACATCATTTCTATTTCTTGTTTGAATAGAAATGGGTACCATTTAACTTTTAGTAACAATTATTGTTACATAACTTTGAATGGCGTTCTTTATGGGACTGGAACTTTAAGCAATGATATTTATATGTTGGACATATCCAGTGACATTCTCAATATCGAAGCGAGCAATAAGTATGCTTGAAAAGATAATCAATTAGCCTCCTACATGTGACATTGTCATCTTGGCCATGTAAGCAAGAAATGCATGTCCGAATTACACCGATGTAGAATTCTGGAATCGTTTGAATTGGATTCATACGATACATGTGAATCATACTTAAAAGGCAATATACTAAGTTACCTTTTACGGGAAAAGGTGAACGGGTGGTAGAGTTGCTGGGTCTAATACATACTAATGTATGTGGATCTATGTTAACTCAAGCTCTAGGAGGCTATAACTACTTCATTACCTTCACCGATGATCACTCACGGTTTGGGTATGTGTTCTTGATGAAACACAAGTTTGAAGCCTTTGAAAGGTTCAAAGAATTCAGAAATGAAGTAGAGAAATAACATGACAAGAGTATTAAAATACTTCGATCGGATCGAGGTGGTGAATACTTAAGTCAAGAGTTTCTAGATTATCTAAGAGACAATGGTATATTGTCTCAATGGATTCCACCATATACATCGCAGCATAATGGTTTATCTGAGAGGCGTAATCGGACCTTATTGGACATGGTCAGGTTAATGATGAATCTTGTGAATCTTTCCAAGTCCTTTTGGGGCTATGCACTTCAGACAGCTGTTTACTTGTTAAACAGAATGTCAACCAAGGTAGTCTCTACTACTCCATATGAGATATGGAATAGTAAGAAACCTCATATATCTTAATTAAAGATATGAGGTTGTCCTGCTTATGTGAAGCAGACTGTATCAGACAAATTGGATGCTAAGTCTGATAATTGTCTATTTATTGGATACCCTAAGGAAACAAGGGATTACCAATTCTATCATCCTGTGGAACAAAAGATGTTTGTTTCAAGGCATCCTGTGTTTCTAGAGAAAGAGTTTCTCTTGCAAGAAAACAGTGGGAGTGTCGTTGAGCTTGAGGAGGCTCGAGAGACTCAAATATACATTGATGAGATACCTGGTGAAGCACCACAACCAATAACTCATAGTGATGAGCCATCAGCTGGACCTATTGAGACACCACATCTTCGCAGATCTGGTAGAACATGCAATATTTTAGAGAGATATGGATTTATCGTAAGTGAATCGAATGACGTGTTACTAATTGATGATGAGGAGCCTACCAGTTATAAAGAAGTTCTGAAAAGTTCAGAAAGGGATAAGTGGCTTGACTCCATGAAGTCGGAAATGGATTCCATGTATGAAAATCAAGTTTGGAACTTGATTGACCCACCCGAAGGCATTAAGCCTATAGGGTGCAAGTGGGTTTTCAAGAAGAAAACTGACATGGATGGTAATGTGATTACCTATAAGGCTAGATTGGTAGCGAAAGGATATCGTCAAAAGCAAGGTGTTGATTATGACGAAACCTATTCACCTGTAGCTATGCTTAAATCTATTCGGATGCTCTTAGTCATAGTGGCTCATTATGATTATGAGATATGACAAATGGATGTGAAAATAGCTTTCCTTAATAGAAACCTACTCAAGGATGTGTATATAATACATCCTGAGGGTTTTACATCGGTTGATAAAACCAAGGTATGCAAATTACAACGGTCCATATATGGGCTGAAGCAAGCATCCAGGAGCTAGAATATCCATTTTGATGAGACAATCAAAAAAGTTTGATTTCTCACAAAATCCGAACGAACCTTGTGTGTACAAGAAGGTTAGTGGAAGTGCAGTCGTATTCATAGTATTGTATGTCGATAACATATTACTTATAGGAAACGATGTTTCTATCTTACAGTCGGTTAAGATTTGGTTATCCAAGACATTCTCCATGAAAGAATTGGGAGAAGCAACCTACATCCTCGGGATTAAGATCTATAGGGATAGATCGAAACGGTTGCTTGGTCTTTCGCAGTCTACATATATAAATCGAGTGCTAAAAAGGTTTAGTATGTCAGAATCTAAGAAAGGTTTCCTACCCATCAGGCATGGGATACACCTTTCGAAGTCTATGTGTCCGCGCACAGAAGACGAGAGGATTTGCATGAGTAAGATTCCCTATGCATCCGCAATAGGATTTAACATGTATGCTATGTTTTGTACGAGGCCCGATGTATCGTATGCTCTAAGTGTCACGAGCAGATACCATTCTGATTCAGGAATGGATCATTGGGTGGCTGTTAAGACGATCCTTAAGTACTTAAGAAGAACTAAAGATGTGTTTCTAATATATGGAGAAGGGGACATAGTGATACGCGGGTATACGGATGTTGTAGGGATCCCGAGCGATAAACAAAATTCGCAGCGGAAAACATAGGATCCCTCCAGAGATCCAAGCAAAAAAAAATATACTCGTTTCAATTATCGATTCTATCCTATAGGAATCGAGATTACCTTCGAAGCGTGCCCTTCGAATTCCAGTCAGCAACACTTGCGGATCTCAGCGTGGTCAGAATGTCCACGCCTCTACGGTGCACACACACACGATCTTGGAGAGAAGAGGTAAGCCCTTTCGGTTGCGCTAGCAACCACTCCAAGGTCTCACTTTTCCACTCGGTACTTGGCCCTCTTGTGTTGTCAACGAAAAAAATAAAATCAGATTCTATTTTTTTATTGTCCACGTTGAAGAAGAAGAAGCCATAATAATACACCTTAATGAGACATTAAATGCACTTCCTTATTCTCCATGGTAAAAGAAAGGAAGTCAATTAATGCTCATTAAATGCACATTAATGAGTTTTAAATCCCATTTAAAACCCCATTTATTAATTCGTGTATTATATTATTAATTCGTGTATTATTCATTTTAGCCTTCTTCTCTTGGTTTGACTTGAGTCTAACTCAACATAAACCAATTTGAGTCCAACTCAAATTTAGCCAAGTAATGAGTCTTACTCATTCTAGTTAATCCAATTAACTAATAATTCATTTTAGTCAAACCAAAATGATTTCCTCTCCAAAATAATATGTTCTTTGTGTGTGACCCTATAGGCTCTCATAACATTGGCAATGTATCCAAAACCATTTTAGATACATAAACAATGAGCGGCATCTAGCAATACATCATTGTTACCCAAGTGATGAGAATGTCGAGATCCGACAACCTCTTCCGTGACTATTATCATATGACAGTGTCCTTCTATCCTTGATATCTCAGATCGATCAATGAGACATAGACCGTGTCACCCTCTTATCAATCTTTATGTTTCTTGATCCCCAAGTAGACTCACTCAAACAAATGAGCTCAATATCTCATATTGACTCATTTGAGCATGGCCATGCATTTCGTGGTCCTACTCTATCAAGAGGCCAAAGATATCACTCTCGTCATATGGGAGGGATAGATCCCATCTACATCACTCACATCCCTCTGCACAATTCGTTACATACTTAGTGATCGCTGTTATAGTCACCCAATTACGGTGTGACGTTAGACGATACCAAAGTACATAACTCCTTATGTAGGGAACCGTAGTGACTTCAGGTCTAAGGACTATTCATACCAATAGTCACATGAGAAAGTATATGACACTCATATAACGATCCATGATACTTTCTCATGGTGGGTCAATTCAGTATATATAGTCTCCAATATATATACCCATGTATCAATGTGATATCACATATCCATGACTTGTGAGATCAAGTCATCCATTGACCTACATGCTAGTCTCAATGTATCAATATAGCCCTTGTCTATTAATACAATACTCGACTAGGAATATTTAAGAATAGTGTTCTCTACAGTTTCCCATAATCAATTCTACCAATTGATATACTGTAGATAACAACCTACTATTCATGGGCATTATTATATTTATTTAGCTGGCACACGCATAAAGAAATATAATAATCAATCTTTGCCTTTATTAATGCAAGAATATAATACAAAAGTTTCCCTCACCAATCATCTCATAATTGGCACTAAGGGCTCATACTAACAGATGCCAGCTTCCAAACAGACAAAGATGATTCCAGGTCTCAGTTTGGGTACGTGTTCACCTTGAATGGGGGCGCAGTGAGTTGAAAAAATTCCAAACAAGATACTGTAGCGGATTCTACCACAGAGATAGAATACATTGTAGCTTCAGAAGCAACAAAGGAAGCGGTTTGGATCAAGAAGTTCATTTATGAACTTGGTGTGGTTCCAGCCATTGTTGAAACAATACCAATTTACTGCGACAACAATGGAGCAATTGCACAGGTGAAAGAGCCAAGGTCTCATCAACAATCCAAACATGTGCTTCGCCGCTATCATTTGATCAGAGAAATCATAAGTAGGAAGGAAATACAAATCGAAAAGATTCCCTCTGAAAGGAACTTAGCGGATCCTTTAACTAAGGCATTACCTCAAAGTAAGTTTCAGGGTCATGCTAGAGCTTATGGTATTGGATACCGTAGCAAATGACATTAGGCCAAGTGGGAGTTTATTAGTAATATATGAGAGATGTCCTAAGGCAATCACCTTATGTTTGAACCATTTATATGATAAATGAAGATTCACAATTTGAGTATACATGTTTTCATGTATTTGATTGGATCTTAAACTCATTTACTGAATGTCCACGATACGATTCACAGCATGAGAGAATTTATGATTGGACCACAACTAGTGAGTATCTCTACATGTGTAATTGTGATGTATCGGAATTATCCCTAGTGGATGAATTGATAGATTTGGACACCATCAATTTTGTCGAGACTAGCACGAGATATACTCCTTGGTCTATCCAAATAGTTGATTCTCACTGGCTGAAGACATTGTGATTTCCGGAGTTAATCGTGGATGCTAGTTATGGTAACTAGTTCATTGGAGTGACCAGCTGTAAAACTTCATATGGATCTCTGCATATATAGATATGTCAATGAAGTTCTTACTGTATCTTAAGTGTGATGTTCCTTTGACTTGCGGTATTCAAGTCATCTTGGTTATGAAGACTTATGCTTTGACATTTTAAGCAAGCATCTCTAAGGAGATGTGGACCCGGGATGATTGGGCATAAGTCGAAGTGATCGAAGGTGTTTGAATAGCCTATAAAGGATTCATCACTCCTTGCGAGGAGGTGTATACCCATGGCCTCTTGTCGGATTGTTACTAAAGTCTTTGGCCAAAGCATTACATGTTTAGAGTAAGGTACTCTTGGATACATGTGCAGTAACTAGAATCCGTAGGATGAGGAAATGATACTTGGGCAAGGTGTGACATAGTCAACCTAGTGGGGACTAACACTATAGACCATGTCCTGAACCAAGTGGGTATAAGATGCGTGAAGGGAACGAGCCACGATTCATTATTACTGCTGAAGGGTTTCAGAAATAGTTCTGGATTAACCATTGATCTTTCGGTTAATTGGGGATCATGATGTACTACTAGGTGTCACTCATGATCATTCTATAATTAATGGTTAATTATAGACATCCAACATAAATCGAGAACCTATTTGGCCACACGCACAACGAGCATAATCCGAAGGATTTAAAACGAGCTTGAGAATGAGATTCTCAGACCGAGAGAAACTAGGTTAGGTTGAACCAAACAAGAATCGAACATGAAATCGTTTCAGTCGCAATGGAAGCGTGGATGGGTCGTGTCTTATGAAGACATGATGGATGAATCAAATTGGTTTGGTTCTAATCCAATGGTGAAGAATAAACCAAAGGGGTTTGGTTTGTTTTAACTTAAAATAGACCTACTCTGTTTGGTTTATTTTAACTTAAGTTATTGGAGCGGGTTAATGGGTTTTGGTTATGAACCAATAACCGTTAGGAGAATGTGTTCTCTATAAAAACATGGCTTAAGAGTTTTTCATGGAGAACTTGTGTGTTGGAAAACCTAGCCACCCTCTCCCTCTCTTCTCCTTGCCGCCGCCCAACAAGGTTGCCGCCCAACCTTGTTGCCGCCAAGCTTTTGTGCCGCCGTCCAAGCTATTGTCGGCATCCAAGCTACTGCCGGCCATCCTCCGGCGACCCTCCCGTGACTCACCTTGGTTCTGGCGACCAAGGGTTGGCCAGCCATCCTCCTTTGGCTGACACAAATCCTCCACCAAGCTGTCTAGTTTTCTAGACAGCTTGTTTCCTTACGTGTCGGAGCATCGTTTGGACGATGTTTGGAGCTCCGACAGCGGATACCTTGCTGGGGATTCGATCTCTGGTAATCCTCATAGGTGGAGGACGAAGGATTCATCAATCGGTTGACGAATACCTCTCCGTAGAAGTGAGTTTTGGGGACACATTTTCGAATCCGAATTTTGATTCGGATTGTGATCCTCTCTTGATCACATCGTTTTTGACACGAGGCTAGTGACTCCTACGAAGACGAGGCTCATGACTTTGTGAAGCCATCCTGATGATACTCGTCATGAATACGGATAGAGGCGATTCTAGCGAGAGTCGCTCCGGTTGATGTCATTCCCGCTGCACGTGATACGTCAGGTATAACTAGAGTAATTTTCTTTATTGCAAAATTTTGAAATTGCGATTATGTCTACACATGTTGTACTATGCATGCGTATGATGTGTGTGTTGTAATAAATTAGATTTATTGATTTTTAATTCTTCCGCTATGCACATGTTTACGAAATATTTTCGAACACACACTCGCCGCGGTGCCGGAAAACCCAACAATGCCTATCAAGGTCGATAATGATCATTAATCTACTAATAAGCACGTCAGGGTGGTTAAGCCTAAATTATACTATTTCTACCAGTTCAATCCTGTTGACCTACCTTTGTGTCGCTCAGAGAATTCCTTATTGTGCTTGTTTCCCTGCATCGTCGGGATGCCGCTTTGTTTACTTTATCGGTGTTGTATTTTGATTATGCACTTTGGATTTTGTCGCAATTTGATTTGGGGTCATAAAACTATTTTACTTTGATTGATATATGTTTAGTCGTGCATGCATGCAGTTATTAAAATACTTATATTTCTATAATTATTTCGAGGTTTTTACTAGATCTGGTCCATGTATTTCGGAATATTGTCACTAAGGGGCTCCTCTATTATTTGGATGACGGATATGCCCCCAGGACGTGACAATTTTATTGGTTTACGGTTTTGGTTTGTGGGTTTTGTGTTTCGAGGATTTCTTTTCCTTGGATTTTTGGGAGTTCTCGTGTTTTGGGACCAGGCAAGATGAAGGATATCTCTGAGCTATAGGAAAAGTATTGTCTTTAGTGGTTACTGTACTTTTGTGGTTAGGAAAAGTATTGACCTAGTAAAATTGCCCCTACTCATGGTGTCACGTCCCCGGGAGTATGTCGTGCCAAAAATCAAACGGACGACATCTCCCCTGTACGTGGCAACATTTTGGGTTAATACAAGGCCCGTAGGCCCACAACAACAACATAATAAACAGATATAAGTATATCAAACACACACAGCGGAAACATAAACACATACCACAACAAGAATACCAAAAACATAGAGGTGTACACCACCTGACAAGACTACAGTACTAAAATAGTACATAAAGCAATGGCACAAAACAAGGTCCACAACATAACGACAAAGTTCATACATAAACTCGAGTCAATGACATAGAATCAAAAAATCCATAAGACAAACACAAATCCTCGGGAGACTCAAAATGTGGAGATGGGATGGATTGCCGGTGCAGCTCCAAGTCGTCACGAAGATCTCTACCTGTTACTTGGGCGACAGAAAAACCCAGGGTCCGTGGGAGTGAGTAAAACTCAGCAGGTAATAGATAAACATGTATATTAATATCACATGTATTTCGACAGTAAAATCTACAGGTATCACTAGCATGATAATATATCCATGTATATACTATCTAACCAAAAGTCAATATGAACTGCAGACATACCTGAACGTCTGCTACGCTACACCTATCCAACCTGAGCACATATACACAACATATGGTATAAAGAATAGAACTAACTCATACTACATCCTGCTATGGGTCAAGGGTATCACAGTGATTAACTAACCAGTATACAAGTGATGGCCTACTACCATACAGAAGAATGTAATAACATGTATGAATATGTGCAAACAAATGCAACAAACATAGTACATACAAATGCAGCATCACAATAAGCATATATATATAGACTGCATCTATATACGCATGCTAATCACAATCATCCATATATATATATATACATGCATATATGTATATATATGGTAATATGCAAAAATGCCATAAGTCGCCAATGCAGCATGCATGGTCATGTCAGCTCACCCTAAAGCTACCACGACCCCAGTGTGGCCTCGGTGGCTCGAGCATGACAACTGTCCCAACTCAACACCAACCACTACTCTCGAGTGGCCGAGTGGGCAGTATGATCGAGTAGCATATAAGCGTAAAGAGCAAGCTACACGATGGGGGTCCCTGCTGTTGGCCACTCCGACAGTCACTACCCATGAGTGGTCGAGTGCCACACACGCAGGACTACGGCACACAAATCCAACTATCACCGTCTGTAGTGATAGAGTGCGGCACTACAATGCTCTGCCCTCACACCGGTTACTCCTCATATGAGTAACCGTGGAGGCAGGATGACCGACGACACTCTCGACCACAAGGGAGACATCGTCGCCAGCGTGCATGCAAATGACATGAATGTATGGTCTCACAAACAGACATCCACCATAGATTCTCTATTCTACAGAGGGTCATGCTAACCAGATCAACGCACTCTCTATCAGAGAGTTAGGTGCTCACTCGATCAGACGAGACTAGGACCACTGGTCCGTAGCGACACCCTAAATACCATTCACCCGACCATTTACATAATGCATGGTCGGTAGAAACATGCAATCTAAGGGGTACTAGAATTAACTCTAGGTTCAAGACATCATCTACCTACGGATGACCTTTTTGCCCAATTTACAATCAGGTTGTCATCCGGACTTTACTACTTGTATTTAACTTAATCAAATTCTAAGTTATTTACATCATCTATCTGTATAACTCCTAATCATGGTAAAATAAACATGATAGCAGCAAGGAGTTAATAGCCAACGGATAAAGTATCAAGCATAAGATAAATAGAACAGGGTCAAGGTAACATGATCATTTAAGATGATCATGCCTCTAAATCTGTATGCATTAACTACCTGACCAGGGTAGGAATTACCCACCTGATAAGAAGCTCGTGACAATAAAATCCTCACGGCCGCGGTCCTGTCTCGTATCCACGTCCTGCACAAATCATAATATGCATTAAGTTCAAGCACATGACAACATATTATTTATTACTATCTTGCTCCTATAGTCGTATCCTTTTTATCGAATACGGATTAGGAAAATCCCTCAAATTATCCAAGGTCGATTCACTGTAACCAACCTTCCAAATCCCTTTAGCTTTTATCCACTCAGATCACTCTCATCCTGCTCGCACAAGCTCACACTCAAGCTGTCCACCGCTCCATAACAGAGCACAACCCGAATGTATCCCCGATCAGCTCGCTACCAACCGTTCTACATCGAGGAACCTTGAAATCTGACCGAGTCGAGGGGAACTACAGCTTACCCTTCACTGCTTCGTTTACACACAACTATGCAGCCGTTGAAGCCTACCCTGTCCAACTTGTTGGCAGATTGGCATTTACATCCCCTTAACCATAACAATAAGAAGGCATTCCAACCCGAGATATACCCAACACAACTATGGAAACAATAACTAGCTAGATTATTGAAATTCCATATCCAACTCCTCCCATGTTACAGCTATATCGATTGAACTTTCCTCGCATCAACAAAGTACCCTACTTATTTACCGGGACTCACAGATCACATGGACTGAAGCAAACTGTGTTATCCCACCCCAGATCATTAGAACACAGGATGGATTGGAACAGATAAGACCAATATATGCCTAAAATAAAACTACCACGATAGAATACTCACCCGTGCCAAATGCAGCTGCCGCCCCTTCCGATGGACCCTGTGTTCCGACTAAGAATAGGAGAACTGGTCGGTCCTCTTCCCAGAAATCCAGCGATCCTTCAAGGTTGCTGTGGTGACCGGAAAAACAAGAGAAAACTCAAATCTAACCCACGCTCAACATAGGAAATCACCACAGAGGGTTGATTCAGTCCAAGACAAGCAGAGGAGTCGGCTCACCTTTCACCGACGATAATCAGCCAGAGCCACTGTCGATCCCTAGTTCCCGCTGGAAACTCTCGGCTCCGGCAGCAAGTCGTCGATTTCCCCTTCCGAGCACAGTCTCGTCGCCGTCATCCACTCAAGCAGAGGAGCCGACGAAATCTGCAACGGCAGGAGTCGGAGAGGTCGCGAGAGGAAAACGAAAAAAGGCTCACGAGGAGATCAGTGAGGAGGAGGAGAGGGAGAGATCGGTCGCTTCGCTTCGAAGAAGAAGAGAACACGAGAGGAATGTGCTCCGGCCGGTGGAAAGAAATCGCCGCCGAAGAAGAGGAGTCGTGAGAAGAAGCCAGCGTCGGTTAGGAGTCGCGATTTGGGAACGCTCGGGATGAAGCTTCGGCGATGAAACGGTGAACGACGACATTAAAGTGGATTACCGGGTGGCTTCTTAACGGGTTGGATTTTAAGTGGGTTGAGCTTAAAACCCATAAAACCATTAACCCTAGATTTAATTAAATCTAGGTTAATTGAACTAATATAATTTCTTAAGCTAGGTTAAATGTAATTAACTCCTAACCATACTGTTTATTATTATTATTTTTTTTTTTCGTGGTATTTTACACATGGTCGAGGACGAGGTCGATGACGTATTGACCTTACGAAACCTAACGATGATTTCAGAAGTACGGACTCTTTAGAGGTGTCGACTGATGACGAATTAGGAAACTAGGGATTTGGCCTGCTAGCCACCAATTTGCAGGACAAGGAGTAAACCCTCATAAAATATTAGTCCCTACTAAAAGTGATTTGGTTATGGATAAGGCGTGTATGTCTACACTAGTTAAGACGATGAAAGATCGTTTTACTTTATTATAGGAGGTGTTGGATGAGATATTTATTTGTCCCAGTATTTCTTCCAGAGAAGATCTGGAACCCTTTGATAAAAGAGAGATGGACCTTTGAGGTTATGCATCGATTATCGATGATAGAATACAGTAGTTGTAGAAGGAAATGAATATCCTTCATTGTGGATAGAGGATCTATTTTGATCAGCTTAGGACACCTGTGTGTACTTTATGATTGATTTATGATTGGCTTGTTGATATTGTAGTGACATAGTGTCATACAATTATCATTGTTATTGTGATGATTGTTATATCATCAACCTAGAGTAAAGAGAATACAGGTGTGTAGCGAAGATAATTTCATACTCGGTATGAATTGTAAGAGCTTTTGAATGTCTTATTAGACTTATAGACGAATTAGTCATCCAGGGATCAGGGAAGTCATGTATTATGGACACGATTCGATCAATTATGGTCGTTGGAGTTGCGTAACTTGGCCACTGTTGATGGTGGTAGTTGGAGTTGCGCACTCGACCACCATAGATGGTGGTTTCCTGGAATTGATTTGAATATTACCATAGATATGGATAGGATGCTTTAGCGGTATTACATTGCTAACTGGTTGAACCAGAAAGGTGATGGAATTTACTTGGTCTGAAGCTTGTGAAACTAGTTTCAGGGTTCAGACGATGGTTGACTTTTATGCCAGTGTTAATTAATCATTCTGGTATGGATGGAAGGGTGGTGTACATGGATGCATCATTTCGGAGATTGGAGCGATTCCGATGTTATTGAATAAGACATATCCTAAGCTTATGGCAATTAAAGGACTGTGAGATAAGCCGTCATATATATGACGTGGACTTCGCAGTTATTATGTTGTTTTGAATAGGTGAGGAGCAGAAATGCTCATGGAGTTTTGGCTAGCTACTGGATAGCTACTATAGAGTAGCTGGAACACGAACGGTTGTAACAAGGAAGTTTGGTTGCAATAGCCTCCCAAGCACTTACAGAGTGTGTGGTGGAGTGGATTTTGGACGGTAGATGGACTACCGTCTCTGACTCCAAGGAAGATAATGGTTTCCGAAGTTACATTAGTTTAAGGAACAGATGTTTCAGGAAATTCTGATTCCGGAATGGAAGTGGAAGCGTATTATTATGGATTTTGTGGTGGGTTTGCCTAGAACACATCAAGGCCATGACGCGATTTGGGTAATCGTTGACCGACTAACCAAATCCACGCACTTTTTAGCGATTCGGAAGATCGACTCTTTGGATTGTTCGACAGAGTTATATTGTCGGGATATCATCAGATTGCATGTTGTTCCTTTGAGCATTATATCAGATAAAGATCCCCGGTTCACATCTCGGTTATGGCAGAGTCTGCAATAGGCCTTAGGCACACAACTTCGTTTTAATACTGCATTCCATCCACATACAGGTGGACAGTCTGAGCGGACCATTCATACTCTAGAGGATTTGTTGAGGTCCTGTGTTATAGTTTTCGGGGGGCAATTGGGAGGACCACTTGACAGTAGTGGAATTCGCCTACAACAATAGCCATCATTCGGCTATCCAAATGGCACTGTTTGAAATATGATATGGTAGTTAGTATCGGATACCCACCTTTTGGGAGGAGGTTGGGGAGGCTCAGTTGTTAGAACCCCAGAGAGCTCAACATTGAGGCAGAGTTGGTCCGTACTATCAGACAAAGGATGGCCGAGATGCAGGATTGTCAGAAGAGTTATGTAGATCAGAGATGGAGACCTTTAGAGTTCTCTATTGGTGATCATGTATTTCTGTGAGTCTCGCCCACGAAAGGGGTGAAGAGATTTGACCTCCGTGGTAAGCTAGCTCCAAGGTACATGGATCCTTTCGAGATTTGAAGAGGATCGGAGCAGTCACTTACCGCCTAGCGATACCACCATCCTTGACAAGTATTCATGATGAGTTTCATGAGTCCATGTTAAGGAAGTATGTGCCAGACCTTACACATATTCTGTCAGGTGTGTCAGGTTCCATTCAATCTGATGCTACTTACGAAGAGGTTCAGGTACGGATTCTGGATCACAAAGAACGACAGTTGCGGAACAAGATTGTGCGACTTATCAAGGTTGGGTGGAGTCACCACACCGATGAGGAGGCTACTTGGGATCTTGAAGAAAAGATCAGAGCTCAATACCCCCACCTGTTTATTTAATGTACGTGAGATATATTTTCAGTACTGATGGTATCTATTACTCATTATGTATTTGAGTAGGAAATTTGGGGCACCAAATTTTTATTATTGGGGAAGAATGTAAGATATCGAAAAAAAATATCCGTCGGAATTTTTTCGAATATGTTTTTTTAGATTTTTCTAAAATTAAATGGAATTTATATAATAATGGATTGCGGAAAGATTCAATAGGGAATATTGATTAATGAGAGGTTAATAGGTTTCATTAACCTATAATATATAAAGGAAACCTAGGTTAGGGCTCCGGAATATCCTATTTTCTCCCGATCCTTGTTTTCTCATTTTTTTTTTCTTTTCGTCGATGCCCTCTTCTTCCCTGAGCGTCGCTTATGCCGGTTTCTCCATGCGAACCCTCGTCACAGCCGTTGCTTGCTCGCGTCACACACGTCACCACCCCAGCGCTGTCGACACCTTTACTCGTTGCCCACGCGACCGCCGCCTTAGAAGGAACTGGTCGCCAGGTTGGAGGGCGCAGTCTCGCGGCTCGAGGCCTTTGCTATCGCCGGATCTCGCGCACTGCCGCTGGGCCTCATTGACGAAGAAGCTGACGCTGTGGATCCGACAATCTTTGCATTCGACATGCTAGTCCAGAACTCCCTCGGACAGCTTTCTGGCGCCGCTGATAAGATCGGGGGAAAGGTATAAGAGGCCACCAAGATCCTAGCCGAGGCTTTTCCGTGCTCAGTGATGAAGTTGTCGATTCCTTCTGTTTTCCCCAATCGAGCGGATCACCCTCATCTCGTCGAGTTTGATTCGTCGTCAGCCTCTGCTTGTGATCTCAACAACAGCAAGGGAAGGGAAGTGAAGTCGGCGAAACTCCAATTTCGGGTATATGTCTTGATTTCCCCTCTTTCTTTTCTGTTCAGTGTAATTGGTATGGATTGGAGTAGGGTGCGTTGTTGAGTTCATATGGGTTGCAACAGGGTGGATTGGAGCGGTGGCAGGTTGACCAATTGAGCAGGTTGGACGGAGGATGACTAGGTCGTGGGTTTCGGTTGGAGGATCAGAACTTTGTGTTTTGGCGAGCGAGAAGGGATTTCTGCACAGCAACCTTGTTAATGGATTGGTATTGGCCGGAGCTTGGTAAGCTTGATCTATCTTCTCTTTTTATTAGTTGTAAATTGATAGATTATGGGATGTTGGCTGTGTGGTTTTGATTGGAGTGTTTAACGACTATGCACGGATGTGTGTATGATGGGTTGTTGATTTCGGTGTGAGGTTGATCGGTTCTGTAATTATTTATGGAGGATTTATTAAGTTAAATGGGATAACTAGATCAATCTAGTTGACCGGGATTTTATTAAGCATTTGGGATAATTGGTTTAAGTCCGAAATCAGCTTAGGATTCGATTTGACAGTGGATCATATTTTTAGTGCTTAACAATAGTTATGCTGTATGTAGGTTTCGGTCACGAAGCAGGTCCCCGGTCGTGACGATTTCATTCTTGTGGACATTTTTATTCAGGCGGGTATTTTGACTTATCTCTTAGATATAGTCATGTTGATATGCTAGTTAGGATAGCTTGCAATAATTTTCATGTTTATATGCCTAGTATGTTTTTGTGCCTACTTGATACATGCATTTGATCGGTTATGGTTATACTTTCCCTGTTTTACTCGAATCATGGATATGCACTTATTGGTTGTGCATATTATTCAGTTATGCATTTTAGTTGGATTTACATGCTTTAGTATCATGCACCATCTTGCATGATTGCATGCTGGCTGGACGGGATTCCTTTATAGTTAAGCCCGCAACCAGCTATATGGCCTGCACATACTGCCACTCATGGGTTAGTGGTACATCAGGAGGGTGTGTGCAGTTGCTCTGTCAGTCTCCGCTGGTCCGCTCAGGGGTAGCGATGAGGCAGTGTGGTAGTGGACAGGGATCCCTCCTCTGGTCTATGGATCCGGGAGATGAGAGCTTAGCTCCCCCACTCTATTTGAGGCAGGAGGATAGGTGTACTCCGACAGCATCCTGTCCACTCGGTCACTCAGGAGCAGTGATGGCAGAGTGCACAATTGTCATAGCCCTACCCACTCGGCTTCACCATCGCGTGTGAGGCGCCTGACTGGCGTCAGGGGTGACTATGTCATTTGCACGGCATGCACTTTGCATGGATAGCATTTGTATTGTGTTTGCTGCATTTTTATTGCTTCCTTGGATGTTGCATATGATTGCCATGCATACGGGATACATATTTGTATATGAGGATGACTTTATTTCTTCTAGTATGGCACATGCTCCTATATCAGGGTAGGAGATTCAGGTAAGTACAGTCCTTTTGTATTTCTTTCTTGCATACCCTATATATGTGAGACTGTACTGACATGATTGTTATTGTTAGCTATATCTTACTTTGCATATCAACTATATCCGCTGAGTTATTTGAACTTACCCCTCATCGTGGAAGTTTTTATTTGGTTATTTATTTTACGGGTTTGGATTTTTGATTAGAAGATATGTTTAGGACTAGAGTTGGATTATGTACTCGTGGATTTGTGGTGTCCTTATGGACCTCTATTCGGAGTTTTGTTCTGGATTTGATTTCGGTTGAGTATTCCTACCAAGATGGCAGAAGGGGTAAGTCTATTTGTTATAGACAGTTTATTATTTACTTTGATTGATGGCCTGAGGCCTAATTATTATCTGCATGGGTTGTTTGGATTCCGGTCGTGTTGACCGATGTATAGTGGTCGTGTAGGCCTTGTATGAAAAATTGGTATTGTCACCCGTACAGGGGAGATGCTGTCGGATTTTTGTCTGGCGGGGACTCCCTCGGAGCGTGACATATTGTACTATGCATGCGTGTGATGTGTCTATTGTAATAAATTAGATTTATTGCTTTTTAATTCTTCTGCTGTGCACATGTTTGCGAAACATGTTCGAACACACACTCACCGCGGTGCCGAAAAACTCAACAATGCCTATCAAGGTCGGTAAAGATCATTAATCTACTAATAAGAACGTTAGGGTGGTTAAGCCTAAATTATACTATTTCTACCAGTTCAATCCTGATATCAACCGAAATAGTAAATAAACAAATAAGCACATATAATAATAATATTCATTAGACAATAACATAAACATTCACATACTAATGAAAATCAAATAGCCCAGAAGCCTAATAGAGTATAAACAGGTCAAGCAAATATAAGGTCAAAATAATACTAGAAAGAACATTGAGTGGAAAGATAATATAACCTAAGTAATCAACTTAACCAAAATAATCATACACTAAAATCAAAAGATCTAAAAATGTCAAAGAAGGAAGCACCCACTTCCGATGGACGAACACCAACTATCTCTAAATTCGAGGATTTACTTTAGCTCCCAACTCTATTATAATTAACTCATTAGTATTTTAACTAACTAGTGAACAACTATATAAATAACTCAACTAATCTCTTAATTGATTATCTAATCTAGTTTCATCGCTGCCTAATTATTTCCTTAAATATTTTTATTAAGCCACTATCATACATAATTAATTAGATTAATTATAACCTACTTAATCCAATTAACTATTTAATCGACCCCAAGCTCATTTAACTTAATTAGATTTATTTAAATCAACTAATTCCATTGACGGATTAATTACAATTTAATTCCATTGACTTAGTCAATTATTTATACCAATTTAAGTAATTAAATTCCTTAATTAAACTAAATTAATTAGATTAATCATACAAATTTAATTTAATGCATTAATTCCATTAATAAGTTAAACCAAAACAGATTCATTACTTAAACCAATAAATCATATTTAATTAATAATTCAATTAATCTGTTAATTACTCTAAAACTAATTAATCATTTAAACCAAGGTAACTAAACTAATACTAATTAATCAATTATTCGATTTACACTTAGAATAATCAACTTAATAAATCTGGATTAATTAAACAAATTAATAACAATTCAATTAAATCCAAAATATAAAACAAATTAATCCATTAGCCAGTTTACTTAATCTAAGCTATTTAACTAATTAAATCTAGATTAATTGAAGGATTAATCAGCGTTAAATAAAATTTTTCTTTTTTTTTCCTTCCCATACATACAGTAAGCGACATCGGAAATCTAGCATTGTCAATGCCGAAGTTCGAGGGTGTCCGTCCGTGCCGGGCAGAACACGTCGGCGAAGCCAACGGAGGCGACGACGAAACCCCTGGAGGCAGTGACGACATGGTGGTGTGCGTCGACGGTGCACGCGAGCTGATCCTTTGATCACGGTGTGCCTGAGCATGTGGAGAGAGGGAGGTCGAAAGTAAGGCTGGCAGTGTCGGAGTTGGTAGCAGCGATCGTGGGCAGTGGCCACGTAGTGCAGTCGTGCATGCAACGACTGAAGATGGAAACGTAAGAGGGGACGATGGTGGTGACGGGAGAAAAGAAAAAAAGAAACGACATGCCCCATTAACTTAAACCTAGGCTTATTTATAACTTAGGTTTGATTGAATTAATCAATCCCTAATTATGATTGGTTACCTCCCTTAACCAAGTCTAAAAAATTTATCCGGAAAATTTCTATTAAATAATTATATATATATATATATATATATATATATATATATATATATATATATATATATATATATATATATTCATTTATTATTATTATTAGTTTTTTTCCATATATTACACTTTATACTACCAAGACTATACACTTGGACTTATGTTGCCAAGACTATACCTTTGGACTTCGCATGTCAAAACTTATGCTTAGACTTTTCCTTTGCTAAGACTCATGCTTGAACTTTTCCTTTGCTAAGACTCATGCTTGGAATTTCTATGCCAAATACATATGACTTGGACTTTTCAAATGCCAAGATAATTCTTGGATTTTCCATGACAATCACATTGCTAATCATTTTGTCAAACATTAAAACACTACTCGAGTAAAACTCGAGTATGGTAAATTGTGACCTGAGTCGATTGCACCAACAATCTGTCTCTTTTTGATGTTTACCAAACTTAAGCCTCACTTCTCCTCCTTTAGCATACATCAAAAAAACTATCAAGGGTATCAATGTCTCATATACCAATATGATCTTACATTCTCCCCCCTTTGGTTCAAAAATATCTAGGATGTCTTCACTCATTATAGTGATAAGTCCCATATCACTAAATGAGAGACAATCCTCACTTCTTCAATTTTCCCCTTTGGTGAGCACAATGAGGGTTTCCTAACACAAACTCTTCATTTCTCCCCCTTTGAGGAAAAACTTAATCCATGATTTCTTGATGGATAATCTTCCCCTAAAGGCTTACTCCCCCTTGACCATTGCACCAACAATGTCCTTGGAGAAACCCTAAGCCAATATGAACTCTAATCAATCAAAATTAAGGGTAAAGATTCAACATTGAACTTTCAACTTCCTTAACATTCGATACTGAACCCTAAACACCTCTCCTAATCATTTTCAATGATTTTTCACCCTTCCAATGCTTTCCAAATCATATCCTATGGTTAGGAGCAGTTAGGGTAGCCTAAACATGTTGATAAATGGTTGAACAAATCTAGTTCAGTCGAAATCAGCTTCAGCAGTTGACTCGATTAGAATCAATCGACTGCAATAAACATCAGTCGACTGATTTCTGTAAATGCAAAAATCTGGTTCAAAAATTGAATTTGAATAATTTATAAGTAATTATACGTAATTTGAAAAATAATAAAACTTCATACATATAATACTTATGTCAATCATTATTGGTGAAAAATATTTTTATATAAAAATACCTATTAAATTGTGAGATTGATACAAAGTTCAAAACCAATGATAACTTCAATATTTTGAGCCTACTTTGTATCAACTTTATCAATGATGATTGCTATCAAAAGATAAGTTTCACCAAGATTTTTTAAAATCATTTTAAAATCTTATTTTAAACCATGGTCTATGAGCTAGATGTACATGACTTGTACATTAGCTTTCCTCATGATTCATTAATATCCTGTTATGGGATTGAGTTCATCTAGATACAAGAACTATGCACCTTGAACTTAACTCATTTTTCTAACATCTCACATGTGTCTAGGTTGTATCAATACATACACATGTCAATTTAATGTGAGATGTGAATTTTAGTTCTTTCTAGTATATGGTCTTAAGCATTTTTTTAGGCAACTCTATTTGATTCCCTTATCATGGGACTTCAAATCATGCCATTGTACTTAATTAATTCAATTTTATTAACCTAAATGCATGAATGATTATCATGGCATACAAATGTGCATAATTTAAAGCATTTGTCAATAACTCATGATGTCATGTCATTATAAAATTTTAATCTAAGCATAAGCATGATATATCTTAACCTAAGTATAATCATGACATTATAAAATGATAAGATGAACATGAGATCATGAAATAACATATGGCAAACAAAACAATCAAAGTAAGTTTGAGGGTCATGCTAGAGCTTATGGTATTGGATACCGTAGCAAATGACATTAGGCCAAGTGGGAGTTTATTAGTAATATATGAGAGATGTCCTAAGGCAATCACCTTATGTTTGAACCATTTATATGATAAATGAAGATTCACAATTTGAGTATACATGTTTTCATGTATTTGATTGGATCTTAAACTCATTTACTGAAAGTCCACGATACGATTCATAGCATGAGAGAATTTATAATTGGACCACAACTAGTGAGTATCTCTACATGTGTAATTGTGATGTATCGGAATTATCCCTAGTCGATGAATTAATGGATTTGGACACCATCAATTCCATCGAGACTAGCACGAGATATACTCCTTGGTCTATCCAAGCAGATGATTCTCATTGGCTGGAGACATTGTGATGTCCGGAGTTAATCGTGAATGATAGTTATGGTAACTAGTTCATTGGAGTGACCAGCTGTAAAACTTCATATGGTTCTCTGCATATATAGGTATGTCAATGAAGTTCTTACTGCAGCTTAAGTGCGATGTTCCTTTGACTTGCGGTATTCAAGTCATCTTGGTCATGAAGACTTATGCTTTGACATCTTAAGCAAGCATCTCTGAGGAGATGTGGACCCGGGATGATTGGGCATAAGTCGAAGTGATCGAAGGTGTTTGAATAGTCTATAAAGGATTCATCACTCCTTGCGAGGAGGTGTATACTCATGGCCTCTTGTCGGATTGTTACTAAAGTCTTTGGCTAAAGCATTACATGTTTAGAGTAAGGTACTCTTGGATACATGTGCAGTAACTAGAATCTATAGGATGAGGAAATGATACTTGGGCAAGGTATGACATAGTCAACCTAGTGGGGACTAACACTATAGACCATGTCCTGAACCAAGTGGGTATAAGATGCGTGAAGGGAACGGGGCACGATTCATTATTGCTGCTGAAGGGTTTCAGAAATAGTTCTGGATTAACCATTGATCTTTCGGTTAATTGGGGATCATGATGTACTACTAGGTGTCACTCATGATCATTCTATAATTAATGGTTAATTATAGACAACCAACATAAATCGAGAACCTATTTGGTCACACGCACAACGAGCGTAATCTGAAGGATTTAAAACGAGCTTAAGAATGAGATTCTCAGACCGAGAGAAACTAGGTTTGGTTGGACCAAACAAGGATCGAACATGAAATCGTTTCAGTCGTAATGGAAGCATGGATGGGTCGTGTCTTATGAAGACATGATGGATGAACCAAATTGGTTTGGTTCTAATCCAATGGTGAAGAATAAACCAAAGGGGTTTGGTTTGTTTTAAACAAATGAACCAAAGTTAGTTTGGTTTGTTTTAACTTAAAATAGACCTACTCGGTTTGGTTTATTTTAACTTAAGTTATTGGAGCGGGTTAATGGGTTTTGGTTATGAACCAATAACCATTAGGAGAATGTGTTCTCTATAAAAACATGGCTTAAGGGTTTTTCATGGAGAACTTGTGTGTTGGAAAACCTAGCCACCCTCACCCTCTCTTCTCCTTGCCGCCGCCCAACAAGGTTGCTGCCCAACCTTGTTGCCACCCAGCTTTTGTGTCACCGTCCAAGCTATTGTAGGCGTCCAAGATGCTGCCGGCCATCCTCCGGTAACCTTCCGGTGACTTACCTTGGTTCTGGCGACCAAGGGTTGGCCAGCAATCCTCCTTTGGCCGGAGCAAATCCTTCACCAAGCTGTCCAGTTTTCTGGACAGCTTGTTTCCTTACGTGTTGGAGCGTCGTTTGGACGATGTTTGGAGCTCCGACAGTGGCTACCTTGCCGGGGATTCGATCTCCGGTAATCCTCATAGGTGGAGGACGAAGGATTCATCAATCGGTTGACGAATACCTCTCCGTAGAAGTGAGTTTTGGGGACTCGTTTTCGAATCCGAATTTTGATTCGGATTGTGATCTTCTCTTGATCACATCGTTTTCGACACGAGGCTAGTGACTCCTACGAAGACGAGGCTCATGGCTTTGTGAAGCCATCTTGATGATACTCGGCATGAATACGTATAGAGGCGATTCTAGCGAGAGTCGCTCTGGTTGATGTCATTCCCGCTGCACGTGATACGTCAGGAATAACTAGAGTAATTTTCTTTATTGCAAAATTTTGAAATTGCGATTATGTCTACACATGTTGTACTATGCATGCGTGTGATGTGTGTGTTGTAATAAATTAGATTTATTGATTTTTAATTCTTCCGCTGTGCACATGTTTATGAAACATGTTCAAACACACACTCGCCGCGTTGTCAGAAAACCCAATAATGCCTATCAAGGTCGATAAAGATCATTAATCTACTAATAACCACGTCACGGTGGTTAAGCCTAAATTATACTATTTCTACCAGTTCAATCCTGTTGACCTACCTTTGTGTCGCTCAGAGAGTTCCTTATTGTGCTTGTTTCTCTGCATCGTCGGGATGTCGCTTTGTTTACTTTATCAGTGTTGTATTTTGATTATGCACTTTGGATTTTGTCGCAATTTGATTTGGGGTCATAAAACTATTTTACTTTGATTGATATATGTTTAGTCATGCATGCATGCAGTTATTAAAATACTCATATTTCTATAATTATTTTGAGGTTTTTACCAAATCTGGTCCATGTATTTCGGAATATTGTCACTAAGGGGCTCCTCTGTCATTTGGATGACGGATATGCCCCCAGGACGTGACAATTTTATTGGTTTGCGGTTTTGGTTTGTGGGTTTTGTGTTTCGAGGATTTTCTTTTCCTTGGATTTTTGGGAGTTCTCGTGTTTTGGGACCAGGCAAGCTGAAGGATATCTTTGAGCTATAGGAAAAGTATTGTCTTTAATGGTTAGGAAAAGTATTGACCTAGTAAAATTGCCCCTACTCATGGTCGAGGACGAGGTCGATGACGTATTGACCTTGCGGAACCTAATGATTATTGGGGATCTATTGGCCGGCTAGAGGGGGGTGAATAGCTCTCGTTCGTTGGATGTCGTAATTCGCTCGTTTATGAAAACGTTAGCGCAAACGGAAGCAATAAACTAAGACAAGCAAATATAAATAAAACAAGGACAATACAAACACGGAGACGTAATGTGGTTCACGGCTACGCCGCTAATCCACGGTCCGATTCGTCCACGGTGAATCACTCCGCAATCTATCCACTAGATCTCTCCTTTGCACAAAGCTAGGTTGAGGTAACCTCTTTACAATCTCTCTTCTTACAATAGAATGGAAATAAAACTAGTAAGAAGAGTGGAAGAACACTTAGAGCACTTTGGGAGCAATTTGGAGCATGAGCATTAACCCCCCAAAGCCTTATCCCCTTCCTTTTTATAGAGGAAGAGGGTTTCTTCCCGTTGACACAGGAGCAGTCGACTGATGGGTGCCATCAGTCGACTGGTGCTGTAGCCGTTGCCCAATAACGACCGCTTTCCACATTGGATACTATCCAAAGATCGCATCGATCGATGGCACCCATCGACCGATCGATGTCAACCAGTCGAGTCCTCAACGAGGTCGACTCCATTCGTGCGTCGCGTACGTGACATCATCGATCGCCGCCCTTGGCCGATCGATTGATCAGCCATCACCGATCGCCCATGCCGCAATCGATCGATCAACTTGATTCAGACATTAGACTACCGATCGACCCATCGACTCGAGTCGGCCGACCGCCATGACATGGCGATCGGTGTGTCGAAAACTCATCCGACACTTGGCCAAATGGCCAAGTTTCACCTAAGAGCTACCCTTCCCGGGTTACAATCGCCACTCTCATCCCTCGGAGTCCTCGCCTTTGAAGTTCTCTTCGTCGCCACGCCCCTCGAAGATCAGCGCACGGCTCTGCAATGCTCCTTCACGTCTCTTGCCTCGAAGTCTACTTCTTCCGGCTTCACTCCAAGCTCCTCGTCCGGCGGTCCCTCAGATGCTCCAAGCGCACGGCTTCCGCAAAGCTATCCTTCACCGACTCAAGGCACGAGTCATGAGATGTGAAACTCGCCATGGCTCCATGTGCGAATTACTAAGTCCTGCACGACTTCAACGCACATATCAAATCAACATATCAAACTAACTTAAACCCTTTGCCACACCATCAAAACCATATTACGGCAAGAGATTGCCCTAACAATCTCCCCCTTTTTGATGTGTGGCAATCCATTTAAGTTAGGTAAAAACATTTGATATAAGTTTTAAAGGAAAGAATGCATGTAAACATAAACATGATATAGCAACATGCAACTCCCCCTTAATCCATGAAACTCTCTATGTAAATTTCTCCCCCTATCATAAAATTCTCCCCCTTTTATAATTAACTTAAACATAATATTTTCTCCCCCTTTGACACCATCAAAAAGATTATCACTAAGTTAATGGCACATGACATCAAGTCTAATTGAAAGAGAATACCACAAGTTGATTTAAAATTGGAATTCAGCCTTTACTGGTCTGATATTCAGGCCATTAGTCGACTGGTTCAGATACCAGTCGACTGGCACGTGAATTTCGGGATTTTCTAATTTTCAGACCGAATTTCAGAAATGCATTAAAAATTCCAGAAAATTCAAAAAATCATGAAATTTGGGTAGCACATTTCTTTTAAGTATATCTATCAGTGAAAAATATGTTTTCATGAAAAATCATTATATTTTCACGTATTTGCCAAAAATCAAAAGGCTTTAAAAACTACTAGGTTTTTGATCATAAGGGTATCAAGTTAACTACCTAGTTTTGCATCCAAATGTTTCAAAACATGAATACATGTATTTTAAAGTAAGAATTTGTTTTGAAAACATATGAAATATCCAACCATGATCTTTGGGCAATATGTCTATGAATTAAACACAAGCCTTCCCCATGATTGGTCTATTATTGCTATTTTGATACTTTAAATGACCATCTAAATGCCATAGGCATTAGTGGACATTTGTATCATCCTAACATCTCACTCATGCTAAGTTTTCAATCAAGTTAGCCTATAGTGAGTGTGAAATGCATCCTAGGGGGTATTTGTATATACTTAACCAATATATTCATGCAATTCTATCATGGTTAAGTATCAACCTAACATCCTACATGATCATAATGACATATATGATTTAATTTCACATTATGATCATAAAACTCATGTATTCATCAAATAATAGTCATGCATTAGGTATTATATGATGATAATAAACAAAGTATTACCTAAAGCATGATTCAAACCTATTTCTCATGATAACGTGCTAAATTTCAAAAACATAAATCATGATTGCAAATATACATAGGAATTACATCAATCATCATGATTTAAGCATTATTATCTATTTATGGGTACGTTATCATCACCCAACACTATCTAAAAAATGTTGTCCCGTCATCCTAAGTCAACCAAAATATGATATAGGCTAGGTCCATGTGGTTGACTACCCTAGGGTTATTCTAACCCTTAAGGATGGATTTTGGAACCCAAAATAAGTTCTTTCCTATTGGGTTCACTAGATATTCCTTGGGGATCCATTTCCTAGCTATTACTTTCTTCTTATCTTGTCCCCTAGCTATTAGGCATTTGTAGGCCTTTTCATTTTTCTTTTCCTTATATCCTAGGCCTTTTTTGTTAAAACTTGCTCTTTGGCTCCCTATGATCATATTTAATGTGTTGGAGCCAATTGTGAATTTCTCTAGGGCTTTGGTTAAATAATTTACCTTTTCCCTTAATGCCCTATTTTCCTCTATGCATGCATCATTAACATCCAAAAGCATATAGTCATGTGAGCATGCATCATCATGGCAAGAAGAACATTATCATTTAAGCATGCTTTTTCTAGTTTTTGTTCTAAATCCTTAATTTGATTAAGCATGCTTTTATTTTTCTTTTTCATGCCAAATAACTCCTTAGTTAAACTAGAAATTATGGAAACTATTTTCTTAGGAGAAGCATTCGTTACCATAGTTTCCATATCCTCTTCTTCTTCTTCGGATGAGGAAGATGTAGAAGCTCCCCCTTCATTTGAGCTCTCCCCACTTGTGCTTGATTCTTCATTTGAGGAGGAGGAGGAATCCGAGTCATGAAGAGCCATTAGTGCTAGGTTGGAGTAGACGTGCTCTTCTTCTTCGGATGAGGATAAAGAGGCAAGGTCATCCCATGTCTTGGCTTTGAGTGTCATGGCCTTCCCTTTTCCTTTTGCCTTCTTTTCTTCTTCCTTTTTCTTGCTCCCCTTCTTCTTCCTCTTTTCTTCTTTCTTTTTCTTCTCCTCCTTGCTCTTGTTTAGGAGGGGACAATTATCCCTTATATGTCCCTCTCTTCGGCAATTATAGCATATGACCTTCCCCCTTGGTCTTCTATTCCTGTCATGAGATTTATCAAATCTAAAATTCATAAATGCACGCCTTACCTTCCTTACCATGTAGGCTTCTTCCGTGCTATCCATGGAGGAGGTAGAGGCTTCATCATCGGAGGAGGAGGGGATCTCTATCTTCTTCTTCCCCTTATTTGCCATCAAGGCTACTCCTCTTGAGGGTTGAATTCTAGGCTCTTCTTGTATTCCTTCAAGCCTAGTTTCGTGGAGCTCCATTGTTGAGAAGAATTCCTCCAAGGTGCTCACTTCTAGGTTCTTGGAGATGTAAAATGAGTCCACCATGGAGCTCCATTTTGAGGACCGGGGAAAAGCATCTATGACCTTCATTACCATATCCCGGTTGGAGAGCTTCTCTCCTACACTCGTTAGCACAATTAATATTTCTTTAATTCTAGAATGTAGGGAAGTTACCTTTTCTCCCTTTTCAAGCTTAATATTTGATAGTTGGGAGCGGAGGAGATCTCTTCTCACTAGCTTGGCTTCTGAAGTGCCTTCATGAAGTTCAACCAATCTCTCCCACATCTCTTTGGCACTTGAGCACTCCCCTATTCTATTTACTTCTTGTTGAGAGAGCACATTGTAGAGGTGGTGCTTGGCCTTTGAATTTGCCAAATACTCCTCTCTTTGTCTTTTGCTCCATCTCGATTTCTCCAATGGCTCCCCATCCTCGTTCCTAGGCAACTCGAAACCGTTTTCCATTATTAAAAGGATTTCAAAGTCGGTTTCGAAGAATACCTCCATTCTCTTTTTCCACCAAGAGAATTCGCCGTCGAACTTCGGTGGATGGATGTTTGAGCCGGCCATTTTGAAAATTGCTTGTTGTGGCGGTTAGTCCTCGACAAGCTTTCCTTGGCTCTGATACCACTTGTTGGGGATCTATTGGCCGGCTAGAGGTGGGTGAATAGCCCTCGTTCATTGGATGTCGTAATTCGCTCGTCTATGAAAACGTTAGCGCAAACGGAAGCAATAAACTAAGACAAGCAAATATAAATAAAACAAGGACAATACAAACACGGAGATGTAACGTGGTTCACGGCTACGCCACTAATCCACGGTCCGATTCGTCCACGGTGAATCACTCCGCAATCTATCCACTAGATCTCTCCTTTGCACAAAGCTAGGTGGAGGTAACCTCTTTACAATCTCTCTTCTTACAATAGAATGGAAATAAAACTAGTAAGAAGAGTGGAAGAACACTTAGAGCACTTTGGGAGCAATTTGGAGCATGAGCATTAACCCCCCAAAGCCTTATCCCCTTCCTTTTTATAGAGGAAGAGGGTTTCTTCACGTTGACACGAGCGATCGGTGATGGCACCCATCGATCGGAGTCTTCTTGCCCAATAACGGCCGCTTTCCACGTTGGATACTATCCAACGGCACTGGCATCAGTCGACTGATGGCACCCATCAGTCGACTGATGTCAACCAGTCGAGTCCTCAACGAGGTCGACTCCATTCTGCGTGCCCGTGCGGTGACATCGATCGGGCCGCCGTCCTTTGGCGGTGATCGATCAACTGATTTAGCCACATTAGACCCGTCGATCAAACCATCGACTGAAGCCGATCGCCATGACATGGCTGACCGTGGTGTCGGGAAAACTCATCCGACACTTGGCCAAATGGCCAAGTTTCACCTAAGAGCTACCCTTCCCGGGTTACAATCGCTCACTCTCATCCCTCGGAGTCCCTCACCTTTGAAGTTCTCTTCGTTCGCGGCCACGTCCCTCGGCAGCATCAGGCGCACGGCTCTGCAATGCTCCTTCGTGTCTCTTGCCTCGAAGTCTACTTCTTCCGGCTTCACTCCAAGCTCCTCGTCCGGTGGTCCCTCGGATGCTCCAAGCGCACGGCTTCCGCAAAGCTATCCTTCACCGACTCAAGGCACGAGTCATGAGATGTGAAACTCGCCATGGCTCCATGTGCGAATTACTAAGTCCTGCACGACTTCAACACACATATCAAATCAACATATCAAACTAACTTAAACCCTTTGCCACACCATCAAAACCATATTACGACAAGAGATTGCCCTAACAACGATGATTTCAGAAGTACGGACTCTTTAGAGGTGTCGACTGATGACGAATTAGGAAACTAGGGATTTGGCCTGCTAGCCACCAATTTGAAGAACAAGGAGTAAACCCTCAGAAAATATTAGTCCCTACTAAAAGTGATTTGGTTATGGATAAGGCATGTATGTTTACACTGGTTAAGACGATGAAAGATCATTTTACCTTATTATAGGAGGTGTTGGATGGGATATTTATTTGTCCCAGTATTTCTTCCAGAGAAGATCCGGAACTCTTTATTAAAAGAGAGATGGACCTTTGAGGTTATGCATCGATTATCGATGATAGAATACGGTAGTTGTAGAAGGAAATGAATATCCTTCATTGCAGATAGAGGATCTGTTTAGATCAGCTTAGGACACCTGTGTGTACTTTAGGATTGATTTATGACTGGCTTGTTGATATTGTAGTGACATAGTGTCATATAATTATCATTGTCATTGTGATGATATTTATATCATCAGCCTAGAGTAAAGAGAATACAGGTGTGTAGCGAAGACAATTTCATACTTGGTATGAATTGTAAGAGCTTTTGAATGTCTTATTAGACTTATAGACGACTTAGTCATCCAGGGATCTGGGAAGTCATGTATTATGGACACGATTGGATCAATTGTGGTCGTTGGAGTTGCGTAACTTGGCCACTGTTGATGGTGGTAGTTGGAGTTACGCACTCGACCACCATAGATGGTGGTTTCCTAGAATTGATTTGATTATTACCATAGATATGGATAGGATGCTTTAGCGGTATTACATCGTTGACTGGTTGAACCAGAAAAGTGATGGAATTTACTTGGTTTGAAGCTTGTGAAACTAGTTTCAGGGTTCAGACGATGGTTGACTTTTATTCCAGTGTTAATTAATCATTCTGGTATGGATGGAAGGGTGGTGTACAGGGATGCATCATTTCGGAGATCGGAGCGATTCTGATGCTATTGAATAAGATGTATCCTAAGCTTATGGCAATTAAAGGACTACGAGATAAGCCATCATATATATGACGTGGACTTCGCAGTTATTATGTTGTTTTGAATAGGTGAGGAGCAGAAATGCTCATGGAGTTTTGGCTAGCTACTGGATAGCTACTATAGAGTAGCTGGAACACGAACCGTTGTAACAAGGAAGTTTTATCGCAATAGCCTCCCAAGCACTTATAGAGTGTGTGGTGGAGTGGATTTTGGACGGTAGATGGACTACCGTCTCTGACTCTGAGGAAGATAATGGTTTCCGAAGTTGCATTAGTTTAAGGAACAGATGTTTCAGGAAATTCCAATTCCGGAATGGAAGTGGAAGCGTATTATTATGGATTTTGTGGTGGGTTTGCCTAGAACACATCAAGGCCATGACGTGATTTGGGTAGTCGTTGACCGACTAACCAAATCCGTGCACTTCTTGTCGATTCGGAAGATCGACTCTTTGGATTGTTTGACAGAGTTATATTGTCGGGATATCATCAGATTGCATGGTGTTCCTTTGAGCATTATATCAGATAAAGATCCCCAGTTCACGTCTCGGTTCTGGCAGAGTTTGCAACAGGTCTTAGGCACACAACTTCGTTTTAATACTGCATTCCATCCACAGACAGTTGGATAGTCTGAGCAGACCATTCATACTCTAGAGGATTTGCTGAGGTCCTGTGTTATAGTTTTCAGGGGGCAATTGGAAGGACAACTTGATAGTAGTGGAATTCGCCTACAACAACAACAATTATTCGGCTATCCAAATGGCACTGTTTGAAGTATGATATGGTAGTTAGTATCGGTTACCCACCTTTTGGGAGGAGGTTGGGGAGGCTCAATTGTTAAAACCCCAGAGAGCTCAACATTGAGGCAGAGTTGGTCCGTACTATCAGATAAAGGGTGGCCGAGATGCAGGATCGTCAGAAGAGTTATGTAGATCGGAGACGGAGACCTTTAGAGTTCTCTATTGGTGATCATGTATTTCTGCGAGTCTCTCCCACGAAAGGGGTGAAGAGATTTGACCTCCGTGGTAAGCTAGCTCCAAGGTACATGGGTCCTTTCGAGATTTGAAGAGGATCGGAGCAGTCGCTTACTGCCTAGCGATACCACCATCCTTGACGAGTATTCATGATGAGTTTCATGAGTCCATGCTAAGGAAGTATGTGCCAGACCTTACACATATTCTGTTAGGTGTGTCAGGTTCCATTCAATCTGATGCTACTTACGAAGAGGTTCAGGTACGAATTTTGGATCACAAAGAACGACAGTTGCGGAACAAGAGTGTGCGACTTATCAAGATTGGGTGGAGTCACCACACCGATGAAAAGGCTACTTGGGATCTTGAAGAAAAGATCAGAGCTCAATACCCCCACCTGTTTATTTAATGTACGTGAGATATATTTTCAGTACCGATGGTATCTCTTACTCATTATGCATTTGAGTAGGAAATTTGGGGGACCAAATTTTTATTAGTGGGGGAGAATGTAAGATATCGAAAAAAAATATCCGTCGAAATTTTTCCGAATATGTGTTTTTAGATTTTTCTAAAATTAAATGGAATTTATATAATAATGGATTACGGAAAGATTTAATAGGGAATATTGATTAATGAGAGGTTAATAGGTTTCATTAACCTATAATATATAAAGGAAACCTAGGTTAGGGCTCTAGAATATCCTATTTTCTCCCGATCCTTGTTTTCTCTTTTTTTTTTCTTCCTGTCGACGCCGTCTTCTTCCCCGAGCGTCACTTATGCCGGTTTCTCCATGTAAACCCCCGCCGCCGCCGTTGCTTGCTCGTGTCGCACACATCGCCACCCCAGCACTGTCGGCGCCTTTACTCGCTGCCCACGCGACAGCCGCCTTGGAAGGAATTGGTCGCCAGGTTGGAGGGCGCGATCTCGCGGCTCGAGGCCTTTGCTGTCGCCGGATCTCGTGCATTGCCGCCGGGCCTCATTGACGAAGAAGTTGATGATGTGGATCCGACCATCGTTGCATTCGACGTGCTAGTCCAGAACTCCCTCAGGCGGCTTTCTGTCGCCACTGATAAGATCGCGGGAAAGGTATAAGAGGCCACCAAGATTCTGGCCAAGGCTTTTCCGTGCTCAGTGATGAAGTTGTCGATTCCTTCTGTTTTCCCTGATAGAGCGGATCACCCTCATCTCGTCGAGTTTGATTCGTCGTCAGCCTCTGCTTGTGATCTCAACAGTAGCAAGGGAAGGGAAGTGAAGTCGGCAAAACTCCAATTTCGGGTATATGTCTTGATTTCCCCTCTTTCTTTTCTGTTCAGTGTAATTAGTATGGATTGGAGCAGGGTACGTTGTTGAGTTCATATGGGTTGTAACAGGGTGGATTGGAGCGGTGGCAGGTTGACCAGTTGAGTAGGTTGGATGGAGGATGGCAAGGTCGTGGGTTTCGGTTGGAGGATCAGAACTTTGTGTTTTGGCTGAGTGAGAAGGGATTTCTGCACAGCAACCTTGTTGATGGATTGGTATTGGCTGGATCTTGGTAAGCTTGATCTATCTTCTCTTTTTATTAGTTGTAAATTGATAGATTATGGGATGTTGGTTGTGTGGTTTTGATTGGAGTGTTGAACGACTATGCACGAATGTGTGTATGATGGGTTGTTGATTTCGGTGTGAGGTTGATCGGTTCTGTAATTATTTATGGAGGATTTATTAAGTTAAATGGGATAACTAGATCAATCTAGTTGACCGGGATTTTATTAAGCATTTGGGTTAATTGGTTTAAGTCCGAAATCGGCTTAGGATTCGATTTGATAGTGGATCATATTTTTAGTGCTTAACAATAGTTATGTTGTATGCAGGTTTCGATCACGAGGCAGGTCCCCGGTCGTGACGATTTCATTCTTGCGGACATTTTTATTCAGGCGGGTATTTTGACTTATCTCTTAGATATAGTCATTTTGATATGCTAGTTAGGATAGCTTGCAATAATTTTCATGTTTATATGCCTAGTATGTTTTTGTGCCTACTTGATACATGCATTTGATCGGATATGGTTATACTTTCCCTGTTTTACTCGGATCATGGATATGCACTTATTGGTTGTACATATTATTCAGTTATACATTTTAGTTGGATTTACATGCTTTAGTATCATGCACCATCTTGCATGATTGCATCTTTGGGCCGACGGATTCCTTTATAGTTTAGCCCGCACTATGGGTTAGTGGTACATCAGGAGGGTGTGTGCAGTTGCTCTGTAGTGCTTCGTTGGTCCGCTCATGGGTAGCGATGAGGCAGCGTGGTAGCGGGCAGGGATCCCTCCTCTGGTCTATGACACCGGGAGATGAGAGCTTAGCTCCCCCACTCTGTTTGGGGCAGGAGGATAAGTGTACTCCGACAGCATCCTGTCCACTCGGTCACTCAGGAGCAGTGATGGCAGAGTGCACAATTGTCATAGCCCTACCCACTCGGCTTCACCATCGCGTGTGAGGCGGCTGACTGGCGTCAGGGGTGACCATGTCATTTGCACGACATGCACTTTGCATGGATAGCATTTGTATTGTGTTTGCTGCATTTTTATTGCTGCCTTGGATGTTGCATATGATTGTCATGCATATAGGATACATATTTGTATATGGGGATGACTTTATTTCTTCTAGTATGGCACATGCTCCTATATCAGGGTAGGAGATTCAGGTAAGTACAGTTCTTTTGTATTTCTTTCTTGCATACCCTATTTATGTGAGACTGTACTGCCATGATTGTTATTGTTAGGTATATCTTACTTTGCATATCAACTATATCCGCTGAGTTATTTGAACTTACCCCGTTGATTTATATCTATTTCAGGACGAAGCTGTCAGGAGAGTCCAGCTGTCAAACCCCCTCGTCGTGGAAGTTTTTATTTGGTTATTTATTTTACGGATTTGTATTTTTTATTAGAAGATATGTTTAGGACTAGAGTTGGATTATGTACTCGTGGATTTTTGGTGTCCTTATGGACCTCTATTCGGAGTTTTGTTCTGGAATGGATTTCGGTTGAGTATTCCTGCCAAATGGCAGAAGGGGTAAGTCTATTTGTTGTAGACGGTTTATTATTTACTTTGATTGATGGCCTGAGGCGTAATTATTATCTGTGTGGGTTGTTTGGATTCCGGTCGTGTCGACCGATGTATAGTGGTTGTATAGGCCTTGTATGAAAAATTGATATTGTCACCCGTACAGGGGAGATGCTGTCGGATTTTTGTTTGGCGGAGACTCCCTCGGGGCGTGACATGTTGTACTATGCATGCGTGTGATGTGTGTGTTGTAATAAATTAGATTTATTTCTTTTTAATTCTTCTGCTGTGCACATGTTTATGAAAAATGTTCGAACACACACTCGCCGCGGTGCCGGAAAACTCAACAATGCCTATCAAGGTCGATAAAGATCATTAATCTACTAATAAGCACGTCAGGGTGGTTAAGCCTAAATTATTCTATTTCTACCAGTTCAATCCTGGTATCAACCGAAATAGTAAATAAACAAATAAGCACATATAATAATAATATTCATTAGACAATAACATAAGCATTCACATACTAATGAAAATCAAATAGCCCAGAAGCCAAATAGAGTATAAACAAGTCAAGCAAATATAAGGTCAAAATAATACTAGAAAGAACATAGAGTGGAAAGATAATATAACCTAAGTAATCAACTTAACCAAAATAATCATGCATTAAAATCAAAAGATCTAAAAATGTCAAAGAAGGAAGCACCCACTTCCGATGGACGAACACCAACTATCTCTAAATTCGAGGATTTACTTTAGCTCCCAACTCTATTATAATTAACTCATTAGTATTTTAACTAACTAGTGAACAACTATATAAATAACTCAACTAATCTCTTAATTGATTATCTAATCTAGTTTCATCGCTGCCTAATTATTTCCATAAATATTTTTATTAAGCCACTATCATACATAATTAATTAGATTAATTATAACCTACTTAATCCAATTAACTATTTAATCGACCACAAGCTCATTTAACTTAATTAGATTTATTTAAATCAACTAATTCCATTGACGGATTAATTACAATTTAATTCCATTGACTTAGTCAATTATTTATACCAATCTAACTAAGTAATTAAATTCCTTAATTAAACTAAATTAATTAGATTAATCATACTAATTTAATTTAATGCATTAATTCCATTAATAAGTTAAACCAAAACAGATTCATTACTTAAACCAATAAATCATATTTAATTAATAATTCAATTAATCCGTTAATTACTCTAAAACTAATTAATCATTTAAACCAAGGTAACTAAACTAATACTAATTAATCAATTATTCGATTTACACTTAGAATAATCAACTTAATAAATCTGGATTAATTAAACAAATTAATAAAAATTCAATTAAATCCAAAATATAAAACAAATTAATCCATTAGCCAGTTTACTTAATCTAAGCTATTTAACTAATTAAATCTAGATTAATTGAAGGATTAATCAGCATTAAATAAAATTTTTCTTTTTTTTTCCTTCGCATACCTACAGTAAGAGACATCGGATATCTAGCGTTGTCAATGCCGAAGTTCGAGGGTGTCCGTCCATGCCGGGCAGAACACGTTGGCGAAGCCAACGGAGGCGACGACGAAACCCCTGGAGGCATTGACGACACGATGGTGTGCGTCGACGGTGCACGTGAGCTGATCCTTTGATCACGGTGTGCTTGAGCATGTGGAGAGAGGGAGGTCGGAAGTAAGGATGGCAGTGACGGAGTTGGTAGCAGCGATCGTGGGCGGTGGCCACGCAGTGCAGTCGTGCATGCAACGACTGAAGATGGCAACGTAAGAGGGGACGATGGTGGTGACGGGAGAAAAGAAAAAAAGAAACGACATGCCCCATTAACTTAAACCTAGGCTTATTTATAACTTAGGTTTGATTGAATTAATCAATCCCTAATTATGATTGGTTACCTCCCTTAACCAAGTCTAAAAAATTTATCCGGAAAATTTCTATTAAATAATTATATATATATATTCATTTATTATTATTATTAGTTTTTTTTCATATATTACACTTTACGCTACCAAGACTATACACTTAGACTTATGTTGCCAAGACTATACCTTTGGACTTCGCATGTCAAAACTCATGCTTAGACTTTTCCTTTGCTAAGACTCATGCTTGGACTTTTCCTTTGCTAAGACCCATGCTTGGAATTTCTATGCCAAATACATATGACTTGGACTTCTCAATTGCCAAGACCATTCTTGGATTTTCCATGACAATCACATTGCTAATCATTTTGTCAAACATTAAAACACTACTCGAGTAAAACTCGAGTATGGTAAATTGTGACCTGAGCCGATTGCACCAACAATCTGCCTCTTTTTGAAGTTTGATAACACCTTTAAGTTAGGCTAACCAATAATTCCAAACTTAACTCTTCCAATGTCAAAGCATAGTGAATGTTTACCAAACTTAAGTCTCACTTCTCCCCCTTTAGCATACATCAAAAAAACTATCAAGGGTATCAATGTCTCATATACCAATATGATCTTACATTCTCCCCCCTTTGGTTCAAAAATATCTAGGATGCCTTCACTCATTATAGTGATAAGTCCCATATCACTAAATGAGAGACAATCCTCACTTCTTCAATTTTCTCCTTTGGTGAGCACAATGAGGGTTTCCTAACACAAACTCTTCATTTCTCCCCCTTTGAGGAAAAACTTAATCCATGATTTCTTGATGGATAATCTCCCCCTAAAGGCTTACTCCCCCTTGACCATTGCACCAATAATGTCCTTGGAGAGACCCTAAGCCAATATGAATTCTAAACAATCAAAATTAAGGGTAAAGATTCAACATTGAACTTTCACCTTCCTTAACATTCGATACTGAACCCTAAACACCTCTCCTAATCATTTTCAATGATTTTTCACCCTTCCAATGCTTTCCAAATCATATCCTACGGTTAGGAGCAGTTAGGGTAGCCTAAACATGTGGATAAATGGTTGAACAAATCTAGTTCAGTCGAAATCAGCTTCAGCAATTGACTCGATTAGAATCAATCGACTGCAATAAACATCAGTCGACTGATTTCTGTAAATGCAAAAATCTGGTTCAAAAATTGAATTTGAATAATTTATAAATAATTATACGTAAATTGAAAAATAATAAAACTTTATACATATAATACTTATGTCAATCATTATTGGTGAAAAATATTTTTATATAAAAATACCCATTAAATTGTGAGATTGATACAAAGTTCAAAACCAATGATAACTTCAATATTTTGAGCCTACTTTGTATCAACTTTATCAATGGTGATTGCTATCAAAAGATAAGTTTCACCAAGGTTTTTTAAAATCATTTTAAAATCTTATTTTAAACCATCGTCTATGAGCTAGATGTACATGACTTGTACATTAGCTTTCCTCATGATTCATTAATATCCTGTTATGGGATTGAGTTCATCTAGATACAAGAACTATGCACCTTGAACTTAACTCATTTTTCTAACATCTCACATGTGTCTAGGTTGTATCAATACATACACATGTCAATTTAATGTGAGATGTGAATTTTAGTTCTTTCTAGTATATGGTCTTATGCATTTTTTTAGGCAACTGTATTTGATTCCCTTATCATGGGACTTCAAATCATGTCATTGTGCTTAATTAATTCAATTTTATTAACCTAAATGCATGAATGATTATCATGGCATACAAATGTGCATAATTTAAAGCATTTGTCAATAACTCATGATGTCATGTCATTATAAAATTTTAATCTAAGCATAAGCATGATATATCTTAACCTAAGTATTAATCATGACATTATAAAATGATAAGATGAACATGAGATCATGAAATAACATATGGCAAACAAAACAATCAAAGTAAGTTTGAGGGTCATGCTAGAGCTTATGGTATTGGATACCGTAGCAAATGACATTAGGCCAAGTGGGAGTTTATTAGTAATATATGAGAGATGTCCTAAGGCAATCACCTTATGTTTGAACCATTTATGTGATAAATGAAGATTCACAATTTGAGTATACATGTTTTCATGTATTTGATTGGATCTTAAACTCATTTACTGAATGTCCACGATACGATTCACAGCATGAGAGAATTTATGATTGAACTACAACTAGTGAGTATCTCTACATGTGTAATTGTGATTTATCAGAATTATCCCTAGTCGATGAATTGATGGATTTGGACACCATCAATTCTGTCGAGACTAGCACGAGATATACTCCTTGGTCTATCCAAATAGTTGATTCTCACTGGCTGGAGACATTGTGATGTCCGGAGTTAATCGTGGATGCTAGTTATGGTAACTAGTTCAATGGAGTGACCAGCTGTAAAACTTCATATGGTTCTCTGAATATATAGATATGTCAATAAAGTTCTTACTACAGCTTAAATGTGATGTTCCTTTGACTTGCGGTATTCAAGTCATTTTGGTCATGAAGACTTATGCTTTGACATCTTAAGCAAGCATCTCTGAGGAGATGTAGACCCGGGATGATTGGGCATAAGTCAAAGTGATCGAAGGTGTTTGAATAGCCTATAAAGGATTCATCACTCCTTGCGAGGAGGTGTATACTCATGGCCTCTTGTCGGATTGTTACTAAAGTCTTTGGCCAAAGCATTACATGTTTAGAGTAAGGTACTCTTGGATACATGTGCAGTAACTAGAATCCGTAGGATGAGGAAATGATAGTTGGGTAAGGTGTGACATAGTCAACCTAGTGGGGACTAACACTATAGACCATGTCCTGAACCAAGTGGGTATAAGATACGTGAAGGGAACGGGGCACGATTCATTATTGCTGCTGAAGGGTTTCAGAAATAGTTCTAGATTAACCATTGATCTTTCGGTTAATTGGGGATCATGATGTACTACTAGGTGTCACTCATGATCATTCTATAATTAATGGTTAATTATAGACAACCAACATAAATCGAGAACCTATTTGGTCACACGCACAATGAGCATAATCCGAAGGATTTAAAACGAGCTTGAGAATGAGATTCTCAGACCGAGAGAAACTAGGTTTGGTTGGACCAAACAAGGATCGAACATGAAATCGTTTCAGTTGCAATGGAAGCGTGGATGGGTCGTGTCTTATGAAGACATGATGGATGAACCAAATTGGTTTGGGTCTAATCCAATGGTGAAGAATAAACCAAAGGGGTTTAGTTAGTTTTAAACAAATGAACCAAAGTTAGTTTGGTTTGTTTTAACTTAAAATAGATCTACTCGGTTCGGTTTATTTTAACTTAAGTTATTGGAGCGGGTTAATGGGTTTTGATTATGAACCAATAACCATTAGGAGAATGTGTTCTCTATAAAAACATGACTTAAGGGTTTTTCATGGAGAACTTGTGTGTTGGAAAACCTAGCCACCCTCTCCCTCTCTTCTCCTTGCCGCCGCCCAACAAGGTTGCCGCCAAACCTTGTTGCTGCCTAGCTTTTGTGCCACCGTCCAAGCTATTGTTTACGTCCAAGCTGCTGCCGGCCATCCTCCGGCGACCCTTCGGTGACTCACCTTGGTTATGGCGACCAAGGGTTGGCCAGCCATCCTCCTTTGGCCGGTGCAAATCCTCCACTAAGCTGTCCAGTTTTCTGGACAGCTTGTTTCCTTACGTGTTGGAGCGTCGTTTGGGCGATGTTTGGAGCTCCGACAGCGGCTACCTTGCCGGAGATTTGATCTCCAGTAATCCTCATAGGTGGAGGATGAAGGATTCATCAATCGGTTGACGAATACCTCTCTGTAGAAGTGAGTTTTGGGGACTCATTTTCGAATCCGAATTTTGATTCGGATTGTGATCTTCTCTTGATCACATCATTTTTGACACGAGGCTAGTGACTCCTATGAAGACGAGGCTCGTGACTTTGTGAAGCCATCCTGATGATACTCGGCATGAATACGGATAGAGGCGATTCTAGCGAGAGTCGCTCTGGTTGATGTCATTCCCGCTGCACGTGATATGTCAGGTATAACTAGAGTAATTTTCTTTATTGCAAAATTTTGAAATTGCGATTATGTCTACACATGTTGTACTATGCATGCGTGTGATGTGTGTGTTATAATAAATTAGATTTATTGATTTTTAATTCTTCCGCTGTGCACATGTTTATGAAACATGTTCGAACACACACTTGTCGCGGTGTCGGAAAACCCAACAATGCCTATCAAGGTCGATAAAGATCATTAATCTACTAATAACCACGTCACGGTGGTTAAGCCTAAATTATACTATTTCTACCAGTTCAATCCTGTTGACCTACCTTTGTGTCGCTCAGAGAGTTCCTTATTGTGCTTGTTTCCCTGCATTGTCGGGATGCCGCTTTGTTTACTTTATCGGTGTTGTATTTTAATTATGCACTTTGGATTTTGTCGCAATTTGATTTGGGGTCATAAAACTATTTTACTTTGATTGATATATGTTTAGTCGTGCATGCATGCAGTTATTAAAATACTTGTATTTCTATAATTATTTCGAGGTTTTTATCAGATCTAGTCCATGTATTTCGGAATATTGTCACTAAGGGGCTCCTCTGTCATTTGGATGACGGATATGCCCCCAGGACGTGTCAATTTTATTGGTTTGCGGTTTTGGTTTGTGGGTTTTGTGTTTCGAGGATTTTCTTTTCCTTGGATTTTTGGGAGTTCTCGTGTTTTGGGACCAGGCAAGCTGAAGGATATCTCTGAGCTATAGGAAAAGTATTGTCTTTAGTGGTTACTGTACTTTAGTGGTTAGGAAAAGTATTGACCTCGTAAAATTGCCCCTACTCATGGTCGAGGATGAGGTCGATGACGTATTGACCTTGCGGAACCTAACGATGATTTCAGAAGTACGGACTCTTTAGAGGTGTCGACTGATGACGAATTAGGAAACTAGGGATTTAGCCTGCTAGCCACCAATTTGAAGGACAAGGAGTAAACCCTCAGAAAATATTAGTCCCTACTAAAAGTGATTTGGTTATGGATAAGGCGTGTATGTCTACACTGGTTAAGACGATGAAAGATCATTTTACCTTATTATAGGAGGTGTTGGATGGGATATTTATTTGTCCCAGTATTTCTTCCAGAGAAGATCCGGAACTCTTTGTTAAAAGAGAGATGGACCTTTGAGGTTATGCATCGATTATCGATGATAGAATACGGTA
Source organism: Wurfbainia villosa (assembly GCA_025175895.1). Taxonomy (NCBI): domain Eukaryota; kingdom Viridiplantae; phylum Streptophyta; class Magnoliopsida; order Zingiberales; family Zingiberaceae; genus Wurfbainia; species Wurfbainia villosa. The sequence goes on from CM045994.1 coordinate 102,556,187, forward strand.
GTTGTAGAAGGAAATGAATATCCTTTATTGTGGATAGAGGATCTATTTTGATCAGCTTAGGACACCTGTGTGTACTTTAGGATTGATTTATGACTGGCTTGTTGATATTGTAGTGACATAGTGTCATACAATTATCATTGTCGTTGTGATGATTGTTATATCATCAGCCTAGAGTAAAGAGAATACAGGTGTGTAGCGAAGACAATTTCATACTTGGTATGAATTGTAAGAGCTTTTGAATGTCTTATTAGACTTATAGACGACTTAGTCATCCAGGGATCTGGGAAGTCATGTATTATGGACACGATTGGATCAATTGTGGTCGTTGGAGTTGCGTAACTTGGCCACTGTTGATGGTGGTAGTTGGAGTTGCGCACTCGACCACCATAGATGGTGGTTTCCTGGAATTGATTTGATTATTACCATAGATATGGATAGGATGCTTTAGCGGTATTACATCGCTGACTGGTTGAACCAGAAAGGTGATGGAATTTACTTGGTCTGAAGCTTGTGAAACTAGTTTCAGGGTTCAGACGATGGTTGACTTTTATGCCAGTGTTAATTAATCATTCTGGTATGGATGGAAGGGTGGTGTACATGGATGCATCATTTCGGAGATCGGAGTGATTCCGATGCTATTGAATAAGATGTATCCTAAGCTTATGACAATTAAAGGACGACGAGATAAGCCGTCATATATATGACGTGAACTTCGCAGTTATTATGTTGTTTTGAATAGGTGAGGAGCAAAAATGCTCATGGAGTTTTGGCTAGCTACTGGATAGCTACTATAGAGTAGCTGGAACACGAACAGTTATAACAAGGAAGTTTTGTCGCAATAGCCTCCCAAGCACTTATAGAGTGTGTGGTGGAGTGGATTTTGGACGGTAGATGGACTACCGTCTCTGACTCCGAGGAAGATAATGGTTTCCAAAGTTGCATTAGTTTAAGGAACAGATGTTTCAGAAAATTCCGATTTCGGAGAAGTGGAAGCGTATTATTATGGATTTTGTGGTGGGTTTGCCTAGAACACATCAAGGCCATGACGCGATTTGGGTAGTCGTTGGTCGACTAACCAAATCCGCACACTTCTTAGCGATTCGGAAGATAGACTCTTTGGATTGTTTGACAGAGTTATATTGTCGGGATATCATCTGATTGCATGGTGTTCCTTTGAGCATTATATCAGATAAAGATCCCCAGTTCACGTCTCGGTTCTAGCAGAGTCTGCAACAGGCCTTAGGCACACAACTTCGTTTTAATACTGCATTCCATCCATAGGCAGGTGGACAGTCTGAGCGGACCATTCAGACTCTAGTGGATTTTCTGAGGTCCTGTGTTATAGTTTTCGGAGGGCAATTGGGAGGACCACTTGACAGTAGTAGAATTCGCCTACAACAACAACCATCATTCGGCTATCCGAATGACACTGTTTGAAGTATGATATGGTAGTTAGTATCGGATACCCACCTTTTGGGAGGAGGTTGGGGAGGCTCAGTTGTTAGAACCCCAGAGAGCTCAACATTGACGCAGAGTTGGTCCGTACTATCAGACAAAGGATGGTCGAGACGCAGGATCGTCAGAAGAGTTATGTAGATCGGAGACGGAGACCTTTAGAGTTCTCTATTGGTGATCATGTATTCCTGCGAGTCTCGCCAACGAAAGGGGTGAAGAGATTTGACCTCCGTGGTAAGCTAGCTCTAAGGTAAATGGGTCCTTTCGAGATTTGAAGAGGATTGGAGCAGTCGCATACCGCCTAGCGATACCACCATCCTTGACGAGTATTCATGATGAGTTTCATGAGTCCATGCTAAGGAAGTATGTGCCATACCTTACACATATTCTGTCAGTTGTTTCAGGTTCCATTCAATCTGATGCTACTTATGAAGAGGTTCAGGTACGGATTCTGGATCACAAAGAACGACAGTTACGGAACAAGATTGTGCGACTTATCAAGGTTGGGTGGAGTTACCACACCGATGAGGAGGCTACTTGGGATCTTGAAGAAAAAATCAGAGCTCAATACCCCCACCTGTTTATTTAATGTACGTGAGATATATTTTCAGTACTGATGGTATCTCTTACTCATTATGCATTTGAGTAGGAAATTTGGGGGACCAAATTTTTATTAGTGGGGGAGAATGTAAGATATTGAAGAAAAAATATCCGTCGGAATTTTTCTGAATATGTTTTTTTAGATTTTTCTAAAATTAAATGGAATTTATATAATAATGGATTGCGAAAAGATTTAATAGGGAATATTGATTAATGAGAGGTTAATAGGTTTCATTAACCTATAATATATAAAGGAAACCTAGGTTAGGGCTCTGGAATATCCTATTTTCTCCCGATCCTTGTTTTCTCTTTTTTTTTCTTTTCATCGACGCCGTCTTCTTCCCTGAGAGTCGCTTATGCCGGTTTCTCCATACGAACCCCCGCCGTCGTCGTTGCTTGCTCGCGTCGCACACGTTGCCACCCCAGCGCTGTCGACGGCTTTACTCTCTGCCCACGCGATCGCCGCCTTGGAAGGAACTGGTCGCCAGGTTGGAGGGCGCGGTCTCGCGGCTCGAGGCCTTTGCTGTCGCCGAATCTCGCGCACTGCCGCCGCGCCTCATTGATGAAGAAGCTGACGCTGTGGATCCGACCATCGTTGCATTCGACGTGCTAGTCCAGAACTCCCTCGGGCGGCTTTCTGCCGCCGCTGATAAGATCTGGGGAAAGGTATAAGGGGCCACCAAGATCCTGGCCGAGGCTTTTCTGTGCTCAGTGATGAAGTTGCTGATTCCTTCTGTTTTCCCCGATCGAGCGGATCACCCTCATCTCGTCGAGTTTGATTCGTCGTCAGCCTCTGCTTGTGATCTCAACAACAGCAAGGGAAGGGAAGTGAAGTCGACAAAACTCCAATTTCGGGTATATGTCTTGATTTCCCCTCTTTCTTTTCTGTTCAGTGTAATTTGTATGGATTGGAGCAGGGTGCGTTTTTGAGTTCATATGGGTTGCAACAGGGTGGATTGGAGCGGTGGCAGGTTGACCAGTTGAGTAGGTTGGACGGAGGATGGCTAGGTCGTGGGTTTCGGTTAGAGGATAAGAACTTTGTGTTTTGGCTGAGTGAGAAGGGATTTCTGCACAGCAACCTTGTTGATGGATTGGTATTGGCCGGAGCTTGGTAAGCTTGATCTATGTTCTCTTTTTATTAGTTGTAAATTGATAGATTATGGGATGTTGGCTGTGTGGTTTTGATTGGAGTGTTGAACGACTATGCACGAATGTGTGTATGATGGGTTGTTGATTTCGGTGTGAGGTTGATCGGTTCTGTAATTATTTATGGAGGATTTATTAAGTTAAATGGGATAACTAGATCAATCTAGTTGACCGGAATTTTATTAAGCATTTGGGTTAATTGGTTTAAGTCCGAAATCGGCTAAGGATTCGATTTGACAGTGGATCGTATTTTTAGTGCTTAACAATAGTTATGATGTATGCATGTTTCGGTCACGAGGCAGGTCCCCGGTCGTGACGATTTCATTCTTGCGGATATTTTTATTCAGGCGGGTATTTTGACTTATCTCTTAGATATAGTCATGTTGATATGCTAGTTAGGATAGCTTGCAATAATTTTCATGTTTATATGCCTAGTATGTTTTTGTGCCTACTTGATACATGCATTTGATCGGTTATGATTATACTTTCCCTGTTTTACTCGGATCATGGATATGCACTTATTGGTTGTGCATATTATTCAGTTATGCATTTTAGTTGGATTTACATGCTTTAGTATCATGCACCATCTTGCATGATTGTATGCTGGTTGGATGGGATTCCTTTATAGTTAAGCCCGAAGCCAGCTATATGGCCTGCACATACTGTCACTCATAGGTTAGTGGTACATCAGGAGGGTGTGTGTAGTTGCTCTGTCTGGCTCCGTTGGTCCGCTCATGGGTAGCGATGAGGTAGCGTGGTAGCGGGCAGGGATCCCTCCTCTGGTCTATGGCACCGGGAGATGAGAGCTTAGCTCCCCCACTCTGTTTGGGGTAGGAGGATAGGTGTACTTCGACAACATCCTGTCCACTCGGTCACTCAGGAGCAGTGATGGCAGAGTGCACAATTGTCATAGCCCTACCCACTCGGCTTCACCATCGCTTGTGAGGCGGCTAACTGGCGTCAGGGGTGACCATGTCATTTGCACGGCATGCACTTTGCATGGATAGCATTTGTATTGTGTTTGCTGCATTTTTATTGCTGCCTTGGGTGTTGCATATGATTGTCAAGCATATAGGATACATATTTGTATATGGGGATGACTTTATTTCTTCTAGTATGGCACATGCTCTTATATCAGGGTAGGAGATTCAGGTAAGTACAGTCCTTTTGTATTTCTTTCTTGCATACCCTATATATGTGAGACTGTACTAGCATGATTGTTATTGTTAGCTATATCTTACTTTGCATATCAACTATATCCGCTGAGTTCTTTGAACTTACCCCGTTGATTTATATCTATTTCAGGACGAAGCTGTTAGGAGAGTCCAGCTGCCAAACCCCCTCGTCGTGGAAGTTTTTATTTGGTTATTTATTTTATGGATTTGGATTTTTTATTAGAAGATATGTTTAGGACTAGAGTTGGATTATGTACTCGTGGATTTTTGGTGTCCTTATGGACCTCTATTCGGAGTTTTATTCTGGATTGGATTTCGGTTGAGTATTCCTGCCAAGATGGAAGAAGGGGTAAGTCTATTTGTTGTAGACGATTTATTATTTACTTTGATTGATGGCCTGAGGCCTAATTATTATCTGCGTGGGTTGTTTGTGTAAAATACTAAAATTTAAAATAAGAAATTAAATGGCCAAAATTTTGGGGAAATAATCCTAGGGATTATTTTCGAGATTTTTAGGAATTTTTAGGAATTTTTCCGGAATTTTTCTGGATTTAAACGGAGGTCGTACGAGGTAATTATGGGGATAGGGAAAACAGGCTTTAAAAAGAGGATAAATTTAACCTAATATAGGGTTTTCTATTTTTTATTTCCTTTTCTTTTCCCCCTCCCCGCCGCGCTGACACCTCTTTCCTCCTTCGGCAGTTCCCCTCGCGCAACTTCCTTCCGCGCTCGCACCTCCGCCGACGATCGCTTCCTCGCCGCCGCGGCCACAGGACGACCTCTTCCTCGCCGCCGTGGCCACAGGATCGCCGCAAGCGCTGCCTTCTCTGCGCACCAGCCACCGTTCTCCTCTTCCTCGCCGACCACAGCCGTGCGCGCCGGCCCCCGTGGCCACTGGATCGCTGTGAGCCCTCGTTCCCCTTCGCCGACGCCGCCCTTCTCGAATCTGACCGCCGCCCCGACGGCCCTCTGTGTGTTGGCCGACGCCGCAGTTCACCGTCCGACGCCGAGGGCTCCACTATTCACCGTCCGGCGTCACTCCTCTCCGTTCATCCTTGCGCGCACCTACTGCCAGGGGGTCGCCGCTGCGTGCTGATGTGGGGCGGAGGCTGTGATATCTGCGGTGGTCGCCGGAGCTAGTGAATTAGGGCTGCCGATGTTGGGGGGGAGTCTCTCATCACAGGTATAACTCGAATTAACTTCTTTTGTCTGCTGTTGGTTGATTCAGGGTAGATTTCCTTCAGAGGAATAGATTGTTAAGGGTTTTCGGGGGGCTTGTGGGTGTTGTGCGGCTGTGAACAGGGGTGTTGCCGGTTGTGAGTTGAGGTTAGTCGATTGTCCAATTGTGAGCAAGGAATTGTCGGTTGTGTGGCGGTGAATAAGGATACTCTTGGCTATGAAAGAGCCGAGTGGAGCAAAGTGTGGATCGAATTCACGGTATGAAATTTAAGGTCTATTTGTGAAGTCCTATGGGTGAGCTGATGTGGGGCTGTGATTGATTATTTGGAATAACATACAGGATGATTTTAATTTAATTACAGGTTATTGACAGTGGTTGTCTGTACTTTGGTTATATGATTTGGGTGTGGGTTAGTTCTTAGTGATCTATAGTTGGTTAGGTTGTTGATTTCGGTGTGATGTTGATCGGTTCTGTAATTATGTATGGAGGATGGATTAGGTTGAAGAGGATAATCAAATCAGTCTAGTGGATCGGATATGAGGTCGATGTAGGATTCGATTTGATTAATTGCAAGGATATGTTCTTGGATTGAGGAGTTAATCACAATTTGTGATCTACGGGTTGAGGGTCTACTTGGTGATACATAGTAGTAATTTAGCACGTTGTCGTGTATTTGGATTTGATGGATTTACTTTGGATTAATTGGTTATGGAAGGAATCGATTATGTATTCGATTTATCGGTGAATGGTATTTTGTGCTTAACAATAGTTATGCATTATGCAGGTTTCGGTCACGAGGCAGGTCTCCGATCGTGACGATCTGGTTCTTTTGCGGATATATTATCAGGCGGGTATTTTGACTTAACTTTTAGATTAAGTCAAGTTGATATACTAGTTAGGATAGCTTACAATAACTTTTTCATGTTTATATGCCTGGTATGATTTTGGTGCCTACTAGATACATGCATGTGTTAGGATATGATTATATTTACCTGTTTGATATGGATCATAGTACATGGATTAGGGATATGTATATATTGATTGTACATATCCTTCGGATAGGTATTTTGAGTAGGATTTACATGTTTTAGTATCATGCACCATTTTCGCATGATTGCATGCTGGCTGGACAGGGTTTCATTATTGTTGAGCCCGCAGCTAGTTACATGGCCTGCACACACTGCCACTCATGGGTTACTGGTACATCAGGAGGGTGTGTGCAGTTGCTCTGTCAGGCTCCGCTGGTCCGCTCATGGGTAGCGATGAGGCAACGTGGTAGCGGGCAGGGATCCCTCCTCTGGCCTATGACACCGGGAGATGAGAGCTTAGCTCCCCCACTATGTTTGGGGCAGGAGGATAGGTGTACTCCGACAGCATCCTGTCCACTCGGTCACTCAGGAGCAGTGATGGCAGAGTGCACAGTTGTCATAGCCCTACCCACTCGGCTTCACCATCGCGTGTGAGGCGGCTGACTGGCGTCAGGGGTGACCATGTCATTGGCACGACATGCACTTTGCACAGATTGCATTTGTATTGATGCCTTGGATGTGCATATGATTGTCATGCATACAGGATACATGTTTATATATGGTCAGGACTTTATTATTACTCCTAGTCAGGCACATGCTCCTATATCAGGGTAGGAGATTCAGGTAAGTACAGTCATTTTGTATTTCTTGCTTGCATACCCTATTTATGTGAGGACTGATCTTGGCATGATATTTTTATTGTTAGCTATACCTTACTTTGCATATCTACTATACCCATGAGTTCTTTGAACTCACCCCGCTGATTTATATCTATTTCGGGGATGAAGAGGTCGGAGAATGTCAATTTTTATTTTGGATATTTGCCTTATGGTTTGGATATTTTTGTTAGAGGACATGTATAGGTTTGGAGATTGATTTTGTATTTGGATTTTTGGTGTCCGTATGGACCTTATTCGGATTTTGGTTTGATTGGATTTTGGTGAGTATTCCTGCCCAGATGGCAGAAGGGGTAAGTTGATTTATGGTAGACTGTTTATCAGTTATTTTGGTTGATGGTCTGAGGCCAAATTATATAACTGCGTGTGAGTTTGGATTCCGGTCGTGTAGGCCTTGTATGTAAATTGGGATTGTCACCAGACAGGAGATGTCTTGATTTTTGCAGCGTGGTCTCCTTCAGCGTGACAATTTATTTGGTATCAGAGCACCTACGTTTTCGAGTTTCTAAGGGTTTTTGTATTTTTCGGAGTTCGCCACGTTTGGCAGGTTTTATGAGGTAATTTGGAAATTTTGGATTTGTATAGATTTCCGACGATTTTTATATTTCAGAAATTCGAGGATTTATGACGAGGTCATTATGGGGATTTGGCAACGACAGAACCTCTCCTGCGGCAAAATAGGTATGATGAAAATTTTATATATTTTTACTTCTAGTAACATTTGTTCTAGTAGCATCTGTAATAATTTAACAGATATGAGACGAGGTGGGCGTGCACCTGCACCGAGACGTGGTGCAGGGTAACCACGCAAGAGGACAGTGAGATCTCTGGTTATGGAGTTGTCATAAAGGGTCTATTGAGTTTTGACTCATGTGCAGACTCGTAGTAGGGGTCGCCCACCAAGGTGACCAGCCGGAGTTGTCGTAGTGTTTATACTCCAGGTTAGATTGGCTATGTGTTAAGTGGATAATAGGAAATAACATTTAGTGTATTGGTCACTATTCGTAATCGTGGATGGAGTTGACCACAAATGACTTGTTCAGTTTGTGAGTCTTGGACCTGTGACGAAAAGATGCATTGCCTTTTTGAGAGCTGACTGATACCGAGGCAGAAAAGTAGGGGTTAAGTCGTCACATTGGTTGTGGAAATCAAGGACTACAGTGTCAGAGATTTTCACTGATTAGGCTGGCAGATTATTACTCTGTGGGGCAATGGACAAAGAATGTATACTATTGTTGATACAGTCCTTGGAGGTTTAAGTTACGAAGTTCCATAGGAATTTTGATCCTTGAGCAGCTTGAGCCTTACAGTAATAACATTGAGGGTACTGTTAAGTACCTAATTGGTATTTATATAGGGAGAGTGGAGTTAGTTTCTTACTATGACAATGATCAAGTTGTTACTTAGTGGAATATGTAGAAGGAATTTATTTGAGGAAATAACCCATTACGGGATCACGGGTTCAGGATGTTTTCGAGAGACAGAATTTCCCTATACTATTTTGTATGACTCATTGTTGAGGGATTCTTGAGCCTTAAGTTGAGTGATTAATTGATAATGGAGTTTCACTATAGAGTTTGTTAGACTTGTAGAGTTTACCCCCATTTAAGGGCTCAAGATAGTGATTGAGTTGTTTTCGATCACCCACGAGTTATTGGCTTACATTTGGATTAGGATAGTTGGATCTTCCTTCAGTTCCTATCGGGAGGCATTAGGGTGAGTCATATTTATAAAAAAATGACTGCAACAAGGGTCTCAAGAGAATAGTGTAGTCAATCTAGTGATAATAACCTACACTTCGGATAAGGTAACGGTAGGAGACGTGAACGTGCTTTTCTAGCTGAATTCACGTGACATTATTGCATTCCCATGTTGATGTTCGATATTGATCAGGGCTCTGTCCCGGGAATGAAAGATGGATGAAACACCTCATTTCCCAGTGGAAAACAGGAATATGGATTTAAGTTTTTCTCCTCAGATATATGTCGCTATCAGAAGTGGTTTGTGCACTTGTGGAGATATGAGGCTGGTTGTATGGTTCTTGAAGAAAATGATAGGAAGAGGTGTATACACCTAGATTCATACAGTTATCAAATTCTTTTTCTAGATCACTGTGAAATAGGGAATCCATTAAGAGCAGAAGTTGGATGAGTTTACATCTTTACTCGAAAGGAGTTGTAGATGGTTGAAGGATTGATCATTGAAGTTGGTATCAGATGATTGAAGGATTGATCATTGAGGTATTACTATAGTTTACCTTACTTGATGATATATTGAGAGATACAGGTGTTTACAGATATCTGTGGTTAAAACATGCACTGATAGGATTAAAAGGATTTTTATATTTGGATTATGTGGATTAATAGTGTTTCCACTGATAGGTGAGATGTTGAGATGATTACTGTGATGATTATCACAGGGGTATGAAAATGATTTTGAATGTTTAGAGGTTGATTGATGGAAATGTTATATTATGGTGAGAGAGTTGACTTAATTGTTTTATAGTTGACTTGGTTGATATGATGTGAATATCTGGATATTAACTTGGAGGTTATGCTTGTGACATGATGGTATAAGAAGGTCTCTCGGATGCCTGTATAATTCGAGTAATCGGATGTAGTGTTGGAGGAACTTCTAGGCTTGTGATATAGGCAAGTAGAGTAGGCGATCGGAGTGATTTGAAAATAGTTTCAATATCGAAGATCCCCTTTGTGAGATAATTTATTTAGCGAGGTAATGTTATTTTTACGAGCCTAATATTTTTACTTATGGTGCGTTGGTTGAGGGCTAGTGTAAAGCGCACAAGGTTGTTAAAGCTCGTGATGTACTCAAGGCAATGTCATTCAATTGGCTGTAATCCAATCGAGTTGCTTAGATACCGTCATCGATCGGTCTTTCAGAATTGGCAAGGTTGATGATGCCAAGAGGTATTTGTTAGAATGACGATTTTTCAGGGGATAATTTAGTTGGTATCAGTGTTGCTTAACACTATGGGAATTGGAAGAATCTAAGTTCCAATTAAAGGAGGTATTGGATGGGATATTTGTTGTCCCAGTATTTTATTCTTGAGAAGCTCTGGAATTTATTGTTCAAAGAGATATGAACCTTTGAGGTTATACATCAATTATTGATGATGGAATGCGGTAGTGGTAGAAGGAAAAGAATATCCTTCATGGTGGATCGAGGATCTATTTAGATCAACTATAGGACACCTGTGTATACTCTAGGATTGATTTATAATTGATGTGTTGATATTGTAGTGACAGGGAGTCATACAATTATCAAAGTCGTAGGGATGATTGATATATTATCGGCCTAGAGTAAAGAGGATGCAGGTGTGTAGCGATGACAATTTCATACTTGGTATGAATTGTATGAGCTTTTGGATTATCTTATTTGACTTATTGACGACTTTGTAATCCAAGGATTTGGGAAATTGTGTATTCTAGACACGATTGGATCATTTGTGATGGTGGCAATTGGAGTTGAGCACTCGGCCACTGTAGATGGTGATTTTTTTTGGTATTTAATTTGATTATTACCATAGATATGGATAAGATGCTCTAGTGGTACTACACCGCTGACGGGTGATGGAATTTATTTAGTCTGAAGCTTGTGAACCTAGTTTCAAGACTCAGACGATGGTTGACTTTTACACTAGTGTTGTGTGATGATTCTCGGGTGAAAGGAAAGTTAATTTATATGTGGATGCGATGTTTTAGAGAATGGAGCATTTCTGATTGAGTTGATCAAGATGTATCCCATGTTTATGTCAAAAGAGGAACTACGAGATGGGTTGTCATATATATATATGACGTGGACCTAGCAGGAGTTGTTATGTTGTTTTGTAGAGGTGAGGAGCAGAAATGCTTATGAGGTTTTAGCTAGCTACTGTGTAGTTACATTTGAATTTAGGAAGAGTTACTATTGATTCAGGAACAACAGATAGATTCCTGTTGTGATGATAGAGAGCATCTACCATAGAGTTGTACTTTTGCTCTACCGGTTCGGAATTAGTGATATTGGAATTTGTATGTAGTAGGTGGCTAGATAGCTACCTGGCATCTTGACTGGCTATGAGTCCCGGTCGTGGTAGCATGTCGTTGCCCGTAAGTAGTGCCTTTTGCATTACTCCGAGATCCACGAGACTTGGTCACGATATTTTGATCAGTATTGCTGAAGACTGCAATAGGTTCTATAGGTTGCAGATGTATAGGATTGTATCCGGAAAATAGTAAGTATTGAATTGTTCTCCGTGGTGGAACGACATGCGGAACATAGTTGATTTGGAAGTCTGGTAAAGGTGGTATATTAATAATCAACAAGGTTCTATACCGAGTTGGACGTGAAAGCCTAGTATGAGGGACAGTGTTGGGAGATTATTTAGAATTCGGAAAGGACTTAGTATGATTAGCTAAGTCCCCTCATTTTCGTTCGATCCATACGATGAGTTTGTTGGATCGGGATAGGTATATACTGGAAGATTTCCACTTCAGGGAGTATCTTTGGGTATTATATGTGATAGCGGTTCAGGATTTACCTTCAGATTATGGATAGTCTTTAACAGGTCACGGATATAGAACTCCACTCAGGTACAGTTAGGTACTTATGATAGGTGATCGAAATGAAGATACTATTCATACTTTGGAAGGGCTGATAGAAGCAAGTGTGATTTGATGTTAAGGGATATCAGTGACTTCACTTAGTCACTCGAGGTGTGACTTGTCTCCAGATGCTTGAGATGGTTGTTGGGACGTCTCGTACTAATATACGAGTAGGAAATTTGGGGACCAAATTTTTATTAGTGGGGGAGAATGTAAAAAATACTAAAATTTAAAATACGAAATTAAATGGCCAAAATTTTGGGGAAATAATCCTAGGGATTATTTTCGAGATTTTTAGGAATTTTTAGGAATTTTTCCGGAATTTTTCTGGATTTAAACGGAGGTCGTACGAGGTAATTACGGGGATAGGGAAAACAGGCTTTAAAAAGAGGATAACTTTAACCTAATATAGGGTTTTCTATTTTTTATTTCCTTTTCTTTTCCCCCTCCCCGCCGCGCCGACACCTCTTTCCTCCTTCGGCAGTTCCCCTCGCGCAACTTCCTTCCGCGCTCGCACCTCCGCCGACGATCGCTTCCTCGACGCCGCGGCCACAGGACGACCTCTTCCTCGCCGTCGTGGCCACAGGATCGCCGCAAGCGTTGCCTTCTCTGCGCACCGGCCGCCGTTCTCCTCTTCCTCGCCGACCACAGCCGTGCGCGCCGGCCCCCGTGGCCACTGGATCGCTGCGAGCCCTCGTTCCCCTTCGCCGGCGCCGCCCTTCTCGCATCTGACCGCCGCCCCGACGGCCCTCTGTGTGCTAGCCGACGCTGCAGTTCGCCATCCGACGCCGAGGGCTCCGCTGTTCACCGTCCGGCATCGCTCCTCTCCGTTCATCCTTACGCGCACCTACTGCCAGGGGGTCGCCGCTGCGTGCTGATGTGGGGCGGAGGCTGTGATATCTGCGGTGGTCGCCGGAGCTAGTGAATTAGGGCTGTCGGTGTTGGGGGGGGAGGCTCTCATCACAGGTATAACTCGAATTAACTTCTTTTGTCTGCTGTTGGTTGATTCGGGGTAGATTTCCTTCAGAGGAATAGATTGTTAAGGGTTTTCGGGGGGCTTGTGGGTGTTGTGCGGCTGTGAACAGGGGTGTTGCCGGTTGTGAGTTGAGGGTTAGTCGACTGTCCAACTGTGAGCAAGGAATTGTCGGTTGTGTGGCGGTGAATAAGGCTACTCTTGGCTATGAAAGAGCCGAGTGGAGCAAAGTGTGGATCGGATTCACGGTATGAAATTTGAGGTCTATTTGTGAAGTCCTATGGGTGAGCTGATGTGGGGCTGTGATTGATTGTTTGGAATAACATACAGGATGATTTTAATTTAATTACAGGTTATTGACAGTGGTTGTCTGTACTTTGGTTATATGATTTGGGTGTGGGTTAGTTCTTAGTGATCTATAGTTGGATGGGTTGTTGATTTCGGTGTGATGTTGATCGGTTCTGTAATTATGTATGGAGGATGGATTAGGTTGAAGAGGATAATCAAATCAGTCTAGTGAATCGGATATGAGGTCGATGTAGGATTCGATTTGATTAATTGCAAGGATATGTTCTTGGATTGAGGAGTTAATCACAATTTGTGATCTACGGGTTGAGGGTCTACTTGGTGATACATAGTAGTAATTTAGCACGTTGTCGTGTATTTGGATTTGATGGATTTACTTTGGATTAATTGGTTATGGAAGGAATTGATTATGTATTCGATTTATCGGTGAATGGTATTTTGTGCTTAACAATAGTTATGCATTATGCAGGTTTCGGTCACGAGGCAGGTCTCTGATTGTGACGATCTGGTTCTTTTGCGGATATATTATCAGGCGGGTATTTTGACTTAACTTTTAGATTAAGTCAAGTTGATATGCTAGTTAGGATAGCTTACAATAACTTTTTCATGTTTATATGCCTGGTATGATTTTGGTGCCTACTAGATACATGCATGTGTTAGGATATGATTATATTTACCTGTTTGATATGGATCATAGTACATGGATTAGGGATATGTATATATTGATTGTACATATCCTTCGGATAGGTATTTTGAGTAGGATTTACATGTTTTAGTATCATGCACCATTTTCGCATGATTGCATGCTGGCTGGACGGGGTTCCATTATTGTTGACCCCGCAGCTAGTTACATGGCCTGCACATACTGCCACTCATGGGTTAGTGGTACATCAGGAGAGTGTGCATTGCCTGTCATCTCATGGTAGTTCATGAGGTCCCGGTAGCGAGGAGGTCGCCTATGACACCGGGAGATGAGAGCTTAGCTCCCCCACTATATTTGGGCAGGAGGATAGGTGTACTCCGACAACATCCTGTCCACTCGGTCACTCAGGAGCAGTGATGGCAGAGTGTACAGTTGTCATAGCCCTACCCACTCGGCTTCACCATCGCGTGTGAGGCGGCTGACTGGCGTCAGGGGTGACCATGTCATTGGCACGACATGCACTTTGCACAGATTGCATTTGTATTGTGTTTGCTGCATTTGTATTGATGCCTTGGATGTGCATATGATTGTCATGCATACAGGATACATGTTTATATATGGTCAAGACTTTATTATTACTCCTAGTCAGGCACATGCTCCTATATCAGGGTAGGAGATTCAGGTAAGTACAGTCATTTTGTATTTCTTGCTTGCATACTCTATTTATGTGAGACTGTACTGGCATGATTTTTTTATTGTTAGCTATACCTTACTTTGCATATCTACTATACCCGCAGAGTTCTTTGAACTCACCCCGTTGATTTATATCTATTTCAGGATGAAGTTGTCAGAAGAGTGCAGCTGCCGGACCCCACTCGTCGTAAATATTTTATTTTGGATATTTGCCTTATGGTTTGGATATTTTGGTTAGAGGACATGTATAGGTTTGGAGATTGATTTTGTATTTGGATTTTTGGTGTCCGTATGGACCTTATTCGGATTTTGGTTTGATTGGATTTTGGTGAGTATTCCTACCCAGATGGCAGAAGGGGTAAGTTGATTTATGGTAGACTGTTTATCAGTTATTTTGGTTGATGGCCTGAGGCCAAATTATATAACTGCGTGTGAGTTTGGATTCCGGTCGTGTTGACCGATGTATAGTGGCCGTGTAGGCCTTGTATGTAAATTGGGATTGTCACCCGTACACGGGAGATGCTGCCGGATTTTCGTCTGGCAGGGTCTCCTTCGGGGCGTGACAGTTTGGATTCCGGTCGTGTTGACCGATATATAGTGGTCGTGTTGGCCTTGTATGAAAAATTGGTATTGTCACCCGTACAGGGGAGATGTTGTCGGATTTTTGTCTGGCGGGGACTCCCTCGGGGCGTGACATGTTGTACTATGCATGCGTGTGATGTGTGTTGTAATAAATTAGATTTATTGCTTTTTAATTCTTCCGCTGTCCACATGTTTACGAAACATGTTCGAACACACACTCGCTGCGGTGTCGGAAAACTCAACAATGCCTATCAAGGTCGATAAAGATCATTAATCTACTAATAAGCAAGTCAGGGTGGTTAAGCCTAAATTATACTATTTCTACCAGTTCAATCCTGGTATCAACCGAAATAGTAAATAAACAAATAAGCACATATAATAATAATATTCATTAGACAATAACATAAGCATTCACATACTAATGAAAATCAAATAGCCTAGAAGCCAAATAGAGTATAAATAGGTCAAGCAAATATAAGGTCAAAACAATACTAGAAAAACATAGAGTGGAAAGATAATATAACCTAAGTAATCAACTTAACCAAAATAATCATGCACTAAAATCAAAAGATCTAAAAATGTCAAAGAAGGAAGCACCCACCTCCGATGGACGAACACCAACTATCTCTAAATTCGAGGATTTACTTTAGCTCCCAACTCTATTATAATTAACTCATTAGTATTTTAACTAACTAGTGAACAACTATATAAATAACTCAACTAATCTCTTAATTGATTATCTAATCTAGTTTCATCGCTGCCTAATTATTTCCTTAAATATTTTTATTAAGCCACTATCATACATAATTAATTAGATTAATTATAACCTACTTGATCCAATTAACTATTTAATCGACCCCAAGCTCATTTAACTTAATTAGATTTATTTAAATCAACTAATTCCATTGACGGATTAATTACAATTTAATTCCATTGACTTAGTCAATTATTTATACCAATCTAACTAAGTAATTAAATTCCTTAATTAAACTAAATTAATTAGATTAATCATACTAATTTAATTTAATGCATTAATTCCATTAATAAGTTAACCCAAAACAGATTCATTACTTAAACCAATAAATCATATTTAATTAATAATTCAATTAATCTGTTAATTACTCTAAAACTAATTAATCATTTAAACCAAGGTAACTAAACTAATACTAATTAATCAATTATTCGATTTACACTTAGAATAATCAACTTAATAAATCTGGATTAATTAAACAAATTAATAACAATTCAATTAAATCCAAAATATAAAACAAATTAATCCATTAGCTAGTTTACTTAATCTAAGTTATTTAACTAATTAAATCTAGATTAATTGAAGGATTAATCAGTGTTAAATAAAATTTTTCTTTTTTCCTTATACCTACCTACGATGGCGACGAAATCTAGCGTTGTCAACGTCGAAGTTCGAGGGTGTCCGTCCATGACGGGCAGAACACGTCGGCGAAGCCAACGGAGGCGACGACGAAACCCCTGGAGGCAGCGACGAAACGGTGGTGTGCGTCGACGGTGCACGCGAGCTGATCCTTTGATCACGGTGTGCCTGAGCATGTGGAGAGAGGGAGGTCGGAAGTAAGGCTGGCAGTGACGGAGTTGGTAGCAGCGATCGTGGGCGGTGGCCACGCAATGCAGTCGTGCATGCAACGACTGAAGATGGCAATGTAAGAGGGGACGATGGTGGTGACGGGAGAAAAGAAAAAAAGAAACGACATGCCCCATTAACTTAAACCTAGGCTTATTTATAACTTAGGTTTGATTGAATTAATCAATCCCTAATTATGATCGGTCACCTCCCTTAACCAAGTCTAAAAAATTTATCCGGAAAATTTCTATTAAATAATTATATATATATTCATTTATTATTATTATTAGTTTTTTTTCATATATTACACTTTACGCTACCAAGACTATACACTTGGACTTATGTTGCGAAGACTATACCTTTGGACTTCGCATGCCAAAACTCATGCTTAGACTTTTTCTTTGCTAAGACTCATGCTTGAACTTTTCCTTTGTTAAGAACCATGCTTGGAATTTCTATGCCAAATACATATGACTTGGACTTCTCAATTGCCAAGACCATTCTTGGATTTTCCATGACAATTACATTGCTAATCATTTTGTCAAACATTAAAACACTACTCGAGTCAAACTCGAGTATGGTAAATTGTGACCTGAGCCGATTGCACCAACAATCTGCCTCTTTTGATGTTTGATAACACCTTTAAGTTAGGCTAACCAATAATTCCAAACTTAACTCTTCCAATGCCAAAGCATAGTGAATGTTTACCAAACTTAAGCCTCACTTCTCCCCCTTTAGCATACATCAAAAAAACTATCAAGGGTATCAATGTCTCATATACCAATATGATCTTACATTCTCCCCCCCTTTGGTTCAAAAATATCTAGGATGCCTTCACTCATTATAGTGATAAGTCACATATCACTAAATGAGAGACAATCCTCACTTCTTCAATTTTCCCCTTTGGTGAGCACAATTAGGGTTTCCTAACACAAACTCTTCATTTCTCCCCCTTTGAGGAAAAACTTAATCCATGATTTCTTGATGGATAATCTCCCCCTAAAGGCTTACTCCCCCTTGACCATTGCACCAACAATGTCCTTGGAGAGACCCTAAGCCAATATGAACTCTAAACAATCAAAATTAAGGGTAAAGATTCAACATTGAACTTTCACCTTCCTTAACATTCGATACTGAACCCTAAACACCTCTCCTAATCATTTTCAATGATTTTTCACCCTTCCAATGCTTTCCAAATCATATCCTACGGTTAGGAGCAGTTAGGGTAGCCTAAACATGTTGATAAATGGTTGAACAAATCTAGTTCATGTTGGGTTATTCCGAGCCGCAAAAACCGCTTTTTGCGTTGCGGAAACCTCGGAAGCCCCCGGCCACGGATCCGTGCGAAGAAGTATTAAAACAAAAACATGTATGTGCTTGTATAAAATACCCTAGATCTACCTTAGATCTATGAGATAAGAACGTTACCCTCGATGCGATGCCCTTCGCAAATCCCGCTCGTCCAAAAGTCCGCCGGAACTCGAGAGTGTCAAGTGCACACTCCTCTATGGTATCCACACAAGCAATAGGTGGAAGAAAAACACACTTGAGTGTGCTAGCACTCCTAGGGTGTCTCGGCAAGATGAGGAAGGAGAGGGAGAGAGCTTGAGAGGAAAAGTTCCAAGGTTGAAGATGAAGTCAATTAGCCACCAAAAATCAATACTCCATCTAATGGAGTGGCCGGCCACTTCATGGAGGGGGGTTACATGCATGCATGTAACTCCCATGACCCTTGATCTCCCTCATGATGTGGCATCAATTGACAAAGTCAATGATGATGTGGAGCATCATCATTGGCCGCCCATGCCAAGTCATCACCATGACATGGCATTTGGTCAAGTCAAACTTGACCTTTCATCTTCCCTCTCAAGTCAAGTCAAACTTGACCTCTAATCTCCCATGGTTGATCAAATCTAACCACTTGACTCAAGTCAATTTAATTTAATGAATCTTTATTCATTAATTTAAATTGATTTGATGAATCAAATCTCAATTAGACTCATTCAACACTTGAATCAACTTGAGTCTAACTCAATTAGTCTAATTTGGATTACTCTTAATCCAATTTGGTTCATCCCATGAACCTAATCCTCATGGTTCATCATATGAACCTAATCTCCATCTAATTGCTCTTATGTGTGTGACCCTATAGGTTCTTGTAACGTTGGCAATGTCCCTAAACCGATTTAGGAACATAAGCAATGAGCGGTATCTAGCAACACATCATTGCTACCCAAGTTACAAGAATGTTGAGCCCAACATCACCTTTGTGACTACTAATTGTGACTCTCACAATATGTGACAATGTCCCTCTATCCTTGACATCTAGATTGACCAATCGAGGCATAGACCGTGTCATCCTCGGTACAATCTAAATCTTGAACTCCAAGTAGACTCACTCTAATCAAATGAGCTCAATATCTCATATTGACTCATTTGGGCATGGCCATGCACTTCGTGGTCTCACTCTATCAAGAATATCGATGTCACCCCGTCCATATAGGAGGGATAGATCCCATCTACATCACTCACATCCCTCCGCATAATTCGTTACATACCCAGTAATCGCCTTTATAGTCCACCCATTTACGGGTGACGATTGACGAAGCCAAAGTATGCAACTCCTTATGTAGGGAACCATGGTGACTTCAGGTCTAAGGACTAATAGTCATACTAATAGCCACATGAGAAAGTATATGACACTCATATAACGATCCATGATACTTTCTCATGGCGGGTCATTCAGTATACATTCTCTAATGCATACCCATGTGTCAACTTGATATCTCATATCCATGACTTGTGAGATCAAGTCATCTTGTTGACCTACATGCTAGTCTCTACGCATTAACATTGTCCCTGAATGTTAATACTCGACTAGGAATGATTAAGAGTAGTGTTCTCTATATCATCTCATTATCGATTCAACCAATCGATTGATATAGATAAGAACCTACTACTCAAGGACATTATTATATTTAGTTATTTGGCACCAATACAAGTAAATATAATAACCATGCCTTTATAAATAGGAATATGATACAATAAAGTCCATACAACAATCATCATATGATTGGCTCTAGGGCTTTCACTAACAATCTCCCACTAGCACTAGTGCCAATCACCGTAGTATCTAATACCCAATGACCTAGTGTGACCATCATGCTTTTTCTGTGCCAAAGCCTTGGTCAAGGGATCTACGATGTTAGCCTCTGTGGGTACTCTGCAAATCTTCACATCTCCTCGATCGACAATCTCACGAATGAGATGGAAGCACCGATATATATTCGGCCTCTGTTGTAGAATCAATAACTGTGTCCTGCTTGGAACTCTTCCAGCTCACAGTGCTACCATTCAAGCAAAACACGAACCCTGACTGCGATCTGTAATCATCCTGATCAGTTTGGAAGCTGGCATCGCTGTAACCCTTTACAGCTAGCTCCTCATCGCCTCCAAATATCAAGAAATATTCTTTAGTCCTTCTCAAGTACTTAAGAATATTCTTATCGCTATCGATGGCGCTCACTGGATCGATCGTATCTACTCGCCATGCTCAAAGCATACGAGACATCGTGACGACGAGTACACAAGATGGCGCATATGATAGATCCTATAGCGTATGCGTAAGGGATCTTATCCATGCGTCTTCTCTCTAGAAGAGGGACTTTGAGTCTTCGAAAGACTCACACCATGTGACATCGACAGAAGTCCTTTCTTGGAATTCTGCATGGCAAACCGAAGTAATACCGTGTCAATGTATGTACTCTGACTTAGGCCAAGCAATCTCTTAGATCTATCTCTATAGATCTTGATGCCTAGAATACAGGCTGCTTCACCTAAGTCCTTCATTGAGAAGCACGTCCCCAGCCAAGTCTTCACAGACTGTAGCGAAGGGATGTCATTCCCAATGAGTAGTATGTCATCCACATACAGTACAAGGAACACAACTGTGTTCCCATTAACCCTCTTGTAGACACAGGGTTCATCTTCATTCTTGATGAAACCAAACTGTTTGATCGCATCATCGAATCGAAGATTCCAGCTCCGAGAAGCTTGCTTTAGCCCATAAATGGACCTTTGCAGCTTGCATACCTTCCCAGTATGCTGTGGATCTACAAAACCCTCAGGTTGTGTCATGTACACATCCTCGAGTAAGTTTCCATTCAGAAACGCGGTTTTGACATCCATCTGCCAGATCTCATAATCGTGGTATGCTGCAATAGCAAGCAAGATCCGAATGGACTTAAACATCGCCACTGGAGAAAAGGTTTCATCATAGTCAATACCATGAATTTGCTTGAAACCTTTAGCCACCAATCGACCCTTATAGGTATGCGTAAGTCCATCCATCCTTTCTCCTAAAGACCCACTTACACCCAATGGGTTTGACCCTTGTGGATCAACCAAAGTCCATACTTGGTTAGTGTACATGGATTCCATCTCGGATCTCATGGCGTCCTAGCCATTTCTCGTAATCTGGGCTCATCACCTTCTCGATAGGGAGGTAGGCTCATTCTCAATGAGCATAACGTCATCATGGTCGACAAGAGAAATGAGTATCTCTCAGCCGACGACGACACCATCGCACTGCCGCAAGAGGTAGGTCTACTTGAGCAGTGGTTGTTCCACAACTCTTTGTGCAACAACCTCATCACCCACAACACTTTGTGGTTCCTGTTCAGCCTCCATCAAGGCCTAGTGCTATGGTCCTTATCTTGAATTTCTTCAAGATCAAAGGTACTCCCACTAGTTTTTCTAGAAACAAAATCCCTTTCTAGAAAAACCCGTCTGCCACAAACACTTTGTCGCCGACTGGGAATGTAGATAATATCCCTTTGTTTCCTTGGGATATCCAACAAAATAGCACCTATCGGATTTGGGTCCCAGTTTATGCGAGACTTGGCGTCCAAGCGTAAGCCTCACAACCCCAAATCCTCATAAAAGACATCTTGGGATTTTTCCTGTCCATATCGTATATGGTGTCTTTACCACACTGATGGTACACGGTTAAGGGTAAAGGCTGCTGTGTCGAGCATATCCCCAAAAGGATATAGGAAGATCTGCATGTGACTCATCATAGATCGTACCATATCCAATAGGTCACGATTCCTCCTTTCGGATACACCATTCCATTTGTGGTGTTCCAGAGGAGTGAGTTGGGATAGAATCCACACTCAGTTAGATAGTCACGAAACTCATGGCTAAGGTATTCACCACCTCGATCCGATCAAGTATCTTAATACTCTTGCGTGGTTTTGTACTTCATTCTTGAATTCTTTGAACTTTTCAAAGGATTCAGATTTATGTGTCATAAGATACACATAAAGTCATCAAGTCATCAAGAATGTAATGAAGTACCTGTAACCACCTCTAGCAGCAACATTGAAAGGACCACATACATCACTATGTATAAGTCCTAACAAATCTGTTGCTCTTTCGCTATGTCCACTAAAGGGAGTCTTGGTCATCTTGCCTAAAAGGCAAGACTCGCATGCTTCATATGATTCAAAATCAAATGAGTCTAGCACCCATCCTTATGGAGTGAGATAAGCGACTCTCATTTATGTGACCTGCGACAATGCCGGAGATAGGTTTGGTTCAACTCATTTGATTTGAACCTCTTTGTACTTATGTTATAGATAGGGCTCTCTAAGTCTAGAAAGTAGAGTCCGTTCATTAGAGGTGCACTACAATAGAACATATCATTTAAATAAAGTGAACAACATTTGTTCTTTATTATAAATGAAAACCCTTTCTTGTCCAAACAAGAAACTGAAATGATGTTCTTAGTTAAAGCAGTACATAACAACATTCTTCTAATTCTAGTACAAGCCTGAGGGCGTAGATAGATCGAAGAACCCTTGCTCCATTGCCTACTCGTAGGTCCACCTTGCCCTTTGTCAATGCCTTGCTATTTCTCAGCCCCTGCACATTGGTACAAATGTGAGATGCACATCCGGTATCTAATACCCATGATGAAGAAATAGATAGATTGACTTCTATAACATTTATACCTGAAGTAGAAGTCTCACTTCTCTTCTTCTTAAGATCTTCGGTATTTCTTAGCATTACGCTTCCAGTTGTCCCGCTTCCTGCGAAGAATAGCAAGCCCCTTCATTGGCTACCCCTCCTTTGGGTTTAAGTTCTTTGCCTTTGCCCTTGGCTTGGGACTTTCCCTTACCTTTAGGCTTGCCCTTGCCTTTCTTTTTCTGCACCATCAAAATAGTGTCAGATTTACCCTTCTTAAGGTTAAGCTCTGCAGTTCTCAACATGCTGAGCATTTCAGGCAATGGCTTATCAATTTCATTCATGTTATAATTCATGACAAATTGATCGAAGGCTCTTGGCAAAGATTGCAAGATTAGGTCAGTGGCCAGCTCTTGGCCAAGTGGGAATCCCAGCCTTTGTAGGTTTTCTACGTACCCAATCATCTTGAGTACATATGTACCTACGGGAGTCCCGTCTTGCATTTTGGACCCAAATAATGCCTTAGAGACTTCATATCTCTCATGCCTAGCTTGTCCTTGATATAGTTGACGAAGATGTCCAACCATATCATAAACATTCATGAACTCGTGTTGCTTCTGAAGCTCAGAGTTCATGGTCGCGAGCATTAGACATGACACATCTAATGCATCATCTTGATGCTTCTTGTAAGCATCTTTGTCACCGTGAGGCATCGCGTGTGGAGGTGCCTCCGAATGGGCCGCCCAGATGTACAGCCTTCCTTTCTTGGGTGAGAACACTCTCGTGTTCCTGTATCACCCAGAAATTTGCTCCATCGAGCTTGTCCTTCTCAAGGACGATCGCAGAGAGAGTGTTCGTATTGTTTGACATAGTAATCTACAACATACAATGCAGAGGATTAATATCATATTCCTTTTATCATTTAATTAGGCCTTTAATCAAATGATGCTCCCACTAAATTATAGGAATTTTGTAGAATCGAGTTATGGATGTGGTCAAACCACTTTTACAAGATTCATACAAACTAGCTATAATTCTTTCGGGACAATATCCACATCATACTAATCCTTGAGTTAGCTTTGGCTAAATCGCCGAATAATTATTACTATCGGTGGGTAACACATTACCGATTACATCTCTATGCAACTCTTGTTTATAGGATTAAGACCCACATTTACAAAAGACCTTGAGTTAGCTTTGGCTAAATCGCCCAAGATTTAGTGTAAATGCGATCTTAACCTATCTTTCCAACGATTGGAATATGCCTATAGTTCTACTCGATCCAATTGAGTTAACTAGTTTTGCTCAATCTAATTGAGCTTACTCTAACCCGAGTCGTGATAGGCGGGACCAAGATTGTCCCTCCGCACCCTACCAAGATAATATGCGTTGCTCTGCTTTGGCAGATTCAACAACAACAAATGATCGAGGTAGTGATGGGTATCAAGGCTCGGTAGGCATTTTCGAGTTGATTCGATTATGATCTAATCTAATCGTAATGTGTATCTTATACGCATTTAGGCCTTTATTATCCTATATTAGCATGCATCATATACATACATTGATTATTCTAGCATGCATCATATACATACAAGAAAATTAACCTAGCATGCATCATATACATACAAACATGTTTCTACTAGCATGCATCACATACATACAAGCAAAATCAATTAAATATACATATATATATATCAACATATATATATATCATTAAATGTGATATAGTCATGGCCCTACTACGATCTTCTCAAGCCAATGAGAAGATCGGACGGTCAACCTAAGGCTAGCGGCTTCTCCAAGCGCTTCCTTTGACCGCCATGTGTCGTCGTCACCCTTCTCGTAAGCTCGTCTTCAAGTGGACTTTCCACCGCTCCATTTTTGTACATTACAAATGCGAAACTCGAGTTACATTCGAGTCTAAAACTATTTATAACTAGAATATTAAAAGAATAGGTGCGACGCGCAGGTCGCAAACACTTTACAACACGCACAACCACAAAACGACGCAGCCGTATTATGAATTACAACACACTTAATCCAATTCAATTGGGTTATTGGGCCATGACAATCACAGAATTATACATAATTCTAAATTATGTATTTTTACAGAAATTTCTATAATTTTTCCTAATTTATTTCGAATTTATGAGTCAACTCTCGGTCCCGCTAAGCGGTTTAAGGCGATCGCAAGGACATGGCCCCTTTCGGGATAGGGAAGCGCCCTACCGCAAAATAAACTTCGCGAGTGTCCCTACAATGATCTTACAGCGACTTAAGTCGCTGTCCCAAAAACCTAAAGCGAGAACTCGCCGATTCGGAGAGTTTTTCTCGACGGTTGAAGCCTACGAGTGTCCCAACACTCGTTGCTTCGACTCTACGAGAAAAATACCCAAAAATTCTATAAAATAAGAAAATTTACAGAAACATATAAATCTGTAATTTTTATATCTAATATAAAAACAACCAAAAACGAAACACATACATGCTTCGCACGTGGCTCTGATACCACTGTTGGGTTATTCCGAGCCGTAAAAACCGCTTTTTGCGTTGCGGAAACCTCGGAAGCCCCCGGCCACGGATCCGTGCGAAGAAATATTAAAACAAAAACATGTATGTGCTTGTATAAAATACCCTAGATCTACCTTAGATCTATGAGATAAGAACGTTACCCTCGATGCGATGCCCTTCGCAAATCTCGCTCGTCCAAAAGTCCGCCGGAACTCGAGAGTGTCAAGTGCACACTCCTCTATGGTATCCACACAAGCAATAGGTGGAAGAAAAACACACTTGAGTGTGCTAGCACTCCTAGGGTGTCTCGGCAAGATGAGGAAGGAGAGGGAGAGAGCTTGAGAGGAAAAGTTCCAAGGTTGAAGATGAAGTCAATTAGCCACCAAAAATCAATACTCCATCTAATGGAGTTGCCGGCCACTTCATGGAGGGGGTTACATGCATGCATGTAACTCCCATGACCCTTGATCTCCCTCATGATGTGGCATCAATTGACAAAGTCAATGATGATGTGGAGCATCATCATTGGCCGCCCATGCCAAGTCATCACCATGACATGGCATTTGGTCAAGTCAAACTTGACCTTTCATCTTCCCTCTCAAGTCAAGTCAAACTTGACCTCTAATCTCCCATGGTTGATCAAATCTAACCACTTGACTCAAGTCAATTTAATTTAATGAATCTTTATTCATTAATTTAAATTGATTTGATGAATCAAATCTCAATTAGACTCATTCAACACTTGAATCAACTTGAGTCTAACTCAATTAGTCTAATTTGGATTACTCTTAATCCAATTTGGTTCATCCCATGAACCTAATCCTCATGGTTCATCATATGAACCTAATCTCCATCTAATTGCTCTTATGTGTGTGACCCGATAGGTTCTTGTAACGTTGGCAATGTCCCTAAACCGATTTAGGAACATAAGCAATGAGCGGTATCTAGCAACACATCATTGCTACCCAAGTTACAAGAATGTTGAGCTCCAACATCACCTTTGTGACTACTAATTGTGACCCTCACAATATGTGACAATGTCCCTCTATCCTTGACATCTAGATTGACCAATCGAGGCATAGACCGTGTCATCCTCGGTACAATCTAAATCTTGAACTCCAAGTAGACTCACTCTAATCAAATGAGCTCAATATCTCATATTGACTCATTTGGGCATGGCCATGCACTTCGTGGTCTCACTCTATCAAGAATATCGATGTCACCCCCGTCATATAGGAGGGATAGATCCCATCTACATCACTCACATCCCTCCGCATAATTCGTTACATACCCAGTAATCGCCTTTATAGTCCACCCATTTACGGGTGACGTTTGACGAAGCCAAAGTATGCAACTCCTTATGTAGGGAACCATGGTGACTTCAGGTCTAAGGACTAATAGTCATACTAATAGCCACATGAGAAAGTATATGACACTCATATAACGCTCCATGATACTTTCTCATGGCGGGTCATTCAGTATACATTCTCCAATGCATACCCATGTGTCAACTTGATATCTCATATCCATGACTTGTGAGATCAAGTCATCTTGTTGACCTACATGCTAGTCTCTACGCATTAACATTGTCCCTGAATGTTAATACTCGACTAGGAATGATTAAGAGTAGTGTTCTCTATATCATCTCATTATCGATTCAACCAATCGATTGATATAGATAAGAACCTACTACTCAAGGACATTATTATATTTAGTTATTTGGCACCAATACAAGTAAATATAATAACCATGCCTTTATAAATAGGAATATGATACAATAAAGTCCATACAACAATCATCATATGATTGGCTCTAGGGCTTTCACTAACAGTTCAGTCGAAATCAGCTTCAGTAGTTGACTCGATTAGAATCAATCGACTTCAATAAACATCAGTCAACTGATTTCTGTAAATGAAAAAATCTGGTTCAAAAATTGAATTTGAATAATTTATAAGTAATTATACGTAATTTGAAAAATAATAAAACTTCATACATATAATACTTATGTCAATCATTATTGGTGAAAAATATTTTTATATAAAAATACCCATTAAATTGTGAGATTGATACAAAGTTCAAAACCAATGATAACTTCAATATTTTGAGTCTACTTTGTATCAACTTTATCAATGGTGATTGCTATTAAAAGATAAATTTCACCAAGGTTTTTTAAAATCATTTTAAAATCTTATTTTAAACCATGATTTATGAGCTAGATGTACATGACTTGTACATTAGCGCTCCTCATGATTCATTAATATCCTGTTATGGGATTGAGTTCATCTAGATACAAGAACTATGCACCTTGAACTTAACTCATTTTTCTAACATCTTACATGTGTCTAGGTTGTATCAATACATACACATGTCAATTTAATGTGAGATGTGAATTTTATTTCTTTCTAGTATATGGTCTTATGCATTTTTTTAGGCAACTCTATTTGATTCCCTTATCATGGGACTTCAAATCATGTCATTGTCCTTAATTAATTCAATTTTATTAACCTAAATGCATGAATGATTATCATGACATACAAATGTGCATAATTTAAAGCATTTGTCAATAACTCATGATGTCATGTCATTATAAAATTTTAGTCTAAGCATAAGCATGATATATCTTAACCTAAGTATTAATCATGACATTATAAAATGATAAGATGAACATGAGATCATGAAATAACATATGACAAACAAAACATGACAAATATATAAAATACCAAGGTATAGAGTACCCAAGTTTTAGAGCAAATTTACCATTTTATAGAATTATATCCATTTTTCCATAATACTAATTTTCCCTCAAATGTGCCAAAAACTCAAAATGGCACACCATTGACTCTAACCTAGTTTGTGTCAATTGTGATCAATTTTTCAACCTTCTTAACTTCTATTGGCACATCCTAAAATCCTTTAGGATATAAATCCAAACTTTTTCAATTTCACCATGGTTAGGTTAGCTACCCATCCAATTGAGATTGACGCACTCTAACCCATCTAGCTGAAGGAATCATGCTCCTAGGAACCCAAAATCTATTTGAGCTCATTGGGTTTGTAGAGGAATCGTTGATCGCTAGAGGGGGTGAATAACGTCGTGCTTCCTCGCTTGATGGAATTCAATCATGCTTGTCTATTATTTGTTAGTATGCACAACGAAATATAGAATAAAGCATAAATGAAATACACAAATACAACACAAGCATATAACGTGGTTCAGAACCTTAGGATTCTTACTCTATGGGACGAGCTCAAATGAGCTCTAGTGATGCACACCATCACTAATACACTCCTTCTCGGAACAATTCGGAGGTGAAACCTCGTACAAATGATTACAAAAGATACAAGAAAATAAAATGAAATACAAATAAAAAAAGTTTTACAAAGAATGCTTTGAATGTTTAATCTTTGGTTGCTTGAAAAATACCTTGAAGGTCTGGAATGCAACAACAATTTCCCTTCAAAATACTTTAAGAACCATGGCCAAAATCATCCTCTTCGAGCTCCTTATAAAGCTGCAACTCAGCCTAATTTTGCCTAGAAGTTGATTGTCCATACCTAGCAGTCGACTACAATTGTATTCGTTGTCTCATAACGACTTAATCCATGCTGGAAAAACTCCAACGAATACCTGACCAGTCGATTGCCAAACCCTAGCAGTCGATTGCTGCTCCGTCAGTTGATTGCCTCGTTGACTATGGAACTTTCTATAGTCGTGGCCGCAAATAGTAGTTGATTGCCCTCCATGGCAGTCGACTGCCCAAGGCTGGCAGTTGACTGCCAAGGTCACATGGCCGAAGTCAAGCACCAGTCGACTGGTCATAATCTCAGTCAACTGCTCAGAGTCGACTCGGCTGCCAAGTGTCAAAATACTTGACCAGTCGACTGGTCCATAGCCCCAGTTGATTGATAAACCTCATCCATGAGGTTTAATCCAAGTATGATGCCCTCATACTTGATACACCACCCTTAGCTTAGACCTAAGCCTTCTAGCCCCCTCTATTAGCCTCACGCCTATCAGATCCCTCTAAGTCATCCATGACTTCTTCATTTATACGTTAGCCTTCAGCTACTTCCATCGACTATTGTTAAGCTAATCGGGGTTACACTGCCAAGGTATATTTGGGCTTACGTTGTCAAGACACACGCTTGGACTTTATGCCGCCAAACATTGGACTTATGCTGCCAAGATAACTGCTTGGACTTTATGCTGCCAATATCACACCCTTGGACTTTCTCAAATGCCAAGACCCATACTTGGACTTTCCAATTGCCAAGACCCATCCTTGGACTTTCCATGCCAAATACCCATGACTTGGAACTTTCTATTGCCAAGACCCATGCTTGGGACTTTCCATGCCAAGTACACAAGACTTGGACTTTCCATGCCAAGTACCCATGACTTGAACTTTACCATTGCCAAGACCCGTGTTTGGACTTTCCATGCCAAGTACACAAGACTTGGATTTTTTATGCCAAGTACCCATGACTTAGACTTTACTATTGCCAAGACCTATGCTTGGACTTTTCCATGGCAAGTACACAAGACTTGGACTTTCCATGCCAAGTGTCCCACTTGGACTTCTCCATCATATGGTCAACTATATGTCAACCATATACTCAACCCATTGTCAAACAATAAAATACTACTTGAGTCAAACTCAAGTCTGGGCAATCATGATCTGGGTCGATTGCACCAATAGGGTTAACTAGGTATTCACTAAGGATGACCTCCCTAGATACCTTCCTTATGATCCTCCTAGGCTTTGAAGCCTTGGTCATTTGGGTCTTATCTAGGTTTACCTTAGGGAGTAACTCCCTTTGTAACCTTGTTAGTGACTTTCCTAGGTTTTTTTGAAACCTTAGTCACTAGATACACATCATGGTCAACTTTAGGGATGACCTCCGTTGTGACCTTGACTTTCCTAGACCTAGACTTAGTTCCATAGTCAAATGGAACATTGTGGTAGATTGGCATGACTTCCTTGGACTTAGGTTTGTGACTCAAACCTTTCCTATCCTTGGAAAGCTCTTGCTTCCAAAACCCTATATTTTGACTATTTGACCCTTGAATTGCATTTTCCATCTTCCTAAGGATATTTTCCATTTTCTCAAGCTTTAACCTAAAAACTTGATTTTCAATTTCTAATATTTCCAATTTTGAATTTTCATTATTCTTTGGGAATGACTCTTCCTAGGCATATGTCTAGTCCATTTAGAGTTGATGCCTATGTTGTTCTCTATCTTCCTAATAGTTTCCTTAGGTAGAATAGTTCTAGGATTGTTGATTCTAGATTTTTCCTTGGATCTAATCTCACAACTCGTAGCACATAAACAAAGGTATTTGTTTATAGCATGCTTTTTATCATGATGAATAACAAGGAAATTATTAACATATAAATAAGGCCTATTTCTAGCATGCTTTTTGTTATGATTAAAGAAGGAGCATAATTAAAAGTGACCTTAGGGTTTGCCTTAGCTCCCCCTACATTTGAGACTTCTCCTTTGCCCTTGGTTTGCTTCCTCCCCCTAGGGCATTGACTTCTATAGTGGCTCCTTTGATTCCACTTGAACCACACAATGTGCTCCTTACTCTTAATTGTTGGGGCTTCGACCTCTTTGGACTTGTCCTTGACTTTAGGTGCCTGTTGAATCTTCTTGACTTTTTTTTGGACATTTTCTCTTATAATGTCCATGTTCCCTACTCTCAAAACACATAATATGATTTTTATCTTTATTTATTGTGCTCGAGTTACTTAGGATAAAATTTTGAATTTTTTCTTCATCTCTTCCAGATGTTGAAGCTTCTTCTTGCTCTTCCTCTGGTGTGGAAGGTCTCTCCTCCCCTTTAATCCTAGAGGTGGAGGCTTCCTCCAATTCTTCTACCTCTTCTACTGACCTGGATGTTAATTCCCTTTCAACCTCTGAATCCTCAAGCTCTAGAGAGGATGATGATGATTTTCTTTCTTCTTAAGCTTGAGAGGATGAACATTCCTTCTCGACTTCCTTGAATTCTTCTTCACATAGGGTCGTTAAGGGGTTCTCGTGGAACTTGATCAACTTGTTCCATAACTCATTAGCATCACTATAATTTTCTAGTCTACACAAAATGTCGCTGTTGGGATGTATAATGAAAAGTCTATCTTTTGTATGAACATCTTTATTTTGAAATAAGAATCACATGATCATTGTTTGCATATTTTTATGGCTATGCATATTTGAATGAGTTGGAAGTCCTTAGAGCTGAGATCGATGGGGAAACCCAGGTCGATATCATTCTCTAGTCTCTACCTAGGAGTTTTGAGTAGTTTCGCCTAAACTACAACATGAACAAGAGGTTGTATTCGTTGGTGGAGCTTCTGACAGAACTCCAGGCGGCAGAGGGACTATTTCGTCAGAGTGCTCAGGCACATGCCATGGTGACCCAAAAGGTTTCTACTTCTAAGCCGAAAGGAAAGAAGAAGAAGAAACAAACTGGGACAAAGGCGGTGGGACGAACTCAGGGAGGAGTGAAGAAGCCGAAAGGCAAGTGCTTCACTTGTAAAAGGGGAAGTCACTTCTTCAGTACCACTGGTACAAGAGAATATACCACAAGTCACTACACCGCGTGTTACAGAGGATACATAGGTGATACCTCGTCGTAGTGGGAGGGTTGTGAGACAGCCTGATAGATTCATGTTCTTGGGAGAATCTTCTGATTTGGTCCCTGGCGAACATGAACCTGATCCTTGGACATATGATGAGGCAATCCAAGATAAAGATGCAGCATCTTGGCAAAGTGCAATGAATACTGAGATTGAATCTATGGATTCAAATCAGGTCTGGGAGCTAGTGGAACCACCCGATGGTGTAAAAATCATTGGATGCAAGTGGATCTACAAAAGAAAGAGAGGAATAGACAGGAAGGTTGAGACCTTCAAAGCCAAGCTTATTGCGAAGGGGTATACTCAGAAAGAGGGTATCGATTATGAGGAGACCTTTTCGCCAGTGGTCATGCTTAAGTCTATCCGGATTCTCTTATGCATTGCAGCTCATATGGATTATGAGGTGTGGCAGATGAATGTCAAGACAGCTTTCCTTAATGGAAGTCTTGAGGAAAACATCTATATGAAGCAACCAGAGGAATTCATTGCGAAAGGCAAAGAGCATCTTGTATGTAAGCTTAATCGGTCCATTTATGGATTGAAGCAAGCTTCAAGGTCTTGGAACATCCGATTTGATGAAGTAATTCAGTCTTATGGATTTATTCAAAGTCCGGATGAGTCTTGTGTATACAAGATATGTGACGGAAACGTAGTGGTATTTCTTGTACTATACGTAGATGACATTTTGTTGATTGGCAACAATATCAAGGTGTTATCGGATGTAAGGGTATGGTTGTCCAAACAGTTTGATAAAAAAGACTTGGGAGAAGTGGGACACATCCTTGGGATCAAGGTTATAAGGGATCACAGGAAAAGGATGTTGTGCTTATCCCAAGCTTCATACATAGACACGATTATGGATCGTTTTAGCATGCAGAACTCCAAGAAGGGTTTTCTACCTTTCAGGCATGGAGTTCCTTTATCTAAGGAGATGTGTCCTAGAACATCTGAGGAGATAGAGGAGATGAAGGTAGTTCCTTATGCTTCGGCAGTAGGAAGCCTCATGTATGCGATGCTATATACGAGACCAGATATCTACTTTATCGTGGGCATGGTCAGCAGATATCAGAGTAATCTAGGGCAGGGACATTGGACTACGTTAAAGCATATATTGAAGTACCTGAGAAGGATTAGGGATTATATGCTAGTTTATCAGGCAGACCAATTACTCCCTGTGGGTTACACAGATTCCGACTTCTAATCAAACAGGGATAACAATAAGTCTACCTCAGGTTTTCTATTTACTTTGGGAGGTGGAGCCATTGTATAGAGAAGTGTCAAGCAGAAATGCATGGTGGACTCCACCATGGAAGCTGAGTATGTGGCAGCCTCTGAGGCGGCCAAAGAAGTTGTGTGGCTCAGGAACTTCCTGATGGACTTGGATGTGATTCCTGGTTTGCCCAGAACTATCACAATTTATTGTGATAATAGTGGTGCAGTTGCAAACTCGAAGGAACCATGAACCCATAAGGAAAGTAAACACATAGAGCGCAAGTACTACATGATACGAGAAATCATAAAGAGAGGAGAAGTTGCTGTGGCCAAGATTGCATCGGAGGATAACCTGGCAGATCCTCTCACTAAGGCCCTTCCGGAGAGAGCTTTTGATAGGCATGTGGAGGGAATGGGGATCAGATGTATGGCAGTTTGAGGACAGCATAGTCTTTTAGTATAAGTGGGAGATTGTTGGAATGTATACTGAAAAGTCTATCTTTTGTATGAACATCTTTATTTTAAAATAAGAATCACATGATCATTGTTTGCATATTTTTATGGTTATGCATATTGTCTAATACATTACATTGTAGATAACATGGTGTGTTGTGTCACACGGGAGATCATGTTATCGGCTCCTTGTAAAGTATAAGTATAGGCTCGCAACCGAGATGACTTTGGACAAACCATTAGTATGGTTATAGTGTGATTTGATATTGGTTTGTCTTGATCATAAAATCACACTAGTACGCTTTGTGTGTATTGAGCAGGACCGACTTAGAGGTGATTCGATTTATTACTGACTACATAATCGAATCAGACCTTGGATATTATATTGTACATACTCTTAATCCCGATATAATAACGGGCACATATACTTAGTATTCATTTCTTTGATTTACCAATGGGCGAGATTTATAGATTAAATCGATAGGCTCGGTAAGTTGGAAAATGATATTATTTATATGGTGTGTCGTTGATTATAGGAGGAAACCGTGTCCTATATATTAGGATGATGATGTCCCCTTGAGTAGCTCATAAGGTTCATCATGTAAACCCAGCAGGTGGACTTGGTCCGGCATGATGAAAAGGTTGAGTTGTACTACTCATGGAGTTAAATGTTGATTAATTAATGGTCAGTAAATTAATTAATCGACGGACATTCGAGATCTTAAACACGGGGAGAAAATGTACATATAATATATAGAGCCCATATTAACTTATGGGGGTTGGTGAGGTAGATCAATGATAATCCTTTAGTGGATTGGATTATCATTAATGGATCGGACTTTATGTGGGCTTGATCCATTAGGTGGCCAAGATCCAACTCCTCCTCATGGTCCCTATTGTATCCTATTAATACCTCATGAAGCCTAGATCCAATGGATGAAAACAAAACTCTAGATCCAAAGGTAGAGATTAAATCTCTAGATCCGACGGTTGAGATTAAATCTCTAGATCCGACGGTTGAGATTAAATCCCTAGAACCAATGGTGGAGATTAAAACAAGGCTTATCCCTAAACTCTATAAAAGGAGCCTTTAGGGTTGGCGTGGAGAACAATCAAGGGAAGCAAGGGTGTTAGTAGTTGGCGGCAAGAGGTTGGAGCTAGGGTTTGGAGTTTGGCGGCACCAAATAAGGAAATACTTTCCTTGTCTTCTTCTTCTCCATTGGTGGCCGGCGTCCATACAGCCCCTCTCCCTTCTTGGCCGGCGTCCAAGCCTAGCTCTCCTCTTCTCCTTGGCCAGTGGAACCAAGGCTTAGGGTCCTCCCTTGAAGCTTTTGGGCGGCAACCATTCTTTCTCCTTCTCCTTGTTGGCCGACGGCAAGTAACTTCCTTGTTGCTTGTTGGTTGGATAAAGGAAGGAGAAGGGTCTTGTTTCTATTCTTCCTCTTGCTCGGAATGAGCAAGGAAGGAAGATTGGTGATCTAGGAGCTTCAACTTTTGGTAGATCATCGCCCACACGATGTCCGAAAGGAGGAAGGTCAAACAATAGAAGATCGAGAGGTATATCGATTCTCTATTTTCATTTGTTACATGTTTATACTTGTTTTTCAATTATATGCATGATATATATTCTGTTTTGTGGTTAAATATACTTGGACCCCGAACATAAACACAAAAGTCGGCGATCCGTACATCGTCTATTCCATGGATATTCGTAGAATAGAGGTTGGTCGCTTGAACAACAAGTTTGTTCAAGTGACTACTCTAATCTAATAGCACGACGATGACAAGGTTGTTTGGGCAATCCCTCTTGTCAAGGATAAATTTTTTTATTCGGGGACGTAGAAGGGATCGTCATGAACAAGCAACCGAGTTGAAGTGGGAAGCGAAGTTTCCCCTCCCAACAGTCGCCAGGTATCAAATTTACCAATATTTTAGTTACCTTGACGATTGCCTTGAATTTTTGCCATTTCTCCTTGGTCCACCTCTTCATTTTGAGGATTTCTCCCTTCTTTCCCCTCAGGGTATCGAATCCTATAATAATGGCAAACCAATTTACGATATTGGACATTAGAAAATATTCTATCCTATGGAATTGTGATGTCGTCCCCCAATCTATCTTGAAATTCCATTTCTTCTAGTGTGTTGCTCTCTTGGAGGTTAGTCCTTTACATAACGTCCTCACTTTGATACCACTTGTTAAGGATCAAAGAGATTTGTTCTTCTGAGAGCCTCGAGCTCTGATACCAATTGTAGGGATCGATGTGGTTGCGCTAGAGGAGGTGAATAGCATTTCGCCGATTTCTTTTTCGTTTGATGCGTGCTAGTCTATAATCATTAGTATGCACAGTGGAATATAGAAATACAATAAAGAGAAATACAAAACAAGCACACAAACATTACATAAATATTTGACGTGGTTCGGAACTAGGATTCATACTCCACGGGGCGGGCTCAATAGCGACCTCTAGTGATGCACACCACCACTAATAAACCTCTCCTTCTCGGTATGACACCGGAGATGGAGAAATCTCGTACAAATATCTTACAATAATAAGAATGAAATACAAGCAAATACAAAGAAAATGCAATAACAATGTAAAGAACACTTTACAAGAACTTGAATGCTTTGCTTGCTTGATGGTTGCTTTGAAAGGCACTTGAAGATCTGGAATGCAACAGCAATTCCTCCCCAAAATCATCCTAAAAGCTGATGCAAAATCCTCCTTCTCGAGCTGCTTTTATAACCTGCATCGGGCTGATTTCGGACCTAGTAGTCAACTGGCAAAAGACACCAGTTGACTGCTCTCCTATCCGTTGTCTCACAACGACTCCATCCATGTTGGAACTTGCCCAATGGATACCCATAATAGTTGACTACCCTTACCAATAGTCGACTGCTTCCCAGTAGTCGACTGGCCAATCGACTATGTGACATTTTGTCCCCTGGCTACTTAATTCCAATCGACTACTATACCCTAACAATCGACTATTATGGACCAATCGAATGCTAAATCTTAGCAGTCAATTACCAGAGCCACATACTAGCAGTCGAGCTTCAGTCGACTACTTGACCAGTCGATTGAGGATAATCCCAGTCGACTACTCTGAGTCAACTAGGCTTCCAAGTGTCAAACACTAGACCCATCAACTGTCTATGTTACGCCCCGAAAGTGTGCTGAGCCGAAAAACAAATGGACAACATCTTCCCTGTACATGGAAACATATCCTATTTATACAAGGCCATTCGACCAAACTGTCTCAACAACATATAAAAAAATGTAAATACAACAAAACACAGTAGAAACTATCAAAACAAAATAACAACTACATACAGTGCATACGGTATGACTAACATCAAAACATGAAGAAAGCATCGTCAAAACCCGCACCAACATGTGCGTACATCAACCACAAGTACCACACTACAATCCACCATATAAAACCAAAGACATATCGAGAAATACATGGAATAGCCAAAACTTAGACCCTCGGATGTGAGATGAGAGGTTGCCAGCCAGCGTTACTCCAAGCCTATCATGGAGTCGAGTACCTATTACCTGGGTGACAAGAAACCCAAGGTCTATGGTGGTGATAGTACAAAACTCAGCGGTAATAAGAATAAAAGTACATGCATAATTTATATATATCACATGCGAGTCAATAATATGCTGTCTAAAGGTATAACAGGTATACAATAACAGTTATAACAACTATATAACTAAACTGATCAGCAATATCAACATAAGGTACTGACATACTTGAAGATCGACAACGATGCAACTCATACAACCTAAGTATAAGTAATAAAATGCAACACCTACAACATGGTAGAGTAAATCTAACTCTATAAGCAACAAACCACCATACTAATACCCTATGACAAATACAACGATGAATCGGGTCAATCTCGTATTATCTCAAGGTACTGGTCAAAGGTATACGACAGTCTGACCAACACATACACAGGTATCTTGCACACTATCATATAGAAAATGCAATAACATGTATGATGATGAACAAATAAATGCATCAAGGATAGTACAAACAAAAGTAACATCACAATAAGCATATATATAGACTGCATCTAAATATATACACTAATCACAATCATCCATATATATATATATATATGCAAAACGCCATAAGACTAGGCAATGCAGAATGCATGGTCATGCCGGCTCACTCTAAAGCTACCACGACCCCAGTGTGGCCTCGGTGGCTCGACATGACAACTGTCTCAACTCAACACCAACCACTACTCTCGAGTAGCCAGTGGACAGTATGGTAAAGTAGCATATAAGCATAAAGAGCTAGCTACACGATGGGGGTCCCTGCTATTGGCCACTCCGACAGTCACTACCCATGAGTGGTCGAGTGTCACACACACAGGACAACTGCACGCAACTCCAACTACCACCGTCTATAGTGGTAGAGTGCGGCACAACAATGCTCTGCCCTCCCACCAGTTACTCCTCCATGAGTAACCTAAGAGGTAGGTTAACTGATGACCCTCTCAACCACAAGGGAGACCAAGTCGCCAGCATGCATATAAATGACATGAATGCACAGTCATACAAACATATATTCACTACAGACTCTCTATCCTACAAAGAGTCATACCAATTTGATCAATACACTCTCTATCCTACAGAGAGTCATACGCAACTGATCATAACACTCTCTATCC
Source organism: Wurfbainia villosa (assembly GCA_025175895.1). Taxonomy (NCBI): domain Eukaryota; kingdom Viridiplantae; phylum Streptophyta; class Magnoliopsida; order Zingiberales; family Zingiberaceae; genus Wurfbainia; species Wurfbainia villosa. The sequence continues at coordinate 102,594,317 of CM045994.1, forward strand.
TGCAGAGAGTCATACTCGACTGATCAACATACTCTTTATCCTGTAGAGAGTCGTACTCAATTGATCACAACACTCTCTATCCTGCAGAGAGTCATACTAGACTGATCACAACCAAGCTAGGATCATCGGTCCGTAGTGACACACTATCCACAATCCACATGACTAGACATATGTCCACAACACTCTCTCTATTCCATAGAGAGACATACTCAACTGATCAACACCCAAGCTAGGACCTCCAGTCCGTAGCGACGCTATATCGACAAGTCACACATCCATACCCGACGACATGATCCATAGTGGATATGTACACAATATCAAGATCTAACATGAAAACTCAACTTTACTTCTAGAATCACCCCTGGATGATTTATCTAAATTGCACAATTCAGTTTTACAACCGAATTTAGCTACGTACACATAGGTAAACCACTACAGGTCCACTTACCCTAACATCTATAATTCATAACAAAGATGAATGAATAGATAACAATAAAAATAGAGTATTTAAGTGCAAAGGAAAAAGTATCAAGCATCAGAAAAACTAGAGTGGAGTCAAGGTCAAAGTGACAATAATATGAAGTTATATACTTCAGGGTTTAGTTGCTACTTGACCAGGGTAGGAAATTACCCACCTACTATAAAGCTCGAAATAAATATCTTCACGCCCACGGACCTGCCTTGTATCCACGTCCTGAGCATATCATAACATTTATAGTTAAGTGCAAGCATACAACGAATAATCGAATCGAATCCTACATCAACTTCGCATCCCGATCAACTAGATTGATCTAGTTATCCTATTAACCTAATCAAGATTTCACATTAATCCCTCATCTTGTATAGTTAACACCATAATTAAATCCACCATTTCCAATTAACGAATATGCTAACCTACAACTTTCAACTCCATACATAACTACATAATAGATTTATCCATAGCCCCATTTGTAGCCGAGATCAGAGCATCACACAGCTCGATCAACAACCGACATTTCATACTAATTTAGGGACCTGATGAACCTCAAACCAAACCCTATTCACAACCCCTACCACAAGGGCACAAAAAGAGTATCCATACGGTACTCGTCTACTACATTAACCTCACCACAACATCCATGTTGTTCAGCCTAACAACACAGTCAAAACATAGGTCAATACACATCTCACCTCAAGATCAATCAACACTTCAATCCATATCGCCACTGTCCCTCTTGAACTCACAAAGTAGCACCCACAATCACACGGGAGCCCTTCATAACCCACCGCTACACCAAATTAGGGATCTAACCAACCCTAATTGGAACCCAGCTTAATCCTCAGCCATTTACAACCATGTTCACACCAAATTAGAGGTCTAACCAACCCGAAGTGAATCACACAACTAATCCACAGCCTAACAAACCTCCAGCTTAGCCCACCTCTCTGATCACGCTGTTCACTGGACAGTCCAATGCAAAACAAAACGTCGCTGCCCTATCACCACTCCGACAAAACCACTCCTTCACAGGCAGCAATTTCCTTGCTCACAATCGCACAACCGGCCGAAAAAACCCCAACTAATAGTCGCACCTCTCCAACAGCAGCCTATAACTGGCATATCCATCTACAAAAAACCCAACGCCCACCACAAATATCATATATAGAAATTGACAGATGAAAAGCACAGGTTAGATCAATCTTACTAGTGATTGGAACCTCCCCCTCGACAGTTCTCCTCCCCAATTGCTCAGTTCATCGGAAAGCTCCACCTCCGACTAGAATGACCCACCGCAGTGACACCGTCGACATGCTGTTCGCATAAGAAAACAAGCTGAGATGGACGAGATCAACTGAAACCAGCAAAGAATCGTGCCCTAACCTTGCTTCGGCGACCACCGTGAGATCCGTGGAAGTAGCTCTCTATTGCGGTGATAAAGCCGCTAATTGGCTCATACGAAGAGGTTGACGAGAGCCGGAGAAGAAGAATCAAGATTCCCTCCTACCGGATCTTCCACCGAGAACAACATCGACAGCAGTGAGGAGATGGGAAGGTGAGAGTTGTCGTGAGAAGAAGAGATCACAAGGGGAAAAATCACGAGAGGGAAATGCTCGGGTGGTTCGGCGGTGAGAAACGAAAAACGGAAGTGGCGTTAAACGACTGGCATTAAGGCAAAAAAAAAAAATGGGTCGAGCAATAAAATATCAGTCGGGTTTTTACCCTATAAGACTAAATCTAAGTTTAATTAACTCATTTAGTCATACTTTGGGGTATTTTACATTCTTCTCCACTTAATAAAATTTGGTCCCCAAATTTCGTACTTAAATGCGATAATACATTCAAGAGGTTTCTTGACTACTACATAACTCAAGTGAACAGATGAGGGTATCGAGCCGGATAGTATCTCAAATGGATCAATATAGTGTGGAGCTAATTTTCCTTTCAATCCAAATCTTTTGACTCCTTTGGTGGGTGAAACTCATAGGAATACATGATCCCTAACTGAGAATTTTAAAGGCCTTCACCTCCGATCCGCATAACTCTTCTGCTGATCATGTGCCTCGGATAACCGTCGTCTAATGACTTGCACTAACTCTGCATCATGCTGGATACTCTGTGGCCCCAACAACTATCGCTCCCCAACCTCCTCCCACTACATGGGAGATCTACAGTGTCTACCGTATAAGGCCTTGAAAGGTGCCATCTGAATAGAAGAGTGGTAGCTATTGTTATAGACAAATTTCACTCAATGAACATGGTCCTCCCAGCTGCCTCTGAAATCCATAACACAAGATCTCAGCAAATCTTCCAATGTCTGAATGGTACGCTCAGACTGTCCATCCATCTGCGGATGAAATGTTGTACTAAGCCGAGGTTCTGTTCCCATGGCCTGCTGTAGACTCTGCCAAAAATCGCAAGGTAAATCATGGGTCTCTATCAGATATAATACTCAAAGGCACTCCATGCAGCCTGATAACCTCTCGACAGTACAACTCTGCCAGATGATCCAATGAGTCCATCCCATGAATAGGCAGAAAGTGAGATGATTTGGTTAGTCGATCCACGATTACCCAAATCGCATCATGTCCTTTACGGGTTCTAGGCAATCCCGTAACACAATCCATAGTGATATGCTCCCACTTCCATTCCAGAATCGAAATTTTTTGAAGCAACCCAGTGGGTTTCTGATGTTCAGCCTTTGCCTGTTGGCATACTAAACATCGAGCAACAAAGTCTGCAATATCTCTTTTCATACCGTTCAACCAGTATAAACGTTTCAAATCTTGGTACATCCAAGTACCACCAGGATGTATAGCAAATCTCGAATGATGTGCATCCTGTAGCAACTCTTCCTTAAACTAATGCAACTCCAGAACCCACTATCCATATTAGAGGCGGGAATTTTCTTCTCACAAGAGAAGTCCATCTACCGTCCAAAAATCCACTCCACCACACACTCTATAGTGCATGGGAGACTATAGCGACCAATCTCCCTTGTTGCAATTGTTCGTGTTTCAGCAATTCTATGGTAGCTTCCTAGTAGCTAGTCAAAATCCCATGAGCATTCCTACTCCATACATCCACAAATCAGGATAACATCCACTAAGTCCATGTCATGTATATGACAGCTTGTCTCGCAGTTCCTCAAATGTCATAAGCTTAAAATACGCCTCATTCAACTGCATCGGGATCGCTCCGATCCCTGAAACAAAGCATCTGCATACAACATCCTTCCATCCACCTCGGAAGGATTTACTAATACCCATACAAAAGTTAACCACCGTCTAGTTCCTATAAACTGGTTTCACTGGCTTCCGACTAAGTGAATTCCATTATCCTTTTGGTCAAATAAGTTTGTGGTATAGTAATGCCAAACATTCTTTCCATATCTACAGTAATAACCAAATCATACAAGAAAACCACCATCTAGGGTGACCGAGTGCACAACTTCAACTACCACCATCAACAGTGTCCATGTTACGCAACTCCAACAACCACAACCTGATCCAATCGTGTCCAGAATACACAATTCTCAAATTCATGGGCGATTAAGTCATTAAATACGGCTAATATCATTAACAACATCTCATAAACTTTATACTAAGTATGAAATTATCGTCTCTACGCATCTGCATCCTCTTTACTGTAAATTGATGATATATCAATCATCACAATGACAATGATAATTGTATGACACCATGTCACTACAATATCAATACTCCAGTCGTAAACCAACCCTAGAGTATACACATGTGTCCTTAGCTGATCTAAATAGATCATCTATCAACAATGAAGGATATTCATTTTCAACAACTACCGCATTCCATCATCGATAATTGATGCATAATCTCAAAGGTCCATCTCTCTTTCAACAAAGAGTTCCGGATCTTCTCAAGAAGAAATACTGAGACAAATAAATATCCCATCCAACATCTCCTATAATCGCAACTTACATTCTTCCAATTTCCATAGTGTTTAGCAACATTGTTTCCAATAAAATCATCTCCTGGTAAAATCGTCATTCCAACAAATACCTCCTGTGCATCATCACCTTGCCAACTTTGCAAAATAGATCATTGAGGGTATCAAACGACCTGATTAGGCTCACAACCAATGAATGACATTGCATTAAGTACATCACGAGCTTCAACTACTTTGTGTTCTTTACAACAACCTTCATCCAATACACCATAAGTAAACATATTTGACTCTAAAATATCATTACCTCAATCGGTAAAGTAATCGTCGAAAATTTTCTCCCAATATGAGGTCTTCAGTATCGAAACTATTTTCGAAGTCACTCCGACCGCATACTCCACTTGCCTATATAGTGGTAAACCTGAGAGTTCATCCGAAACTACGTCTGAATACTATCGGGTTATACTCATTTTCGAGAGACATTTTATACTATCATTTCAACATCATACATCCAAGTTAATATAAAGATATCCACATCATATCAACTAAGTCAACAATATAACAACTAAGTCAACTCTCCCATCATAATATAACATCTCCAACAATCAACCTCTAAACATCCAAAATCTATATCATAACTCTCTGATAATCATCGCAATAATCAACTGCTAAAATGGAGATGAAAACGAAATGACTCAGAACCCATGACTCCAATCTTGCTATTTTTATCTAACATTCGGAGACTTCTGATTTTAATAATTTGACCTGCAATATCTGCTTATCGGTCTCCAACTCTTAAACACTTGTACGGAGTCATTTATAAACTCCTAACTCGATCCAATATTTTCCGACAGGATCTGATAAAAGATCTAGACATCCTAATCCAAATGTAAGCCAATAACCCATGGGTGACTTAAAACATCCATTTACATTTTTGAGATATTAGGTGGTCATAACCTCTGCAAGTCTAACGACTCTGTATGGTACTCCCATTACTAATTGATCACCCTATTTGAACTCAAGAATTTCCTACAATGTATCACAAAAAGTGACGTGGGGAAATACTCTCTCTCAACATCACTAAACGATGATCAAGTGATATATTATTCCCCGAAGGTTATTTTTTGCATCTTCCACCAAGTATCGGCCTGATCCTGATAATGGTATGCAACTAACTCTACTTCCTTTGTATAACATAAGTTAAATACTCAAAAGTACCTTCAAAGTTATACAAACCAGCACAACAAACTCATGGATCAAAATCCCTATAAAACACTATATACTTGAAGGGGGAAAACTTCGCTTCCCGTTTCAACACGGTCACTTGTTCATGGCGATCCCGTCTATGTCCCCGGATAAAAAAAATTATCCTTGACAAAGAGGGATTACCCAAGCAACCGTTTCATCATCGTGCTATTCAATTAGAGTGGTCACTTGAACAAACATGTTGTTCAAGCAACCTACCTCTATTCTTCGATTAGCCACGGAATAGACGATGTATGGATCGCCGATTTTTGTGTTTGTATTTGGGGTCCAAGTAAATTAGCCACATACAAAATATACAACATGCATAGAATAAGAAAAGATTCATAAACAATAATTATACCTCTTGTTATACCTCTTGATCTTCTATTGTATGTCCTTCCTCCTTTTGGACGTCGTGTGGGCGACGATCTTCCAAAAGTCAAAGCCTCCTAGAACATGCTCTTCCCTTCCTTGCTCTCTCCGAACAAAGGGAAGAATGAAACAAAACTCTTCTCCTATCTAGGACCGGTCACCAAGTCAATGGACTTGATGTTGCCGCTGGCCAAGGAGGAGAATAGGATCGCCGACCAACCTTGAAGAAAGGTTGCCGCCGGCCAAAGGAGAGGAGAGGGCGCCGGCCAAACCTTGAGGGAGAGAGTCACCGACCAAGGAAAGGAGGAGAAGAAGAAAACCTAAGCCTCTAACCTTGTTGCCACCGGCCCTAGGAAGAGCAAACCCTAGCAATCCAAGCTTGCCGCCCCAAACCCTAGCAAAACTCCAAAACCCTAGAAGCCTTGCTGCCCAAAACCCTAATCTCCCTTGATGTGGTCCACGCCCAAGCCTTGGCCATCTTTTTATAGAGCTAGGCTTAAGCCTCCTTTTAATCTCCACCATCGGATCTAGGGATTTAATCTCAACCGTCGGATCTAGGGATTTAATCTCAACCGTCGGATCTAGAGATTTAATCTCCACCGTTGGATCTAAAGATTTAATCTCCACCATTAGATCTAGAGATTTAATCTCCACCGTCGGATCTAGAGTTTCATTTTCCATCATCGGATCTAGGCTCCATGAGGGTTTTAATAGGCCACAATAGGGACCATGAGGAGGAGTTGGATCTTGGCCACCCAATGGATCAAGCGCACATAAAGTCCGATCCATTAATGATAATCCAATCCACTAGAGGATTATCATTGATTTACCTCACCAACCCCCATAAGTTAATATGGGCTTGATGCGCACGGTTGTGACCTTAAATCCCGCGACGGAGACCATCGAAGACTCAAAGTGCGCACTCACGCTCAATGCCCACAAGTGCACGAATGTCGTCAAGTAATAATAGATTATCGATCTCACAGGGACTGGGATTCAAGTACCAATATGCTTAGTGGTTGCGATTGTTCGGACAGAATCTCAGAGAGAGTCGGTTGGTGAGGACTATCGGAGGACCCTACTCAGTGCGGTGTCACACAGAGGAGGAAAAGAGTGTGTCGGGGTCTTAAAAAGGCAATTCTAGGACTTCGGTTTCGCTTGTGTACTATATAACAATGTTGTCAATTGGCGTCGTCTAAACGTCTACCTACGGTTTTGGGGAAGGGACATCATACACTCTCCCGCAGAGCTGCTGCATTCACTGAGAGCTATCCTCGCCCAAAAGGACAGGATAGAGGGTACGAGGATGCCAAATCAATCCTTGCGGTAGACCGTTTCCGATTCCACCGCTCCCTTCTCCCCATAGTTACGGGAGGTCAGGTTTACCCCTAGGTTCCTTGATCAAACCTCCTAAATATAGATTGCGAGGGTAATCAACACCTCATATCTCCTAAGCACAGCGGAAAGAAAGCCAAATTCACGAAAGTATAATAGAGAACAACTACAAACTGGCAATATCAAACTTTTGGCCAAAATTTAATATGAACCAATATTGTATATGAACTCAAGCTACTCCCTAATCCTAGAATCAAAAGTACTATTGCATAAATACGAAGGAAGAATCACAAAACATGTTTAAGTTCGAATACAATAGAAATAAAGCACAGAAATAGAAATATACAATGCGTTGTGATCTTCTCTCCAGCGTTGTATTGCAAGTTGTGGACCTTCGGCGGCGTTTCTCCTCCCCACTGTGAGTTACCAAAGTTTTTTAGGGTTTTGGCATGTCTTCCTAGCCGTCGTGCCTCCCCCCTAGGGTTTGGGCGGAGCCATCCTTATATAGACGTCGCCTCAGACTGCTGCGAAATCGGGAAAAAACTCTAGTCGCACAACTCCATCGGACTGCCACACGGTCGTGTGTTTCCACATGGCCAGGCCGTGTGTGGCCCTGGTGTGCTGATCTTTGCCCATCGGACATGATCGTGTGAATCCACACACCCTAGTCGTGTCCCACTCTGCATCTAGCATGAAATGTCCTTCTTTCGCTCCGAAAACACATCTTTTGTGCCTGGAAAGTCAACCTGCATTCAAAAGAACAACGAGCAGACCTCCAAACTAGAAAATAGGAAATGCATGCAAAAACAGAGTAACTTATGCATGAAACTAATGCAAAATGTAACAAGATGTGAGCAAAAACTACTCCTAAAACCCTATATGTTTTGCTCACATCACTTCCCCCAGACTTAAATCTTTGCTTGTCCTCAAGCAAACCTCAGTGCCATAAAATTTTACAAAGATATTGCTCCATAATGGGCATGCTAACTAAATTTATCAGGTGGTATTTGCAATCAAAGCAAAACAGATACGTTCTAAAAATTCACTAAGTTAGCTCCTCGTGCTCGTGCTAGGTGAATCATTCTTAGGGGATGCCCGTTCTATGGTGAGTTAAGTCGTCACCCCATAGCTTTCCTAAGGTTTTCGTCTCTTAGGCACTTACCTGCCCAAAGCGAGGGTCGTTCCCTAGATCTAGCATAAAGTCTCAAAGGCGTGCTCGGTATTGAGAGAAATTGGGAGGTGTTTCCCCAGTAACCTAACTCGGTCTCAAAGGGGCACCTAGCCATTTCCACCCACGACAACTATTTTTTATCCCTCATAATTTTTTTTTTAGCTCACAAGGATTTTGATTTTTCTGAATGGGCTTACATAATCCGAGCATCTCCAGTAACTAAAATGTTAAACCTAGAGTCACCTATGGATTCCAAAGTACTAGCCTATTGAAGTGAATCATAACTAGGTATGTACTAGATCCTCCCTGTCAAACTGTTCGACATGTATAAGTGCAAAAACAGAGCTAACCAGTGTAAGTCTAGAACATTCAATAGAGCACATAGAATAAAATACCACAAGATAAATAGAGTTAAGCAACCTATGGGAACAACTCATGCAAGCAATTTTAAAAAATACTACTGAGGTAGCTTTTAAGACACCAAAAATTAAGTACCGAAAGGAACTAAACAACTCATGCATGTATAAATAAATGAAAATACTTGAAAAGAAACTACTACTAGGAAAACAAAACAAAATAGATTTCAGGGTCCCCCTCCCCCCAGACTTAAACAAAAGTATACCTCTAATATGGTGGACGAGGTGGAAAGTCTGGGAGCCTAGGCATCTCTGGATCCTGAGAGAACCTACTGCCGAGTCGCTAATGCCACATATACATGTGGTCGATCTGAGAGCTGGTGGATGCAGCGGTTGCTCGGTGCTCCTCCTCCCTAGCCCACTATGCCTGCTGGGTGTGCATATGCTGCCGCATCTCCCCGTGGTAAGCTGTCTCATCCTGGCGACGAACAGCCTCCTCCTGGAAGTATATGCGGGCCACATCGTAGAACTCCTCTGCCCGCTGGAAATGCTCCCGGAATCCCTGGAACTCCACCTATTGGTAGGTACTCTGCTCCTCCCACCACTGCCTCTGCGTCTGCTACTCAGTGTAGATGTCGTCGAGGCGCGATCGGAACTCCGAGAAATCATATGCCGACGTACCTGCATCCTGCTCAAAAGTAGAAAAAGATGGTGGCACAGGTGTAGGCTCATGTCAGCGTGGACTAGGTGGGCTCCTATGTATGTGTGGACCGGAGGGAGAGTGGTACAAAGGTGGAGAGATGGGCGTTGATGTGGATGGTCCCTCATGTGGAGGGGACTCCACTATCAGGTCTAAGTGCCAATTGACGTGTATAGTGATGGTGGTGCGATCCGGGTCGGGGAGCCTAAGGGCCGTAAGATTTTTCCTTACATAGCATAAGGAGTCTCCTTCTCTTACAATCATCTTCATGGTCATACATACTCCTAGGTCGATCCTAGGGCTCCCCTCTATACTCTCCAATGTTGTGTAGTCGTACCTCATCCTATAACAAATGTGGGTAAGTAGGCCTCCCACATGGATCTCTCCGCGTGCTACTTTGTCAATCTTCACTAAGTGTATGATGAAGTGGGACCCTACATCGATGCTACTCCTTTCTTGTAGCATGTTCCATAGGCAAAGCAGCTCACTGGCTCTCACTACACCATCACTCTCCCCGCGACCAAATATAGTACTGGCTATGACACGGTGAAGGTATCGAAAGACGGGGTTTTGGAGGCGCTACACTTTGGCCCTAGAAGAGTCATAAACATGCTCCCCTGTCAACTCAGTCCAAATCAAACGAGAGTTGTACCCATTAGGGGCTCTTCTCTCTCCCCCACTTAGCAAGCCAAAGCATGAGTTCCATTGGTGAAGGGTCCACTCATGCTCAATATCAAAAAGTCTAAAAGTTATCTTACCCTCCTTGCTCTCTCTACCCATTAAAACTTCTGCCTCTAAAGAACTCAAAAATTCCAAAACTATCCTAGGGTAAGTTAGGTGTCTTATTCCCATAATCTCATCCCACCCCATTTTTGCAAATAGGGTTTGCATGTCACCCAACAAACCTAAAGATCCTAACAAATTCTCATCTAAGTACCTAGTAGCAGTAAGTTTACGAGTAGAGAGCATATTGAACCTATCTCTATGCTCATTATTGCAAAAAAGTAGAGGGGGTAGGGTGTTACCCTCTTTCGGAGCTTGAGGAGCGTCGGCTCTTCTTGTTCGTCACTCCGAGGCACCAGATCGGGATGCTACATTCTCGGTCCTCCTCATCCTTGCTCGTTTTGGCTTCTAAAGAGGTTGAAAATGCTTCTAGAGGAAGGGGAAAACAAAATCACATGGCTTCTAAAAAAAATCTACAACTAAACTTGGGTTGCCCCCAAGAAGCGCTTTGTTTAAGGTCGTTTAGCTCGACCACACTCTTCTATAAACTCGGCTCTGGTGGTTCAGTGAACCTCCATTCATCCATCTCGGGATCTGCATATGGAGGTTCCGGCTTCAATCTGCTAATCGTGAAGCCGTCAAAGTAAGGAGCTCTTTGCTCCGAAAGGCTGAAAAGGATGATCTCCCTGTCTACCTCTAGGGAGATCCGGTATGCCTTCACATCTATGCACGACCCTACGGTTGCTAGAAAAGGCCTTCCCATAATGATAGGATTCTGGGGATTTGGTCTTGTGTCCAGTATGATGAAGTCCGTGGGTATCACGAAATCTTCAATCATCACAGGAACGTGTGGTAGCAGGCCAACGAGCTCCTTCACTGAGTTATCCCCCATACGAATACCAAGATTCACTGGTTGGAGCCCGCTCAGTCCCATCTTCAAAAAATATGCGTAGGGAATCACACTAACTGATGACCCCAAGTTGCATAGCGCTTCGTCGAAACTCTCCCCATAAATCGAGCAGGGAATAACGAATTCACCAGGGTCCTCAAGCTATACTGGGATTTTCTCTTCAAACTCAGCTTGGTCAGGTAGGGTGGAAATCATGGTTGCACACCCCTTGGCGAATTGGCTACTTTGCCCTACTCCTTCCTTCTTTCCTTGGCTTGTCGGAGAGTTCTTCAGAGGTTGTGACACGGATTGGGCTATTTGGGCCACTTGTGTCTCCAACATCCTGGTGTGACTTGCAAGGCTGTCAATGGTGGCCTTCAAGTCTCTCAGTGCTTCTTCATACTTTTGATGCTGGCGACGGAATTCCTCATTGGCCTTAGTTTGGGTAGCGATGAAGTCCTCCATCATCTGTTCCAGTCTGAACTTCTGTGGTCACTGCCCATTGCCCTACTACTGCCCATATCCTCCGGATGGTTGGGGGTTTCCCGAGTTATTTTTGTAGGAGAAATTTGGGTGACTCCTCCATTCAGGATTGTAGGTATTAGAGTACGGGTTATTGGGCCTTTGATCATAGTCCCCAATCGCGTCACAATGCTCAATCTGCGGTCCCCTATCCTACATAGTGGTCCTCATGATATGCTGCTGCTCCTTCTCCAAAGGCGATGGCCGCGCATGCAGATGAAGGATTCAAAGATTCAAACCGTCTGCTTACTGTGTCCATCCTTGCCGAAAGGTGGTCCATGGAGTTGACAATGTATCGTCCCACCGCAGGCGTGAGTTGACCACGTTCGGAGGCCCATTGATGGTGGTTTTGGGCCATCTCTTCGATAAGATCCTCTGCCACCTCTATGGTCTTGTTCATCAAAGCTCCTCCTGCGGCAGAATCTAGGGACATCTTTGTGGCGTAAGCGATCCCATTATAGAAAATGTCGATCACCAACCACCTCTCCAGTCCATGGTGTGGGCATTGATAAAGTAGCCCCTTGTAGCGATCCCATGCTTCAAATAAGGACTCCCCCTCCTTCTGGTGAAAGCTAGTGATAAGGTGGTGCATGTGAGCAGTCTTATTTGGTGGGAAGTATTTATTCAGAAATTGTTGCTCACATTGCTCCCATGTGGTGATACTGCCAGAAGGTAAGGAGTGAAGCCATGCCTTACCTTTATCTCGCAGTGAAAATGGGAGCAGGCTCAGGCGGATCGCGTCAGAAGGGACTCCGTTTAGTTTCATAGTTGAGCAGATTTCTAGAAAAGCCTCGAGATGCCGGTTCGGGTCTTCAGTTGTAGCTCCCCTGAATTGGCTCTGCTGGACCATATGTATGAGTGTCGGCTTCAGCTCAAAGTTATTTGCCGATATGGATGGTCCAGCTATGCTCGGCCTAAATTCTCTAGCACTAGGAGTTGCGTAGTCCTGCAGAGGTCGGCTACCTATGTTCACCTCGGATGCAGCTTGATCTTCCATCTTTCACTGCGATGCTCTCCGTCGGTGAAAGGTTCGCTCAATCTCTAAATCGATCAGAATTAGACCTTCCGATCCTAGTCTTCTAAGCATACGATGAACCAACACACAAAAGTAAGAGTGCTAACCTAATGGTAAAAGAAGAAAATAAATAAATCTAGTAAATAAAAACCTAAGATGCAATAAGTAATCGGGAAACTACTACTGAAAATAAAAACTAAATCTAAATATGGAAAATAAAACTAAAGCAAATAAAGTAACTAATAAGAAAATTAAGCAGGAAAATAATCTAATCCTAAGTCCGATCCAATCTACCACCGTTTGATTTGATATCGAATCGACAGTCCCCGACAACGGCGCCAAAAACTTGATGTGCACGGTCGCAACCTTAAATCCTGCGATGGAGACCGTCGAAGACTCAAAGTGCGCGCTCGCGCTCAACGCCCGTAAGTACACGGATGTCGTCAAATAATAATAGATTATCGATCCCACAGGGACTGGGATTCGAGTACCAATACACTGAGTGGTTGCGATTATTCGGACAGAATCTCAGAGAGAGTCGGTTGGTGAGGACTATCAGAGGACCCTACTCAGTGCGGTGTCACACGGAGGAGGAAAAGAGTGTGTCGGGGTCTTAAAAAGGCGATTCTAGGACTTCGATTTCGCTTGTGTACCATATAACAATGTTGTCAATTGGCTTCGTATAAACGTCTACCTACGGTTTTAGGGAAGGGACATCATACACTCTCCCGCAGAGCCGCCGCATTCACCGGGAGCTATCCTCGCACAAAAGGACATGATAGAGGGTACGAGGATGCCAAATCAATCCTTGCGGTGGACCGTTTCCGATTCCACCGCTCCCTTCTCCCCGCAGTTACGGGAGGTCAGGTTTACCCCTAGGTTCCTTGATCAAACCTCCTAAATATAGATTGCAAGGGCTGTCACCACCTCGTATCGCCTAAGCATAGCGGAAAGAAAGCCAAATTCATGAAAGTATAATAGAGAACAACTACCAACTATCAATATCAAACTTTTGGCAAGAATTTAATATGAACCAACATTGTATATGAACTCAAGCTACTCCCTAATCCTAGAATCAAAAGTACTACTCCATAAATACGAAGGAAGAATCACAAAACATGTTTAAGTTTGAATACAATAGAGATAAAGCACATAAATAGAGATATACAATGCGTTGTGATCTTCTCTCCGGCGTTGTATTGCAAGTTGTGGACCTCCGACGGCGTTCCTCCTTCCCGCTGTGAGTTACCGAAGCTTTTTAGGGCTTCAACATGTCGTCCTAGCTGTTGTGCCTCCCCCCTAGGGTTTGGGCGGAGCCATCCTTATATAGACGTCGCCTCGGACCATTGCGAAATCGGGAAAAAAACCTAGTCGTGCAACTCCATCGGGCCGCCACACGGTCGTGTGTTTCCACATGGACAGGCCATGTGCGGCCCTGGTGTGCTGATCTTCGCCCATCGGACACAACCATGTGAATCCACACGCCCTGGCTGTGTCCCACTCTGCGTCTAGTATGAAATGTCCTTCTTTCGCTCCGAAAACATGTCTTTTCTGCCTGAAAAGCCAACCTGCATTCAAAAGAACAACGAACAGACCTCCGAACTAGAAAATAGGAAATGCATGCAAAAATAGAGTAACTTATGCATGAAACTAACACAAAATGTAACAAGATGTGAGCAAAAATTACTCCTAAAACCCTATATATTTTGCTCACATTAGGGCTCCATATATTATTTGTACATATATCTCTCCGTGTTTAAGATCTCGAATGTCCATCAATTAATTAATTTACTGATAATTAATTAATCAACATCTAACTCCATGAGTAGTACTACTCAACCTTATCATCATTCCAGACCAAGTTCACCTACAGGATTTACATGATGAACCTTATGAGCTCCTCAAGGGGACATCATCATCCTAATATATAGGACACGGTTTCCTCCTATAATCAACAACACACCATATAAATAATATCATTTCCCAACTTACCGAGCTTATAGATTTACTCTATAAATCTCGCCCATTGGTAAATCAAAGAAATAAATACTAAGTATATGTGCTCGTTATTATATCGGGATTAAGAGCATGTACACCATAATATCCGAGGTCCGATTCAATTATGTAGTCAGCAATAAATCGAATCACCTCTAAGTCGATTCTGCTCAATACACACAAAGTGTACTAGTGTAATTCTATGGTCAAGACAAACCAATACCAAATCACACTACAACCATACCAATGGTTTGTCTAAAACCATCTCGGTTGTGAGCCTTTACTTATACTCTACAAGGAACTGATAACATGATCTCCCGTGTGACACTACACACCATGTTATCTATAATGTAATGTATTAGACAATATGCATAACCATAAATATGAAAACAATGATCATGTGATTCTTATTTCAAAAATAAAGATGTTCATACAAAAGATAGACTTTTCAGTTTACATCCCAACAATACTAACCTTCCGCTATTTAACATATGTATTATAATGGTATAGATTTAACATATCATACATGGATATGGCATGGGGAAAGATCTATGATAGGGAACTCAGAGAGTGATAATGATCAAGTAGGTTAGATGAACAAAAATCTATTGCTAAGGAACCGGTATATATGGTACATGTTGCATATGATAGTTATGCTGAGAATCCAACCCAATTCATTAAGCTACTTGAAAATGCCGAGAAACCTTTATATCCTGGATACACTAAATTTACAAGTTTATTTGTAATTGTGAAATTATTTAACTTGAAGGCCAAATATAGTTGGAGCGATAAAATTTTCACTGACCTACTCTGTTTGTTTGGAGAAATGCTTCCAGATGACAATGAATTGTCTTTATCTTTGTATGATGCAAAGAAAAGCTTATGTGCATTAGGGATGGATTACGTGAAAATTCATGCTTACCCTAATGATTGTATCTTATACCGAAAGCAGTATGAGGATTTCACCAATTGCCCTACTTGCGGTATGTCAAGGTGGATGTTAGGCCAAAAAAATACGATTAAGGAGTTCCTACAAAGGTTTTGTGGTAATTCCCCACTATTCCAAGATTTCAAAGAATATTTCTATTTCGGAATAAGAAGATATCTAAGGAGTTGACTTGACATGCTAATAAAAGACTTTGTGATGGATATTTACATCATCCACCTATGCACCATCTTGGAAATTATTTAATAACAACTAACTAGACACTACAAAAAAACATTCAATTGGCGACGAACTTTGGCAACGAAAATAGTTTGTTGAAAATCTGCAATGAATTTTGAGACTAATTTTATGTTTCGTTGCAAATTTCTAACGAAATTTCTAACAAAAAAAATTTTGTTACAAAATTTTTTAAATTTCCAACATTTAATTTTCGTTGCAAAATTAGTCACAAATTTGCGACGAAAATCATTTTTCATCACCAATTTGCGACAAAAAAATATTTTCATTGCAAATATCTGCAAAGAATTTTTTTTATTGCAGAATCTGCAACGAATTTTGAATTCGTTGTAGAATCTGTAATGATTTTTTTTTTCTGTTGCAGAATCTGCAACGAATTATTTTTTCGTTGCAGAATCTGTAATGAATTTTGAATTCGTTGTAGAAATCTGCAACAAAAAAAAAATTCATTGCAGAATCTGCAACGAATTTAAAATTCGTTGCAGAATCTGTAACGAATTTAAAATTCATCGCAAATTTGGCGAGGATGACGAATATAGGGTTCATCGCCAAATTGGCGACGAAATTAGCAACGAAAAAATATTCGTCGCTAATTTTCCCCTAATTATCCCGCCCCGAAGCACACAATCCCAATATCTTCCTCCGCTCGATCGCTCGTTCCTTCTCCCGTCGCCGTCGGTACGCTCTCCGATCTCGGCTCTTTCTTCCCACGTCGTCGGGAGCGGCGACAGCGGCGCGAGCTGCGGCATCGCTCATCGTGAGCACGCGCGGCAGATCTTCGCCGCGAGCACAAGGGGCGGCGCCGAGCTCGCGGCTAATCGCCGACACGAACTCGCGGTAGCACGCCATGGTGGCGGTATTCTTTATCGTACATGAGGCAGGTTGCTACCGCGAGATCGTGCTCGGCCGTAGTCGCCACCGCGAGATCGCACGCAACCGCACCCGCCGCCGTGAGATCGCACGCGGCAGCAGCCGCAGCCGCCGCCGTGAGATCGCGCGTGGCGAGCGATGTGGCCGCGAGATCGCCGCGGCAGCGAACCGCCCGTGGCGAGATCGCATCGATGCGACCATCGCCACGGATCGCTCGGCGCAGCCGGGCCGAGATCGCCGCGTAGTAGCCGGCGAGATCGCGACGCGGCGCATTCCGCCGCGAGATCGCGCACGGCAAAGACCTCCATCGCGAGATCGTGCGTGGCAGCAACCACCGCCGCGAGGTCATGGCGGCGCTGTCGTGCGTGCTCGCAGCAGGTGCGTGCCCTCGCGCGGCGGTAGTAGCCGCCGTACGCGTGCCCTCGCAGGCGCTACGCTCGTGCCTTCGCACGTGTGCCCTCGCTGGCGTCGCACGCGTGCCCTCGCAGGTGTCGCGCGCGTGCCCTCGCGGCTGTCGCACGCGTGCCCTCGCTTGCGTAAGGTTACGTCACGCCATACTTGCTGCGCCTTTCGCGTGCTTGGCAGTTGTCGCGTGATCTCGATCGTGAATTCAAATATTATTCAAATTATATAAATCAGTATAATAATGTGTTGTAATCTAAATACAAAATTATTTTTCATATGTTGTCCTACTTTGAAGGTGTTCAGTGTGTTCGTGAAGTGTTCATCTAGCCGTGAGCTCATCCGCACGTTGTTTCCATTTGGACAGGTACGCGTAAAAATATTGTAGATTTATAACATTAATTACAGTATTATTAATTTTGTTATAATAATTATTCTTAATGTTTGATTTTAAGTAATTTAATTACTGTTAATAGATCATATTTGTTCAAAATGATATTATAGTTTGCAATTAAATATCACACAAAATCATATTTAGTATTTGAAAATTTAATTTATTTTGAGTATAAATTTATGGTTAGATTGATATATATGGATGAATTTTGGAAAAAATTATAATTAATCGTTGATATAATTTCAAAAACAGGACCGATAGAGAGAGAACGAAGTTGGATGTATAAAAAGAATTTATCAGAACGTTGTGGTTTAACCGATAAATTTATAATTGGGTTGGAACAATTTTTGAGATTTGCTAATAACAATGTTGAGTTTATGGATGGGAATAAATTAAGGTGTCCATGCAAAAAATGTCATAATGATAAATTTTTTCAATGTGATAAAGTTCGAGAATATCTTTGTAGATTTGGTTTTACGCCAAATTATTATAATTGGACTTGTCATGGTGAACCGTTTATATCCGATGAAGAGGTTGGACGAAACATACAAAGGACAGTAAATGGAGAGCAAGTATATTACGATCAATTCAATCCATACCAGAGGATGATAGTTGATGCAGTTGGTCATAATTTGAATAGTGAACCAAACGCTGCAAGTTCTAGTTATCCTCAAGCATTTGAACACATGTATACTAATTATTCAACACCGTTAGAGGAAGTAGAAGTTACTGGTGGTAATGAAAATGTGTACAATGAGCTATATATAAAATTTCAAGAAGTATTGAGAGCTGCAGATGAACTTGTGTGGTCTGGTTGTGACAGTCACACAAAATTATCTCTCACCGCAAGATTGTTGAATGTTAAAGCTGAGCATAATGTGTCCGAAAAATGTTTTAATGATTTTGTTCAAGTTATTGGAGAAGTATTGCCACGTGATCACATAATGTCGAAGGATTTTTACAATATGAAAAAACTTGTGAAAGATTTGGGTCTCTCGGTGCAAAGAATTGATGTTTGCAGAGATGGTTGTATGCTATATTGGGGAGAGAATGCAGATTTAGAGGCTTGTAAATTTTGTAGTCAATGCAGGTACAAGAGTACCACGAGATCAAATCGTAATAAGCAATTAAAATCATTCAGACAAATGTTCTATTTGCCTTTAACTCCTAGATTGCAAAGGCTTTATGTTTCGAAGGTGACTGCTGAACACATGACTTGGCATGCAAATCATGAAACAGAGAATGGGCTAATGTGTCATCCATCTGATGTAGAGGCATGGAAAAATTTTGATCGAACATATCCTGAGTTTGTGAATGAGACCCGAAACATCAGGTTGGGTCTATGTGCTGATGGATTTGCTCCATTTGACAAATCAGGAAGAACTTATTCTTGCTGGCCAATTATTGTAACTCCGTACAATCATCCTCCTGGTATGTTATGAAAACACCTTATATGTTTTTAATATTGATTGTGCCTAGCCCTCATAATCCGAAGAAGTTAATAGATGTTTACATGCAATCGTTGATTGCCGAGTTGATCCAACTATGGGACATAGGTGTTTCCACATATGATGTCCATACTAATCAGATGTTCACAATGAGAGCTGCACTTATTTGGACCATAAATGATTTTCCTACTTATGGGATATTATCGGGCTGGGGTACAACGAGGATTTTAGGATGCCCAATATGTATGGAGAGATCAAAGTCATTCAGATTGAAACACGGAAAGAAATCGAGTTATTTTGATTGTCATAGATAATTTTTACCGCCAAATCATAAATTCAGAAGAAATAAAGAAAAATTTACTAAGAATAGAATTGAAAGAACACCTCCACCATTGAGATTCACCGGTCAAATTTTATGGCAAAGAGTGCTTAACTTTCCATCTGTTATTGAAGAACCAAATGTTATAACATATGACTATGGAATTACGCATAAATGGATAAAACGGAGTATATTTTGGGATTTACCGTATTGGCAGAGTAATTTGATTCATCACAATCTTGATTTAATGCATATTGAGAAGAATGTTTTTGATAATCTGATAAATACGACGATGGATATTACCCGAAAAACAAAAGACAATCTGAATGCAAGAAAAGATTTGCGTCTCATATGTAATCGACCCACCCTTGATGTTGATGAAAATAGTAGGGGACCAAAACCGAAAGCAGTTTATACATTGAATAAGGATCAGAGACGGATTGTTTGTGAATGGTTGAAATCATTGAGATTTCCTGATGGTTATGTCTCAAATCTTGGTAGATGCGTTGATTTAAAGGACTGCAAATTGATGGGTTTTAAAAGTCATGACTGTCATATATTGATGGAAAGATTAATTCCTATTGCTTTGAAGGAACTGTTACCAAATTTTGTCTGGGGTGCAATTACGGAATTAAGCATTTTCTTTCATGATATCTGCTCGACAGTACTGAGTCATTCACACATGGAGACATTAGAAAGAGACATTCCGATTATTATGTGTAACTTAGAAAGGATATTTTGTCACGCCACGAAGGAGACCCCGCCAGACGAAATTCCGGCAGCATCTCCCCTGTATGGGTGACAATACCAATTTACATACAAGGCCTACACGGCCACCATACATCAGTCAACACGACCGGAATCTAAACACACACGCAGATAATAAAAATAGGCCTCTGCCCATCAACCAAAATAAATGAGTAACATCTATCACAACTAGACTTACCCCTTCTGCCATCTGGGCAGGAATACTCAACCAAAACCAATCCAAACCAAAACCGAATAAAGGTCCATAAAGACACAAAAAATCCACGAAATAAAAATATCAATCACCAAACCTAAACATGCCCTCTAATCAAAATGTCCAAACCATAGAAACAAATAACAAATAAAAACTTTCACGAGTGGGGTTTGGCAGCTGCACTCTCCTAACAGCTTCATCCTGAAATAGATATAAATCAACGGGGTAAGTTCAAAGAACTCAGCGGGTATAGTAGATATGCAAAGTAAGGTATAGCTAACAATAAAAATCATTCCAGTACAGTCTCACATAAATAGGGTATGCAAGCAAGAAATACAAAAGGACTGTACTTACCTGAATCTCCTACCCTGATATAGGAGCATGTGCATGACTAGAAGTAATAAAGTCCTCACCATATATATAAATATGTATCCTGTATGCATGACAATCATATGCACATCCAAGGCATCAATAAAAATGCAGCAAACACAATACAAATGCGATCCGTGCAAAGTGCATGTCGTGCCAATGACATGGTCACCCCTGACGCCAGTCAGCCGCCTCACACGCGATGGTGAAACTGAGTGGGTAGGGCTATGACAACTGTGCACTCTGCCATCACTGCTCCTGAGTGACCGAGTGGACAGGATGCTGTCGGAGTACACCTATGCTCCTACCCGAAACAGAGTTGGGGAGCTAAGCTCTCATCTACCGGTGTCATAGACCATAGGAGGGATCCCTGCCCGCTACCACGCTGCCTCATCGCTACCCATGAGCAGACCAGCGGAGCCTGACAGATCAATTGCACACACCCTCCTGATGTACCACTAACTCATGAGTGGCAGTGTGTGCAGGCCATGTAACTGGCTGCGGGCTCAACAATAATGGAACTCCGTCCAGCCAGCATGCAATCATGCAAGATGATGCATGATACTAAAGCATGTCAATCCTACTCAAAATACCTATCCGAATAATATGTACAATCAATATGTACATATCCATAATCCAAGTAACTATGATCCAAATAAAAATAGGGAAGAATAAAATCATAACCTATCACATGCATGTATCAAGTAGGCACCAACAATATGCTAGGCATATAAACATGAAAATTTATTGCATGCTATCCTAACTAGCATATCAACAATGACTATATCTAAAAGATAAGTCAATATACCCGCCTGAATATAAATATCCGCAAGAATGAAAACGTCACGACCGGGGACCTGCCTCGTGACCAAAACCTGCATATAGCATAACTATAGTTAAGCACAAAAATACAATTCACCGACAAATCGAATACTTAATTGATTTCCTTCATAACCCAATTAACCCAAACTATTTCCAATTTTCCCTAATTTTCCAACCTTCTTATTAATCTTTTCCTACCACAAATATCCATACAATTAATTTAGCCCACTAAATCAATTGATAAAATATTTTGATTAATTAATGATAAGCTAATTAATCAATTAAACCTGGATTAACCCGCATTTTAACAACCAAAGCCCAATAAATAAAATTTAATGGCTTTTAACTTATCCAATAATTGTACCAATCAATTTACCCAAATAAATTCCTAATCAATTAACCTAATTCATCACCTATAAAAATCCTCAAGATCAAACAATATCACCCAACCATCCCATATCCTCCGAATACAATACGATCAATCGAATAACACCAAAATCATACTTACCAGCCCTAGGATCCCACCGACAACCGATACTCCCAACTCGCAGCCCACTACATGGTAAAGAACCCCACAAACGACTCCTTCAACAGTAACCTCCCAATTTTTTTCAGCCGCACAATAACACACACCCTACCATACCTTCGTTATAGCCCCTAATAACCTCCACCGACAGAACACAGTGACCAATCAAACAAATCAAACAACCGACAGGCAAAGAAGAAACTAGTTCATGTTATACCTGCGATGGAATTTCCCCCAAACCGCTCGGTTCGCTGGAACGAGGACCTGCCGATGCCCTAATAGTCTGCTCCGGCAACCTCCGGTCAAAAATCACAGCGAAGGGGAAGGGGAGGCTCGAGCGGTTCTGTGGTAAAGGAGTCGATGCCTTCAACTATGGCAGAGGAGGCCGACGAAATTCGGCTGTCGCGGCTGTGATCGATGAGCACGCAGAGGGTCGTCGGGGCGACGGTGGCACTTGCGGAGGTCGGCGGTGCGGAGAAGAGGCGTCGGGCAGCGAAGGGAAAGAGGCGACGCACCGAGGCAGCGGCGACGGTGGACGGCAAACTCGCGGAAAGTCGGGCGGCGGTGCTCGTGGGAGCGCAAGTGAGGGTTGCGGCGCGGTGGGGGAAGACACAGGGCTTCGATCGCGATTTAGAAGAGAAACCTGCGATGGAGAGGATCGCACGAGAGGAAATGCCGAAGGGGTCGCGACGGGGAAAGGAAAAAGAAAATAGAAATTTAGGTTTTCATCACGTATTAAACCCCTTAAATAGACCCCATAAAAGCCTATTTATTTTATCCCCGTAAAAACCTCGTACAAACTCCGTTTAAATCCAGAAAAATTCCGGAAAAAATTCCTAAAATTCCCTAAAAATCTCAAAAAATTTCTAGGATTATTTTCTTAATTATTTGTCTATTTAATTTAATATTTTAAATTTTCAGTATTTAACATATTTCCACCGGCGTTTTTTGATTCAATGGAACATCTTTTGGTTCACTTGCCATATGAGGCTAAAGTTGGAGGTCCTGTTCAATTTCGATGGATGTATCCATTTGAAAGGTGAATTTTTTTTACTTTTTATTTCATTATTATTTCATTTGGTCAAATTTATTCTAATTTATTTGCCACTAAATTTTACTGTATTACTCTTAGATTCCTCTATCACTTGAAAAAAAAAGTGAAAAATAAGGCTCATGTTCAAGCTTCTATTGTTAATGCATATATTGTGGAGGAAGTTACAACTTTTGCATCATATTATTTTGAACCTCATGTTCAATGCAAGAGTCGAAAACCAGGAAGAAACGATGAGGGTCTCGTTGATCCAAATTTGAGGGCATTCTCAATTTTTAATTACCTTGGTCGACCAAGTGGATCTTGTACAAGTAGATACTTAACCGGTGAGGAGTGTCGAGCAACCCATACATATATTTTATTGAACTGTCCAGAAGTAACGCCGTATTTTGAGTAAGTATATAAAAGTTATATTAAACATTTCATATATCATAAATTATTGTTCATGTTTTATTAAATTTTATTGTAGGATTTTTCAAACTCTATATTCGGAGCTTCTGGAGCATGAGTTTAATAATTTCTGTGATAAAGAATTTGGACAATCATTCAAAAATTATGTAAGTAGTATATGATAATACATTTGATAAATCATGACTTTAATGTAGGAGATTTGAGGCCGCTAGAGGGGGGTGAATAGCGTTGTGCTCGTACGTAGATGGAAATCTTTCGTGTTCGTCTCTACAAAACTCGTTATGCGTAGCGGAATGATAATAATAAAAACAATAACGAAGTAAGACAAACACGAATACACCAATACACAAATATTTAACGTGGTTCGGAACCGCATGGTTCCTACTCCACGGATCGGGCTTAAACGAGCCCTAGCGATGCCACAAGCACACCACTATGTAATAACTCCTTCTCGGAACAATCCGAAGGTGGAGAACCTCGTACAATGTATACAACAGTAATACAATGAAAAATACAAGCAAATACAATGGAATATAATGCAATACAAGTAAAGAAAATACTTTACAAATGCTTTGGATTGCTTGATCTTTGATTGCCTTGGACTAGCCTTGAAAGACTGGAAAAGCACCAACTATTCCCCTTCAAATCGCTCAAGAAAATCGCTGCAAAAACCCTCCATTCGAGCTCCTTTTATAGCTTGCGTCGGGTTGGATTTCCACCTGACAGTCGACTATCATAAGGCCCCAGTCGACTGCCAACACTGTAGCTATGAGACAACGGGTCGATCCACGCTGTAAAAACTCCAACGAATCTCTTGGCAGTTGACTGCCAACATTGGCGGGCCGACGCGCGCCGTAGCCGATCGCCGCGATGGATACGGAGTATATGCTCGTGGTCGAACCATCAATCGACCGATCGTCCATGGCGATGGTCGATCGACCAAGCGATCGCTACCAATGAGCAATGATCATTGCCCGACATTTTTAGCTCCTGCCGGCGATAACTCAAGTCGACTCGTGGCAGTCAAATCGGCCATATTGCCAATCGATTGCCAACCTCAAACATGAGGTTTTAACCCAAGTATGGTGCCCCCATACTTGCTAGACCACCCCTTAGCCTAGACCTAAGCCTTCTAGCCACCTCCATCAGCCTCACGCCTCTAGGATCCCTCCAAGTCATCCATGACTTGTTCATCCATCGCGCTAGCCTCCAGGTGCTTCCATCGGCTATTGTCATGCTAACGGTGTCTACACCGCCAAGGCACATTGGACTTACGCCGCCAAGACTCTGTAGGAGATCGGATGGCCGGCTAGAGGGGGGTGAATAGCCCTCGTTCGTTGGTTATCGGAATTTGCTCGTCTACAATTAGATTAGCGCAAGCGGAAACAACAATACAAGCAAATTAAACAAATAAAAACAAAGCAAAGGAAATAGACAATGCTAACACAAGATGTAACGTGGTTCACGGCTACGCCGCTAATCCACGGTCCCCGATTCGTCCTCGGTGAATCACTCCGCTCAACCAATCCACTGAATGGTCTCTCCTTTGCACCAAGCTAGGTGGAGGTAACCTTTACAATCAAGATCACTCTTCTTACAAATAGAATGGATTAAAAGAGAGTAAGAAGAGTTTAGAGCTTGTGGGGCACTAGGAAGATTGTTTGGAACTTAAGCATTAGCCTCTCAAAGGCTCACACCCTCTCTTTTTATAGAGAGGGCTAACTTCTTCCCGTTGGCCGCCATCGATCATTGCCGCCCATGGCGATCATTGCCGATCCTCTAGCGGCCTCAGAACACGTCGGATGGGCCGTTGTTGTCAGCGGAACTCTTAGCGATCGGCCTGGACCTCACCGATCATTCGACCCCGTCACCCGGTCGGCTCGGCGGTCTAATGGCCAAAACCCTATTGACGATCATTGCGCCTTGTGATCACTAATCTTGCGATCGGAGCGTATGGCGATCGGCTTCGAGCTACACTCGACTCGGAAGCGATCATTGCCATTCCATGGCGATCGGGGTGTCGAAAAACCCATCGACACTTGGCCGTGGCCAGATTTCACCTAAAAGCTACCCATCCCCGGGTTACAATCGCTCACTCTCATTTCTCGGAGTCCTTCGCCTTCGAAGTTCTCTTCGTTCTCGGCCACGTCCCTCGGCAGCATCAGGCGCACGGCTCTGCAATGCTCCTTCGCGTCTCTTGCCTCGAAGTCTACTTCCTCCGGCTTCACTCCAAGCTTCTCGTCCGGCGGTCCCTCGGATGCTCCAAGCGCACGGCTTCCGCAAAGCTATCCTTCACCGACTCAAGGCACGAGTCATGAGATGTGAAACTCGCCATGGCTCCATGTGCGAATTACTAAGTCCTGCACGACTTCAACGCACATATCAAATAAACATATCAAACTAACTTAAACCCTTTGCCACACCATCAAAACCATATCACGGCAAGAGATTGCCCTAACAATCTCCCCCTTTTTGATGTGTGGCAATCCGTTTAAGTTAGGTAAAAACATTTGATATAAATTCTAAGGGTAAGAAAGCATGTAAAGATAAACATGATATAACAACATGCAACTCCCCCTTAATCCATGAAACTTTTATAAAAATTTTCTCCCCCAATCATATATTTCTCCCCCTTTTATAATTAACTTAAACATAATATTTTCTCCCCCTTTGACACCATCAAAAAGATTATCACTAAGTTAAGAACCCATGGCATCAAGTCTAATGGAGGGAAAATATGACAAGTTATAAAATTGGGTACCACTTGTAAGTTCACAAACTGAAATCGGCCTTCAATGTTCTGATTTAGTAGGCCACGATCACTATATCGTATGGCAATGATCGCTAAAGGAAGAATTTGATTTTACGGATGAAATTGAAATGCATTAAAAATTTCAGAAAATTCGAAAAATCATGAAATTCGAGGAACATATTTCTCTTAAGTATATCTATCAAGGAAAAATAGTTTTTCATGAAAAATCATTATATTTTACAAGATTTGTCAGAAATCCAAACACTTGAAAAACCACTAGTTTTTGAGCATGTTAGTATCAAGTTAGCTACCTAGTTTTGCATCCAATTGTTTCAAAACATGAATACATGTATTTTAAGGTAAGAAATTGTTTTGAAAACATTAGAAATATCCAACCATGATCTTTGGGCAATATGTCTATTAATTAACCATAAGCCTTCCCCATGATTGGTCTATTATTGATATTTTGATACTTTAAATGACCATCTAAATGCCATAGGCATTAGTGGACATTTGTATCATCCTAACATCTCACCCATGCTAAGTTTGCAATCAAGTTAGCCTATAGTGAGTGTGAGATGCATCCTAGGGGGGTATTTGTATATATATACTTAACCAATATATTCAAGCAATTCTATCATGGTTAAGTATCAACCTAACAACCTACATGATCATAATGACATATATCAATTAATTTCACATTATGATCATGAAATACATGTTTTCATCAAATTATAACCATGCATTAGGCATTATATGATGATAATAAATAAAGTATCACCTAAAGCATGATTTAAACCTATTTCTCATGATGATGTGCCCAATATCAAAATCATAAACCATGATTACACATATGCATAGAAATTACATTAATCATCATGATTTAAGCATTATTACCTATTTATGGGCACGTTATCATCACCCAACACTATCTAAAAATGTTGTCCCGTCATCCTAAGTCAACCAAAATATGATATAGGTCAACATATGGTTGTGACTACCTAGGGTTTTCTAACCCATAAGGATGGATTTTGGAACCCAAAATAGATTTTTACCTAATGGGTTAACTAGAAATTCCTTGGGGATCCATTTCTTAGCTATTACTTTGTTTTTGTCTTGTCCCCTAGCTATTAGGCATCTATAGGCCTTCTCATTTTTCTTCTCTTTATATCCTAGGCCTTTCTTGTTAAAACTTGCCCTTTGGCTCCCTATGATCATATTCAAGGTGTTGGAGCCAATTGTGAATTTTCCTAGGGCTTTGGTTAAATAATCTACCATTTCCCTTAATGCCCTATTTTCTTCTATGCATGCATCACTAACATCTAAAGGCACATAATTATCATGTGAGCATGCATCATCATGGCAAGAAGAAGTATCATTATTATTTAAGCATGCATTTTCTAGCTTATTTTCTAATGCCTTAATTTGATCTAGCATGCATTTATTTTTCTTCTTTGCTCTAAACAAATCCCTAGTTAAACTAGAAATCATAGAAACTATTTTACTAGGAGAGGCTTTCGTTACCATAGTTTCCATGTCCTCTTCTTCTTCGGATGATGAGGAGGATGATGATGTGGAGGAGGCTCCCCCTTCACTTGAGCTCTCTCCTCTTGTGCTTGATCCTTCATTTTCGGAGGAGGAGCAATCCAAATCGTCAAAGGCCATCAAGGCCAAATTGGCAACAAAGGCATTCTCCTCATCCGATGATGAGGAGGAGGATGAGGAAGGATCATCCCATGTCTTGGCCTTGAATGCTTTGGCCTTCCCTTTTTCTTTTGCCTTCTTCTCCTCTTCCTTCTTTTTCTTGCTCCCCTTTTTCTTCTTCTTTTCTTCTTTCTTTTTCCTCTCTTCCTTGCTTTTGTTTAGGAGAGGACAATTGTCCCTTATGTGTCCCTCTCCTTGGCAATTGTAGCATATCACCTTCCCCCTTGGTCTTCTATTCCTATCATTTGATTTATCAAATCTAAAATTCTTAAATACACGCCTCACCTTCCTTACCATGTAGGCTTCCTCGGTGCTATCCATGGAGGAGGAGGAGGCTTCATCATCGGAGGAGGAGGGGACTTCCATCTTCTTCTTCCCCTTGTTTGCCAACAATGCTACTCCTCTTGAGGGTTGAATTCTAGGCTCCTCTTGTATTCCCTCAAGCCTAGTTTCGTGAAGCTCCATGGTTGAAAAGAATTCCTCCAAGGTGCTCACTTCTAGGTTCTTGGAGATATAGAATGAGTCCACCATGGAGCTCCACTTTGAGGACCGGGGAAAGGCATCTATGGCCTTCATTACCATATCCCGGTTTGATAGCTTCTCACCTACACTTGTTAGCCCAATTAAAATTTCTTTAAACCTAGAGTGTAGTGAGGTTACCTTTTCTCCCTTTTCTAGTTTTATATTGGATAATTGGGAGCGGAGGAGGTCTCTCCTTGCTAGCTTGGCCTCGGATGTGCCTTCATGGAGTTCTATAAGCTTCTCCCACATCTCTTTGGCGCTAGCACATTCTCCGATCCGGTTGATCTCTTGTTGAGGGAGCACATTGTAGAGATGGTGCTTGGCTTTGGAGTTTGCAAGGTGCTCCTCTCTTTGCCTCTTGGTCCACCTAGATTTCTCTATTGGCTTCCCTTCTTCATCCCTAGGCAAAACGAAACCGGATTCCATTGTAATCATTATATCAAAATCCGTTTCGAAAAATACCTCCATTCGCTTCTTCCACCAAGCGAATTCTCCTTCAAACTTCGGAGGATGGATGTTGGAGCCGGCCATTTTGATGTAGGGCTTGTTGCGGCGGTTAGTCCGGTGACAAGCAACCCGCTCGATACCACTTGTAGGAGATCGGATGGCGGCTAGAGGGGGTGAATAGCCCTCGTTGGTTATCGGAATTTGCTCGTCTACAATTAGATTAGCGCAAGCGGAAACAACAATACAAGCAAATTAAACAAATAAAAACAAAGCAAAGGAAATAGACAATGCTAACACAAGATGTAACGTGGTTCACGGCTACGCCGCTAATCCACGGTCCCCGATTCGTCCTCGGTGAATCACTCCGCTCAACCAATCCACTAAATGGTCTCTCCTTTGCACCAAGCTAGGTGGAGGTAACCTTTACAATCAAGATCACTCTTCTTACAAATAGAATGGATTAAAAGCGAGTAAGAAGAGTTTAGAGCTTGTGGGGCACTAGGAAGATTGTTTGGAACTTAAGCATTAGCCTCTCAAAGGCTCACACCCTCTCTTTTTATAGAGAGGGCTGAACACGGCTGTTGTCCAACGGAACTCTGGCATCGACCACTCACCGATCACGACTCGTAGTCGATCGCCTGCCCGGCTACGAGCGGTTCTGCGGGCCAAAACCCTATTGACTACGCCGATCACGCTGCCAAAATGATCGTTATCTTGGCTAGCCGATCCGCTAACGATCGGCGCCGATCATCGCTACAAACGATCGATCGATACCGGCCGAGCTACACTCGATTAGCGATGATCGCCATTCCATGGCGCGATCGGGTGTCGAAACCCATCCGACACTTGGCCAAATGGGCCAAGTTTCACCTAAGAGCTACCCCTCCCGGTTACAATCGCTCACTCATTTCTGAGTCCTTCGCCGGTTCTCTTCGCTCGCCACGCCCCTCGCGGCAAAGATCAGCGACGGCTCTGCAATGCTCCTTCGCGTCTCTTGCCTCGAAGTCTACTTCCTCCGGCTTCACTCCAAGCTTCTCGTCCGGCGGTCCCTCGGATGCTCCAAGCGCACGACTTCCGCAAAGATATCCTTCACCGACTCAAGGCACGAGTCATGAGATGTGAAACTCGCCATGGCTCCATGTGCGAATTACTAAGTCCTGCACGACTTCAACGCACATATCAAATAAACATAACACACTAACTTAAACCCTTTGCCACACCATCAAAACCATATCACGGCAAGAGATTGCCCTAACAGACTCCGCTTGGACTTTACGCCGCCAACCATTGGACTTATGCTGCCAAGACTTCACCCTTGGACTTTACGTCGCCAATATCAAACCCCTTGGACTTCTCAAATGCCAAGACTCAAGCTTGGACTTTCCCTTGCCAACCCATGTTGGACTTTCCATGCCAAGACCCATGCTTGGACTTCCCTTGTGCCAAGTACTCAAGACTTGGACTTTCCCAAATGCCAAGTGTCCCACTTGGACTTTCCATGCCAAGTACCCATGACTTGGACTTTACCTTGCCACGACCCATGCTTGGACTTTCCCATAATCACATGGTCAACCCTAGTCAACCATCAAAGTCTCTCTCGAGTCAAGCTCGAGTTTAGTCAATTATAACCTGGATCGACTGTATAAACAATCTCCCCAAAACATTAACCGACATCAATGTCAAACATACTATGTCAAACCACTTTGTCAACATCAAAACATCACTCGAGTCAAACTCGAGTCTGGTCAATCATGACCTGGGTCGATTGCACCAACAATCTCCCCCTTTTTGATGTTTGACAAAACAAACCTTGAGTTAGGCCACTAACTCAAATTTCCTTACCAATTATCCCAAATTGGTAATCCCAAACACTCTCCCAAAACTTCTCCCCCTTTTTGACTAACATCAAACAAGTTATCTCTCCAAGGAGGTCAATGCCTCATGTCCCAATGAGATCTTACAATCTCCCCCTTGATCCAAAAATACCTAGGATGCCTACCATCTTCCTAGTGATAAGTCCCATATCACTTAAGAGAGGCAATCCTATACTCTCTCCCAATTTCCAAATTGGGTTTCTCAAAATCCCATCAATTTTCTCAATTGATGATACTCTCCCAATAACTTCTCCCCCTTCAAGAAGAGAAACACATCTATCATCCCAAGATAGATAACTCCCCCTAAAGGCTTGCTCCCCCTTGACCATTGCACCAACAATGTCCTTGGGAAGTCCCTAAGCCAATAGGAACTCTAAACCATCAAAATTAAGGTTCTAAGTTCAAACATGAACTCTTCCATCCTTAAATTTGATACTTTGACCCAACACCTCTCCAAATCCATATCCAATGGATTTTCACCCTTTCTAATGCTTCCCAAAGCATATCCTAGGGTTAGGAGTGATTAGGAACCTTTACCACAGCTGAACACGGGATCAACAATCTTGTTTTTCCCGAAATCAACTTGGCAGTCGACTACCACTCACATCAGTCGACTGCCATCAGGCGGCAGTCAACTGATAACTAAAATTCTCGAATTTCAACTATCAGAATCGATTTTTGAAAAAATATAAGTAATTCTACGTATATCGAAAAATCATGAAATTTGATACTTATATTACTTATAGTCAATACAATGGGTGAAAAATATTTGAAAATTATTTTACCCATAAAATATTGAGATTGATACAAAATCCAAAAGTGAAGAAAAACTTCAATGTTTTAGCTCACTTTGTATCAACTTTATCATTAGTGATTGCTATCAAAAGATAGGCTTCACCAAGGTTTTCTAAATTGATTTCAAAATGTTTTTGAAAACCTATTTTGGATCATATTCCTTGGGCTCTATGTACATGACTTGTACACAAGCTTTCCCAATGATCTACATGTTGGTTAAAGATGACTTTTAGTTCATCTAGATGAAAAAACTATGCACCTTGAACTTAACTCATATCCTAGCATCTCACATGTATCTCGGGTGTATAAATACACATACATGTCAATTGGATGTGAGATGTGGGTTTTGGTTCATTTAATCTAGGGTTTCATGCATTTTCTAAGGCAACCCTACTTGATTCCCCTATAAATGGGACTTCAAGTCATGTCATTGTTCTTAATTCAATTTTAGTCAAATTAAATGCATGAAATGATCATGGCATAATGATAGCAATAATTAAGCATGGCCAATGATCATGATGACATGACATATGATATAATTTAAGCATACATGACATTTATCCTAACCCTAAGCATGATCATGACATATAAAAGATTAAAGATAAGTATGATGTCATGACATGACATATGGCAAGTCAAAGCATGACAAATAAGATATAAAGGTATATAATACCTAAATTTCAATATTAGTTGTCATTTGATATAATTAGGTTTATTTTTCCATATTACTATTAATCTCCCATGTGTGCCAAAAACCCAAAATGGCACACAAATCTCTAAACCTAAATTGTGCCAATTTAATTGATTTTTCAATCTTCTTAAATGATATTGGCACATCCTAAAATCTTTTAGGATTTATCATCAAATCTATTTCCAAGATATCCATAACCTTGGAAATGACCTAAAATGTCAGCTTTGTTATGGTTGAGTTAACTACCCATCCAATCAAGGTTGACACGACCTAACCCATCTAGCGTGAGTCAATTACACCCTTAGGAACCCAAAATCTATTTGAGCTCCTAGGGTTAATTAGGTATTCCATAGGGATAACCTCCCTAGATACCCTCCTAATGACCCTCCTAGGCTTGTTAGCCTTGGTCATTTGGGTCTTACCTCGGTTGACTCTAGGGGTAACTCCCCTTGCAACCTTCTTAGTGGTCACCCTAGGTTTCCTAGACACCTTAGCCACTAGGCATAAACCTTGGTCAACTCTAGGGATGACTTCCCTATTGACCTTGGTCTTCCTAGACCTAGATTTAGTTCCATAGTCAAATGGAACATTGTGATAGGTTTCCTTGGGCTTAGGTTTGCCCTTGGATGAATCTAGTTTCCTAGGTCTTGATTTTTGACCATTTGACCCTAGGCTTTGACTTCTAGACCCTAAATGTTGACCTCTTGACCCTTGAAATTGATTTTGCATTTTTGCAAGGGTCTTCTCCATCTTTTCAAGCCTTGACCTCAAGACTTGATTTTCCTTTTCTAATTGCCCAATTTTTGAATTTTGATCTAATCCTTGGGCATGGTTCTTTCTAGGCATATGCCTAGTCCATTTAGGGTTGAGACCTAGATGCTCTTGTACCTTTCTAATGGTCTCCCTAGGTAGGATTTGTCTAGAATTGTTTGACCTAGGGTTGTCCTTAGGTAAAATATTTCTAGGGACATTAGTCCCAAATTTCTCCTTCTTCCTAAAGTTGACTTTCTTAGCTCCTAAACAATATTCATTGTTTCTAGCATGCTTTTCATGATAGATATCAAGTGAATTGAAATTCCTAGCATACTTTTTAACATTTAAATTAGAAGAAGCATTATTTAGATATACCTTAGGGTTTGCCTTAGAGGCCCCCCCTACTTGTGATGCTCCCCTTTGCCCCTTCTTTTCCCCCTTTGGGCATTGACTCCGGTAATGTCCCGGTAGTCGGCACTTGAAGCAAGTGATTTGTTCCTTGCTTTTCTTGGTGGGAACACCGTCTTCATTGACTTTTGGCATCGGTGGACTCTTCTTGATTCTTTTAGGACATTTACTCTTGTAATGTCCTACCTCCCTACACTCAAAACAAATTATGTGATTTTTATTTGAACCTACATTGCTTGAGTTACCTAGGGTATTTGTGGTGGTAGGTGCCGGAGTTGGAGCTTCTTCATCTTGACCGGATGTGGAAGGCTCTTCTTGGGGTTGCTCCGGTGTAGATGTTCTAATCCCCTCCCCCTCAATCCTAGAGGTTGAGGTTTCTTCTAATTCTACCTTTTCCACCACTTCTTCCTCCTCGGATGTCGAACACTCCTCGACCTCCGAATCCTCACTTTCTTGTGAGGATGAGCTCTCTTCCTCATCCTCCTCATCTTCTTGGATTGAGTGAGGCTCTTCATGAAATTTTTCCAATTTGTTCCATACCTCCTTGGCGTCTTTACAATCCCCTATCTTGATCAAAATATCATTAGGGATTATATTAAGCAAAATACCCATTACCTTATTGTTGATGTTATAGTATCGGATTTGTTCTTGACTCCAATTCTTCTTCTTGATTTTTCTTCCTTCTTTGTCTTTTGGAGTGTCAAAACCTACTAAGACACTAATCCAATTATCAAAGTCACACATTAGAAAATGCATCATTCTACCTTTCCAATACGCGAAATCTTCGCGGTCAAAAGAAGGCGGAACGTTGATGTCGTCACTCAATCTCTCCTTGAATTCCATCTTGTTCCTCTAGCATCTTGACTCCGGGTTGTTAATCCGTAGAAGAGCCCCAGGCTCTGATACCAATTGTAGGAGATTTGAGGCCGCTAGAGGGGGTGGATGAATAGCATTGTGCTCGTACGTAGATGGAAATCTTTCGCGTTCGTCTCTACAAAACTCATTATACGCAGTGGAATGATAATAATAAAAACAATAATGAAGTAATACAAACACGAACACACCAATACACAAATATTTAACGTGGTTCGGAACCGTATGGTTCCTACTCCACGGATCGGGCTCAAACGAGCCCTAGCGATGCCACAAGCACACCACTATGTAATAACTCCTTCTCGGAAAAATTCGGAGGTGGAGAAATCTCGTACAATGTATACAATAGTAATACAATGAAAAATACAAGCAAATACAATGGAATATAATGCAATACAAGTAAAGAAAACACTTTTACAAATGCTTTGGATTGCTTGATCTTTGATTGCCTTGGACTAGCCTTGAAGGACTTGAAAAGCACCAACTATTCCCCTTCAAATCGTCCAAGAAAATCGCTACAAAAAACCCTCCATTCGAGCTCCTTTTATAGCTTGCGTCGGGATGGATTTCCACCTACGATCGCCATAAGGTCTGCCGCTAATCGTAGTGAGACAACGTCGATCCACTGGAAAAACTTCAACGAATCTCTTGACGATCGATCGCTAACGCCGTAGGTCGCCTTGATCACTCTGAGCATTATGTGCTCGTGGTCGAACCATTAGTCGACTGTCGTCCATGGCAGTCGATTGCTACCAATGAGCAGTCGACTGCCAGCACATTTTCAGCCCCAAGCCGGTAGTCGACTGCCAGCACATTTTCATCCCCAAGCCGGCAGTCGAACTCAAGTCGACTCATGGCAGTCGAACCGACCATATTGCCAGTCGAATGCCAACCTTAAACATGAGGTTTTAACCCAAGTATGGTTCCCCCATACTTGCTAGACCACCCCTTAGCCTAGACCTAAGCCTTCTAGCCACCTCCATCAGCCTCATGCCTCTGGGATCCCTCCAAGTCATCCATGACTTGTTCATCCATCGCGTTAGCCTCCAGGTGCTTCCATCGGCTATTGTCATGCTAACGGTGTCTACACCGCCAAGACTCCGCTTGGACTTTACGCCGCCAACCATTGGACATATGCTGTCAAGACTTCACCCTTTGACTTTACGCTACCAATATCAAACCCCTTGGACTTCTCAAATGCCAAGACTCAAGCTTGGACTTTCCCTTGCCAACCCATGTTGGACTTTCCATGCCAAGACCCATGCTTGGACTTCCCTTGTGCCAAGTACTCAAGACTTGGACTTTCCCAAATGCCAAGTGTCCCACTTGGACTTCCCATGCCAAGTACCCATGACTTGGACTTTACCTTGCCAAGACCCATGCTTGGACTTTCCCATAATCACATGGTCAACCCTAGTCAACCATCAAAGTCTCCCTCGAGTCAAGCTCGAGTCTTGTCAATTATAACCTGGATCGATTGTATAAACAATCTCCTCAAAACATTAACTAACATCAATGTCAACCATTAATGTCAAACATACTATGTCAAACATCAAAACATCACTCGAGTCAAACTCGAGTCTGGTCAATCGTGACCTGGGCCGATTGCACCAACATTTAACACATTTATTTTACTTTAGGTTCTTAATAATCACGGTCACATTGAAAAAGACCTAATAAAACATCTGTCATGGGGTCCAAATTCAATGGTTAAAAATTGATCGGCATATTTCATAAACGGATATAATTTTCATACTCAAGCTTATGGAACTGGGAAAACTACAATGAATAGCGGAGTTTGTGTTCAGTCATCTATTGATGGGGGTGCAAGAAATGAATTTTATGACTTACTAGATGAAATTTTAGAGGTATCGTATCCAGGCTCAGATTTGTGAGTTATTTTATTTATGTGTCATTGGTTTGACCCTATCAAAGGCATGAGGGTGCATCCACAGTTTAATTTGGTTGAAATTAACTACAAAAAAATATACAAGAGGTACGAACCATTTGTGTTAGCACAGCAAGCGATTCAAGTATTTTATGCTTCATATCCTAGCCTGAGACGAGACAAAAGTGATTGGTGGGAAGTTTGTAAAACAAAAGCACGTAATAAAATTGAGAAACATTGGGAAGACATAGCATATCAACAAGATGAATTTGTCAATACATTTCATATCGAAGAGAATAATATTTCAACATTACGAGATCCCAACAGCGTAGTAATAGACGTTGATACAAGTGAACTGAATGAGTATGAAGATGAGGATTTCAATGATGAGGATGAGGATGAGGATGAGGATGACGATGACGATGATGATTAGACGCATGACCAGGCTAAAAATTTTATTGCAAACTTCGATTTCTAATTGTGGGCAATTAACCTTTTATTGAGTACCAATTATGTTTTAATTCACTGTGTAATTCAAAATTCCATATATTTGATATACTAATGAATTCTTTTTTTTTTAGGGTCATCCAGTTGCTATGAATATGGTAATATTTTCATATTGTTCCTATTAAAAATTCATTATGCAACTGTATTTTTTTCTGTAATATTCTCCTAATAATCATGAATGTTAGTTTTAACGTGGCGGTCATAGACGTAGTAGTGATGGAAGATCACAGTCTTCCTCTGCTTCAGCCCCCGCACATTCTGATGCTCTTGTAGGAAATGTGCCCTCCACCTCTTTCCCAGTTGTAGGATCATCTGATTCTCAGCATATACCTACTAATGTATCTTCCCCGGTACAACAATCACTTGTTGAGAGGGAAGATACGAGAGAGTTTATATCTCCGTGCGGAGATTCGTAAGTATTCTAGTTTTAGAATATCTATATATAATTTTTAATACAATATGTTTTGTTATAAGTATATAACGGGGTTTGTTTTTAATTTAGGTTGGATTTACAAATTCTGTACATGTTATTCACGAGGTGAATAAAATAGTGAATAACCATTGGGGCGGCGCTTCTATGACTTATACAAGTACGCCGGAAGAAATTAAAGTTCTATAGTGGAATGAGTTCAAGGTAACTTATTTCAATCATTCAGTATATGAAATTATAGTTAATATAATCAATTTTTATTTTTATCTACTGCAGCAGGTATTTACTTGGGAGGAGAGTCAAAGACTAGAGATGAAGAGGATTTAAAAAAAAAAAGTGTGGTGATCATATTAGAAACATACTAAATCATGCCAAAACTAGAAATAAAAAACTACACTGTATAACCATGAATAAAATTGTTGCACATTGGGGATCGTAGAAAAGCAAACGGAGGAGTGAACAGAATAAGCAAAATCAACATTGTAACTCTGGCGTTATGTCTGCCACGTATGCGGGAGGATCCATAAATATCGATGAGCATAGACATCGATTGGTGAGTGTTTTCAATTTATTATTTTGTAATATAATACTCAATAATTTATAAATTTTAACTATTTAATTTGTTTAGGCCAAGGAGACGGGAACTGAGTTATTATTTATAGACACTTTCACCCATACATTCCAAAAGAAGGATAAGACATGGAGTGGGGAAAGAGCTAGAACAATAAAGGTGTGTAATTGTAAAAATTTTAATTTCTTATGTTACTATTTAATTTTTTCCTTTCACAATAGGAGAAATATGATGAACTTTTACAAAGAAATTCGAGTGCAAGCAATGATGCAGACGAATCGGAGCCATCTGTTAGCAATATAAATTTATGGCTCGAAGCATCTGGAGGACCGAAAAGTGGAAGAATACTTGGACTCGGCTCTTTGAGCCGATCCTATAGAGTCCCTCGTGTTTCTTCTTCATCCTCTCTAGCATCAAAAGCACAAGTAATTCAATTAATCGAAGAGGTTATTCATTTGAGAGAGTTACTAGCACAGAAGGAAACTGAATCGAGAGAGAATGCTCAGAAAGTATAAGACTTAAATGAAAATATGAACGAATTTCAAAGGAAAAAAATATTTATTATGCAACATCTTCAGTTAACGTATAGCTTAAATCAACTTCCTCCTTCTAGCTCTGCTCCTCCTCCTGATCCCTGTCATGGAGACAATGATGATGTTTTTTTTTATGACGATGGTGATGATGGTGGTTATCTTTGACTGTATTTGTTGTATTTAATTAAATGTTAGCTATTTGACTTATGATATATACGATATTTATGTTTTTGTAAGTTTATTGTATTTAAATGCTACTTGATGATGATGGTAGTTAGTAAGTACCTTTGGATGTATTTGTTATATATATTTTAATTCCATATTAATGTTTGATGTATACATTTGTTAATATTGTTGTGTGTTTGTTGTAAAACAGGGAAAAAAGAATAATAAAAAATAATAATTTTTTCTAGATTTGCAACGAAAATTCAATTTTTGTTGAAAAAATATATGTATCAGTCGACTGATGTAAACATTTAGTCGACTGATACTTGAGAAAATGTAGCTTCCGAATATATTTTCAATATCAGTCGACTGCTTTACTGTAGTAGTTTACAGAATGTTTCATAGATGACTGAGTAGTCGACTACTCACCTGGCAGTCGACTTCCATACTGTAGTATTTCATAGAACCTCAGGTAGCCGACTGATCAGTCCGACTGGTCGCCCATTCAGTCGATTGATGTATTCATCAATCGACTGATAGTGAAAATTTTTGCGACGAATTTTTCTTTTCGTCGCCAAATTTGCAACGAAAAATAAATTCGTTGCCAAATTTAATTTTATTCATTAATTATGTTCATTATATTTTGGTGACGAATATATTTTTCGTCGCAAATTTGGCGATGAAAAAATATATTTATGGCCAAATTTTATTATATTTGCTGGAGTATGCGTGTGAGAGTTTTGCGACGAATTATACTTTCGTCGCAAATTCGGCGACGAAAATAATTATTCGTCACCATATTTTGCGATGAAAAGTCTTATTCGTTGTAAAATTTTATGACGAATATTGCTTTTCGTCGCCAAATTGGCGACGAAACATTTATTTGGCGACGAATTTTGCAAAGAAAATATTATTCGTTGCAATTTGGTGACGA
This sequence comes from Wurfbainia villosa, assembly GCA_025175895.1. NCBI lineage: Eukaryota > Viridiplantae > Streptophyta > Magnoliopsida > Zingiberales > Zingiberaceae > Wurfbainia > Wurfbainia villosa. Next base: position 102,633,642 of record CM045994.1, read on the forward strand.
ATTTTTATTTTTCGTTGCAGAATTTAGCGGCGAATTATTTGCAACGAAAAAATTTCCGTTGCAAAATTCGTCGCCAAAAAGCAACATTTTTGTAGTGTCTCTTCGCACTCGTGCTTATCTCTGGTCCTTTATGACCTGTCGCTTTGCTTCTAGTCTTCACCTAGGTTCTTCGACTCCCATGAAGTTCTGTCGGTGTCGCCCGAGCACCATGATTTCCCGACTCGGGATTCTTTGGGTGTCGCTGACCTTCAGCTTAGCTTAACCATTTTCTGCGCACTTAATTCAGCTCATGAGATAACAATATGACCTTAACTTTGGATCTTTGTCATAATCAAAACCTAGGTTCGATTATCTAGTTCCCTTGCACCAACATCCATCTCGTCATTCACCTCCGATTCATACTCTTCTTCTTCCTCGGGAGGTGGTTTGCTCTTCGGCTTCTTCTTCGGACCTGCAATCAAAGCGACACTGATGACGTCTCGATTTTTGACCTTTTGTCCGATCGAGTGTAGCCCATTCATGATGTCTTGAATTCTAGCATGGAGCTGAGTGGCCGACTTGTGTTCCTACATTTTCAAGTTAAACAATTTATTCAAAAGGAGATCCCTCTTACATACCTTGGTGTCGACGGTTTCTTCGTGAAGCTTGATGAGCTTGTTCCACAAGTCCTTTGCACTTATGAATGGGCCGACGCGGTTGAGCTCCTCTTTACATAACTCACATTGTAAGATTTGTGTAGCCTTGGCATCGGCTTCCACTTGATGCTTCATAGCATTTGTCCATTGATCGCAGTCCAAGCATTCACCATCTTCGTTTATTGGAAGGGTGAAGCTGGTTTGTATCACGATCCACATCTCTACTTGGGTTTTTAAGTAGCACTCCATCTGACCCTTCCAGTAACAGAAGTCATCTCTGTTGTAAAATGGAGGTCTGATAATAGTTTTTATAGTGGTACCGTTACAAAACAAAATTTATAATTAAACCAAACCCCCTCTACACTAATGTAGCATAGAGATGACTCGGGTCGTCTCCCAACGAATGCAATCAATAGAATGGTTTTTTAGGATCATTTATATTATTGTTTGGGGTTTTCTAATGTAAATGCAGGGGGGGTTGGATTTGGATTCTAACCTACGATTGCAAGGTAATTAAAACTCTAAACTATCATGAAGCAAATAGAATAATGCACGCAGGAATTTAAGCAATAAAAACTGGAAGTGAAATTAAGACAAACAGTTAATGTGAACAACTATAAAAATAATATAAATGTAAGGGGAAATTAACCCAACAATTGACATGCATACAAAATTAAAGTGCAGGCAAAATAAACAAGAAAATAAATGATCTAATCAATCCAAGATTTTCCCTGTGTATGAATAAGTTTCTCCGACTAGGTCTAACGGAGCTCGATCGAGACTCCACAAACGGCGATGGATGTGGGATGGCACAAACTTCTGAATCCAATAGCTTGATGGATGCTCCGAACTCTCACAGATCCGGTTGAGCTCGAAGAAGTGTCGTCGGGCTAGAACTCCTCCTCAAATCTGAAAGAGAAGTTCATGAGCTATGGAGATGGAGAACGTCGTCAAAATCCCTCGATTAAGCAGTTATTCCTCGAATCCGTGGAGGAAATGGATGGAAAGGAGGTGGAGGCGGCTATTAGGGCTCAAGGGAAGAAGAGATGCCCTCCAAACCCCCTAAAAATATATTTTATATCTTCCCAAATGAGGGAATTTCACCGCGACATGGCCATGTCAAAAGACACGGCCAAGCCATGTTAAAAGACACGGTCATGCCAAAAGACACGACCAAGCCGTGCTTGATTCTGATCTTTCCCCACGCTGCTTCAATGATTTCACTATAGCTACAGTTCGCTGCTACAATAAAATCCCCAATTTTCATTTGACATCCCCTATAAAAATAAAGTATACAATAATTAGTGCTAAGGATATAAAATTAGCATGTATTTGCATTAAAGTTCTAAAAAGATCCATAGTCATAAAATATGATAAATATATTGAATTACGCATATGAATGGATCAAAACATCGAGGAATGAATATAAAATATCATATCAAAATGTGAGTTATCAAGGTCGGGCGGTGTTAAACCCTTCGAGATGGGCCATTTAGAAAAAGAACCTTGCAACAACAAAAATGACACAAAAAGACGAGTTGCCAAGACTTTCGTCTTGGATTAGTAGTGCAGGAGAAAAGAATTTAACAAAACGAAAAACAACATGAAATAAGAATTAAAATAAATACAAAAAAAAGACAAAAATGATGCTAGATTGGTGGTTGCACCAAATCGTAGCGCCCCCTCTCTGATACCAATTGTAAGATCGAAAGAGCGCGCTAGAGGGGGGGTGAATAGCGAGCGAGAAATCTTTTCGCCTTTTCGTTCGTTCGATTAAAACTAAGAGTAATGCAGCAAAAAAGAGAAAGACACAAGATATTTTACTTGGTTCACAACCTGACGGTTGCTAATCCAAGGCCCTTGCGATCTTAGATCGCGTACAGAGGGAAAATCACTAACTAAGTCTCCTCCTCGTTGGAGGTAGGAGACGACGATTACAAAAGGATGAAAACTCGAGGTAGAGGGACAAACCCACCTCTCCTCATTATGATTAAAAGCTCAGAAATAAAGAACAAATACAAGTACTTGAAATGACAACAGAAAACAACAATACTGACAATGAATAGAACTTGAGGTTGAGGTCGTGTCGTCGGCGTTGCGACAGCATTTCGACGTCGTAGCATTGTCATAGAGATGCGACATTGTAGGAGCATTTTAGAAGCTTGAATTAATGTGAAATGGTGTGAATCCCTCCTCTTTTTATAGCCCTTCAACCCATTGAACATTGAGATCAAGATCTACCAAAAAAGGGCACCTCACCCCAAGATAAGGGGATCAACTTTGACCTTCATTGAAGCTGGCAGTTTGAATAACAGTCGATTGATGGCCTTCATCAGTTGACTGATGCCAACAGCAATCGACTGCTAATAGTCAGCAGTCGATTGATGGCTAGGTTATTCGACTGCAACAAAGAGTTAGTCTGAAACATACAAGTAGAGGTAAATTCGATGGTCACTTACCATCCGATCTCGACCTAGACCTTCCACTAGAAGTCTTAGTCAAATCGCCGCCTAAGAACGTCCCCGTCCGGAGGAATCGACCTCACCTTCACTCATACTTGAGCTTACCTCTAGACCTTTGCGACTTGTAGCTTAACTTCTGGTCTTCACCTGGGTTCTTCGACTCCATCCGAAGTTCTCCCGGTGTCGTCCGATCACCATGGTTTCTCGTCTCGAGATTCTCTGGGTGTCACCGACCTTTAGCTTAGCTTAATCATTTCTGCACAATAGGTTCAGCTCATGAGATAATGATATGATCTCAACTTTGGGCCTTTTCCATAATCAAAATCTAGATTCGATTATTTGGTGTCACTGCATCAACAATGAAGACTTAAGTATATAAGTGGAAGAGTTTTCATTCGTATTAACTTTGAGTCTAATGGTCATTACACTGAGCTTAAACAACCCGTTAGTTACATAGTCCTTTCTTACAAACATTTCATTTTTAGATAGCACAATTATGTTTGACTCAAAAATGATGTGAAAGTCATGTTTGCTTAAAAGTGATCCAGACACCGGATTCTTTTGAATCTCTAGAACATACAACACATTGTTTAGAATAAGCTCTTTGCCTAAGGTCATCTTTAGCACTTTTCCTTGGGCCATGATGTCCGAGGTTGCTGAGTTCTCCATGTACAATTTGTCCACTTTGACTTCTTCGAAGTTGTGGAACAACTCATTATTGCATCACACATGTCTAGTGGCACTGATATCCATCCACCATTATCGAGGGTTTGAATCCATTAGGTTTAACTCATAGATCACAACACAAATGTAGTCAATTTTTAGTCCCTTGCTCAAGTTGGCCTACTATTATTTCTTCTGCTTTCTGCACTCCGAAGATTTGTGATCGACTCGGTCATAGTTGAAGAACTTCCCAGAGAATTTTTCCTTATTGATGCCTCCACTCCTGCTTATGCTTCAGGTAGTTCTTGAAGTTTTTCCAACTGAGAGGAAATTTCTCTATGATAGCTGCCACCTGAATGGTTTTACTCAGAATCATACCTTCTGAGTGAATCTCATACAAAATCATCTGAATCTTTTGAACTTGGTTGATCACTGTCTTCGAGTCAACCATCTTATAGTCCAGGAATCGACCTACGATGGAATTCTTGGCACTCGCATCCTCCATCTTGTACTTCTTGTCCAAGGACTCTCATAACTCCTTTGTTGTTATCTTCGTGCTATACACAACGTACAAGGAGTCGACAAGGCAGTTGAGGATGCAATTTTAGCATAGGAATTTAGAATGAGTCCACACCTCCATTGTACTGATGATCTAGACATTAGTTGCATCCTTAGTCGGCTTGGAAGGTTTCTCGATCAAGAATCGAGCTAGATTCAAAGTGATTAGGCAGAAGAGTATCTTCTGCTACCACTATTTGAAGTTCAACCCAGAGAACTTCTCTGCCTTTTCCCATGGTTGATTGGAGAATTTTTGATTGGGGTGGAGGGGGTCATCATGTATTGAATATGTTGCACCTCAACCTCTTTTATGGTCATCTCAACAGAATTGAATCTATTTTAAGGTTGGACAATCTGTGTCCAGAGATACTAAGAATGTAGTATAAATTTGAGATACAAATCAAATCAAACTTATCTATTGAGTGGTTTGAGCTGATAATATCAAGTTGTCAACCTTGTGGGCTGAGTTGAACTGCTGAGTCCATGTGCCCGAGCCACCGTGTCGAGGACCAAGTCACCAAGGCAGAGTCTCGATGGCCGAGGCAAAGTACTGAGTCGCCAAGGCTAAGTGCCCGAGTTGATTGCTCAGAATCTAAGAAGTCAAGGTTTGCATTTAATGCGGATTCTTTTAAAAAAAATTGTCCCACCTCCGTGGTGCTTTAGGGTTCTCGTGGGTCATCTATTTTCCAAAATACAATGACATACCATAATCTCTACTAAGCACTGATGGTTGCGGAAAACTGAGTGGCACTAGAGTGTTATTACAAGGGTTCTACTCAAGATCTAGGCTCCACTGAATAAAAGCAATTACTTGCTTTTATTCGCCGCATGGGCAAATTTTACCCTAACCGATCTAGCATTCGATACGTACAAGTCATATTCGTATACGAGTCAACTTGGTTTGGTGCAATCCGAGCCTATGGATTTGCACCCTCCCCTGCGCACCCATGCATGAAAAAGAGTCTCTCCCCAATGTATTTGTTCATAACATACATTCTTGTAAAACAATATAAATCAACCATCAAACCTCGAAACTTTCAATGAGGAATTAAAGTCTCATACACAATAAAATCTTCTTCATCTATTTCATCTCCTTTTTCATTTATATTTGTCTAACAAGTAGTTAAAATAATAGCGCTATATATCTATTTTGGTCTGAAATGGAAAGATGGGATGACTCAGCAAAGTGTTCATAGCCAAGGTAAGAAGGGTCAACTGAACATGTTAAAGACCATTTGGTGCGCTAGAGAGGGTGAATATAGTTGATCAATTTCTCTCTTTTGATCGTGTTGTGCTCGTCTACAATCATCAGTGCACAATAGAATATACAAAATAAATACAAATACACACAAATACAAAACACAAGGACACGAGCATAACACAAAGGATTTTTACGTGGTTCAAAATCCTAGTTCCTACTCCACGACGGCGCTCTAGTGATCTACCCTCACTATGAACTTTTCATTCTCAGTATGACACCAGAGGTGGTGAAACCTCTTACAATGAGCTTACAAAAGTAAAATACAACAAAAACGAAATACAAAAGCAAATACAAGTAAAGAACACTTTACAAAAGATTGCTTTGATTTGCTTGATGCTTTGGATGACTTTTGAAGACCTATAATGCAGCATCACTTCACCTCAAAATCACCCAAGAACCGATGCTTCCTTCTTCCTCCGTGAACTCCTTTTATAACTCCAGTTCAGGTTGATTCTTGTCTAGCAGTAGACTACCCATACCCAGTAGTCAACTGTCCACAGTACCATTGTTTCACAATGGATTAATCCATGTTAGATTCGGCCCAACCAGTCGACTATCCTTATATAGCAATCGACTGCCAAGTCCATCAGTCAACTGCCATGAGCCAGCAACTGGCTATGAATCCTTCTGTGCCCTATCCACTTATAGTCAATTGATAGCTCATCCATGGCAGTCGATTGCCAGTGGCTAGTCAACTGGTGCAATCCACCAGTCGACTACAAGATCCATAGGTCAGCAGTTGAGCCTCAGTCAACTACTCGACCAGTCGACTGGGTCATAACCCAGTTGACTATCCGAGTCAACTAGGCCTTTCAAGTGTTGTGCACTCGACCAGTCGACTGGTTAATACTACCAGTCGACTGGTAAACCTCAAACATGAGGTTTAAACTAAGTGTGATCCCCTCATATTTGATACTCACCCTAGGCCTAGACCTAAGCCTTATAGCCACCTCCATCAGCCTCATGCTCTCAGGGTCCATCTGAGTCATCTATGACTCCTTCACCCTTCACGCTAGCCTTCAAGTGCTTTCATCGGCTTCGTCATCCCATCGAGTACCCTTAGCCTAGACCTAAGCCTTTAATCCACTTTCATCAGCCTCAAGCCTTGGTTCGAGTCCACGACTCCTAACCCTTGGCCCTAGCCTTCAAGTGCTTCCATTGGCTTTGTCAGTCTAACGAGTCTACCTTTGCCAAGAGGTCACATCTCCGGTACTTCTCCATTGCCAAGCCTCAATTCTTGGACTTTCGCCTATAAGACTACACCCTTGGACTTACATGGCCAATACTACACCTTTGGACTTTTCCTTGCCAAGTATCCATACTTGGACATCTCCTCACCAAGACTCCACCCTTGGACTTTTCCTTGACAAGTATTCATACTTGGACTTCTCCTTGACAAGACTCCACCCTTGGACTTCTCTATTGCCAAAATCCAATCTTAGACTTCCACTCGAGCTTGGTGATAACTATCATTTTATCGTATTATTTTGGTCCTTAATATCACTATTTTTATCCTCTCGAGTGATTTATTGTTGATTATTAATATGTTTTATGAGTTTGGATTCATTTTAGACCTTATTATAAATTCTCCTAAATTATAGACTTATATGTAAATTTTATCTTTGTTTGTAGGAGATCGAGATAAGCCAATGAACTAGATTCAAGTTAAATCAAATATGGCTTCATCTAGAGTCATAATGGACATTTCAAGCTGACTTAATCTGAGCCCTTAATCTAGATCAGAGGCAATTCAATCAAGGGACTAGATATGAGCAATATGGACCGTCCAAGAAAAGCGATTGATTTTGAGCCATCTATTTAGATCTGGAGAGATCCAGTCCATACATTTAGATCTGGATATCTGAGCCCTTCATCCAAATTCAACTGATTATGATTATATCTTTAGATTGATCAGATCTGTTCATTCAAAATCGGAGGAATTTGAGTCATTGGATGCATAGCCAGCTTAATCGATTAATCAAGGAAATTAAACCCTAGCTTAATGGATGACTGGGATTTGATCTTGCTTCAAATGGACAGCCAAGTAAAAGAGCCCTTAAATTCAACATTTCCTCACTGATTAAGGGATCGTGCGACACAAAACTCCTCACGCACACGACTCAGCGACCGTCTTCCTCCTCACTCACGAGCAGCGGCCTCTCCACAAGGTGACAGTGACAACTTCGGCAGCAGACTCTGGCGACCCTTCCTTCCATTTCCGACGTCGATCTCTTTCCATCCAGCCGACAGATCAAAATGTTGGGATTCGCCAGCTCGGTCGGCAGCGAGCAGAGGTAGGGATTTCGGTCCACCCTCTTCACTGGTGACTTTCCAGCGCCTACGATCGGAGCTGAGACGCCTCGGTTGGACGGGATTCAGAAGGTCGAGGTCAACTCCTACTGCTAGGATTCGACAGTCGCACAATCCACTGCCGGAGCAGAAGGCCAGCTTCCAGTATTAGTTCAGCACTTGCTGGATGATCCTCCGGCAAGGAACCCATCCATTCTATCGTCGGAGGGGGTTGTCGGGTTATTGTCATCGTCGGAGAAGGAGGTCCCTGCTTCGGGTGTTGGGGATTGTCGATCTATTATATTTGGAATTTCACCTTTATCTTACATTTTTATTTGCATTGTTTGTTTACGTTTTCTTTGGATTAGTGAATTGAACGTATTAAAAACCCCCAAAATTGTTGTTGTAGTCTCATCAGTAGCTTAAGTTATTGACTTCGTAGTTTAACTTGTAGTTTGATCTATAGTTTAGTTGTAGTTAGTTTGTAGTCTACCTTGTAGTTTGACTTATAGTCTAATGATAGTTAGTTTGTAGTTGTCTTGTAGTTTACATTGTAGCTCATTCGTAGTTTATCTTAGAGTTAATTAGTAGTTTCATTTGATAGTTTAGTTGTAGTTTAATTAGGATGTTTAGTTTGAGTTCAATTTTTAATTGCAAGCTTAGCTTAATTATTGTTAGTTGTATTTCTTGCATGTTTAAGTGTTATTTTCATTAGTTAGAAATGTTTAATTCTATGTTAGATTTATTTCATGCTTTCCTTTACACTCATGTTATTCTGAATTTGCATTGTTATTTAATTTCCTGCACTGTCTTTATGTTTTGAATGTTTTTCTTTGAATGCTTAGTTTATGCGTTCTTTAATTTCATTGTCATCATAGTTTAGTTAGAATAATGCTTTAATTACTTGCATTGTCTTTCATTCAGTAGAATTAGTCTTGTAAATTCTAAACCCCCATTTAGTAGGATTAGCAATAATTAGAAATCCTAAGTTTACTATTCTATCAATTACACTCGTTGGGAAATGATCTGGGCTCACTATGCTATATTAGTGTAGAGGGGGTTCGGTAATTAATTTGAAACAGTACCACGTGACATGTACCGCTTATCAAATTTTGGCGCCATTGCCGGGGAGTGTAATGGTGCTTAGTAGACTTAGGATTGGTTACTCATTTTTCAAAAAAAAAAAAATTGTGTAGGGCTTCATTCTGTCATTTTCTGTATATCCATGTATTTTGTCATTTCTACTTCCTGTGTCTTTTGATTTGTTTGTTGGTGTTTCAGGAAAGACCATGAATTATCTTTTCTGAGAAACATGGATCCATATTATCAATAGTATGAAGACTACTCAAATTGCTAGGTCAAATTGCAGCTAGATTAAATTGCAACGTCCATTAGCCAGATGCAAGCACAAGAGTTCATTCAACCTCTGTCATAGACCATTTCTATGGATATCGATGCGCTTAGGGAGATGGATTGTGGAGTGGGTGATAGGCATACTACTCCACAGGACTCTTATGAACCATTGTGTTGTGATGTGCTTTTCAAACACTGATTGATGTGAATTCATTGATGAAGGTGTTGAAGATGATGACACAGGAGTGGTGGATAGCTAGACACCCCCAGACTGGACACTCCCACCTGAGATAGTCTCTAAGAATGTTGCTGATGGAAGCCCTAACAACAAATGCAATAACCCAACCCCCAAGCTAGAAAATTCTGTTGATTCGCCTCCAACCACCAGAGATTACATATGATGAGGCGATGATCATTTTTGAGGGAGCAAAATGGAACTACCATGATCACATCAAGAATGCACTCACCTCCATTCGATCCATCTCACTCCCAGCCTGGACATTCTTACTGAACTGCCTCCAACCGCTAGGACCTCAGGGGAGTTTCCTCCATCTCATTTTCTTTTTTGTTTATTGTATATACATTTCTTTTACTTTATTTATTTTTCTTTTACTTGTTATGTTTCATTTGTTGAGTTTTGTTTAGTCGATTTTTAAAATAAATTTCCTATGCATTCCTCTATATCATTTTAGAAGTTGTGAAAGCTAGTTAAATTTGATTATCGAGTTTAGGGTATTTAGGCTGCATTTGGTATGCCGTAATCTGCCTTGTAATGTAATCCAAATTACATTACAAGGTAGATTTCTTTGTTTGTTACTGTCTTCAAATTGTAATGTAATGTAATCTGGATTACAAAAGGCACTAAAGTTTTGTAATCTGGATTACAAAGCAAAACCTATGTAATCTAGATTACATTACAAGCCATAATCTAAAAAGTGTTGGATGCTCAACAATCGAAGTTGATCGTTACCGTCCGTTGTCGCCACCGATCAGTCGGTCGTCAGTCGCTGCCCACTGTCGCCGGTCGGTCACCCACCGTCGGGCGCCGCCTCGACGATCGACAATCGACCGGCCGGCGACTGGCCGGCGGTGATCGACCGGCGACTGGCCGGCGGTGATCGACCGGCGACTGGCCGACGGTGATTGACCGACGATCGATCGACGATGACCAATCGCCGGTCGATCGCCGGTGACCAACCGGCGATCGGCCGACCGTCCGCGATCGCGATAACCGATCGAAGGCCGGCGGTGAGTGGCGGCGACTACCGTCGCCGCCAGTCCGTCGACCGGCCGATCGTCATCGATCACCGCCGATCACGCCGGTCATCGCCGCCATCATTAGTCCGCCTGTGATTCCATCGGTCATCGGTCGGTCATCGATCGATCGTCGTCGTCATCATCATCGTTGTCTCCATCATTATCGTCGATCCATTCTTATCATCTTTGTAATGGACACCAAACAAAAAAATATAATGACCTTTATAATCCAAGATTACATACAATTTTTATTCAAACATAGTATTGTAATCAAGATTACATTGTATTTCATTATAACTTGGATTACATTACATCCTACCAAACGCAGCCTTATTGTCATGAATGTATTGTTTGATTGCATATGGTTACTACCTGGTGATAGATTTTATGTTGATAGATTGAGATGATTTTTTTCGTTCCTAGTGAGGATTGTGCCTTTTTTTATTGCTTGTGTGTGATGCACTTGTGGTTATTGTAACTATAGAACATGCTTTAATTCTTTTAAGACCACACAACCATAGGTTTACATGATTATTATGAAGGCATTCTCACATATTTTCCTTTACTTCTTTTATCGCCACATGCTTCTGAATAATATTCTAGTTGTTCATCATGCCATTTTCCTTTCCTTCAATTACTTTCTTATTTGTTACTCTTCTGGATGTGGAATACTTGAATGTTCCATGATGAGTATTTTGCCCGGGACAGACAAAAGTTTAAGTGTGGAGGAGAGAGAGTAACTCAGGGAGAATTCAGTGTAAGCATAGGCATATCGTTCTTGATCACCAGGGACAAGCCATGTTTTTATTTTTATAACTGAGCTTGATGCATTTTTTAGAGCATAGGGAAGATCACCGCATGTCAAGAAAAAAAAAGAAAAAAAAAAGCTGAAAAAAAAACATTTGGCTAGAACAATAAAGGCAATAAAAAAAATCTTTGACATGTTGTGCAGTTTTTTTTATATATATGTGTGATAGTATTTTTGTGATAGACATTCCTTATCGCAACTATTGAGAGATTTATTGTATATCATATATGGATTTGTATTGTGAAAGTGATAGGGGTTGTTTACATGTTTAGGGAATTGTGAAATGCAAGCTTAGATGAAAACTTTTGGAGCATTGCTTTCTTGTACTCATCTATGTAACATTTCAGTATTTCCATATCTTCTTGCATTTCTTTAGTTATTTCATTTCCTACCTTTCTTTCCTTACACACATACCACTATTTGCTTTTATTCATGTGTTCCCTTACATTCCTAATAAGCCTTCAATAATTGTGCATTATTATGTGTATATATTGGTGAAGGTAGAAGAAAAGCAAGCATATGGTAGTGCATAAACCATAAGTAGCTTGAGTGAACTCCACTATTATATGCTTATGAGAGTGAGAGAAATCACCACTTATCTTGTGAGGTTTAATCATTTATAGTCTATTCAGGATGGATTGAAGTTACCATGTTTGTTAACCTTTATAAGATCTGAGTCCATGATTGCTTGAGTTTTTGAGATTTGACAATCCTAGGTAACTTTCTTTCACAATGTTCTATGTATGCTTGGGAATTGCCATGGAAATATACCTTTAGTTTACTTTTAATTTTCTTTGCTTGCTCGGGACGCACAAGAATAAGTGTGGGGGAATTGATAATTATCATTTTATCGTGTTATTTTGGTCCTTAATATCACTGTTTTTACCCTCTTGAGTGATTTATTGTTGAATATTAACATGTTTTATGAGTTTGGATTCATTTTGGACCTTATTGTAAATTCTCTTAAATTTTGAACTTATATGCAAATTTTATCTTTGTTTGTAGGAGATCGAGATGAGCCAATGAACTAGATTTAAGTTGGATCAAATATGACTTCATCTAGAGTCATAATGGACATTTCAAGCTGACTTAATCTGAGCCCTTCATCCAGATCAGAGGCAATTCAATCAAGGAACCATATTTGAGCAATATGGGTCGTCCGAGAAAAGCTGTTGATTCTGAGCCATCTATCCAGATCTGGAGAGATCCAGTCCGTACATTTAGATCTGGACATCTGATCCCTTCATCCATATTCGACCGATCATGATTACCCTTCAGATTGATCAGATCCGTTCATTCAAAATCGGAAGAATCTGAGCAGTTGGATGCATAGCCAGCTTAATCGATTAATCAAGGCAATTAAACCCTAGCTTAATGGATGGCTGGGATTTGATCTTGCTTCAAATGGACGGCCAAGGAAAAGATCCCTTAAATTCAACATTTCCTCACCAATTAAGGGATCGCATGACATAGAACTCCTCACGCGCACGACTCGGCGGTCGTCTTCCTCCTCACTCGCGAGCAGTGACCTCTCCACAAGGAGGTGGCGACAACTTCGGTAGCAGACTCCGACGACCCTTCCTTCCATCTCCGGCGTCGATCCCTTTCCATCTAGCCGACAAATCGAGATGTCGGGATTCGCCAGCTCAGTTGACAGCGAGCAGAGGTAGGGATTCCGATTCACCCTCTTCACCGACAACTTTCTAGCACCTGCGACTGGAGCTGAGATGCCTCGGCTAGATGGGATTCAGAAGGCCAAAGTAAACTCCTACTGTCGGGATTCGAAAGCCGCGCAATCCACCACCGGAGTAGAAGGCCAGCTTCCAGTATCAGTTCATCACTTGCCGGAGGATCCTCCGATAAGGAACCCATCCATTCCATCATCGGAGGGGGTTGTAAGGTTGTTGTCATCGTCGGAGAGGAGGTCCCTGCTCCAGGTGTTGGGGATAGTCAATCTATTATATTTGGAATTTCACCTTTATCTTACATTTTTATTTGCATTGTTTGTTTACGTTTTCTTTGGATTAGTGAATTGAACGTATTAAAAACCACCAAAATTGTTGTTGTAGTCTCATTTGTAGCTTATGTTATTGACTTCGTAGTTTAACTTGTAGTTTGATCTATAGTTTAGTTGTAGTTAGTTTATAGTCTAACTTGTAGTTTGACTTGTAGTCTATTGGTAGTTAGTTTATAGTTGTCTTGTAGTTTACATTGTAGCTCATTCGTAGTTTGTCTTAGAGTTAATTAGTAGTTTCATTTGGTAGTTTAGTTGTATTTTAATTAGGATGTTTAGTTTGAGTTCAATTTTTAATTGTAAGCTTAGCTTAATTGTTGTTAGTTGTATTTCTTACATGTTTAAGTGTTATTTTCATTAGTTAGATATGTTTAATTCTAGGTTAGATTTATTTCATGCTTTCCTTTACACTCATGTTATTCTGCATTTGCATTGTTGTTTAATTTCCTACACTGTCTTTATGCTTTGAATTTTTTTCTTTGAATGCTTAGTTTATATGTTCTTTAATTTCATTGTCATCATAGTTTAGTTAGATTAATGCTTTAATTACTTGCATTGTCTTTCATTCAGTAGAATTATTCTTGTAAATTCTAAATCTCCATTCAGTAGGATTATCAATAATTAGAAATCCTAAGTTTATTATTCTATCGATTACACTCGTTGGGAAATGATCCGGGCCATTCACTATGCTATATTAGTGTAGAGGGGATTCGGTAATTAATTTGAAATGGTACCACACTATGTGTATCGCTTATCACTTGGTCATCCTTGACCTAAGCCCGATTGTTTCGACAATCTCCTCCTCACAATCTTCCCCATATGACCTTAGATATCTCAATCATTCACTAGTCATATGGTTAATATATTGTCAAATATATTCTCAAAGCCTATTTTCAAACATCAAAACCCTACTCGAGTCCCACTCAAGTCTGGTCAATCGTGACCTAGGACGATTGCACCAACAATCTCTCCCATTTTGATGTTTGACAATACCTTTAAGTTAGGTGACAATACCTCTCAGTTCATCTATCCCATAAGCCTAACTCAACTCTTCTTATGTCAAAGCATAATGAAGGTTTACCTAACTTAAATCATCATTTCTCCCTGATGCACGTGAGCACGACCTCAAATCTCTAGCCGAGAACGCCATGGATTTGAAGTGCACACTCGTGCTCAATGCCCGCAAGTGCACGATTATCGTCAAGTAATAATTTATGTATCAATCCCATAAAGACTGTGATTCGAGTACCATTTGTCTAGTGAATGTTGTTTGGTCGGAGTAAATCTCTTGCGAGTTAGGTGTGAGGTCGACAATGGTTTTGTCTCAAATACGATGTCACTTGGAGAAAGTGAAGGGGGGCTCAAAGTTTCTTAAACGATTCAAGGATTTTAGTTTCACTTGTGCATAGGTGAATATGCTATCAATTTAATGCTCCTAGGATCTCTAGTTATGATCTTGTGGGAGGATCATCATGTGTTATCTCAATGAACTTTTGCTTCAATCGGGAACTACCTATTCCTAGCTAAGTTTCCCTTTTGAATCGTTAGAACTCAAGGGGTTGATATCTTTGGGAGCCCCCTGTCACTGGGGTCCCTCAACCCTTCTAGAGTTGATGTCTCCTACTTTGGACCTTCTGCTAGAATGGGTTCTTGAGGTTCTAGGATGTCCTATTAATCGTTATGAATAGGTGGATCATATTTCATATCCTACTCTTTCATATACTACTTCCTACGGTTATGGGAGGGAGGATGACCATAAGGTTCTGTTAGGATCTTTGTAACGGCTAGAGGGGGGTGATTAACCTTTCTTCGTTTCTACAAGCAAGTTAGCGGAAGCAATACAAATACGAATAAGAATACAAGTAAGAAAACGATGAAAGCAATGCTAACACTCGATGTACGTGGTTCGGAGATGACACTCCTACTCAACGGCAATCCGTAAGGTGGATTAGTCCTAGCCAAGCTTCACTATATTCTCCTTTGGATGAACCAAGGTGGAGAAACCTTTCTTACAATGCTCTCCTCTTCTTTACAATGATGGATGATTAAGAACTAGAGAAGAGGAGGTTTTGAATTGCTAAAACACTTGGGAAAGCTTGGTGAGCACGAGGGTGTAGTTAGGAATCAGAGCACTAGCTTCACCAAGCTCTCCAAGGCCCCTTTTTATAGAAGAGGGGTTGTTTTTCCCGTTGGGCCTCGATCAGTCGACTGATGCTTTCCATCAGTCGACTGCCGCCGAAGCCAACGGCTTCTGAACCGAGATCTCCGCGGAGATTCGTAGCCGCAATTTCCAATGGCCAGGTGATCGATCGGATCCTCCATCGATCGGGATGGAGTGATCGATCAGTGATCGCGAGCCGATCGAGTCGACTCCATTCTATGCTCATTTTTGCGTTGATCGATCGATCGCTTCAGTGGCCGATCGATGGTAACATCACGACTACCATCGTTAGCAGCGATCGATGGTCGGTTTCAACTCGACTCCCGAGTACTCGTGATACATCATATCAGTCGACTGATACTCATCAAGTGTGAGTAATTCACACTTGATTTTACACCCTAGACCTAGACTTGACCTTCTAACTCTTCCTTCAGCCTTGCGCCTACCTTCAAGAGTTTCCTTCGGCCTCGCCATGTCTTGGGTTGCCAAATGCTTGGACTTTACGCCGCCAAGACTCCAAGCTTGGACTTATGCTGCCAAGACCTTACTTTGGACTTCCTTTGCCAAGGTTCACTTGGACTTTATGCTGCCAAGACTACAAGCTTTGTCTTACGCTGCCAAGTCCATCCCTTGGACTTTCCTTGCCAAGATCATACTTGGTCTTCCTTTGCCAAGGTTCACTTTGGACTTTACGCTGCCAAGACTACAAGCTTGGTCTTATGCTGCCAAGTCCGTCCCTTGGACTTTCCTTGCCAAGATCATACTTAGACTTCTCTTTTACCAAGGCTTCATCCTTGGATTTCCCTGTCACTTAAACATATTCGTAATTAGATCACAGAACATTGCCTAACTTAGATGATTATCCAAACATCAAAATATATATAAATGATTTGGAGCATTGTTGCACCAACAATCTCCCCCTTTTTGATGTTTGACAATCATTTAAGTTAGGTCTTTTAAAAATACGCACATAATCATATTTTCAATATGAATTATAACTTAAACACTCCTTCTCCCCCTTTGACATACATCAAAAACAGAAGGATTCAAACATGAAAGAATTAATGTGTTGGATCTTGGACTAAGGTATAAGATTGAAATTAAGCTCCCCCTTAATCCAAGATATGCTTTATAATGTGTAAACAATATTTGAAGCAAAGCATAAAAAAATCATAAATTAAGTCCTAACTTTGCACCAACAATGGATTTTGGGGATGAAAAAGATATAATATATGAAACTCCCCCTAAAACACTGCATTAAACAGTCCTAAAACTTGTGTATACGCAATATTATCATACTATAGTTTTAGGATATCAAAGATACACTAAATATTAGAAAATGGAGCTTTTTATCAGAAAATACAGTGTATCGATCAGCTGGTTTACGAACTATTGGCTACTACGCTAATCGAAATTTGACCTTTTTACCAAACTTAGAAATTTTAGAAACCTCGAAAAATCACGAAATTTTGTGTACACATTTCTGAGATCATACTTTATTAAGGAAAAATAGTTTTAAAAATATATGTTTTCCAGATTTCAATATTGATACAAACTTGGAACCTAACAAAAGTTCTAAAGATTTTGCACACTTTGTATCACTTTTGTGTTCTACTTGAAAACTGTTTTTCAAAATATGATGAACATAGTTTAAAATATATAGTATTTGGAATTTCCAACCATGTTCTTAGAGCTATGTATTCATTACTTGAATACAAGCCTTCCCAATGATTGGTCCATAAGGTATTCATGTCTCTAGGTGTGTTATTGGCTCATAGTAATGCATCATAACAAGCATGATGAGCCAAGTACACCTTCCCTATCATCTCACATGTTTCTAAGTATCTCAATACAAAAATCAAGGTTTCTTAAGGCTTTTGTGAGATGCATCAAGGTATAAAGATACTATATAAGTATAGGATCATGCAAACCTAGAATTTTACTCTACAAAGTACATACCAAGCTCTCTCCTTAATGATGAAAATTCGGTTTCGGAAAGAGCTTTGGTGAAGATATCGGCAAGGTTGGACTTAGATTCTACATAATTAAGTTCAATATCCCCTCTTGCCACATGATCTCTTATAAAGTGATGTTTCACTTCAATGTGCTTGGTCCTAGAGTGATGTACCGGATTTTTGGTCAAGTTGATGGTACTCACATTGTCACAATAAACTTTAATGTTAGAGTAGTGTAGCTCATAGTCCACAAGAGTATGTCTCATCCAAAGTAGTTGAGCTACACAACCACCCATAGCCACATATTCGGCTTCAGTGGTTGATAAAGCAACACAGTTTTGCTTCCTACTACTCCAACTAACTAGGGAGGACCCAAGAAATTGGCATCCACCACTAGTACTCTTCCTATCCAATTTGCACCCGGCATAATCGGAATCGGTATAGCCAAGCAATTCAAACGACCTAGTCCTAGGATACCAAAGTCCTACATTTAGGGTGCCTTTAATATATCTTAAAATTCTCTTAACGGCTACTAAATGTGATTCTTTGGCACAAGATTGGTATCTTGCACACATACCTACCGCAAATAAGATATCGGGTCTACTAGCGGTTAGGTATAGTAGGCTACCAATCATACTCCTATAAAGTTTAAGATCAATTGATTTACCTTCATGATCACTATCTATTCTAGTGCTAGTGGCCATAGGAGTGGTTACAATTTTGGCATTTTCCAAACCAAATTTCTTGATCATTTCATTTTCATATTTGGTTTGATAAATGTGAATCCCTTCATTAGTTTGCTTGACTTGTAAACCTAGGAAAAAGGTAAGCTCTCCAACTAAACTCATTTCAAATTCATTTTCCATGTTTTTTATAAAATCTTGGAGAAGATCATCATTTGTTGACCCAAAAATAATGTCATCAACATATACTTGGGCTATGAATATATCCTTTAATGTTGACTTTATAAACAATGTTTGATCTACTTGGCCTCTTCTAAAATCCTTAGAAATTAAGAAAAATGACAATCTTTCATACCATGCCCGAGGAGCTTGTTTTAACCCATATAATACTTTCCTAAGCTTACATACATGGTTTGGATAATCTATGTTCTCAAATCCAGGTGGTTGCTCTACATATACTTCCTCCTTAATATAACCATTTAAGAATGCCGATTTAACATCCATTTGGTAAAGTTTAAATCCCATATAGGAAGCATACCCTAAAAGAATTCTAATAGATTCTAACCTAGCAACCGGGGCATAAGTCTCATCATAGTCAAGCCCCTCAACTTGATTAAATCCCCTAGCAACCAACCTAGCCTTATTTCTAGTGATATTTCCTTGGTCATCTAGCTTATTCCTAAAGACCCATCTTGTAGTAATTATGGTGCTATCATTGGGTCTAGGTACTAATTCTCATACTTGACTTCTCTCAAATTGGGCCAATTCATCTTGCATTGCCAAAATCCAATCCGGATCATGTAATGCATCATTGATCGATTTGGGCTCAATTTGTGAAATAAGAGCTACTTGACTAGTAAGAGGTCTATGAAATGACCTAGTTCTTACTCCTTGAGATAGATCTCCTACTACTTGGTCAAGTGGATGATCTTGATGAACTCTTAGGGTTCTAGAAGGGGTTTCAAATTGATCATTATTATCTTCTACCCTCCTTTCATCATCGGAATCTCCTCTTCCTCCCCCTTGATCATTACCCCTTATGGTCAAATTTTGAAGTTTTTGGGCAATGCCTTGATTATTGTCATTAATATCCTTATCAATGGAGGACTTTCTAGGGTAGGTACTAGTGGTTTCATCAAATTGAACATTAGAAGATTCCTCAATTCCTTGGGTTCTCTTATTGTAGACTCTATACCCTCTACTTGTGGATGAGTATCCAACTAGGATTCCCTCATCCGCTTTGGATTCAAATTTTCCTAAATTATCTTTGGTATTTAAAATATAAACTTTACATCCAAAGACTTTGAAATAGTGAATTGTGGGAATAGTCCCATTCCATAATTCAAATGGTGTCTTTCCTAAAAACCTATGAATTTGAACCCTATTTTGGATATAACAAGCGGTATTAACCGCTTCCGCCCACAAGTAGCTAGGTAGAGAATATGCATTAAGCATAGTCCTAGCCGCCTCTTGTAGAGCATGATTTCTCCTTTCCACCACCCCATTTTGTTGGGGTGTTCTAGGATAAGAGAACTCATGCTTGTACCCTTGCTCTAAACAAAATTGTGAAAATTTAGAATTCTCAAATTCACCACCATGATCACTACGGATCCGGTTGATTTTGAGACTCTTTTCATTTTCAACCCTTTTACTAAATCCTATGATTATTTCTAAGGTATCATCCTTATGTTTCATAAAGTAGACCCAAGTATACCTAGAAAAATCATCTACTATAACTAAACAATATTTGTTACCATTTAAAGAGGGAGTGCTATGGCAATTAAATAAGTCAAGATGCAATAATTCTAATGGTAAAGAGGTATTAGTTAGGGTTTTACCTTTGTGTGATGCCTTTGTTTGTTTTCCTTCTTGGCATGCATCACACATTTTGTTCTTGACATATTTGATCTTTGGTAGCCCTTTGACCAACTCCAACTTGGCTACCTTGGCTATGTTTTTCATGTTGATGTGCCCCAATCTCCTATGCCATAGCCAACTTTCTTCTTCTTTTGCAACAAGACACTTAGTAGAAATATTAGAAGCATATGAAAGATCAACATAATAAATATTTGACTTCTTATATCCCACTAACATACAATCATTTAATTCCTTGTTGTTGGGTTTCCTGCACCGCGGCGTGTGTGTGTTCGATCATGTTTCGTAAACATGAACACAGCGGAAGCAATAAAAATAATAAATCTACATTTATTACAACACACACAATACACGCATGCATATTACAACAAGTGTAGACATAACCGTAAATTTAAATTTGCAATAAAAGGAAATTTATCTACGTTATACCTTTCGTATGACGTGTAGCGGGAACGGCATCAACCGGAACGATCCTCGCTAGAATCGTCTCTATCCGTATCCACGCCGAGTTCCTCGGGATGACTTCGCTAAGCCATGAGCTTCGTCTTCGTACGGGTTACTAGCCTCGTGTTGAAGACAACGTGATCGAGAGATGATCACGATCCGAATCCAAATTCGGATCCTAATACGAGTTCTCAAAACTCGCTTCTCCGGAGAGGTATTCGTCAACCAATTGACGAATCCTTCGTCCTCCACCTCAGAGGATTACCGGAGATCGAATCCCCGGTAAGTTAGTCGCTGTCGGAGCTCTAACCGTCGTCCAAACGATGCTCCGACGAGAGGAGAAGAAGCTGTCCAGAAAACTGGACAGCTTGGTGGAGGAGTAGGCGCCGGCCAAAACAAGGAAGCCAAGTGCTCACCTTTTCACCGAGGCCTAGGAAGATCACCGGAGGGTCGCCGGAGGGTTCACCGGATGAAGCTTGGACGCCGGCAAGGAGCTGGACGGCGGCACAAGGGCTGGGCGGCAATGGAGTTGGCGCCGAAAACTCCAAGGAGAGGAGGTGGGCGGCAACTAGGTTTAGGGCTCTTCTATTAGGGCTTAATTATCCATTAAGCCCTCTTTTATAGAGAACTAATTCTCTTAATGGTTATTGGATCATAACCATTAGGCCTGTTAACCCGCTCCATTAAGATAAGTTAAAATAAACCAAACCGTGATGGTTTATTTTAAGTTAAAACGAACCGAACCAACTTTTGGTTCATTCGTTTAAAATAAACCAAACCCTTTGGTTTATTCTCCTCCATTGGATTAGAACCAAACCATTTTGGTTCGTCCATTATGTCTTTATAAGACACGGCCCATCCACGCTTCCATTGCGACTGAAACGATTTCATGCTTACTTTATGTTTGGTCCAACCAAACCTAGTTTCTCTCGGTCTGAGAATCCCATTCTCAAGCTCGTTTTAAATCCGTTGGATTACGCTCGTTGTGCGTGTGACCAAATAGGTTCTCGGTTTATGTTGGCCGTCTATAATTAACCATTAATTATAGAACGATCATGAGTGGCACCTAGTAGTACATCATGATCCCCAATTAACAGAAAAGATCAACGGTTGATCCAGAACTATTTCTGAAACCCTTCAGTAGCTCGAATGAATCGTGCCCCATTCCCTTCACTCATCTTATACCCACTTGGTTCAGGACATGGTCTATAGTGTCAGTCCCCACTAGGCTGACTACGTCACACCTAGCCCAAGTATCATTTCCTCGTCCTACGGATTCTAGTTACTCCACATGTATCGAAGAGTACCTTACTCTAAGCATGTAATGCTTTGGCCAAAGACTTTAGTAACAATCCGACGAGAGGCCATGGGTATACATCTCCTCGCAAGGAGTGGTGAATCCTTTATAGGCTATTCAAACACCTTCGATCACTTCGACTTATACCCAATCATCCCGGGTCCACATCTCCTTAGAGATGCTTGCTTAAGATGTCAAAGCATAAGTCTCTATGATCAAGATGACTTGAATACCGCAAGTCAAAAGAACATCGCACTTAAGCCACAGTAAGAACTTCATTGACATATCTATATATGCAGAGAATCATATGAAGTCTTATGGCTGGTCACTCCAATGAACTAGTTACCATAACTAGCATCCACGATTAACTCCGGACATCACTATGTCTCCAGCCAGTGAGAATCAGCTGCTTGGATACACCAAGGAGTATACCTCGTGCTAGTCTCATTGATTGATGGTGTCCAAATCCATCAATTCATCGACTAGGATAATTCCGATACATCACAATTACACATGTAGAGATACTCACTAGTTGTGATCCAATCACAAATTCTCTCATGCCGTGAATCGTATCGTGGACATTCAAGATAAATGAGTTTAAGATCCAATCAAATACATAAAACATGTATACTCAAATAGTGAATCTTCATTTATCATATAAATGGTTCATACATAAGGCGATTGCCTTAGGACATCTCTCATATATTACTAACAGACTCCCACTAGGCCTAATGCCAATCGCTACGGTATCCAATACCATAAGCTCGAACATGACCCTCAAACTTATTTTGAGGTAATGCCTTAGTCAAGGGATCCGCTAAGTTCCTTTCAGTGGGAATTTTCTCGATTTGTATTTCGTTCACCGATGATCTCTCTCGATAAGATGATAGCGCGAAGCACATGTTTGGATCGTTGATGAGACCTTGGCTCTTTCGCGTGCAATTGCTCCATTGTTGTCACGATGACGGTATTGCTTCAACCATGGCCGGACTCACACCAAGTTCATGAACGAACTTCTTGATCCAAACCGCTTCCTTTGCGCTCAAGCGCAATGTATTCGCCTCGATGGTAGAATCCGCTCTGATCTCTTGTTTGGAACTTTTCCAACTTACTGCGCCCCCATTCAAGGTGAACACGTATCCGGTGAGACACGGAATCATCCTTGTCTGCGAAGGCGGCATCCGTATACCGCGTATCACCATGTCCCCTTCTCCATATATTAGGAACACATCCTTAGTTCTTTCTCAAGTACTTAAGGATTGTCTTAATGACCGTCAATGATCCATTCTGGATCGGATGGTATCTGCCGTGACACTCGAGCGTCGATACATCGGGCCTTGTACATAACATAGCATACATGATAGATCCTATTGCGGATGCATAGGGAATCTTACTCATGCAAATCCTCTCGTCTTCTGTGCGCGGACACATAGACTTCGAAAGGTGTACCCCATGCCCGATGGGTAAGAAACCTTTCTTGGATTCCGACATGCTAAACCTCTTTAGCACTTTCGGTCTATATATGTAGGCTGCGAAGACCAAGCAACTGCTTCGATCTATCTCTATAGATCTTAATTCGAGGATGTAGGTTGCTTCTCCCGTGTCTTTCATGGAGAATTGCTCGATAACCAAACCTTAATCGATCAGAAGATCGAAACATCGCTTCCTATAAGTAATATGTCATCGACATACAATACTAGGAACACGACTGCACTCCCACTAACCTTCTTGTACACACAAGGTTCGTCTGGATTTTGTGAGAAATCAAACTTTTGATTGTCTCATCAAAACGGATATTCCAGCCTTCGATGCTTGCTTCAATCCATAAATGGATCGCAATTTGCATACCTTGGTTTTATCAACCGATGTGAAACCTCAGTCAGTATCATATACACGCCCCGGTGTTTCCATTAAGGAAAGCTTTTCACATCCATCCGCCATATCTCATAATCATAATGAGCCGCTATGGCCGTGGAGCATCCGAATGGATTTAAGATAGCTAAAAGTAATAGGTTTCGCCATAATCAACACCTTGTTTTTGACGATATCCTTCGCCACCAATCTAGCCTTATAGGTAATCACATTACATCCATGTCGGTTTTCTTGAAAACCCACTTGCACCCTATAGGCTTTATCCTTCAGTGGGTCAACCAAGTTCCAAACTTGGTTTTCATACATGGAATCCATTTCACTTCATGGCACCAAGCCACTTATCCCTTTCTCAACTTGTCAAGACTTCTTCATAACTGGTAGGCTCCTCATCATCAATGAGTAACACGTCGTTCGATTCGCTTACGAGAAATCCATATCTCTCAGGAATATTGCGTGTTCTACCAGATCTACGAAGATGTGGTGTTACAACAGGTCCAGCCGATTGCTCATCACTATGAGTTGTCGGCTGTTGTGCTTCACCAGGTATCTCATTAATGTCTATTTGAGTCTCTCGAGCCTCCTCAAGCTCGACGACACTCCCACTGTTTTCTTGCAAGAGAAACTCTTTCTCTAGAAACACAGCATGCCTTGAAACAAACACCTTTTGTTCCACAGGATGATAGAATTGGTAACTCCTTGTTTCCTTAGGGTATCCAATAAATAGACATTTATCAGACTTAGCATCCAATTTGTCTGATACAGTCCGCTTCACATAAGCAGGACAACCCCATATCTTCAAGTAAGATACATGAGGTTTCTTACTATTCCATATCTCATATGGAGTAGTTGAGACTACCTTGGTAGACATTCTGTTTAACAAGTAAACAGCTGTCTGAAGTGCATAACCCCAAAAGGACTTGGGAAGAGTCGCATGATTCATCATTGACCTGACCATGTCCAACAAGGTCCGGTTACGCCTCTCCGATACACCATTATGCTGTGGTGTATAGGGCGGAGTCCATTGAGACAATATGCCATTGTCTCTTAGATAATCAAGAAACTCTTGACTTAAGTATTCACCACCTCGATCCGATCGAAGTATTTTAATACTCTTGTTATGTTGTTTCTCTACTTCATTTCTGAATTCTTTGAACTTTTCAAAGGCTTCAGACTTTGTGTTTCATCAAGAACACATACTCAAACCGTGAATGATCATAGGTGAAGGTAATGAAGTAGTTATAGCCTCCTAAAGCTTGAGTTGACATAGGTCCACATACATCAGTATGTATTAGGCCCAACTTCGTTCGGTTACGTATTGCTCCTATAAAGGTAACTTAGTCATCTTGCCTTTTAAGCATGATTACGCATGTATCGTATGAATCCAATTCAAGCGATTCGAATTCCACATCGGTGTAATTCGGACATGCGTTTCTTGCTTATATGGCCAAGACGACAATGCCACATATAAGTCTATTTGATTATCCTTTCGAGCACGCGTGTTGCTCGCCGATATTGAAAATGTCACTTTGGATCGTCCAACATATAAATGCCATTACTCAAAGTTCGGTTCCAGTTCCATAAAATCGCCAAGTTATATAACAACAATTGTTACTAAAGCGTCAAATGGAAACCATTTCTATTTAAAAGGAAATAGAAACAATGTTCTTTATTAGAGAAGGAACATAATAGCAATTGTCGATTCTAAGACTAGTCCACTAGAGCTTGACAAATAAGTTCGATGGCGAGCGGCTTTTTGCTCCATTGCCAACTCACAAATTTGACTCCTCTCGACAAGTCTTCTTCTATTCCTTAGCCCCTGTATGTCATTACATATATGTGAGCTACACCCAGTATCCAATACCCAAGTGTCTAAGGAAATAGAATGACAATCAATAACGAAGATACCTGAAGAGGATGGGGCATCGGATGCCTTCTTCTTCTTCATGGACTCAAGATAAATCTTGCAGTTTCTTCGCCAGTGGCCTTCCTTGCCACAGTGATGGCAAGTGCCCTTTTGCGCTGGTTCCGCCTTCTTTGCCTTTTTGTTCTTTCCTTTCTTCTGTTCTTTTGCCTTCCTCTTAGAACTTTTCTTTGAGGAATCAACTAACAAAACCGCCTTCTCCTCATGCTTCACAGAAGGCTCCACAGTCTTCAGCATATTGAGGAGCTCGGGAATGGTGGATTCCAATTTGTTCATCCGATAGTTCATCACAAATTGCGAGAAACTCTTGGGCAAACAATGCAGAATTAAGTCAATACTTAACTCATGATCCATCACAAAACTGAGGGTAGCTAGCCGCTCGATGTACCCGTTCATCTTTAGCACAAACTGTAGGGGATCGGTACGGCCGGCTAGAGGGGGGTGAATAGCCCTTTTCGTTTGAATGCCGGTATTTGCTCGTCTACAAAACTAATTAGCGCAAGCGGAAGACTAATAAAGACAAGCAAATAGAAATACAGGAAAACAAACGCTAACAAAGAATGTAACGTGGTTCACGGCTACGCCGCTAATCCACGGTCCCCGATTCGTCCTCGGTGAATCACTCCGCTAAACCAATCCACTAAATGGTCTCTCCTTTGCACCAAGCTAGGTGGAGGTAACCTTTACAATCAAGATCACTCTTCTTACAAATAGAATGGAGTAAAAGCGAGTAAGAAGAGTTTAGAGCTTGTGGGGCACTAGGAAGATTACTTAGAGCATAAGCATTAGCCTCTCAAAGGCTTACACCCTCCCTTTTTATAGAGAGGGTTTTCTTCCGTTAGCGCCATCATCATGCCGCCCTTGGCGGTCATCGCCAATCTACTGACGGCCTCCGAACACGTCGGATCCCGACCGTTGTAGTCCAATGGAACTCTTGGCAGTCGACTGATGGACCTCATCAGTCGACTGCTGCCTCCGTAGTCGACTGCCCAGTTGGTTACGAACGGTTCTGTGGTCGAAACCCTATTGATCGATCGGCGCTTTCGCCTTAGGATCGATGATGGTCTTGGTAGTCGATCGCCCGCGTATAGCGATCGTGCGCCACAATCCGGCGATGTATACGATCGAACTCACTCGATTGGAGCGATCGCCGCCGCGACATGGCAATGATCGGCGGTGTCGAGAAAACCCATCTGACACTTGGCCAAATGGCCAAGTTCCACCTAAGAGCTACCCTTCCCTGGGTTACAATCGCTCACTCTCATTTCTCGGAGTCCCTCGCCTTCGAAGTTCTCTTCGTTCTCGGCCACGTCCCTCGGCAGCATCAGGCGCATGGCTCTGCAATGCTCCTTCGCGTCTCTTGCCTCGAA
The DNA here is from genome assembly GCA_025175895.1 of Wurfbainia villosa. Lineage (NCBI taxonomy): Eukaryota > Viridiplantae > Streptophyta > Magnoliopsida > Zingiberales > Zingiberaceae > Wurfbainia > Wurfbainia villosa. Next base: position 102,660,520 of record CM045994.1, read on the forward strand.
GTCTACTTCCTCCGGCTTCACTCCAAGCTTCTTGTCCGGCGGTCCCTCGGATGCTCCAAGTGCACGGCTTCCGCAAAGTTATCCTTCACCGACTCAAGGCACAAGTCATGAGATGTGAAACTTGCCACGGCTCCATGTGCGAATTACTAAGTCCTGCACGACTTCAACGCACATATCACATCAACATATCAAACTAACTTAAACCCTTTGCCACACCATCAAAACCATATTACGGCAAGAGATTTCCCTAACAATCTCCCCCTTTTTGATGTGTGGCAATCCGTTTAAGTTAGGTAAAAACATTTGATATAAATTCTAAGGTAAGAAAGCATGTAAAGATAAACATGATATAGCAACATGCAACTCCCCCTTAATCCATGAAACTCTCTATGCAAATTTTCTCCCCCTATCATATATTTCTCCCCCCTAAAATAATTAACTTAAACATAATTATTTCTCACCCTTTGACACCATCAAAAAGATTAACACTAAGTTATAAGCTCATGGCATCAAGTATAATGGAGGGAAAATACCAAAAACATGAATAAAATCTGAAATCAAAAGATTGTAGGCTGATTTTCAGTGAGCAATGATCGCATCGATATATATGATCGCACAATTTATTCAAATTGATTTTATAATTTCAGAAATGCATTAAAAATTCCAGAAAATTCGAAAAATCATGAAATTTGAGGAACATATTTCTATTAAGTATATCTATCAAGGAAAAATAGTTTTTCATGAAAAATCATTATATTTTCCGAGATTTGCCAAAAATCCAAACACTTGAAAAACCACTAGTTTTTGAGCATGTTAGTATCCATTTTAGCACCTAGTCTTGCTTCGAGTTGTTCCAAAACATGAATACATAGATTTTAGATTAAGGAATTGTTTTGAAAACATATGAAATATCCAACCATGATCTTTGGGCAATATGTCTATGAATTAAACATAAGCCTTCCCCATGATTGGTCTATTATTGTTATGTTGATACTTTAAATGACCATCTAAATGTCATAGGCATTAGTGGACATTTGTATCATCCTAACATCTCACCCATGCTAAGTTTGCAATCAAGTTAGCCTATAGTGGGTGTGAGATGCATCCTAGGGGGTATTTGTATATACTTAACCAATATATTCATGCAATTCTATCATGGTTAAATATCAACCTAACAACCTACATGATCATAATGACATATATGAATTAATTTTACATTATGATCATGAAATGCATGTTTTCATCAATTTATAACCATGCATTAGGTATTATATGATGACAATAACCAAAGTGTCACCTAAAGCATGATTCAACCCTATTTCTCATGATAACATGCCAAATATCAAAATCATAAATCATGATTTAAAACATACATAGCAATTACATTAATCATCATGATTTAAGCATTATTACCTATTTATGGGCACGTTATCATCACCCAACACTATCTAAAAAATGTTGTCCCGTCATCCTAAGTCAACCAAAATATGATATAGGTTAGGACCATGTGGTTGACTACCCTAGGGGTTTTCTAACCCTTAAGGATGGATTTTGGAACCTAAAATAAATTCTTTCCTATTGGGTTCACTAAATACTCCTTGGGGATCCATTTCCTAGCAATTACTTTCTTTTTATCTTGTCCCCTAGCTATTAGGCATTTATAGGCCTTTTCATTTTTCTTTTCTTTGTATCCTAGGCCTTTCTTGTTGAAACTAGCTCTTTGGCTCCCTAAGATCATATTTAAGGTGTTGGAGCCAATTGTGAATTTTTCTAGGGCTTTTGTTAAATAATCTACTTTTTCCCTTAAGGCCCTATTTTCATTTATACATGCATCACTAACATCTAATGGCACATAAAGGTCATGTGAGCATGCTTCATTTAAGCTAGAAGAAATATTATCATTTAAGCATGCATTTTCTAGTTTATTTTCTAGGTCCTTAATTTGATCTAGCATGCTTTTGTTTTTCTTCTTAGCTCTAAATAAATCTCTAGTTAAGCTAGAAACCATGGAAACTATTTTCTTAGGAGTTAGATTTGTTACCATAGTTTCCATGTCCTCTTCTTCTTCGGATGAGGAGGATGTGGAGGCTCCCCCTTCACTTGAGCTTTCCCCACTTGAGCTTGATTCTTCATTTGAGGAGGAGGAGGAGCAATCCAAGTCATCAAAGGCCATCAAGGCCAAATTGGTGACAAAGGCATTCTCCTCATCCGATGATGAGGAGGAGGATGAGGATGGATCATCCCAAGTCCTTGCCTTGAGAGCCTTAGCCTTTCCCTTCTCCTTTGGCTTCTTCTCCGCGTCCTTCTTTTTCTTGCTCCCCTTTTTCTTCTTCTTTTCTTCTGTCTTCTTCCTCTCTTCCTTGCTCTTGTTTAGGAGAGGACAATTGTCCCTTATGTGCCCCTCTCCTTGGCAATTGTAGCATATGACCTTCCCCCTTGGTCTTCTATTCCTATCGTTAGATTTATCAAATCTAAAATTCTTAAATGCACGTCTTACCCTCCTTACCATATAGGCTTCTTCGGTGCTATCCATGGAGGAGGAGGAGGCTTCATCGGATGAGGAGGAGGGGACTTCCATCTTCTTCTTCCCCTTGTTTGCCATCAAAGCCACTCCTCTTGAGGGTTGAATTCTAGGCTCCTCTAGTATTCCTTCAAGCCTAGTTTCGTGGAGTTCCATTGTTGAGAAGAACTCCTCCAAGGTGCTCACTTCTAATTCTTTGAGATATAGAATGAGTCCACCATGGAGCTCCACTTTGAGGACCGGGGAAAAGCATCTATGGCCTTCATGAGCATGTCCCGGTTTGATAGCTTCTCACCTACACTTGTTAGCCCAATTAAAATTTCTTTAAACCTAGAGTGTAGTGAGGTTACCTTTTCTCCCTTTTCTAGTTTTATATTGGATAGTTGGGAGCGGAGGAGATCTCTCCTTGCTAGCTTTGCCTCGGATGTGCCTTCATGAAGCTCAATTAGCTTCTCCCACATCTCCTTGGCGCTTAGGCATTCTCCTATTCGGTTGATTTCTTGTTGGGGGAGCACATTGAAGAGATGATGCTTGGCTTTTGAATTTGCAAGGTGCTCTTCCCTTTGCCTTTTGGTCCACCTAGATTTCTCTATTGGCTTCCCTTCTTCATCCCTAGGCAAAACGAAACCGGATTCCATTGTAATCATAATGTCAAAATCCGTTTCGAAAAATACCTCCATTCGCTTCTTCCATCAAGCGAATTCTCCTTCAAACTTCGGAGGATGGATGTTGGAGCCGACCATTTTGAAAGTTGCTTGTTGTGGCGGTTAGTCCTCGACAAGCTTTCCTCGGCTCTGATACCACTTGTAGGGGATCGATACGGCCGGCTAGAGGGGGGTGAATAGCCCTTTTCGTTTGAATGCCAGTATTTGCTCGTCTACAAAACTAATTAGCGCAAGCGGAAGACTAATAAAGACAAGCAAATAGAAATACAGGAAAACAAACGCTAACAAAGAATGTAACGTGGTTCACGGCTACACCGCTAATCCACGGTCCCCGATTCGTCCTCGGTGAATCACTCCGCTAAACCAATCCACTAAATGGTCTCTCCTTTGCACCAAGCTAGGTGGAGGTAACCATTACAATCAAGATCACTCTTCTTACAAATAGAATGGAGTAAAAGCGAGTAAGAAGAGTTTAGAGCTTGTGGGGCACTAGGAAGATTACTTAGAGCATAAGCATTAGCCTCTTAAAGGCTTACACCCTCCCTTTTTATAGAGAGGGTTGTTTTCTTTCTGTTGGCCACCATCAGTCGACTGCCGCCCTTGGCAGTCGACTGCCGTCACTACAACGGCCTCTGAACACATCGGATCCCGACCGTTGTAGTCCAACGGAACTCTTGGCAGTCGACTGATGGACCTCATCGATCGTGCTCCGTAGTCGATCGTCTGGCTACGAATCGCTTCGTGGCTAAAACCCTATTGATCCGATCACGCCGCTTGCAGCGATCGATGGTCTTGGCAATGCCACGTATGGCGGTCGATCGCGGCCACAATCCGATCGGGCGTATACCGGTCGAACTCACTCGACTCGAGCGATCGCCAATCCATGACATGGCGGTGATCGGTGTCGGGAAAACCCATCCGACACTTGGCCAAATGGCCAAGTTCCACCTAAGAGCTACCCTTCCCTGGGTTACAATCGCTCACTCTCATTTCTCGGAGTCCCTCGCCTTCGAAGTTCTCTTCGTTCTCGGCCACGTCCCTCGGCAGCATCAGGCGCACGGCTCTGCAATGCTCCTTCGCGTCTCTTGCCTCGAAGTCTACTTCCTCCGGCTTCACTCCAAGCTTCTCGTCCGGCGATCCCTCGGATGCTCCAAGCGCACGGCTTCCGCAAAGCTATCCTTCACCGACTCAAGGCACGAGTCATGAGATGTGAAACTTGCCACGGCTCCATGTGCGAATTACTAAGTCCTACACGACTTCAACGCACATATCACATCAACATATCAAACTAACTTAAACCCTTTGCCACACCATCAAAACCATATTACGGCAAGAGATTGCCCTAACACAAACTGCACTACAGACGAACCTTCTTGCATCTTCGTGGTGAAAAGGAGCCTAGAGACCTCGAACCTTTCGGATCTCGCTTGCTCATCGAACAACTCATGAAGATGGAAGACCATAGTATTAGCATTCATATGCTCATGCTGCTTTTGCAGCTCAGGTACCATCGCCGCTAGCATGATGCAACTCGCCAGCTCAGAATCTGCCACATGCTTCTGATAGACCAACATTTGGTCTGGAGTTGCATCGTCCTTAGGACAGTCAGGAAGAGGCTCTTCAAGGACATATGCAAGCTTTTCCGCCTTGAGAACAATTCTCAGGTTTCTAAGCCAGTCCAGGAAGTTAGGCCCAGTCAGTTTGTTCGAATCCAAAATAGTGCGCAAATTCAAAGATGTCATGATCAATTTATTGACCTAGAAATACAAAACGAGCATATATGAGAAAATGATTTTAAAAATGCATCAATATACATTTATAAATCCCATTCATTTTTCGAATTTCAAAAACCCCAAAATCACTTCGGGAGATCGTAGGTCCATCTCCGAATGGGCTGATATCCATCATAGTTATGAACAACCTTGGAGAGAGTCCAACAAGCCATTCATAACTACGACGGTAGGTATCAACTATACCGATTGCATATCACGTATATGCAACTATCACAATGTGCTATCAACTAATTGAATGTTCACACATACATCGGGTTGTTAACACATTAACAAGTATGCATCATATGCATAGCACCCAACTTCACCTCCCTTTACATCGACCTTGGAGAGAGTCCAACAAGCCGATGCTCCAGGTTAAAGCCAACCCATTAATCGGGAAATAGTTTTAATATGGTTAGAGCGCATTCAACCAATTAGCCCAGCTTGGAGAGAGTCCAACAACCAAAGCTAACGATTGACCTCTGACTCTTACCATATTAGTATTAAACTATTCCATGGTTTGAACATATTTGGGTTAGAGAGGCTTGGAAGAGTCCAACAACCCAAACAAGAAACGGAACTCTGGTTCTAACCATATTAATGGAAGGTGTAGGCTTTAATATTGTTTAAGGGTTTTTATGTCTCATCCTCTTTGCATGCAAATAACTATTATCTACATGGCATGGCATACATCTACATGTCACGACACGAATAGCATAATGTTATGCATCTAATGCAATTACATGACATACAATTATGTCATGTATATATTTCCTTATATGTCATAACTATTTATGGAAATAAAATATGTTTAAGATTTGATTCTCCAAATCAAATCATAATTAAATTAGGAAACAAATTTCCAAATCTAATCACATATTTTATTCATGGAATTATTTGATTAAGGAAAATCTATTTAGGAAACCAATTTTCTAAATCATTAAAACTACTTATGGAAATAAAATATTTTAAGATTTGATTTCCCAAATCAAATCATGATTAAATTAGGAAATAAATTTCCAGAATCTAATCAAATATTTTATTTATGGAAAATATCAATTTCCATAAATACTTCCAACTTTCCAAAAGTGGAAGATTTCCATAAATACTTCTAGACTTTCCAAAATTGAAAAATTTCCATAAATACTTCTAAATTTTCAAAATTAGAAAATTTCCAGAAATACATTATGACTATCGCAAAACCATTTTTACGATTATGTCGAAACACAACCTGGGCTCTGATACCACTGTGGGTTTCCTGCATCGCGGCGTGTGTGTGTTCGATCATGTTTCGTAAACATGAACACAGCGAAAGCAATAAAAATAATAAATCGACATTTATTACAACACACACAACACACGCATGCATATTACAACAAGTGTAGACATAACCGTAAATTTAAATTTGCAATAAAAGGAAATTTATCTACGTTATACCTTTCGTATGACGTGTAGCGGGAACGTCATCAACCAGAACGATCCTCGCTAGAATCGTCTCTATCCGTATCCACGCCGAGTTCCTCGGGATGACTTCGCTAAGCCACGAGCTTCATCTTCGTATGGGTTACTAGCCTCGTGTTGAAGACGATGTGATCGAGAGATGATCACGATCCGAATCCAAATTCGGATCCTAATACGAGTTCTCAAAACTCGCTTCTCCGGAGAGGTATTCGTCAACCAATTGACGAATCCTTCATCCTCCACCTCAGAGGATTACCGGAGATCGAATCCCCGGTAAGTTAGCCGCTGTCGGAGCTCTAACCGTCGTCCAAACGACGCTCCGACGAGAGGAGAAGAAGCTGTCCAGAAAACTGGACAGCTTGGTGGAGGAGTAGGCGCCGGCCAAAACAAGGAAGCCAAGTGCTCACCTTTTCACCGAGGCCTAGGAAGATCACCGGAGGGTCGCCGGAGGGTTCACCGGCTGAAGCTTGGACGCCGGCAAGGAGCTGGACGGCGGCACAAGGGTTGGGCGGCAATGGAGTTGGCGCCGAAAACTCCAAGGAGAGGAGGTGGGCGGCAACTAGGTTTAGGGCTCTTCTATTAGGGCTTAATTATCCATTAAGCCCTCTTTTATAGAGAACTAATTCTCTTAATGGTTATTGGATCATAACCATTAGGCCCGTTAACCCGCTCCATTAAGATAAGTTAAAATAAACCAAACCATGATGGTTTATTTTAAGTTAAAACGAACCGAACCAACTTTTGGTTCATTCGTTTAAAATAAACCAAACCCTTTGGTTTATTCTCCTCCATTGGATTAGAACCAAACCATTTTGGTTCGTCCATTATGTCTTCATAAGACACGGCCCATCCACGCTTCCATTGCAACTAAAAGGATTTCATGCTCGCTTTATGTTTGGTCCACCCAAACCTAGTTTCTCTCGGTCTGAGAATCCCATTCTCAAGCTCGTTTTAAATCCTTTGGATTACGCTCGTTGTGCGTGTGACCAAATAGGTTCTCGGTTTATGTTGGCCGTCTATAATTAACCATTAATTATATAACGATCATGAGTGGCACCTAGTAGTACATCATGATCCCCAATTAACCGAAAAGATCAACGGTTGATCCAGAACTATTTCTGAAACCCTTCAGCAGCTCGAATGAATCGTGCCCCATTCCCTTCACTCATCTTATACCCACTTGGTTCAGGACATGGTCTATAGTGTCACCCACTAGGTCGACTACGTCACACCTAGCCCAAGTATCATTTCCTCGTCCTACGGATTCTAGTTACTCCACATGTATCGAAGAGTACCTTACTCTAAACATGTAATGCTTTGGCCAAAGACTTTAGTAACAATCCGACGAGAGACCATGGGTATACATCTCCTCGCAAGGAGTGGTGAATCCTTTATAGGCTATTCAAACACCTTCGATCACTTCGACTTATACCCAATCATCCCAGGTCCACATCTCCTTAGAGATGCTTGCTTAAGATGTCAAAGCATAAGTCTCTATGATCAAGATGACTTGAATACCGCAAGTCAAAGGAACATCACACTTAAGCCACAGTAAGAACTTCATTGACATATCTATATATGCAGAGAACCATATGAAGTCTTACGGCTGGTCACTCCAATGAACTAGTTATCATAACTAGCATCCACGATTAACTCCGGACATCACTATGTCTCCAGCCAGTGAGAATCAGCTGCTTGGATACACCAAGGAGTATACCTCGTGCTAGTCTCGACAGAATTGATGGTGTCCAAATCCATCAATTCATCGACTAGGGATAATTCCGATACATCACAATTACACATGTAGAGATACTCACTAGTTGTGATCCAATCACAAATTCTCTCATGCTGTGAATTGTATCGTGGACATTCAGTAAATGAGTTTAAGATCCAATCAAATACATAAAACATGTATACTCAAATAGTGAATCTTCATTTATCATATAAATGGTTCATACATAAGGCGATTGCCTTAGGACATCTCTTATATATTACTAACACTTGTGCCTAATCATGCATTTAGAGTATTCAAACGAGACATGATAGTTTGCATCACAAAGTTGACTAACACTTAATAAATTAAATTTCATATTTTCAACTAGTAAAACTTTGTGAATGACAATTTTAGGGGATACCTCAATTGTACCACTACCTAATATCTTGAGTTTTCCACTATTTCCAAAAGATACCGCTCCCTTCTTCACATACTTAATTGTGGAGAACTTGCTCACATTACCGGTCATATGTGTTGAGCAACCGCTATCCACAATCCACATACCTTGCTCTCCTACCTAAATCACATGAAAAACACAAGCTTTTGGTACCCAAATATTTGGACCGGTAACATTAAGTAAACACTTCTTAGGTACCCATGCTTTCTTAACCTTTCCCTTAATGGTTGCTTTTCTATTAATCAATGAAATATAAGCAACTTCTTTTTCTTTTGGCTTATACCCTAAACCGGCCTTGTTGTAAACGGCTCTTTGTCGACTAAGGATCATATCAAGACATTTTGAGCCATTTGAGAATTTTTCTAAACATGTTTTTAATTCACTAACCTCATCCTTAAGTTTGTCATTTTCTTCCTTAAGCATGCAAGAATCAACATGTGAAGGTTTTTCATTCCTAATGGCCTTTAGTTCTACCTTCATGCTCTTAACCTTAGATTTAGACTTATCTAGAGCTTCTTTAAGATAGGCAATTGATTTATAGAGAAGCTTAACTTTGGGAGAGTTCATTACCTCATCGTCACTAGATGACGATTCATCACTTGAGGAGTCTTCTTGGCTTGATGTATCGGAATCATCTCCTAGGGCCATGAGTGCCACATGGCGTGTGATGTGGCAAAGCTCATCATCGGAGGAGGAATCTTCAACACTTGGTGTGTCCCATGTGGTTTGAGCTACCATAGCCTCCTTCTTCTTCTTCTCCTTCTTGTCCTTCTTTTTCTTTTCTTTTTCCTCCTTCTTCTTTAGCTCCGGGCAATTTGGCTTTATGTGCCCCTTCTTGTTGCAAGCATGGCAAATCACATTGTTATTGAAACTTGAATTACCACTAAACTTACCTTTTGAAGAATAAGACCCCTTCCTTGCTTCTCTACTCTTGAACTCCTTTGATTTCCTATAGAGCTTCTTGACAAAATTGGCCATCTCACTAGATGAGTCTTCATCACTACTTGAGTTATGCTCCGATTCGGATGATGATGATACTTCTTTTCTTTCCTTCTTCTTCTTTTCCTTCTTTTTAACAAATAGAGCTAAACCCTTTTCCTTAGAGGACATGTTAGTTTGCTCATGTAATTCAAACTCACAAAATAATTCATCAATTTTAATTTGAGAAAGATCCCTAGTTACCTTAATGACATCAACGATAGAAGTCCATAAAGAATTTCTAGGAAATGCTTGAAGTATGTATCTTACCAAGTCCCGGTTGTCAACTCGCTCACCTATGATGTGAAGTCCATTCACAATCTCCTTGAACCTTCCATGCATTTGGCTTACGGTTTCATGCATCTTCATTTGGAAAGCTTGAAGTTGTCCAATTAGTAGGTCCTTCTTGGCCCTCTTTGACTCCTTGGAACCTTCATTTAGCTCAATGAGCTTTTCCCTTAACTCCTTGGCGGATTCGAAAGGCCCCACCTTGTTGAGTTGTTCCATTGTAATGCCGCATTGGATGGTGAGTACTGCCTTGGCATTTGATTCGAACTTCCGGTTTATTTCCCTCATCCAATCCTTGCTCGGAATAGGGTTTCCATGTTCATCCACCGGTTCCTCGAAGCCATCTACAATACTATGCCAAATTTCAATGTTACTCATAAGATAGTACTTCATCCTACCTTTCCAATACGCAAAATGACTCCCATCAAAGAGCGGTGGCTTGGTGGTGCTATATCCCTCTTGAAGAGCCATTGATGCCTTGGTTGATGGTGAGATCTTCCAAGCTATCCGGGCTCTGATACCACTTGTTAGGATCTTTGTAACGGCTAGAGGGGGGTGATTAGCCTTTCTTCGTTTCTACAAGCAAGTTAGCGGAAGCAATACAAATACGAATAAGAATACAAGTAAGAAAACGATGAAAGCAATGCTAACACTCGATGTACGTGGTTCGGAGATGACACTCCTACTCCACGGCAATCCGTAAGGTGGATTAGTCCTAGCCAAGCTTCACTATATTCTCCTTTGGATGAACCAAGGTGGAGAAACCTTTCTTACAATGCTCTCCTCTTCTTTACAATGATGGATGATTAAGAACTAGAGAAGAGAAGGTTTTGAATTGCTAAAACACTTGGGAAAGCTTGGTGAGCACGAGGGTGTAGTTAGGAATCAGAGCACTAGCTTCACCAAGCTCTCCAAGGCCCCTTTTTATAGAAGAGGGGCTGTTTTTCCCGTTGCCTCGATCGATCGACCGATGCTTTCCATCGATCATTGCCGCCGAAGCCAACGGCTTCTGAACCGAGATCTCCGCGGAGATTCATAGCCGCAATTTCCAACGGCCAGGTGATCAGTCGACTGATCCCTCCATCAGTCGACTGATGGAGCGATCAGTTGAGTGATTGCACGCCGCAATGAAAGTGCGACTCCATTCGTGGCTCGCTTTTGCATTCGATCGGGCCGATCGCCATCGTTGGCGATGACTAATGGTAACATCACGACTTCCATCGTTAGCAATGACCGATGGTTAGGTTTCAACCTAACTCGCCGACATCGACTACCGACCGATACATCATATCGATCGATAGTCATCAAGTGTGAGTAATTCACACTTGATTTTACACCCTAGACCTAGACTTGACCTTCTAACTCTTCCTTCAGCCTTGCGCCTACCTTCAAGAGTTTCCTTCAGCCTCGCCATGTCTTGGGTTGCCAAATGCTTGGACTTTACGCCGCCAAGACTCCAAGCTTGGACTTATGCTGCCAAGACCTTACTTTCGACTTCCTTTGCCAAGGTTCACTTGGACTTTATGATGCCAAGACTACAAGCTTTGTCTTACGCTGCCAAGTCCATCCCTTGGACTTTCCTTGCCAAGATCATACTTGGTCTTCCTTTGCCAAGGTTCACTTTGGACTTTACGCTGCCAAGACTACAAGCTTGGTCTTATGCTGCCAAGTCCGTCCCTTGGACTTTCCTTGCCAAGATCATACTTGGACTTCTCTTTTACCAAGGCTTCATCCTTGGATTTCCCTGTCACTTAAACATATTCGTAATTAGATCACAGAACATTGCCTAACTTAGATGATTATCCAAACATCAAAACATATATAAATGATTTGGAGCATTGTTGCACCAACAGGTTCCTCCTTGGTTCTCCTAGATTTCGATGCAAAGGTTTTCCACCCTTGTATCGACTTCGTGTAGTAGAAATAGAATCAGAACATAACTTTTATTGATATAAACAACATAAATTTCAAATATATTCAAAGGCAATGAATAAATATTTGAATTAGCATGTCCAACATACACAAGCTACTTCCTAATCCTAAAATCGAAGTATCTACTCCATGAATAAAGAAGAATAAACACAAGACATCTGTTTATGAATCATTACAATTCAATTAGTTGTAAGAAAAGATATAGTACGTTTAGTTGGATCCAATGTGTGCCTTGGTCACTCTTCAAGGTGTTGGAGCACCGATTTGAGCCTTCGAGTCACTTCCTTTCTCCCCGTTGTGAGCCTTTGGTGCTTCTCAGGGCACCTTTTTACTATCCCAACCATCGGGCCTCCCCTTTAGGTTTAGGCATGCCTTTTCTTATATATGAGTGCACCTCGATTTTTCTTAATTTCCCACGAACCTTGATTTGCAGAAGTCGCGCCGACGCCACACGACCGACCATGTGGAAGGCTCGAAATCAACTCTGAATCTGGTGTCGGGAATAGGCACGACCATGTGAATTTCACACGACCAGTCGTGTCTTCCTCTAGAACTCTATTTTGATACTTTCCTTCTCATCCAAAGAGTGGTCGTATCTTGGGAACACGACCAGAGCATGCTTGCCCTTCTTGAGCTCCTTTTATAGTGCCATTTTGCCTCCAAAATGTCATCCTACACGTAAAAATAGCAAACTCAGATATACGAACTAGAAAATAGAAAATAGGTGCAAACTAAAGAAAATATGCATGAAACAAGTATAAAATGCAATGAGATGTGTGCTAAAACTACTTCAAAAACCCTATATGATTTGCACACATTAAGATCCCCTAGACTTAGATCTTTTCTTGTCCTCAAGCAAACCTCAGTGCCATGGATTTTGAAAAGTATTGTTTCCATACTTAGCATGTTAACTAAAATTATCAAGTGGTACTTTAAATCAAAGCAAATAGATATGTCCTAAAAGTTCACTAGGTTAGCTTTTTGTGCATGTGCCGAGAGAATTTCCTAAGGGATACACATTCCATATTGAGTTAAGTCGTCATTTTATAGCTTTCCTAATGTCTCCGACTTTTAGGCACTTACCTGCCCTAAGTGAGGGTCATTCTCTAGAATTAGCATAAAGTCTCAAAGGCATCCTCGGTATTGAAAGAAATTGGTAAGTGTTTCTCCAGTAACCTAACTCGATCTCAAAGGGGCACCTAACTATTTGTACCCACGAAAACTATTTTTTTCAACTCTCATTTTTTTCTTCTTATTATTTTTCTCATTTTTTTTCATTATCCTCACTAGCATTTTGATTTTTCTGAATGGGATTACACAATCAAAGCATCTCCAGTAACTAAAATGCTAATTCTAAAGTCACATATGAATTCCAAAATACTAGACTATCAAGATGAATCATAACTACGTCTATACTAGATTTTCCCTTAGGGTTCCTACTCCATGGATTGAGCTCGAATGAGCCCTAGCGGTGCAAACACCACTAACAATCAATAATACTCCTCGACAACAAGTCGGAGGCAGAGAAACCTCTTACAATGATTACAACAGTAAACAACAAAAATACAAGCAAATACAATATAATTCAAGTAAAGAAAACTTTACAAAGAGCTTTTAGATGTTTGCTTGTTTGGTTGCTTGAGTTGCACTTAGAGATCCTGAATTACACCAGCAAATCACTCCAAATCGCCTTAAGAAACCTTGGGAAAAATCTTCTCCACGAGCTCCTTTTAAAGTTTCACCTCGGGCTGGATTCTGCCTAGCAGTCGACAGATCGAGATCATCGATCAGTCGATTGATGATCTCGATCCGTCGACTGCTCCTGTAGTTGTTATCTCACAATGGCCCAAGCCACATTGGATAAGTTCCAACGAATAGACCATCGGTCGACTTATCATATCCATCAGTCGACTGATCGAACCATCACTCGATTGTCAAACTCTAACAGTCGACTCAGAAACTTTATGTTCCCGAAAACTTGACCATTAGTCGACTGCCATATATAGCAGTCGACTGCTCAAGCCATTAGTCAACTGTCCAATGTTGGCAGTCGACTGCCAGGCCATTTCCTGCAGTCAAACTCCAGTTGACTCCCATCAGTCGACTGATCATAATCTCAGTCGACTGATAACCTCATCCATGAGGTTCTAACACCAAGTATGATGCCCTCATACTTGCTAGACCACCCTTAGCCTAGACCTTAGCCTTCTAGCTACCTCCATCAGCCTCACGCCTATCGGATCCCTCCAAGTCATCCATGACTTGTTCATCCATATGCTATCCTTCAGGTGCCTCCATCGGCTATTGTCATGCTAAGTTGGTCTATACCGCCAAGGCATATTGGGCTTATGCTGCCAAGACTCCGCATGGACTTTTCGCCACCAACCATTGGACTTATGCTGACAAGACTCCACCCTTGGACTTTACGTCACCAATATCACCCCTTGGACTTCCCTTACCAATCCATGTTGGACTTTCCATTTACCAAGACTCAAGCTTGGAATTTCCTTGCCAACCCATGTTGGACTTTCCATGCCAAGTACCCATGACTTGGACTTTCCATTGTATAGTCAACCCCATGTCAACAATATAGTCAAACAATGGTCAAACCATCGTCAGACATCAAAATACCCCTCGAGTCAAACTTGAGTTCGATCAATCATGACTCGGGTCGATTGCACCGACAATCTCCCCAAAACATTGTCAAATATCAAAACACTACTCAAGTCCAACTCGAGTCTGGTCAATCGTGACCTGGGTTGATTGCACCAATAATCTCCCCCTTTTTGATGTTTGACAAAAACCACAAAGCCATTGAGTTAGGCTACCAAACTCAAATATGTTGGTGCAATCGACCCAAGTCACGATTGACCAGACTCGAGTAGTGTTTTGATGTTTGTCATTGATGTCTGACAATGTGTTGAAGAGATTGTTGGTGCAATCGACCCAGTTCATGTTTGGTGTTTGATGATAGTTTGACCATTACCATGGGAGAAGTCCAAGCATGGTACTTGGCATGGAAAGTCCAACATGGGTTGGCAAGGAAAGTCCAAGCATGGATCTTAGCATGGAAAGTCCAAACATGGGTCTTGGCATGGAAAGTCCAACATGGGTTGGCAAGGGAAAGTCCAAGCTTGAGTCTTGGCAATTGGAAATTCCAAGGGGTGATATTGGCGGCGTAAAGTCCAAGGGTGGAGTCTTGGCAGCATAAGTCCAATGGTTGGCGGCGTAAAGTACAAGCGGAGTCTTGGCAGTGTAGGCCCAATGTTACTTAGCGGTGTAGACCACATTAGCATGAAAATAGCTGATGGAAGAACCTGAAGGCTAGCATATGGATGAACAAGCCATGGATGACTTGGAGGGATCCGATATGCGTGAGGCTGATGGAGATGGCTAGAAGGCTTAGGTCTAGGCTAAGGGTGGTCTAGCAAGTATTGGGGCACAATACTTGGGTTAAAACCTCATATTTGAGGTGTATCAGTTGATTGGGACTATGGTCAGTCGACTGATGGGAGTAAATTAGAGTTCGACTGATGGAATTGGCCTAGCGATCATTGCCGGCGATGGCGATCGATGATGGCGAGCGATCGGCCCGATGTGGAGAATCGATCATTGCTGGTCGAGAATTCGAGAACAGTAAGCTCTCCAGTCGAGTGATCAGCCTGAGCACTCGACTGATTGAGCCAACAGTCAACTGATGAGCAAGATCAGTCGACTGATGGTCTATCCGTTGGAACTTAACCAACGTGGCTCATATTGTTGTGAGACAACGGCTACAGGGGCAGTCGATTGATGGTCCCGATCAGTCGACTGCTAAGTGAAAAATTAGCCCGAATGTAGATTATAAAAGCAGTTCATGGGGAGGATTTTTGGCAAGATTTCTTAAGCTTCTTTGGGGTGATTTTTTGCTACAATTCGGGGTCTTCAAGTGCAACTCAAGCAATCACAAAGCAAGCATCCAAGTTCATAATTGTAAAGTGTTTCTTTACTTGTATTTGTGTAGTTTACTTGTATTAGCTTGTATTTGTCTTTATTACTGTTGTAATACATTGTACGAGGTTTCTCCACCTCTGACTTGTTGTCGAGAAGGAGTTTATTCAGTAGTGGTGTGTGATTGGCATCGCTAAGGCTCTTACGAGCTCAATTCGTGGAGTAGGAACCATTCGGTTCCGAACCATGTTATATCGTGTTGTCTCTTGTGCTTGTATTGTATTTACTTTTATTATTATATATTCTACTACATTAACAAGTGTTGTAGAGACAAACGCGATCATAATCCATCGACAAGCGACGACGCTATTCACCCCCCCCCCTCTAGCGGCCATTGAGGTCCTAACAATTGGTATTAAAGCGAGGCCGCTCTTCAAGGATTAACAACCAAGAGAGCACCGCTAGAGGAAGAAGATGGAATCTCAAGAGAATTTGAGATGGGACATCAACACTCTGGTCCCGTATACCTTTTATGGACAAGAAGGGTTTGAGCAATGGAGGACTCGGATGGAGAATTTCATGATGATGATGGACATTGAGTTATGGTCCGCCATGATGGAAGGCTTTGAATTGCCAAGAGGGTCGAAGGGAGGATACCTCAAGAAGAATAGATGGACTCAAGACCAACTCCAAAAATCCAAAATGAATAACAAGGTAATCAATATGGTAGTTGATTTAATACCTAACGAGTTATTGTCCAAAGTAGGTGAATTTCAAGATGCTAAGGATCTATGGAGAAAATTGGAAATGCTTCACGAAAAATCCAAACCCACTCAAGAAGAAGCAAGCTCCTCCTCACAAGAAAGTGAGGATTCAGAGGTTGAAGAGGAGTCAACTTCCGGATCGGTGGAAGAGGAGGTGGAATTGGAAGAAGTCTCCACCTCTAGGATTGAGGGGGAGGAGAGATCACCGTCCATGCCGGAGCAAGAAGAAAAGCCTTCAACATCTGGTCAAAATGAAAAAGCTCAAAATCTAGTCGCCATTGACCTAGGTAACTCAAGCATTTTGATTAAGAATAAAATTCATATTATATGCTTTGAGTGTAGGGAACAAGGACACTACAAAAGTAAATATCCAAAAAAGATTAAGAAGACTCCACCGGTGCCTAAAAGTCAAGAGAAGTCAAATGAAGTCGGAACCCCAATTAGGAAGAGCAAGGAGCACGTGGTGTGTTTCAAGTGCCAACAACGGAGCCACTATAGGAGTCAATGCCCAAAGGGAGGGAATAAGACTCATGAAGGAAGAGCATCACATGTAGGGGGAGCCTCTAAGGCAAACCCTAAGGTAACTTCTAATTTTGCTCCTTCCTTAATTAATAGGCAAAAGCATGTTAGGAGTAATCTTGCTATTTATCATAAAGAGCATGCTAGAAATAGGTTTTATTGTTTAGGGGCTAAGAATGTTAACATTTCAAATAAGGAGAAATTTGGGACAAATGTCCCTAGAAAAATCTTTCCTAGGGAGACCATTAGGAAGATAGAGGATGACTTGGGCATCAACCCTAAATGGACTAGACATACGCCTAGAAATAAGAATATCTCAAAAGTTAATGAAAAATCAAAAATTGAAATATTAGAAAAGGAAAATCAAGTCTTGAGGTCAAGGCTTGAGAAAATGGAAAAGACCCTTAGGAATATATGTTGGATTGAGAAGCGTCACTAGAGGGGGGTGAATAGCAAGCGTAAAATTTTTCGTTTCATTCGTTCGATATACGAGCAAGCACAGCGAGAAAATAAAAAGGCAAGTTTATTTTTACTTGGTTCACAACCCAGTAGTTGTTACTCCAAGGCCCTAACGATCCTAGACCGTATACGGAGGGCAAAGCACTATAATATCTCCTCCTCGTTGGAGATAGGAGATAACGATCACAAAACCGGAAGTATGAGGATGAGGCAACAAGTCTACCTCACCTCGTTACAATTAAAACAAAGAATACAAAAGATATTACTTGCTACTGCTGCCGAAGAAGAAGATGGAAGTTTGGCGTCACATCGGTGTTATGACGATGTTGGAGCTTTGGCATTGTAGGATCACTTGAGAATAATCTTGATTCATGTTTGGGTTGGAATCATCCCCTCCTTTTATAGAGTTTGACCTCAAAATAAGTCTCCTCATCTTTTGGAACTGATCACGAGGTGGTACCAAATTTTATCACGAAGTGGTCACGTCAAATATTATTCGTTTTGACCTAGCGCAAAAGGTTGATTCGTCGCCATCATTCAACTGATGCCTTCCATCAGTCGACTAATGAGCATCAGTCGACTGCCAGCCTAGCCACTTCTCTGCAATAAGAGGTTAGCACGAAAAATGATAAATGCGATGGTTTCTTACCATCCGATCTCGACCTAGACCTTCCACAGAAAGTCTTAGTCAGATCGTCGCCTACGGTCGTCCCCATACAGAGGACACAACCTTACCATCTCTCACTCACACGAGCTTACCTTTGGTCCTTTAAGGTCTGTCGCTTTGCTTCTGGTCTTCCACCTAGGTTCCCTTGGTGTTGCCCGACCACCACAGCTCCCTCTGGGTGTCGCTAACCTTCGTCTTAGCTTAGCCTTTCTGCACACTTGATTTAGCTCGTGAGACAATGATGTAAACTTAACTTTGCGTCTTTTCCATAATCAAAACACAGGTTCGATTATCTGGTGCCCCTGCACCAACAATATACAAAATCAATTTAAGGGGTTAAATGGTCAAAGTCAAGGGCCTAGGAGACAAGGGTCAACCAAGGGCAAGAAAGGTTTGAGTCACAAACCTAAGCCCAAAGAGACCTATCATAGTGTTCCATTCGATTATGGAACACGACCTAGGTCTAGGAAGACCAAGGTCACTAGGGAAGTCATCCCTAAGGTTGACCAAGGTAGGTGCCTAGTGGCTAGGGTTTCAAGGAAACCTAGGGAAGCCATTAAGAAGGTCAAAGGGGGAGTTACCTCTAGAGTTGACCTAGGCAAGACCAAAATGACCAAGGCTTCTAAGCCTAGGAGGGTATCTAGGGAAGTTATCCCTAGCAAATACCTAGTAAACCCAAGAAGCTCCAATAGGTATTGAGTTCCTAGGAGCGTGATCGATTCACGCTAAATGGGTTTAGGTGTGCCAATTTTAAATGGATGGGTAGTTAACCTAACCATGGTAAAGGTGGCACCTTAGGTCATTTTCAAGGTCATGGGTACCTTGGAAATGTGTTTTGATTATAATCCTAAAAGATTTTAGGATGTGCCAATATAATTTATGGAATTATGAAAACTTGATCAAATTGGCACAACTTAGGTTTAGAGGTCTTAGTGTGTCATTTTGGGTTTTTGGCACACTTGGGAGATAAACTAATAATATGGAAAATTGGGTTTAATAATGAAAAATGGCAACTAATATCAAAATTTAAGTATTACATACTTTTACATTTTATTTGTCATGCTTGATTTGTCATATAACATGTCATGACATGATATTCATTTAAATCATATAAATGTCATGATTATATTTAGGGTTTGTCTTTTAGTGTCATGCAGATTTAAATTTAATCATATGCCATGACATCATGATCATTGGTCATGCTTAATAAATATTATCATTTATGCCATGATCATTTCATGCATTAATAAAATTGATTTAATGACAATTAGCATGACTTGAAGTCCCATGTATAAGAGAATCAAGTAGTGTTGCCTTAGAAAAATGCATGAAACCCTAGTTTAGGATGAACAAAACTCACATCTCACATTACATTGACATGTATGTGTATTGATACACCTTAGATACATGTAAGATGCTACGATATGAGTTGAGTTCAAGGTGCATAATTTTTTTGCATCTAGATGAACTAAAACTCATCTATATCATGTTATGGATCATTGGAAAAGCTTATGTTCAAGTCATGTACATTGAGCCCAAAGAACATGATCCAATATAAGGTTTTGAAAACATTTTAAAATCATTTTGAAAAACCTTGGTGTAGTCTATCTTTTGATAGAAGTCACTATTGATGAAGTTGATACAAAGTGAGCTCAAACATTGAAGTTTTTCTTTACTTTTGAACTTTATGTCAATTTTGCTATTTTATGGGTAAATTATTTTTCAAATATTTTTCACCCATTGTATTTGTAATAAGTATTATATGTATGAAGTTTCATTATTTTTTAAGTTACGTATAATTACTTATGCATTTTTGAAATTCATTTTTGATAATCAAAATCGAATTTTGGTTATCGATCACACGCTTGATGGCAATGATCGATGGGTAAGGCATTCATCGTTGATCGATAGAGTCGATCGCGAGCTTATTTCTGGTAAACAAGGTTGTTTAGCTAGCCCATGTTTCGGCTATGTTAGGGTTCCCTAACCACTCCTAACACTAGGATATGCTTTGGAAAGCAATAGAAAGGGTGAAAATCCATTGAATATGGATTAGGAGAGTTATTTAGGGTGTGTATCAATTTAAGGTGAGTGAAAGTTCAAGTTTGAATTTTTTTTTTAACCTTAATTTTGATGGTTTAGTGTTCCTATTGGCTTAGGGACTCTTCAAGGACATTATTTGTACAATGGTCAAGGGGGAGCAAGCCTTTAGATGGAGGTATCCATCATGGGATGATGGATGTGTTTCTTCCTCATGAGGGGGAGAAATGAGAATGTGAGATGCCCAATTTGGAAATTGGGAGAGTTTGTAGGATTGCTTCTCTTTAGTGATATGGGACTTATCACTAGGAAGAGTGAAGCCATCCTAGGTGTTTTTAGCTCAAGGGAGAGATTGTAAGATCTCATTAGGATATGAGACATTGACCTCCTTGGGGGGAACCTTTTTGATGTATGTCAAAAAGGGGAAGAATATATGAAATTACCAATTTTGGATAATTGGTAAGGAGATTTGAGTTTGGTGGCCTAACTCAAAGGTGTTTGGTTTTTGTCAAACATCAAAAAGGGAAAGATTGTTGGTGCAATCGGCCTAGGTCACGATTGACCAGACTTGAGTTTGACTCGAGTATTTTGATGTTTTACATTGATGCCTGACAATGTGTTGGGGAGATTGTTGGTGCAATCGACTCAGGTCATATTTGATGTTTGACGATGGTTTGACCATTATCATGGGAGAAGTCCAAGCATGGTACTTAGCATGGAAAGTCCAACATGGGTTGGCAAGGAAAGTCCAAGCATGGGTCTTGGCATGGAAAGTCCAAGCATGGGTCTTGGCATGGAATGTCCAACATGGGTTGGCAAGGGAAAGTCCAAGCTTGAGTCTTGGCAACTGGAAAGTCCAAGGGGTGATATTGGCGACGTAAAGTCCAAGGGTGGAATCTTAGCAACATAAGTCCAATGGTTGGCGGCATAAAGTCCAAGCAGAGTCTTGGCAGCGTAAGCCCAATGTTACTTGGCGGTGTAGACCACATTAGCATGATAATAGTTGATGGAAGCACCTGAATGCTAACGTAGGGATGAACAAAGTCATGGATGACTTGGAGAGATCCGATAGGCGTGAGGTTGATGAAAGTGGCTAGAAGGCTTAGGTCTAAGCTAAGGGTGGTCTAGCAAGTATAGGGGCCCCATACTTGGGTTAAAACCTCATGTTTGAGGTGTATCAGTCGACTGATGGGAGTTGACAAGAGTTCTACTGCTGGAATTGGCCTAGCGATCATTATCGCATTTGGCAGACGATCGGTGATGAGCCGATCGACCGATCAGAGATCAATCGACTCGGTCGGGAATTGAGCACGCGATAAGCCCTCGGTCGAGTGATCAGCCTGAGCACTCGACTGATTGAGCCATCAGTCGACTGATGGGCATGATCAGTCGACTGATGGTCTATCCGTTGGAACTTATCCAATATGGCTCATGCTATTGTGAGACAACGACTACAGGGGCAGTCGACTGATGGTTCCGATCAATCAACTGCTAGGCAAAAAATTAGTCCGAATGCAGGTTATAAAAGCAGTTCGTGGGGAGGATTTTTGGCAAGGTTTCTTGAGCTTCTTTGGGTGATTTGTTGTTGCAATTTGGGGTCTCCAAGTGCAACTCAAGCATTCACAAAGCAAGCATCTAAGTTCACAATTGTAAAGTGTTTCTTTACTTGTATTAGCTTGTATTTGTCTTTATTACTATTGTAATACATTGTATGAGGTTTCTCCACCTCCGACTTATTGTCGAGAAGGAGTTTATTTAGTAGTGGTGTGTGATTGGCATTGCTAGGGCTTATACGAGCCCAATCTGTGGAGTAGGAACCATTTGATTTCGAACCATGATATATCATGTTATCTCTTGTGCTTGTGTTGTATTTACTTTTATTATTATATATTCCGCTGCGTTAACAAGTGTTGTAGAGACGAACACGATCGTAATCCATCGACAAGTGACAACGCTATTCACCCCCCTCTAGCGGCCACCGAGGTCCTAAACAATTCTCCTTACCAATTCTCCCAAATTGGTAATCCCTTAATTCTCTCCCTTTTTGACATACATCAAAAAGGTTCTCTCCTCAAGGAGGTCAATGTCTTATATCCCAATGAGATCTTACAATCTCCCCCTTAGTCCAAAAATACCAAGAATGTCTTCACTCTTCCTAGTTATAAGTCTCATATCACTTAAGAGAGGCTTCCTATAAACTCTCCCAATTTCCAAATTGGGCATCTCACATTCCCATTTCTCCCCCTCATGAGGAAGAACACATCCATCATCCCATGATGGATACCTCCCCCTAAAGGCTTGCTCCCCCTTGACCATTGCACCAACAATGTCCTTGGAGAGTCCCTAAGCCTACAGGAATACTAAACCAACAAAATTAAGGGCAAAAGTTCAAACATGAACTCTCACACACCTTAAAATTGATACATACCCTAAATAACTCTCCTAATCCATATTCAATGGATTTTCACCCTTTCTAATGTTTTCCAAAGCATATCCTAGGGTTAGAAGCAGTTAAGATAGCCTAACCTAGCTAAAACATGGGATAAACATCCTTGTTTATCTGAAATCAGCTCTGACAGTCGACTCTTATAGTCACCAGTTGACTTTCCTATGTATCAGTCGACTGTCATCAAGCAACAATCGACTGATATCTGCAAAATGCATAAATCAGAAATCAGAATCGAAATTTAAAAATACATAAGTAAATATACGTATTTTAAAAAGTCTTGAAACTTCATATGTATACTACTTATACCAAATACAATGGGTGAAAATATTTGAAAATTAATTTACCCACAAAATAGTGAAATTGACACAAAGTTCAAAACCATTGAAAAGTTCAATGTTTTGGCCCTACTTTGTATCAACTCCATCAATGGTGATTGCTATCAAAAGATAGACTTCACCAAGGTTTTCTAAAATGATTTTGAAATGTTTTTGAAAACCTATATTGGATCATGATCAATGGGCTCAATGCACATGACTTGTACATTAGTTTTCCCCATAATCCACCCATGATATAAGATGAGTTTGAGTTTATCTAAATGCAAAAACTATGCACCTTGAACTTAACTCATTTACTAGCATCTAACATATGTCTAGGGTGTTTGAAAAACACACACATGTCAATTTGATGTGAGATGTGAGTTTTGGTTATCCTAATCTAAGGCCTCATGCATTTTCTAAGGCAACACTACTTGATTCCCTTATACATGGGACTTCAATGTTGGATCGAAGCGGATCGCTAGAGGGGGGGTGAATAGCGATAGAAACTTTTCTTTGAATTTGTTCGGTAAATCACGAGTAGACACAGCGGAAGATAAATCTAAAATAGAAGAGACAATGGGTTTTTTACTTGGTTCGTAGCCGAAGGCTACTACTCCAAGGCCCTAGTGGTCCTTGACCATGCACGGAGGGCAAAACACTAAACGAACTCCTTCTCGTTGGAGATAGGAGTTAAACGAATACAAAAACTCAAGAAAGACTCAAGGTAGAGGGACACTCCCCCTCTCCTTGATATGATTTAAAGCTCGAAATGATAACAACTTATATAAATTAAATATTATACCGACGACTTTTGAAGACTTGAATCTTGGAGCTTGAGTCGTCGTCTCGGCAACGCTTCGTCGTAGGGATGTCGGAGACTCGTAGCGTATCGAAAGCACTTGGAAGCTTTTTAATTGATGAAAAACCCTAGGACAAGCCCTCCTTTTATAGCCTTTAAGCCCCTCATCGAATGGGTCTTCAACCAATAGGAATTGGGCACAAAACCTCCTTGAAAAATGGTGATAGAGCTTGACTTATCGAGGCTGATCCTTGACCATCAGTCGACTGATGGCCATCATCAGTCGACTGATGGTAGCATCAGTCAAGTGCTGACCTCCGACAACCGATTGATTGACGGCAGTCGAGTCCTCCAAGTGGCGGCAATCGATGCGACAAGTTAGCTCAACAAAAACATAATTCCGACGGTCGTCGACCGTCCGATCTCGACCTAGACCATCTATAGGATGTCTTTGGTCGGATCTACACTTAAGATCATCCCCGTAAAGAGGATACGACCTCACTTACGCTCGTACACATGAGCTTACCTCGATACTTACTGTGTCGCTTTCGCTTTCGGCCTTCCACTCGATTCCTTCGGCTCCCTCCGAAGTCACTCGAGTGTCGCCCGACTACCGCGGCTTCCTCCGGGTGTCGCTAGCCTTCAGCTCCAGCTTTAGCACTTTTCTGCACACTCGATTCAGCTCGTGAGATAATGATATATCCTTGACTTTGCGTCTTTTGTCATAATCAAAATTACTTCGTTCAGTTAGTATTACGCTGTCAGTTCGACTTAGCATGGATAGTGGCGGCGAAGAGGCGTGCTCGGCCGGTTACCTCGGCGATATAACGATCCCGGTCGAGGTGCGATTACCTATTGGCGCAACGGTGTTTGGCGGTGGTATTTGATCTCGAGGCCTCTCGTGGGTGGTTATGGAAGGGTGGGACTGAGCATGGTGGTCTGTTTGAAGCTCTAGTTTTGTCTAGTTTTGTTAAAAAAAAAAAAATCAGTCGAAGCGTGATATCTACTAGCTCGATAGACACAAGGCAAGACAGGGCAGTTGTACGCAAACAGAAGCGAGGCGTGCTTGACCGGCGCCTCGACTGATATAACAGTCAGTCGAGGTGTGCAACTTACTGCCTCGACCGACACAAAGCCCAAACGGACAACAGATGGAAATGGCAAGGGCAAAGAGCAAACAGAGGTGAGGCGTACTCAACCGGTGCCTCGACTGATATAACAGTCAGTCGAGGCGTGGAACTTGCTACCTCGACTGACACAAGGGCGGTTCTCGAATCTCCAGGGCGGCCACCATGGGCAGTTTTTGGAAGGATGGTCCTGATCATGGTGGTCTGTTTGAGCATGGTCGAGGCAAACGGCTACGGTAAAGACACGTTAAATCCATTGACAGTTGAGGCTTGACCAATAAGCCTAGTAGAGGTGAATAGGCCCACCCGAATGGCCTATCTAGTCCATAGCAAACGGCTACGGTAAAGACAAGGCAAATCCGTTGATGGTTAACCACTTACCAAAAGTGGCAGACATCTAGAGGAACGACGCATGAGACTAATGGAAAGAGAGACATAGAAGGACGGTGTGAGGAGGTACACATGGAATGAGGGATGCAGAGGGACTATTTGCATGAACAGTTACAGAGGAGCTGTATGAATATGGACATGCAATGGTTATGTAAACATGAAAGGTCTTGTAGGCATGAGAGTTAAAGTACTCATGAGAGCACATGTACACCCCCCCTTGGAGACACCTCAGATCTGACACATCGTCAGACATGACATGAGTGCGCACTCCAAAATTTTGTATAACTGTGCCTTTTCTTGATGATATATATTTACATTTCATCAAAAAAAAAGTCATGCCAATTATCCTTAAATCAATTTTTAATTAATGCATGAATGATCATGACATAAATAAACATGGCCAATGATCATGATGTCATGGCATAAAATATAAATTTAAGCAAACATGACATAAACCTTAACCCTAAGCATTATCATGACATATTAAATTATTAAAATAAGCATGATGTCATGACATGGCAAGGCAAACAAAGCATGGCAAATGTAAAATACTAAGGTATTAAATACCCAAGTGTTAAACTCAAATTGTCATTTCTAGAATTAAATCCAATTTTGCCTTAATATCACTTATCCTCAAAGTGTGCCAAAAATCTAAAATGGCACACCAAGACTCTAAGACCTAAATTGTACCAATTTGATCAATTTATCAAACTTCTTAAATAATATCGGCATATCCTAAAATCTTTTAGGATTTAAAATTCAAACCTATTTCCAAGGTATCCATAACCTTGAAAATGACCTAAGGTGCCACCTTTACCATGGTTAGATTAACTATCCATCCATTTAAAGTTGGTATACCCTAACCCATTTAGTGTGAAACGATCATGCTCCTAGGAACCCAAAACATATTTGAGCTCCTTGGGTTTAATAGGTATTTCTTAGGGATAACTTCCTTAGATACCCTCCTAATGACCCTCTTAGGCTTGGTAGCCTTGGTCATTTGGATCTTGCCTAGGTTAACTCTAGGGGTGACTCCCCTTGTAACCTTCTTAGTAGCTTCCCTAGGTTTCTTTGAAACCCTAGCCACTTGGCATTTGCCTTGGTTAACCTTAGGGATAGCCTTCCCCTTAATTTGATTTTGCAAAATCCTAAGGGTCTTCTCCAACTTCTCAAGCCTCGACCTCAAGGTTTGGTTCTCTAGTTCCAATTTCTCAAATTTTGTGGGCTCATTATTTCTTTAAGCATTAGTACCCTTCCTAGGTATATGTCTAGATTTCTTTGGATTAAGGCCTAGATGGTCTTCTATCTTCTTAATAGTTTCCCTACATAGGATTTTCTTAGGATTATTAGTCCTAAATTTCTCCTTAGTTGAAATAGGTCTAGAGTCATTATTTCTAGACTTGTCCTTAGACCTAAAATCAACATGCTTAGCCCCTGAGCAATAAAGCCTAGTATTCCTAGCATGCTTTTGTTCATGAGTAATAACAAGATTATTAACATAACTTCTAGCATGCTTTTTAACATAAGTTGAAGGTGCATTATTGAAATATGCCTTAGGGTTCGCTTAGAAGCTCCCCCTACATATGATGCTCCTTCTTGTCCCTTGGTTTGCTTTCTCCTAAGGCATTGGCTTTTATAGTTCTCCTTTTGATGGCATTTGAAACAAATGATATGCTCCTTACTTTTTTGACTTTGGGCACCTGTTTCCTTGGTCTTTGGCACGACTTATGTCGTCTTCTTGACCCATTTAGGACACTTACTCTTATAGTGTCCTTGTTCCTTACACTCAAAATATATTATATGATTCTTAATTTTAACTACAATATTTGAGTTACCTAGGGTGGTGGTGGAATTTTGAGCTTCCTCTTCTTCTTGACCGGAGGCAGATGGTTCCTCTTCTTCTTGCTCCGGCATGGAAGATGACCTAATCTCCTCCCCCTCAATCCTAGAGGTGGAGACTTCTTCTAGTTCTACCTCTTCTTCTATCGATCTGGAAGTTTACTCCCTCTCAACTTTCGACTCCTCACTTTCTTATGAGGAAGAGCTTTCTTCTTCTTGTGTAGGTTTGGATTTTTTGTAAAGCATTGTCAATTTTCTCCATAGATCCTTGGCATCTTGAAATTCACCTATCTTGGGCAATAACTCGTTAGGTATTAAGTCAACTACCATATTAATTACCTTGTCATTTGTTTCAGATTTTTGTAGTTGATCTTGAGTCCATCTCTTCTTCTTGATATATCCTCCCTTTGGCCCTCTTGGCAATTCAAAGCCTTCCATCAAGGCGGATCATAGCTCAATGACCATCATCATCATGAAGTCCTCCATTCGTGTCCTCTATTGCTTAAAACTTTCTTATCCATAGAAGGTGTATGGGACCGGAGTGTTGATGTCCCATCCTAGTGTTCTTTAATCACCATCTTCTTCTTCACCCTCTAGCGGTACTCCCTCGGATGTGAAGCTGATGAAGAGTGACTTGCTCTGATACCACTTGTTGGGGAATTGATCATCGCGAGAGGGGGGTGAATAGCGTGTTTATCGTTGCTTGACGGAATTTGATCGTGCTTGTCTACAATCATTATTAGCGCAGTGGGAATACAAAATAGCAATAAAGAAATACAACAAACAACAACAATACACAATGACACGCCGATATAACATGGTTCGGAACCTTAGGGTTCCTACTCCATAGATTGGGCTCGAATGAGCCCTGGCGATGCAAACACCACTAACAATCAATAATACTCCTCGACAACAAGTTAGAGGCGGAGAAACCTCGTACAATGATTACAACAGTAATACAAGCAAATACAATAGAATGCAAGTAAAGAAAACTTTACAAAGAGCTTTTATATGCTTACTTGTTTGGTTGCTTGAGCTACACTTGGAGACCCTGAATTGCACCAGCAAATCACCCCAAATCGCTCTAATAAACCTTGGCAAAAACCTTCTCCATGAGCTCCTTTTAAAGCTCCACCTCGGGCTAAATTCCTCCTAGCAGTCAACTGATCGAGACCATCAGTCAACTGCTCCTATATGCATTGTCTCACAATGGCCTGAGCCACGTTGGATAAGTTCCAATGGATAGGCCATCAGTCGACTGATCATGCCCATCAGTCGACTGATCGAGCCATCACTCGACTGTCAAACCCTAACAGTCGACTCAGAAACTTTTTGTTCCCGAAAACTCGACTATCACGATCATACATACATAGCGATCATTGCTCGCATCACGATCGCCAATCTTTGGTAGTCGATTGTCAAGTCATTTCCTTCAGTCGAACTCCAATCGACTCCCATCAGTCGACTGATCATAATCCCAATCGACTGATAACCTCATCCATGAGGTTCTAATACCAAGTATGATGCTCTCATACTTTCTAGACTACCCTTAGCCTAGACCTAAGCCTTCTAGCCACCTCCGTCAGCCTCACGCCTATCGGATCCCTCCAAGTCATCCATGAGTTGTTCATCCATACGCTAGCCTTCAGGTGCTTCCATCGGTTATTGTCATGCTAAGTTGGTCTATACCGCCAAGGCACATTGGGCTTACGCTGCCAAGACTTCGCTTGGACTTTATGGTGCCAACCATTGGACTTATGTTGCCAAGACTCCACCCTTAGACTTTACGTCGCCAATATCACCACTTGGACTTCCCTTGCCAACCCATGTTGGACTTTCCATTTGCCGATACTCAAGCTTGGACATTTCTTGCCAACCCATGTTGGACTTTCCATGCCAAGTACCCATGACTTGGACTTTCCATGTCAAGTACACATGACTTGGACTTTCCATTGTATGGTCAATCTCATGTCAACCATATAGCCAAACAATGGTCAAACCATCGTCAGACATCAAAATACCTCTCAAGTCAAACTCGAGTTCGGTCAATCATGACCCAGGTCGATTGCACCAATAATCTCCCTAAAACATTATCAAACATCAAAGCACTACTCGAGTCCAACTCGAGTCTGGTCAATCGTGACCTGGGCCGATTGCACCAATAATTTTTATTTTCTAGAATTATATTCAATTTGTCATAATGACTCAATCTCCCAATTGTGACAAAATCCAAAATGACACACTTTTGACCCTAATTTATTTGCGTCAATTTTGATCAAATTTTAATACTTCATAATTCCAATTGGCACATCCTAAAATCTTTTAAGATATATTTCTAAACTCATTTCCAAGGTATCACATCACCATAAAAATTTGTTGAAGTGTCAATTCTACCATGATTAGATTATCTACCTATCCATTTAAGGTTGACACACCCTAAACCCATTTAGCATGATGGAATTACGCTTCTAGGAATCCAAAACCTATTTGAGCTCCTTGGGTTTACTAAGTACTCATTAGGGATAACCTCCCTTAGTACCTTCCTAATGACCCTCTAGGCTTGGAAGTCTTGGTCATTTTGGCCTCTTCTAGGTTAACTCTAGGGATTGCCTCCCTTGTAACCTTGCTAATGACTTTCCTAGACTTCTTTGAAACCTTAGCCACTAGACACCTATGACAGTCAACTCTAGGGATGTCTTCCCTTGTGACCTTGACACTCCTAGACCTATGGTTAGTTCCATAGTTGAATGGAACATTGTGGTAGGTTTGCATGACCTTCTTGGACTTAGATTTGTGACCCAAACCTTTCTTATCATTAGACGCACCTTGCTTCCTAAATGCTAAATTGTAACCATTTGACCCTTTAATCATGTTTTCCATCCTTATAAGGGTCTTTTCTAATTTTTCAAGCTTTGACCTCAAAATTTGATTTTCTATTTCTAATTTCTCAATTTTTGAATTTTCATTAAACTTTTGGGCACTCTTTCTCTTCCTAAGCATATGTCTAGTTTTCTTAGAATTAATGCCTAGGTTGTTCTCTACATTCCTATCCTTTTGTCCTTAGGTAGGGTAGTCCTAGAGTTATCCTTAGAACTAATATTACAATGTTTAGCACCTAAACAAAAATATTTATTTCTAGCATGCTTTTGATCATGAACAATTGCAAGTAAATTATGAGCATGCTATTTATCAATAATAATTGGAAGAACATTATTGAAATATACCTTAGGGTTTGCCTTAACTCCTCCTAAATATGAACTCTCTCCCTTGCCCTTCTTAGGGTGACTCCCCCATGGACATTGGCTTCGATAATGCCCTTTTTGTTAGCATTTGAAGCACACTATGTGCTCCTTGCTCTTACGAATTTGGGCTCCAGACTCCTTCATCTTCACTTTGGCCTTTAACGTCACTTGTGCCTTTTTCTTGATCAATTTAGGGCACTTACTTTTGTAGTGACCCTTCTCCCTATACTTAAAGAAAATTATATAATATTTATTTTTAAAACATGCATTTGAGTTACCTATAGAGGAACCTTGAGCTTGTTCCTCATTTTCTCCAGAGATTGATGCCTCTACTTGCTCCAGTGTGGAATGTCTATCCTTCTCCTCAATCCTAGAGGTGGAGGTTTCTTCAACCTCTTTTGACTCGGATGTTGAGCATCTCTTAACTTCCAAATCTTCACGCTCTTGAGTCGATGAGCATTCTTCCTCCTTGGACTCCTCCTCTACTTCTTGGACTGGTGAGGACTCTTCATGAAATTTTGTCAACTTGCTCCATAGCTCCTTGGCATCCTTAAAATCACCTAACTTAGACAAGAAATCATCAAGTAGCAAATTAACTAGCATTTTGGTAACCTTAATGTTTGTCTCAAATTTTTGGAGTTGTTCCTTAGTCCATTTCTTCATCTTGAGGATTCCTCCCTTCTTGCCCCTTGGAAATTCTAAACTGTCCATTAGGATGAACCAATATTTGATGTTCATCGAAAAGAAGGTCTCTATCCTCATCTTCCATTGATAAAAACCTTCTTGTCCATAAAGTTCATATGGAATGGGAGTGTTGATGTCGTATCCCAATCCATCATTTGCCAACTCCATTCTGTTAGTAATATATATGAGAGATGTCCTAAGGCAATCGCCTTATGTATGAACCATTTATATGATAAATGAAGATTCACTATTTGAGTATACATGTTTCATGTATTTGATTGGATCTTAAACTCATTTACTGAATGTCCACGATGCGATTTACAACATAAGAGAATTTGTGATTGGATCACAACTAGTGAGTATCTCTACATGTGTAATTGTGATGTATCGGAAATATCCCTAGTCGATGAATTGATGAATTTGGACACCATCAATTCTGTCGAGACTAGCACGAGGTAAACTCCTTGGTGTATCCAAGCAGTTGATTCTCACTGGCTGGAGACATTGTGATGTCCGGAGTTAATCGTGGATGCTAGTTATGGTAACTAGTTCATTGGAGTGACCAGCCGTAAGACTTCATATGGTTCTCTGCATATATAGATATGTCAATGAAGTTCTTACTGTAGCTTAAGTGCGATGTTCCTTTGACTTGCGGTATTCAAGTCATCTTGATCATGGAGACTTATGCTTTGACATCTTAAGCAAACATCTCTAAGGAGATGTGGACCCGGGATGATTGGGTATAAGTCGAAATGATCGAAGGTGTTTGAATAGCCTATAAAGGATTCACCACTCCTTGCGAGGAGATGTATACCCATGGCCTCTCGTCGGATTGTTACTAAAGTCTTTGGCCAAAGCATTACATGTTTAGAGTAAGGTACTCTTCGATACATGTGGAGTAACTAGAATCCGTAGGACGAGGAAATGATACTTGGGCTAGGTGTGACGTAGTCAGCCTAGTGGGGACTGACACTATAGACCATGTCCTGAACCAAGTGGGTATAAGATGAGTGAAGGGAATGGGGCACGAATCATTCGAGCTGCTGAAGGGTTTCAGAAATAGTTCTGGATCAACCGTTGATCTTTTCGGTTAATTAGGGATCATGATGTACTACTAGGTGCCACTCATGATCGTTCTATAATTAATGGTTAATTATAGACGGCCAACATAAACCGAGAACCTATTTGGTCACACGCATAACGAGTGTAATCTAAAGGATTTAAAACGAGCTTGAGAATGGGATTCTCAGACCGAGAGAAACTAGGTTTGGTTGGACCAAACATGAAGCGAGCATGAAATCGTTTCAGTCGCAATGGAAGCGTGGATGGGCCGTGTCTTATGAAGACATAATGGATGAACCAAAATGGTTTGGTTCTAATCCAATGGAGGAGAATAAACCAAAGGGTTTGGTTTATTTTAAACGAATGAATCAAAACTTGGTTCGGCTCGTTTTAACTTAAAATAAACCATCATGGTTTGGTTTATTTTAACTTATCTTAATGGAGCGGGTTAACGGGCCTAATGGTTATGATCCAATAACCATTAAGAGAATTAGTTCTCTATAAAAGAGGGCTTAAGGGATAATTAAGCCCTAATCCAAAAACCCTAGCTTGTGGTTGCCGCCCACCTCTCCATCCTCTCCTTGGATTTTCGGCGCCAACCCTAGGATTGCCGCCCAGCCCCTTGTGCCGCCGTCCAACTCCTTGACGGCGTCCAAGCTTCAGCCGGTCATCCTCCGGCGACCCTCCGGTGATCTTCCTAGGCTTCGGCGATAAGGTGAGCACTTGGCTTCCCTTGGTTGGCCGGCGCCTACTCCTCCACCAAAGCTGTCCAGTTTTTCTGGACAGCTTGTTCTTCTCTCGTCGGAGCGTCGTTTGGACGACGGTTAGAGCTCCAACAGCGCCTAACTTACCGGGGATTCAATCTCCGGTAATCCTCTGAGGTGGAGGACGAAGGATTTGTCAAACGGTTGACGAATACCTCTCCGGAGAAGCGAGTTTTGAGGACTCGGTTTTGGATCCGAATTTGGATTCGGATCGTGATCATCTCTCGATCACGGCGTCTTCAACACGAGGCTAGTAACCCGTACGAAGACGAAGCTCATGACTTAGCGAAGTCATCCCGAGGATACTCGGCGTGGATACGGATAGAGACGATTCTAGCGAGGATCGTATCGGTTGATGTCGTTCCCGCTACACGTGATACGAAAGGTATAACGTAGTTAAATTTCCTTTTATTGCAAAATTTAAATTTACGGTTATGTCTACACTTGTTGTACTATGCATGCATGTGTTGTGTGTGTTGTAATAAATGTAGATTTATTATTTTTATTTCTTCCGCTGTGCACATGTTTACGAAACATGTACGAACACACACTCGCCGCGGTGCCGGAAACCCAACAGTGGAATAAGAGCCCAGGTTGTGTTTCGACATAATCGTAAAATGGTTTTGTGATAGTCATAATGTTATTTCTGGAAATTTTCTAATTTTGGAAATTTAGAAGTATTTATGGAAATTTTTAATTTTGGAAAGTCTAGAAGTATTTATGGAAATCTTCCACTTTTGGAAAGTTGGAAGTATTTATGGAAATTGATATTTTTCATAAATAAAATATTTGATTAGATTCTGGAAATTTGTTTCCTAATTTAATCATGATTTGATTTGGGAAATCAAATCTTAAAATATTTTATTTCCATAAGTAGTTTTGATGATTTAGGAAATTGGTTTCCTAAATTGATTTTCCTTAATCAATTATTTCCATAAATAAAATATGTGATTAGATTTGGAAATTTGTTTCCTAATTT
Source organism: Wurfbainia villosa (assembly GCA_025175895.1). NCBI lineage: Eukaryota > Viridiplantae > Streptophyta > Magnoliopsida > Zingiberales > Zingiberaceae > Wurfbainia > Wurfbainia villosa. The sequence continues at coordinate 102,694,339 of CM045994.1, forward strand.
AATCATGATTTGATTTGGAGAATCAAATCTTAAACATATTTTATTTCCATAAATAATTATGACAAATAAGGAAATTATGTACATGACATAATTGTATGCCATGTAATTGCATTAGATGCATATCATTATGTCATGCATGTCGTGACATGTAGATGTATGTCATGTATGTCATGCCATGTAGATAATAGTTATTTGCATGCAAAGAGGATGAGACATAAAAACCCTAAAACAATATTAAAGCCTACACCTTCCATTAATATGGTTAGAATCAGAGTTCCGTTTCTTGTTTGGGTTGTTGGACTCCCTCCAAGCCCGGCTCGAACCCGAACATGTTCAAACCATGGAATAGTTTAATACTAATATGGTAAGAGTCAGAGGTCAATCGTTAGCTTTGGTTGTTGGACTCTCTCCAAGCTAGGCTAATTGGTTGAATACGCTCTAACCATATTAAAACTATTTCTCGATTAATGGGTTGGCTTTAACCTGGAGCATCGGCTTGTTGGACTCTCTCCAAGGTCGATGTAAAGGGAGGTGAAGTTGGGTGCTATGCATATGATGCATACTTATTAATGTGTTAACAACCCGATGTATGTGTGAACATTCAATTAGTTGATAGCACATTGTGATAGTTGCATATACGTGATATGCAATCGGTATAGTTGATACCTACCATTGTAGTTATGAATGGCTTGTTGGACTCTCTCCAAGGTTGTTCATAACTATTATGGATATCAGCCCATTCGGAGATGGACCTATGATCTCCCGAAGTGATTTTGGGGTTTTTGAAATTCGAAAAATGAATGGGATTTATAAATTTATATTGATGCATTTTAAAATCATCTTTCTCATATATGCTCGTTTTGTATTTCTAAGATTGATCATGATGTCTTTGAATTTGCGTTCCATTTTGGACTCGAATAAATTGACTGGGCCGAACTTCTTGGACTGGCTTAGAAACTTGAGAATTGTTCTCAAGGTGGAAAAGCTTGCGAATGTCCTCGAAGCGTCTCTTCCCGCCCGTCCTAGTGACAAAGCAACTCTGGACCAATTGTTGGCCTATTAGAAACATGTGAATGATTCTGAAATGGTGAGTTGCATCATGCTAGCCACGATGGAACCCAAGCTACGAAAGCAGCATGAGCATATGGATGCTCATATCGTAGTCCTTCATCTTTATGAGTTGTTTGATAAGCAAGTGAGATTCGAAAGGTTCGAAGTCTCCAAGCTCCTCTTCACCTCTAAGATGCAAGAAGGTTCATCTGTGGTACTGCTCAACATGCTGAAGACTGTGGAACCTTCTGAGAAGCATAAGCAGGGGACGGTGTTGTTAGTTGATTCCTCGAAGAAAGGTTCTAAGAGGGAGTCAAAGGAACAACAGAAGGGGAAGAAGAAAAAGGCTAAAAAGGTAGAACCAACTCAAAAGGGCACTTGCCATCATTATGGCAAGGAGGGCCATTGGCGAAGAAATTGTAAGATTTATCTTGAGTTCGTAAAGAAGAATATGGCATCGGATGCCCCATCTTCTTCAAATATCTTCGTTATTGATTCTCATTCTATTTCCTTAAACACTTGGGTATTGGATACTGGGTGTGGCTTACATATATGTAATGACATACATGGGCTAAGGAATAGAAGAAGACTCGTCAAGGGAGAGTCAAATTTACATGTTGGGAATGGAGCAAAGGTTGCTGCACTCGCCATCGGAACGTATTTGTTGAAACTCCCTGCAGGACTTGTCTTAGAACTGGACAATTGCTTTTATGTTCCTTCGTTGATAAAGAACATCATTTCTATTTCTTGTTTAAATAGAAATGGGTACCATTTGACTTTTAGTAACAATTGTTGTTACATAACTTTGAATGGAGTTCTTTATGGGACTGGAACTTTGAGCAATAGCATTTATACGTTGGACGTATCCAGTGACATTTTCAATATCAAAGCGAGCAACACGCGTGCTTGAAAGGGTAATCAATTAGACTCCTATATGTGGCATTGTCATCTTGGCCATGTAAGCAAGAAACGCATGTCCGAATTACACCGATGTGAAATTCTGGAATCGTTTGAATTAGATTCATATGATACATGCGAATCATGCTTAAAAGGCAAGATGACTAAGTTACCTTTTACTGGAAAAGGTGAACGAGTGGGAGAGTTACTAGGTCTAGTACATACTGATGTATGTGGACCTATGTCAACTCAAGCTTTAGGAGGCTATAGCTACTTCATTACCTTCACCGATGATCACTCACGGTTTGGGTATGTGTTCTTGATGAAACACAAGTCTGAAGCCTTTGAAAGGTTCAAAGAATTCAGAAATGAAGTAGAGAAACAACATGACAAGAGTATTAAAATACTTCGATCGGATCGAGGTGGTGAATACTTAAGTCAAGAGTTTCTTGATTATCTAAGAGGCAATGGCATATTGTCTCAATGGACTCCGCCATATACACCACAGCATAATGGTGTATCTGAGAGGCGTAACTGGACCTTGTTGGACATGGTCAGGTCAATGATGAATCATGCGAATCTTCCCAAGTCCTTTTAGAGCTATGCACTTCAGACAGCTGTTTACTTGTTAAATAGAATGCCAACCAAGGTAGTCTCTACTAATCCATATGAGATATGGAATAGTAAGAAACCTCATGTATCTTACTTGAAGATATGGGGTTGTCCTGCTTATGTGAAGCGGACTGCATCAGATAAATTGGATGCTAAGTCTGATAAATGTCTATTTATTGGATACCCTAAGGAAACAAGGGGTTACCAATTCTATCATCCTGTGGAACAAAAGGTGTTTGTTTCAAGGTCTATGTGTCCGCGCACAGAAGATGAGAGGATTTGCATGAGTAAGATTCCCTATGCATCCGCAATAGGATCTATCATGTATGCTATGTTATGTACGAGGCCCAATGTATCGTATGCTCTGAGTGTCATGAGAAGATACCAGTCTGATCTAGGAATGGATCATTGGGTGGCTGTTAAGACGATCCTTAAGTACTTAAGAAGAACTAAGGATGTGTTCCTAATATATGGAGAAGGGGACTTGGTGATACGCGGGTATACGGATGCCAACTTCCAAACAGACAAGGATGATTCCAGGTCTCAGTCTGGATACGTGTTCACCTTGAATGGGGGCGTAGTGAGTTGGAAAAGTTCCAAACAAGACACTGTAGCGGATTCTACCACTGAGGCAGAATACATTGCAGCTTCGAAAGCAGCAAAGGAAGCGGTTTGGATCAAGAAGTTCGTTTATGAACTTGGTGTGATTCTGGCCATTGTTGAAGCAATACCGGTCTACTGCGACAACAATGGAGCAATTGCACAGGCGAAAGAGCCAAGGTCTCATCAACGATCCAAACATGTGCTTCGCCGCTATCATCTTATCAGAGAGATCATCAGTAGGAACGAAATACAAATCGAGAAAATTCCCACTGAAAGGAACTTAGCGGATCCTTTGACTAAAGCATTACCTCAAAGTAAGTTTGAGGGTCATGTTAGTGCTTATGGTATTGGATACCGTAGCGATTGACATTAGGCCAAGTGGGAGTCTGTTAGTAATATATATGAGAGATGTCCTAAGGCAATCGTCTTATGTATGAACCATTTATATGATAAATGAAGATTCACTATTTGAGTATACATGTTTCATGTATTTGATTGGATGTCAAACTCATTTACTGAATGTCCACGATGTGATTCACAACATAAGAGAATTTGTGATTGGATCACAACTAGTGAGTATCTCTACATGTGTAATTGTGATGTATCGGAAATATCCCTAGTCGATGAATTGATGAATTTGGACACCATCAATTCTGTCGAGACTAGCACGAGGTAAACTCCTTGGTGTATCCAAGCAGCTTATTCTCACTGGCTGGAGACATTGTGATGTCCGGAGTTAATCGTGGATGCTAGTTATGGTAACTAGTTCATTGGAGTGACCAGCCGTAAGACTTCATATGGTTCTCTGCATATATAGATATGTCAATGAAGTTCTTACTGTAGCTTAAGTGCGATGTTCCTTTGACTTGCGGTATTCAAGTCATCTTGATCATGGAGACTTATGCTTTGACATCTTAAGCAAACATCTCTAAGGAGATGTGGACCCGGGATGATTGGGTATAAGTCGAAATGATCGAAGGTGTTTGAATAGCCTATAAAGGATTCACCACTCCTTGCAAGGAGATGTATACCCATGGCCTTTGGTCGGATTGTTACTAAAGTCTTTGGCCAAAGCATTACATGTTTAGAGTAAGGTACTCTTCGATACATGTGGAGTAACTAGAATCCGTAGGACGAGGAAATGATACTTGGGCTAGGTGTGACGTAGTCAGCCTAGTGGGGACTGACACTATAGACCATGTCCTGAACCAAATGGGTATAAGATGAGTGAAGGGAATGGGGCACGAATCATTCGAGCTGCTGAAGGGTTTCAGAAATAGTTCTGGATCAACCGTTGATCTTTTCGGTTAATTGGGGATCATGATGTACTACTAGGTACCACTCATGATCGTTCTATAATTAATGGTTAATTATAGACGGCCAACATAAACCGAGAACCTATTTGGTCACACACATAATGAGCGTAATCCAAAGGATTTAAAACGAGCTTGAGAATGAGATTCTCAGACCGAAAGAAACTAGGTTTGGTTGGACCAAACATGAAGCGAGCATGAAATCGTTTCAGTCGCAATGGAAGCGTGGATGGGCCGTGTCTTATGAAGACATAATGGATGAAGCAAAATGGTTTGGTTCTAATCCAATGGAGGAGAATAAACCAAAGGGTTTGGTTTATTTTAAACGAATGAACCAAAAGTTGGTTCGGTTCGTTTTAACTTAAAATAAGCCTTCATGGTTTGGTTTATTTTAACTTATCTTAATGGAGCGGGTTAACGGGCCTAATGGTTATGATCCAATAACCATTAAGAGAATTAGTTCTCTATAAAAGAGGGCTTAAGGGATAATTAAGCCCTAATCAAAAAACCCTAGCTAGTGGTTGCTGCCCACCTCTCCATCCTCTCCTTGGATTTTCGGCGCCAACCCTAGGATTGCCGCCCAGCCCCTTGTGCCGCCGTCCAACTCCTTGACGGCATCCAAGCTTCAGCCGGTGATCCTCCAGCGACCCTCCGGTGATCTTCCTAGGCTTCGGTGATAAGGTGAGCACTTGGCTTCCCTTGGTTGGCCGGCACCTACTCCTCCACCAAAGCTGTCCAGTTTTTCTGGACAGCTTGTTCTTCTCTCGTCGGAGCGTCGTTTGGACGACGGTTAGAGCTCCGACAGCACCTAACTTACCGGGGATTCGATCTCCGGTAATCCTCTGAGGTGGAGGACGAAGGATTCGTCAAACGGTTGACGAATACCTCTCCGGAGAAGCGAGTTTTGAGGACTCGGTTTTGGATCCGAATTTGGATTCAGATCGTGATCATCTCTCGATCACGTCGTCTTCAACACGAGGCTAGTAACCTGTATGAAGACAAAGCTCGTGACTTAGCGAAGTCATCCCGAGGATACTCGGCGTGGATACGGATAGAGACGATTCTAGCGAGGATCGTTCCGGTTGATGCCGTTCCCGCTACACGTGATACGAAAGGTATAACGTAGTTAAATTTCCTTTTATTGCAAAATTTAAATTTACGGTTATGTCTACACTTGTTGTACTATGCATGCGTGTGTTGTGTGTGTTGTAATAAATGTAGATTTATTATTTTTATTTCTTCCGCTTTGCACATGTTTACGAAACATGTACGGACACTCACTCGCCGCGGTGCCGGAAACCCAACACATTCTTCTACTCCTCTAGCACTTGTGCTCCTTCCGGTGGTTAGTCCTTGAAGAGCATCCTTGCTCTGATACCACTTGTTGGGGACCATTTTGTGTGTTAGAGTGGGGGGGGTGAATAGTGTTGATCAATTTCTCTCTTTCGATCATGTCATGCTCGTCTACAATCGTTAGTGTATAGCGGAATATACAAATACAAAACACAAGGACACAAGCATAATATAAAGGATTTTTACATGGTTCAAAATCCTAGTTCGCATTCTACGGTGACACTCTAGTGATCTACCTTTACTATGAACTTCTCCTTTTCGGTATGACATCGAAGGTGGAGAAACCTCTTACAATGAGATTACAAAAGTAAAATACAATCAAAACTAAATACAAAAGCAAATACAAGTAAAGAATACTTTACAAAAAAATTACTTTGATTGATTGATGCTTTGGTTTCTTTGGATGACTTTCGAAGACTTGAAATGCAACCCTACTTCACCTCAAAATTGCCCAAGAACCGCTGCTTCCTTCTTCCTCTGCGAACTCCTTATATAACTCCAGGTCAGGCTAATTTCCGCTTGGCAGTCAACTGCCCTTATCTAGAAATCAACTGCTCACACTACCATTGTCTCACAATGGACAAATCCATGTTGGATTCGACCCAACTAGTCAATTGCTCTTACCTAGCAACCAATAGCCATGTCCACCAATCGACTATGAACCTTTTTGTGCCTTGTCCACTTACAACCTGTCGACTGCCAATCCATGGCTATTATTGCCAATCCATGGCTGTACCGATCGTTCAAGCCACGATCGACTATCATAGCCACAAGTCGTGATCGAACTCTCGACCATTGGGACATCATCGCTCGAGTCAACTAGGCCTCCCGAGTGTCGTGCACTCGACCAGTCAACTGGTCAATACCACCAGATGACTGGTAAACCTTAAATATGATATTTAATCCAAGTATGATCCTCTCATACTTGATACTCACCCTAGGCCTAGACCTAAGCCTTCTAGCCACCTCCATCAGCCTCAGATCCTCAGGTTCCATCTAAGTCCTCCACGACTCCTTCACCCTTCTCGCTAGCCTTCAGGTGTTTCCATAAGCTTCGTCATACCATCGGGTATCCTTAGCCTATACAAAATCATTTAAGCCACTTTTATCAGCCTCAAGCCCTTAGTTCGAGTCCACGACTCCTCACCCTTGTGTTGGGAGTATGGAGAATACAATCAAAGTCCCACATTGGTAAGACATGGAAAAATCATGTGCTTATAAGATAAAGATATATCTCTATTGGTATGAGACCTTTTGGGTAAAACCCAAAAATAAAACCATGAGGGCTTAAGCCCAAAGTGGATAATATCATACCATTATGGAGATATGTGGATCTTATAGGCAGTAACAATTGGTATCAAAGTCATGGTCCATGTCAAGCCATGAACCTTGAATGAAGAAAGTGGAGCTCCCATGTCCGAATCAAGAGAACCAGGCACCAGGCAAGAAGTCCAGTTAGGTCGGGAGGACCGAACAACTGACAGAAAGTCCAGTTGGGGCAGAAGGGCTAGACAACTAGCAGGAAGTCCAGTTGGGTCAGGAGGACCAGACAGTTGGCAAGAAGTCCTGGTGGGTTAAGGATCGGACATCAAATAGAGGAAGTCCTTCGAGGACGGATATGCTTGAGGGGGGCTCAATGTGGTCCTTCGTTTGAGAGGAGGGATTATTGAGAGTATGGAGAATACAATCAAAGTCCCACATTGGTAAGACATGAAAAAGATTATGTGTTTATAAGATAAAGAGATATCTCTATTGGTATAAGGTCTTTTGGGTAAAGCCTAAAAATAAAACCATGAGGGCTTTGGCCCAAAGTGGACATATCATACCATTGTGGAGATATGTGGATCTTATAGGTACTAACACCTTAGCCCTAGCCTTCAAGTGTTGCCATTGGCTTTTTCATGCTAACGGGCCTACCTTTGTCAAGAGGTCGCACCTCTGATACTGCTTGGACTTTTCCTTGTCAAGTATCCATACTTGGACTTCTCCTTGCCAAGAATCCATTCTTGTACTTCTTTATTGCCAAGAATTCAATCTTGGACTTTCACTCGAGTCTTATTCGAGCTTTGTCAACCTTGACCTGAGGCCGATTGCTTCAATAATCTCCTTGTCCCGCCTCAAGGTAGACTCTGTCCGGCCAACGGATGGTGCCCCCTTATGACAATTCAATATACATATCTAGATAGTCACAGCCAACACAACACATATGGAAATACATATAATTGATAGAAGAAGACAACCACAATAAGAGTTATAAATTCAACGATAAATGCATACTGGTATGTCCGTCCACAAAGTAAACGAAATCCCACAATGAAACCATAAAGGAAAACACAATCTCTATAAATAACCAACAATATTATCTCCAATAGTATCCAAGTCCTTAATGAGATACATACGATATACGAAAATCAGACCCTCGGGAAAGTGATGGGATGGGATCAAGTGGCAATACTCCAAGTTCGTTCTCTAACCGAATATAAAGTAATGTACCTATATCATTAATGTATACAATAACATAACCCATATAACATACAACAGTCTAATTCAACACGTACCTCATGCTCAACACACAACAGTATAGAATATGCAAATGACATGTAACATGACATATAAGCATATGCAGCAATCATAGCCCAACCAAATGCAGTAACACACAAGCATATGTACAACATATATCAAAATACATGCATGCATATATTCATATCTGAACAATGCATATGCATGATCATGTCTGCGGACCCTACGCACAACCACGACCCCAGTGTAGCTTGGGTGGCATGACACGACAATTATCCCAACTCCAGCTACCACTACTCTCGAGTGGCCGAATGGGTAGTATGAATAAGTAGCTAGCCGCCAGAGAGCTATATGCTACACCATGGGAGTCCCTACTGCTGGCTGTTCCATCACTACCCATGAGTAGTCGAGCACCGCACACAGGATGACTACACACCACACAACTACCACCATCTATAGTGGGCGAGTGTGCAACTCTAACTACCACCCTCATTAGTGGCTAAGTACGTAGCTCTAGCTACCACCATCTATAGTGGTCGAGTGCAGCACAACCAATGATCTGCACTCAACCCTGCTACTACTACCCTATGTGGTCGAGGAGGCAGGATGACTGACGACCCATCTCAACCACAAGGGAGACCCAGTCGACAGCATGCATGCAATGTAATGATGCACAGCTCCACACACGTATCCCCGCAACACTCTCTATCTCACAGAGAGTCATAGTAAACCATGCAAGGACTGCTAATCCACAACCATATACCGACAACAACCCACTTATCTATGCATAGATGACGAGATCCACCATAGATGCAACAACTATTATGTGTATGATACTCAAGCTTGGACTTTACGTCGCCAATATCACCCCTTGGACTTCCCTTGCCAACCCATGTTGGACTTTCCATTTGTCGATACTCAAGCTTGGACATTTCTTGCCAACCCATGTTGGACTTTCCATGCCAAGTACCCATGACTTGGACTTTCCATGTCAAGTACACATGACTTGGACTTTCCATTGTATGGTCAACCTCATGTCAACCATATAGTCAAACAATGGTCAAACCATCGTCAGACATAAAAATACCTCTCAAGTCAAACTCGAGTTCGGTCAATCATGACCCAGGTCGATTGCACCAATAATCTCCCTAAAACATTATCAAACATCAAAGCACTACTCGAGTCCAACTCGAGTCTGGTCAATCGTGACCTGGGCCGATTGCACCAATAATTTTTATTTTCTAGAATTATATTCAATTTGTCATAATGACTCAATCTCCCAATTGTGACAAAATCCAAAATGACACACTTTTGACCCTAATTTATTTGCGTCAATTTTGATCAAATTTTAATACTTCATAATTCCAATTGGCACATCCTAAAATCTTTTAAGATATATTTCTAAACTCATTTCCAAGGTATCACATCACCTTAAAAGTTTGTTGAAGTGTCAATTCTACCATGATTAGATTATCTACCTATCCATTTAAGGTTGACACACCCTAAACCCATTTAGCATGATGGAATTACGCTTCTAGGAATCCAAAACCTATTTGAGCTCCTTGGATTTACTAAGTACTCATTAGGGATAACCTCCCTTAGTACCTTCCTAATGACCCTCTAGGCTTGGAAGTCTTGGTCATTTTGGCCTCTTCTAGGTTAACTCTAGGGATTGCCTCCCTTGTAACCTTGCTAATGACTTTCCTAGACTTCTTTGAAACCTTAGCCACTAGACACCTATGACAGTCAACTCTAGGGATGCCTTCCCTTGTGACCTTGACACTCCTAGACCTATGGTTAGTTCCATAGTTGAATGGAACATTGTGGTAGGTTTGCATGACCTTCTTGGACTTAGATTTGTGACCCAAACCTTGTTGGGATGTATACTGAAAGCCTAGCTCTTTTGTATGAACATCTTTATTTTGAAATAAGAATCACACGATCATTGTTTGCACGTTATATTTATATGTGTGCATATTGTCTAATATTTTACATTGTAGATAACATGGTGCCTGGGTGCGGCACAGAAGATCATGTTATCAGTCCCTTGTAGAATATAAGTAGAGGCTCACAACCAAGATGGTTTTGGACAAACCATTGGCATGGTTGTAGTGTAGCTTGGTATTGTTTTATCTTGAACATAGAGTTACACTAGTACACTTAGGTGTATTGAGCAGGACCGACATAGAGGTGATTCAATTTATTGCTGACTGCATAATTGAATCGGACCTCGGATATTATGTTGTACATGCTCTTAATCCCGATATAATAACGGGCACATGTACTTAATATTTATTTCTTTGATTTACCAGAGGGTGAGATTTCTATGGATTAAATCAATATGCCCGGTAAGTTGGGAAATGATATTATTTACATGGTGTGCCGTTGATTATAGGAGGAAACCGTGTCCTATTTATTAGGTTGATGATGTCCCCTTGAGGAGCTCATAAGTTTCATCATGTAAACCCTGCAGGTTGACTTAGTCAACATGATGATAAGGTTGAGTGGTACTACTCGAGGAGTTAGATGTTAATTGATTGATGGTCAGTAAATCAATCAATTGACGGACATTAGATATCTTAAACACGGGGAGATGAATGTACAAATAATATATGGAGCCCATATTAATTTATGGGGGTTGGTGAGGTAGTTCGATGATGATCCTCTAGTGGAATGGAACAAGATTGATGGATCAAGTTTGTGAGGTTCCGATCCATCGGGTGGCCAAGACCCAACTCCTCCTCATGGTCCCTATCGTAGCCTAAGATAAACCTCATGAAGTCTAGATCAAATAATGGAAAACAAATCTCTAGATCCGACGGTTGGGATTAAATTCCTAGAACCGACGGTGGAGATTAAATCTCTAGATCCGACGGTTGGGATTAAATTCCTAGAACCGACCGTAGAGATTAAATCTCTAGATCCGACGGTTGGGATTAAAACCCTAGAACTGACGGTTGAGATTAAATCTCTAGATCCGACGGTTGAGATTAAAACCCTAGAACCGACGGTGGAGATTAAACCAAGGCCTAAACCCTAACTCTATAAAAGGGTGGCTATGGGTTGGGCGGCAACAGGTTTTTAGAGGTTGGATGATGGATGCTAAGGAGATTAGGGTTTAGCCTCCAATTGCTTGGGCGGCAAGCAACCCTAGGAGGAAACCCTAATTAGGGTTTGGCTCTTTTGGGTTGGGCGGCCAAGGTGAGGAAGAAGAGTGGGCGGCAACCTATGGAGGAGCTTGTCTTCTTCCATGGAGGTGGCTAGCTCCTAGATCTCTTCTCTCCACCATGCTTGGGCGGCAAGGAACCCTATGGAGGAAACCCTAATTTGATTAGGGTTTTGGCTCCTTTGCATGGGCGGCCATGGATGGGAATGAAGGTTGGGCGGCCACTTGTGGAGGAGTTTGTCTTCTTCCTTGGAGGTGGCTAGCTCCTAGATATCTTCTCTCCACCATGGTTGGGCGGCAAGAAAGCCTAAGGAGAAACCCTAATTAGGGTTTCCTCCTTAGGTTGAAGGCTAGGATTGCAAGGAAGTTGGCGGCAACTATAGGAGAGGAGGTCTTCTTCTTCCTAGGGTGTGGCCGACTCCTTCCTCTATTCCCTCCACCGTGGCCAGGGCCCAACATATTCCTTTTCTCCTATTCACTCCATCTTGGCCGGCGGCACCAAAACTAGGGTTTGTCCCTAGTTCGGTTCCTTGGTTGTTTCCATATTATTCTCTCTATTCTTGGGGCCGGCGGCATCAATCCTTTGTGGATTGGTGGTTGGCTCAAGCAAGAAGGGAAAGAGAGTTCTTCATTCTTTGGATTGAAGAAGATCTAGGAAGCTTCAACTTGTGGAGGATCTTCGCCCACACGAAGTCTACAAAGAGGTTAGGACATACGATAGAAGATCAAGAGGTATAAAAGTTTCACAACTTTTATTATTGTTCTTTTCATGTTCTTATTTGATATGCTAGCTTATGTTCATTATGTTAGTATATGTTGATTATACTAGTTTGCATTTGCATGTATTTGTATAATCATGGACCCCGATAAGAAACACAAAAACCGGCAATCCGTTCGTCGTCTCTTCCGTGGCTAATCGACTAGAAGAGTTTGGTTGCTTGAACAACTAGTTTGTTCAAGCGATCGCTCGAGTCGTTGGCACGACGACGAATTGGTTATTCTTAGGAAACTCATCCCATCCGGATTAGTTTTCATTAGTGAAAATTTTAATCCGGGGACATGGGAGCCTATGAGCATTCCGAGAAATAGCACGGTTGCCAACAATTGGTATCAGAGCCACGGTTTCCGGTTTTGTGTGTTTTGGATTCGGTTACTTTCTTGCACATATCATATATTTAGTATGCCGGATAATAGTAGGATGTGCGTAGGCTAACTTTTTGGTTGCAGGCATAAGATCCGACTATTATGGCTATATGTGTGTATGTGATTGTTTGTGTATGATTGTATATTATTTGAATCCTCAGGGTTGATGAGGCTAAATTAGTATTTAATTTTTGTAATTGAATACGGCATTGTTTAGCCACTCTTTATTTTATTTTACTTTCGATCTAGATTTCATGTACACTCCCTCGTGGAGTATAGGATCGATGGATGTAAAATAAAATAGGTTTTATTCTCGGCTCGGATCTCCGGATGGCTCGTACATGGCGTAGGAGGAGTGGACGAGGTGGCGACACGACGGGATGCATATTGAAGAACAATGCCATAATAGTTGGAAAAATTCTGATTTTTCCATATTTATTGCTGATTTGTTTTATATGCATGTTGTGTGTGCTTGAAAATTCCTCATTTTCAATTTACTAAGTGGGAGAGGGATATTTTAATTAATTCTCACGGCCTCCATTACAATTTGACGTGTGATGCAACAAACTTGCGTGTCGGCTCTGAGTGCCTTCCTCCCTGCGGATGAGTTTGTTTGTGGATCACTAGGTCAAATAATGGTTATAGGAAATTATCTAGGAGCGTGTGTACTTCCACAGCGGTAAGGCACATAATCCGAAATAATTCCCTTAGTATCGTGTAATGGTGCACACTTAGATGCAAATATAAAATATCCTCCCCATCGAAGTCACTGCTTTTATTTGTAGGGCCAAAGAGGAACCAACTATTAATTTTATTTGTCAAGAAGTAAGGTTGACAAGATAATAAAATTAATGGGTAAAACCTCCTCTTACAAATGTAGAATTCGTATACGTCCACACTGCGTGGCATGCGATATTCTCGGTGTTTTGAGGTGTTGGTTGATTTCAGAATTTTATTGTTTTGAGGAATCAATAATATTGGAAATCTAAAGAAATGATCTATGTGATTCTTAGGATTTTCAAAATTGACTTTCAGTCCACTTATTTTGATACTAAAGGAAATAAACTTATTGTACCCAAATTATATTGATTGGAAATGAATCCAAATGTTGTCTTATCTGCTAGTATGCACTCTTCCAAGAGTATCCTCAAGTCATGGATGCTCAAAAAGGTTTCTACTTCTAAGCCGAAAGGCAAGAGGAAGGAGAAACAAGGTGGAGCAAATGTGGTGGGAGGATCTCAGGAAGGAGTGAAGAAGCCGAAAGGCAAGTACTTCACTTACAAGCAGGATGGACATTGGAAGGAGGACTGTCCCAATCCAAAGCAGAACAAAAGTATATCTTTTGGTCTAGTCGTTGTAACATGGTTAGCTGTGTTATCTACCGGCACCTGGTGCGTAGATACGAGAGTCACTAATCATGTCTGCAATACTTTGCAGCGATTCCAGGAAACCCGACAACTAGCTAAAGGGGATATTACCAATTACTTGGGCAATGCCATGAAGATGGCGGCTATTGCAATGGGAGATGTTTTATTTATCTTTTGAGAAAAATAAAGGTTTTTGGTTCTTAAGAATTTCCTTTATGTACCCTTATTTAGAAAGAATTGATTTCAGTTTCTAAATAGTTTTTTGGATGGATAATCTATTTCTTTTCATGACAAATTTGTTATAAAAGGAATAGGGACATTATCTATTTGGGTACATAGATAGGAAATTTATAACTTGAACCACAAGCTCCCACGATGCAAATAGAAGTTAATAACTCATCTTCTAATTTCGATAAGAGAAAAGAACCTCCGAAGATGAACCAAACATATCTTTGGCTTCTTAGGCTTGGTCACATTAACCTAAGCAGAATTCAAAGGTTGATAGCTGATGGACCTTGGGGTTCATTAGTGGTGGAAGATCTCCCGACCTGCGAATCTTGCTTGGAGGGTAAGATGACCAAGAGGCCTTTCAAGGCCAAGGGGTATAGATCCAAAGATGTGTTGGAATTGGTTCATTCTGATTCGTATGGTCCTATGTCTATCCAGGCAAGAGGTGGTTTAGAATATTTTGTCTTTTTCATAGACAATTATTCAAGATGACACTACGATCTGATTGTGGTGGTGAGTACCTCTTGGGAGAGTTTAGGAACTACTTATCAGAGGTTGGGATTCAATCCGCACACCCAGTAGCATCAGAAGACGAAGGAATAGGACTCTTATGGAGATGGTTAGATCGATGATGAGTTATTCTGACTTGTTTTGTAGTCCTAGAGATCAGAGGGTGATCGTTAACACGAATGCCAGATTTCTAGAGGAAGACTATGTGATAAGCCACAAGCCCAAGAGTAAAATTGTTCTGGAGGAGTTAAAAGGGAAGTCTCTTCTTTAGTACCACCGGTACAAGAGGACATACCACATGTCATCGCACGGTCACAGAGGATACGTAAGATACCTCGTCGTAGTGGGAGGGTTGTTAGACAACCTCTTAGATTCATGTTTTTGGACAAATCTTCTGATTTGGTCCCTAGCAAACATGAACCTGATCCCTAGACATACGACGAGGCAATCCAAGATATAAATACAGCATCTTTGCAAAGTGCAATGAATACTGAGATTGAATCTATGGATTCAAGTCAGGTCTGGGAGATCTTATGCATTGCAGCTCATATGGATTATGAGGTGTGACAGATGGATGTCAAGACAGCATTCCTTAGTGGAAGTCTTGAGATCTTACCAGAGGGATTCATTGCTAAGGGCAAAGAGCGTATTGTATATAAGCTTAATCGGTCCTTTAATGGACTGAAGCAAGCTTTGAGGTCTTGGAACATCCGCTTTGAGGAGGTAAATCCAGTCTGATGGATTTATTCAAAGTACAGATGGGTCTTGTGTATATCAGAGATGTGACGGAAACGTAGTGGTATTTTTGTACTATACGTAGATGACATTTTGGTGGTTGGCGACAACATCGAAGTGTTATCAGACGTAAGGGTATGGTTGTCCAAACAGTATGATATGAAGGATTTGGGAGAAGTGGGTCACAACCTTGGGGATCAAGGTTGTTGTGCTTATCCCAAGCTTCATACATAGACATGGTTTTGGATCATTTTAGCATACAAAACTCCAAGAAGGGTTTTCTACCCTTCAGGCATGGAGTTCCTTTATCTAAGGAGATGTGTCCTAGATCATCTGAAAAGATAGAGGAGATATAGGCAGTTCCTTATGCTTCGGCAGTAGGAAGCCTAATGTATGCTATGTACGAGACCAGATATCTGCTTTGTCGTAGGCATGGTCAGCAGATATCAGAGTAATCCAGGACAGGGACATTGGACTGTGGTAAAGCATATATTGTAGTGCCTGAGAAGGACTAGGGATTATATGCTAGTTTACCGGGCAGACCAATTACTCCCTGTGGGTTGCATGGATTGCGATTTCCAATCAGATAGGGATAACAGTAAGTCTACCTCAGGGTTTGTGTTTACTTTTGGAGGTGGAGCCATAGTATGGAAGAGTGTCAAGCAGAAATGCGTGGTGGACTCTACCATGGAAGCTAGGTATGTGGCAGCCCCCGAGCGGCCAAAGAAGTTGTATGGAACAGGAACTTCCTGATGGACTTGGATGTGATTCCTGGTTTGCCCAGAACTATCACAATTTATTGTGATAATAATGGTGCAGTTGCAAACTCGAAGGAACCACGAGCCCATAAGACTAGTAAACAAATAGAGTGCAAGTACCACCTGATACAAGAAATCGTAAAGGAGGTAGAAGTTGTTGTCGCCTAGCATGCATCAGAGGATGACCTGGTAGACCCTTTCACTAAGGCCCTTCTAGCGAAAGCTTTGATAGGCATGTGGAGGGAAGGGGAATCAGATGTATGGCAGTATGATGACAGCATAGTCTTTTAGTATAAGTGGGAGATTGTTGGGATGTATACTGAAAGCCTAGCTCTTTTGTATGAACATCTTTATTTTGAAATAAGAATCACACGATCATTGTTTGCACGTTATATTTATATGTGTGCATATTGTCTAATATTTTACATTGTAGATAACATGGTGCCTGGGTGCGGCACAGAAGATCATGTTATCAGTCCCTTGTAGAATATAAGTAGAGGCTCACAACCAAGATGGTTTTGGACAAACCATTGGCATGGTTGTAGTGTAGCTTGGTATTGTTTTATCTTGAACATAGAGTTACACTAGTACACTTAGGTGTATTGAGCGGGGACCGACATAGAGGTGATTCAATTTATTCTTGTTGCATAATTGAATCGGACCTCGGATATTATGTTGTACATGCTCTTAATCCCGATATAATAACGGGCACATGTACTTAATATTTATTTCTTTGATTTACCAGAGGGTGAGATTTCTATGGATTAAATCAATATGCCCGGTAAGTTGGGAAATGATATTATTTACATGGTATGCCGTTGATTATAGGAGGAAACCGTGTCCTATTTATTAGGTTGATGATGTCCCCTTGAGGAGCTCATAAGGTTCATCATGTAAACCCTGCAGGTTGACTTAGTCAACATGATGATAAGGTTGAGTGGTACTACTCGAGGAGTTAGATGTTAATTGATTGATGGTCAGTAAATCAATCAATTGACGGACATTCGATATCTTAAACACGGGGAGATGAATGTACAAATAATATATGGAGCCCATATTAATTTATGGGGGTTGGTGAGGTAGTTCGATGATGATCCTCTAGTGGAATGGAACATCATTGATGGATCAAGTTTGTGTGGTTCCGATCCATCGGGTGGCCAAGACCCAACTCCTCCTCATGGTCCCTATCGTAGCCTAAGATAAACCTCATGAAGTCTAGATCAAATAATGGAAAACAAATCTCTAGATCCGACGGTTGGGATTAAATTCCTAGAATCGACGGTGGAGATTAAATCTCTAGATCCGACGGTTGGGATTAAATTCCTAGAACCGACGGTTGAGATTAAATCTCTAGATCCGACGGTTGGGATTAAAACCCTAGAACCGACGGTTGAGATTAAATCTCTAGATCCGACGGTTGAGATTAAAACCCTAGAACCGACGGTGGAGATTAAACCAAGGCCTAAACCCTAACTCTATAAAAGGGTGGCTATGGGTTGGGCGGCAACAGGTTTTTAGAGGTTGGATGATGGATGCTAAGGAGATTAGGGTTTAGCCTCCAATTGCTGCAAGCAACCCTAGGAGGAAACCCTAATTAGGGTTTGGCTCTTTGGGGTTGGGCGGCCAAGGTGAGGAAGAAGAGTGGGCGGCAACCTATGGAGGAGCTTGTCTTCTTCCATGGAGGTGGCTAGCTCCTAGATCTCTTCTCTCCACCATGCTTGGGCGGCAAGGAACCCTATGGAGGAAACCCTAATTTGATTAGGGTTTTGGCTCCTTTGCATGGGCGGCCATGGATGGGAATGAAGGTTGGGCGGCCACTTGTGGAGGAGTTTGTCTTCTTCCTTGGAGGTGGCTAGCTCCTAGATATCTTCTCTCCACCATGGTTGGGCGGCAAGAAAGCCTAAGGAGAAACCCTAATGAGGGTTTCCTCCTTAGGTTTGGGGGCTAGGGAGTGCAAGCAAGTTGGGCGGCAACGATAGGAGAGGAGGTCTTCTTCTTCCTAGGGTGTGGCCGACTCCTTCCTCTATTCCCTCCCCGTGGCCGGGGCCCAACATATTCTTTTTCTCCTATTCACTCCATCTTGGCCTGCGGCACCAAAACTAGGGTTTGTCCCTAGTTCGGTTCCTTGGTTGTTTCCATATTATTCTCTCTATTCTTGGGGCCGGCGGCATAAATCCTTTGTGGATTGGTGGTTGGCTCAAGCAAGAAGGGAAAGAGAGTTCTTCATTCTTTGGATTGAAGAAGATCTAGGAAGCTTCAACTTGTGGAGGATCTTCGCCCACACGAAGTCTACAAGGAGGTTAGGACATACGATAGAAGATCAAGAGGTATAAAAGTTTCACAACTTTTATTATTGTTCTTTTCATGTTCTTATTTGATATGCTAGCTTATGTTCATTATGTTAGTATATGTTGATTATACTAGTTTGCATTTGCATGTATTTGTATAATCATGGACCCCGATAAGAAACACAAAAACTGGCAATCCGTCCGTCGTCTCTTCCGTGACTAATCGACTAGAAGAGTTTGGTTGCTTGAACAACTAGTTTGTTCAAGCGATCGCTCGAATCGTTGGCACGATGACGAATTGGTTGTGCTTAGGAAACTCATCACATCCGGATTAGTTTTCATTAGTGAAAATTTTAATCCGGGGACATGGGAGCCTATGAGCATTCCGAGAAATAGCACGGTTGCCAACAAACCTTTCTTATCATTAGACGCACCTTGCTTCCTAAATGCTAAATTGTAACCATTTGACCCTTTAATCATGTTTTCCATCCTTATAAGGGTCTTTTCTAATTTTTCAAGCTTTGACCTCAAAATTTGATTTTCTATTTCTAATTTCTCAATTTTTGAATTTTCATTAAACTTTTGGGCACTCTTTCTCTTCCTAAGCATATGTCTAGTTTTCTTAGAATTAATGCCTAGGTTGTTCTCTACATCCCTATCCTTTTGTCCTTAGGTAGGGTAGTCCTAGAGTTATCCTTAGAACTAATATTACAATGTTTAGCACCTAAACAAAAATATTTATTTCTAGCATGCTTTTGATCATGAACAATTGCAAGTAAATTATGAGCATGCTTTTTATCAATAATAATTGGAAGAACATTATTGAAATATACCTTAGGGTTTGCCTTAACTCCTCCTAAATATGAACTCTCTCCCTTGCCCTTCTTAGGGTGACTCCCCCATGGACATTGGCTTCGATAATGCCCTTTTTGTTAGCATTTGAAGCACACTATGTGCTCCTTGCTCTTACGAATTTGGGCTCCAGACTCCTTCATCTTCACTTTGGCCTTTAACGTCACTTGTGCCTTTTTCTTGATCAATTTAGGGCACTTACTTTTGTAGTGACCCTTCTCCCTATACTTAAAGAAAATTATATAATATTTATTTTTAAAACATGCATTTGAGTTACCTATAGAGGAACCTTGAGCTTGTTCCTCATTTTCTCCAGAGATTGATGCCTCTACTTGCTCCAGTGTGGAATGTCTATCCTTCTCCTCAATCCTAGAGGTGGAGGTTTCTTCAACCTCTTTTGACTCGGATGTTGAGCATCTCTTAACTTCCAAATCTTCACGCTCTTGAGTCGATGAGCATTCTTCCTCCTTGGACTCCTCCTCTACTTCTTGGACTGGTGAGGACTCTTCATGAAATTTTGTCAACTTGCTCCATAGCTCCTTGGCATCCTTAAAATCACCTAACTTAGACAAGAAATCATCAAGTAGCAAATTAACTATCATTTTGGTAACCTTAATGTTTGTCTCAAATTTTTGGAGTTGTTCCTTAGTCCATTTCTTCATCTTGAGGATTCCTCCCTTCTTGCCCCTTGGAAATTATAAACTATCCTAATCTGTCCATTAGGATGAACCAATATTTAATGTTCATCAAAAAGAAGGTCTCTATCCTCATCTTCCATTGATAAAAACCTTCTTGTCCAAAAAGTTCATATGGAATGGGAGTGTTGATGTCGTATCCTAATCCATCATTTGCCAACTCCATTCTGTTAGTAATATATATGAGAGATGTCCTAAGGCAATCGCCTTATGTATGAACCATTTATATGATAAATGAAGATTCACTATTTGAGTATACATGTTTCATGTATTTGATTGGATCTTAAACTCATTTACTGAATGTCCACGATGCGATTCACAACATAAGAGAATTTGTCATTGGATCACAACTAGTGAGTATCTCTACATGTGTAATTGTGATGTATCGAAAATATCCCTAGTCGATGAATTGATGAATTTAGACACCATCAATTCTGTCGAGACTAGCACGAGGTAAACTCCTTGGTGTATCCAAGCAGCTGATTCTCACTGGCTGGAGACATTGTGATGTCCGGAGTTAATCGTGGATGCTAGTTATGGTAACTAGTTCATTGGAGTGACCAGCCGTAAGACTTCATATGGTTCTCTGCATATATAGATATGTCAATGAAGTTCTTACTGTAGCTTAAGTGCGATGTTCCTTTGACTTGCGGTATTCAAGTCATCTTGATCATGGAGACTTATGCTTTGACATCTTAAGCAAACATCTCTAAGGAGATGTGGACCCGGGATGATTGGGTATAAGTCGAAATGATCGAAGGTGTTTGAATAGCCTATAAAGGATTCACCACTCCTTGCGAGGATATGTATACCCATGGCCTCTGGTCGGATTGTTACTAAAGTCTTTGGCCAAAGCATTACATGTTTAGAGTAAGGTACTCTTTGATACATGTGGAGTAACTAGAATCCGTAGGACGAGGAAATGATACTTGGGCTAGGTGTGACGTAGTCAGCCTAGTGGGGACTAACAATATAGACCATGTCCTGAACCAAGTGGGTATAAGATGAGTGAAGGGAATGGGGCACGAATCATTCGAGCTACTGAAGGATTTCAGAAATAGTTCTGGATCAACCGTTGATCTTTTCGGTTAATTGGGGATCATGATGTACTACTAGGTGCCACTCATGATCGTTCTATAATTAATGGTTAATTATAGATGACCAACATAAACCGAGAACCTATTTGGTCACACGCATAACGAGCGTAATCCAAAGGATTTAAAACGAGCTTGAGAATGGGATTCTCAGATCGAGAGAAACTAGGTTTGGTTGGACCAAACATGAAGCGAGCATGAAATCATTTCAGTCGCAATGGAAGCGTGGATGGGCCGTGTCTTATGAAGACATAATGGATGAACCAAAATGGTATGGTTCTAATCCAATGGAGGAGAATAAACCAAAGGGTTTGGTTTATTTTAAACGAATGAACCAAAAGTTGGTTCGGTTCGTTTTAACTTAAAATAAACCATCATGGTTTGATTTATTTTAACTTATCTTAATGAAGCGGGTTAACGGGCCTAATGGTTATGATCCAATAACCATTAAGAGAATTAGTTCTCTATAAAAGAGGGCTTAAGGGATAATTAAGCCCTAATCCAAAAACCCTAGCTTGTGGTTGCCGCCCACCTCTCCATCCTCTCCTTGGATTTTCGGCGCCAACCCTAGGATTGCCGCCCAGCCCCTTGTGCCGCCGTCCAACTCCTTGGCCCAGGCGTCAAGCTTCAGTCATCCTCCGGCGACCCTCCGGTGATCTTCCTAGGCTTCAGCGATAAGGTGAGCACTTGGCTTCCCTTGGTTGGCCGGCGCCTACTCCTCCACCAAAGCTGTCCAGTTTTTCTGGACAGCTTGTTCTTCTCTCGTCGGAGCGTCGTTTGGACGACGGTTAGAGCTCCAACAGCGCCTAACTTACCGGGGATTCAATCTCCGGTAATCCTCTGAGGTGGAGGACGAAGGATTCGTCAAACGGTCGACGAATACCTCTTCGGAGAAGCGAGTTTTGAGGACTCGGTTTTGGATCCGAATTTGGATTCGGATCGTGATCATCTCTCGATCATGTCGTCTTCAACACGAGGCTAATAACCTGTACGAAGACGAAGTTCGTGACTTAGCGAAGTCATCCCGAGGATACTCGGCGTGGATACGGATAGAGACGATTCTAGCGAGAATCGTACCGGTTGATGCCGTTCCCGCTACACGTGATACGAAAGGTATAACGTAGTTAAATTTCCTTTTATTGCAAAATTTAAATTTACGGTTATGTCTACACTTGTTGTACTATGCATGCATGTGTTGTGTGTGTTGTAATAAATGTAGATTTATTATTTTTATTTCTTCCGCTGTGCACATGTTTACGAAACATGTACGAACACACACTCGCCGCGGTGCCGAAAACCCAACAGTGGTATCAGAGCCCAGGTTGTGTTTCGACATAATCGTAAAATGGTTTTGCGATAGTCATAATGTTATTTCTGGAAATTTTCTAATTTTAGAAATTTAGAAGTATTTATGGAAATTTTTAATTTTGGAAAGTCTAGAAGTATTTATGGAAATCTTCCACTTTTGGAAAGTTGGAAGTATTTATGGAAATTGATATTTTTCATAAATAAAATATTTGATTAGATTCTGGAAATTTGTTTTCTAATTTAATCATGATTTTATTTGGGAAATCAAATCTTAAAATATTTTATTTCCATAAGTAGTTTTGATGATTTAGGAAATTGGTTTCCTAAATTGATTTTCCTTAATCAACTATTTCCATAAATAAAATATGTGATTAGATTTGGAAATTTGTTTCCTAATTTAATCATGATTTGATTTGGAGAATCAAATCTTAAACATATTTTATTTTCATAAATAATTATGACAAATAAGGAAATTATGTACATGACATAATTGTATGCCATGTAATTGCATTAGATGCATATCATTATGTCATGCGTGTCGTGACATGTAGATGTATGTCATGTATGTCATGCCATGTAGATAATAGTTATTTGCATGCAAAGAGGATGAGACATAAAAACCCTAAAACAATATTAAAGCCTACACCTTCCATTAATATGGTTAGAACCAGAGTTCCGTTTCTTGTTTGGGTTGTTGGACTCCCTCCAAGCCCGGCTCGAACCCGAACATGTTCAAACTATGGAATAGTTTAATACTAATATGGTAAGAGTCAGAGGTCAATCGTTAGCTTTGGTTGTTGGACTCTCTCCAAGCTGGGCTAATTGGTTGAATGTGCTCTAACCATATTAAAACTATTTCTCGATTAATGGGTTGGCTTTAACCTGGAGCATCGGCTTGTTGGACTCTCTCCAAGGTCGATGTAAAGGGAGGTGAAGTTGGGTGCTATGCATATGATGCATACTTGTTAATGTGTTAACAACCCGATGTATGTGTGAACATTCAATTAGTTGATAGCACATTGTGATAGTTGCATATACGTGATATGCAATCGGTATAGTTGATACCTACCATTGTAGTTATGAATGGCTTGTTGGACTCTCTCTCCAAGGTTGTTCATAACTATGATGGATATCATCCCATTCGGAGATGGACCTAGATCTCCCGAAGTGATTTTGGGGTTTTTGAAATTCGAAAAATGAATGGGATTTATAAATGTATATTGATGCATTTTAAAATCATCTTTCTCATATATGCTCATTTTGTATTTCTAAGATTGATCATGATGCCTTTGAATTTGCGTTCCATTTTGGACTCGAATAAATTGACTGGGCCGAACTTCTTGGACTGGCTTAGAAACTTGAGAATTGTTCTCAAGGTGGAAAAGCTTGCGAATGTCCTCGAAGCGTCTCTTCCCGCCCGTCCTAGTGACAAAGCAACTCTGGACCAATTGTTGGCCTATCAGAAACATGTGAATGATTCTGAAATGGTGAGTTGTATCATGCTAGCCACGATGGAACCCAAGCTACGAAAGCAGCATGAGCATATGGATGCTCATATCGTAGTCCTTCATTTTTATGAGTTGTTTGATAAGCAAGTGAGATTCGAAAGGTTCGAAGTCTCCAAGCTCCTCTTCACCTCTGAGATGCAAGAAGGTTCATCTATGGTACTGCTCAACATGCTGAAGACTATGGAACCTTCTGAGAAGCATGAGCAGGGGACGGTGTTGTTAGTTGATTCCTCGAAGAAAGGTTCTAAGAGGGAGTCAAAGGAACAACAGAAGGGGAAGAAGAAAAAGGCTAAAAAGGCAGAACCAACTCAAAAGGGCACTTGCCATCATTATGGCAAGGAGGGCCATTGGCGAAGAAATTGTAAGATTTATCTTGAGTCCGTGAAGAAGAATATGGCATCGGATGCCCCATCTTCTTCAGATATCTTCATTATTGATTGTCATTATATTTCCTTAAACACTTGGGTATTGGATACTGGGTGTGGCTTACATATATGTAATGACATACATGGGCTAAGGAATAGAAGAAGACTCGTCAAGGGAGAGTCAAATTTACATGTTGGGAATGGAGCAAAGGTTGCTGCACTCGCCATCGGAACGTATTTGTTGAAACTCCCTGCAGGACTTGTCTTAGAACTGGACAATTGCTTTTATGTTCCTTCGTTGATAAAGAACATCATTTCTATTTCTTGTTTAAATAGAAATGGGTACCATTTGACTTTTAGTAACAATTGTTGTTACATAACTTTGAATGGAGTTCTTTATGGGACTGGAACTTTAAGCAATAGCATTTATACGTTGGACGTATCCAGTGACATTTTCAATATCGAAGCGAGCAACACACGTGCTCGAAAGGGTAATCAATTAGACTCCTATATGTGGCATTGTCGTCTTGGCCATGTAAGCAAGAAATGCATGTCCGAATTACACCGATGTGGAATTCTGGAATCGTTTGAATTAGATTCATACGATACATGTGAATCATGCTTAAAAGGCAAGATGACTAAGTTACCTTTTACTGGAAAAGGTGAACGAGTGGGAGAGTTACTAGGTCTAGTACATACTGATGTATGTGGACCTATGTCAACTCAAGCTTTAGAAGGCTATAGCTACTTCATTACCTTCACCGATGATCACTCACGATTTGGGTATGTGTTCTTGATGAAACACAAGTCTGAAGCCTTTGAAAGGTTCAAAGAATTCAGAAATGAAGTAGAGAAACAACATGACAAGAGTATTAAAATACTTCGATCGGATCGAGGTGGTGAATACTTAAGTCAAGAGTTTCTTGATTATCTAAGAGACAATGGCATATTGTCTCAATGGACTCCGCCATATACACCACAGCATAATGGTGAATCTGAGAGGTGTAACCGGACCTTGTTGGACATGGTCAGGTCAATGATGAATCATGCGAATCTTCCCAAGTCCTTTTAGGGCTATGCACTTCAGACAGCTGTTTACTTGTTAAACAGAATGTCAACCAAGGTAGTCTCTACTAATCCATATGAGATATGGAATAGTAAGAAACCTCATGTATATTACTTGAAGATATGGGGTTGTCCTGCTTATGTGAAGCGGACTGCATCAGATAAATTGGATGCTAAGTTTGATAAATATCTATTTATTGGATACCCTAAGGAAACAAGGGGTTATCAATTCTATCATCCTGTGGAACAAAAGGTGTTTGTTTCAAGGCATGCTGTGTTTCTAGAGAAAGAGTTTCTCTTGCAAGAAAACAGTGGGAGTGTCGTCGAGCTTGAGGAGGCTCGAGAGACTCAAATAGACATTGATGAGATACCTGGTGAAGCACAACAGCCAACAACTCATAGTGATGAGCAATTGGTTGGACCTATTGTAACACCACATCTTCGTATATCTGGTAGAACACGCAATATTCCTGAGAGATATGGATTTCTCGTAAGTGAATCGAACGACGTGTTACTCATTGATGATGAGGAGCCTATCAGTTATGAATAAGTGCTGACAAGTTCAGAAAGGGATAAGTGGCTTGGTGCCATGAAGTCGGAAATGGATTCCATGTATGAAAACCAAGTTTGGAACTTGGTTGACCCACCTAAAGGCATAAAGCCTATAGGGTGCAAGTGGGTTTTCAAGAAGAAAACCGACATGGATGGTAATGTGATTACCTATAAGGCTAGATTGGTGGCGAAAGGATATCGTCAAAAGCAAGGTGTTGATTATGACGAAACCTATTCGCCTGTAGCTATGCTTAAATCCATTCGGATGCTCCTAGCCATAGCAGTTCATTATGATTATGAGATATGGCAGATGGATGTGAAAACAGCTTTCCTTAATGGAAACCTACTCGAGGACGTGTATATGATACAGCCTGAGGGTTTCACATCGGTTGATAAAACCAAGGTATGCAAATTACGACGGTCCATTTATGGATTGAAGCAAGCATCCAGGAGCTGGAATATCCGTTTTGATGAGACCATCAAAAAGTTTGATTTCTCACAAAATCCAGACGAACCTTGTGTGTACAAGAAGGTTAGTGGGAGTGCAGTCGTGTTCCTAGTATTATATGTTGATGACATATTACTTATAGAAAATGATGTTTCAATCTTACAGTCAGTTAAGGTTTAGTTATCCAAGACATTCTCCATGAAAGACCTGGGAGAAGCAACCTACATCCTCGGGATTAAGATCTATAGAGATAGATCGAAACAGTTGCTTGGTCTTTCGCAGTCTACATATATAGACCGAGTGCTAAAGAGGTTTAGCATGTCGAAATCCAAGAAAGGTTTCCTGCCCATCAGGCATGGGGTACACCTTTCGAAGTCTATGTGTCCGCGCACAGAAGACGAGAGGATTTGCATGAGTAAGATTTCCTATGCATCCACAATAGGATCTATCATGTATGTTATGTTATGTACGAGGCCCGATGTATCGTATACTCTGAGTGTCACGAGCAGATACCAGTCTGATCTAGGAATGGATCATTGGGTGGCTGTTAAGATGATCCTTAAGTACTTAAGAAGAACTAAGGATGTGTTCCTAATATATGGAAAAGGGGGCATGGTGATACGCGGGTATACGGATGCCAACTTCCAGACAGACAAGGATGATTCCAGGTCTCAGTCTGGATACGTGTTCACCTTGAATGGGGGCGCAGTGAGTTGGAAAAGTTCCAAACAAGACACTGTAGCGGATTCTACCACTGAGGCAGAATACATTGAAGCTTCGGAAGCAGCAAAGGAAGCGGTTTGGATCAAGAAGTTCGTTTATGAACTTGGTGTGATTCCGGCCATTGTTGAAGCAATTCCAGTCTACTGCGACAACAATGGAGCAATTGCACGGGCGAAAGAGCCAAGGTCTCATCAACGATCCAAACATGTACTTCGCCGCTATCATCTTATCAGAGAGATCATCAGTAGGAACGAAATACAAATCGAGAAAATTCCCACTGAAAGGAACTTAGCGGATCCTTTAACTAAAGCATTACCTCAAAGTAAGTTTGAGGGTCATGTTAGTGCTTATGGTATTGGATACCGTAGCGATTGGCATTAGGCCAAGTGGGAGTCTGTTAGTAATATATATGAGAGATGTCCTAAGGCAATCGCCTTATGTATGAACCATTTATATGATAAATGAAGATTCACTATTTGAGTATACATGTTTCATGTATTTGATTGGATCTTAAACTCATTTACTGAATGTCCACGATGCGATTCACAACATAAGAGAATTTGTGATTGGATCACAACTAGTGAGTATCTCTACATGTGTAATTGTGATGTATCGAAAATATCCCTAGTCGATGAATTGATGAATTTGGACACCATCAATTCTGTCGAGACTAGCACGAGGTAAACTCCTTGGTGTATCCAAGCAGCTGATTCTCACTGGCTGGAGACATTGTGATGTCCGGAGTTAATCGTGGATGCTAGTTATGGTAACTAATTCATTGGAGTGACCAGCCGTAAGACTTCATATGGTTCTCTGCATATATAGATATGTCAATGAAGTTCTTACTGTTGGTATATTTGTAACGGCTAGAGGGGGGGTGAATAGCGCGTGACGGTTCGTAGATGGAATTCGATCGCGTGTTCGTGTCTACAATTTCATTAGCGCAGCGGAATAGAAATGAAAGTAATAACGATAACGAAATGAACAACACGCTAACACAAGGATATAACGTGGTTCGGAACCGAATGGTTCCTACTCCACGGATTGAGCTCTAAAGAGCTCTAGTGATGCACACGCACTCACTAATAACAAATACTCCTTCTCGACACAAGTCGGAGGTGGAGAAACCCCTTACAAGTAATCTTACAACAATAAGATACTAATACAAGCAATTACAATAATGAAATACAATGCAAGTAAAGAAAACTACTTTACAATTGTCTTTGGATTGCTTGATTGCTTGGTTGCTTGAAATCAACTTGGAGACCCTGATTTGCAACAGCAAATCGCTCCAAAACCCTCAAGAAACCGATATCAAAATCCTCCATCACGAGCTCCTTATAAAGCTTCAACCTGTGCTGGAAAAGGTCGATCAGTCGACTGATCGGGACCATCAGTCGACTGATGTCACTGTTGTCGTGAGACAACGGCTAGATCCACGCTGGATAAGTCCAACGGATCTACCATCAGTCGACTGATTGTGACCATCAGTCGACTGATGGAGTCCTCACTCGACCAGTCAAGTCTCGACTCCATTCTGTGGCCGATTTCTCGAGCACCAGTCGATTGATCACACAATCAGTCGACTGCTCGAGCCATCAATCGACTGCTCATCTCTGGCAGTCGACTGCTAGGCCATAACCCGCAGTCAAACCCTAGTTGACTCAGTCTAGTCGACTGCCACATGGCACCAGTCGACTGGCACACCTCAAATATGAGGTTTTAGCCCAAGTATGGTTCCCCCATACTTGCTAGACCACCCTTCGCCTAGACCTAAGCCTTCTAGCCACCTCCATCAACCTCACGCCTCTCGGATCCCTCCAAGTCATCCATGACTTGTTCATCCATCGTGCTAGCCTTCAGGTGCTTCCATCGGCTATGTCATGCTAACGGTGTCTACACCGCCAAGGCACATTGGACTTACGTCGTCAAAACTCCGCTTGAACTTTACGCCGCCAACCATTGGACTTATGCTGCCAAGACTCCCGCTTGGACTTTACGTCGCCAATATCAATCTCCTTGGACTTTCTCTTGCCAACCCATGTTGGACTTTCCATGCCAAGACCATGCTTGGACTTTCCTTGCCAACACCCATGCTTGAACTTTCCCAAATGCCAAGTGTCCCACTTGGACTTTCCATGCCAAGTACTCAAGACTTGGACTTCCCTATGACAATTACATTGTCATATGTTTTTGTCGAACATCAAAACATCACTCGAGTCCTGGTCAATCGTGACCTTGGCTGATTGCACCAACACTTACTATAGCTTAAGTGCGATGTTCCTTTGACTTGCGGTATTCAAGTCATCTTGATCATGGAGACTTATGCTTTGACATCTTAAGCAAACATCTCTAAGGAGATGTGGACCCGGGATGATTGGGTATAAGTCGAAATGATCGAAGGTGTTTGAATAGCCTATAAAAGATTCACCACTCCTTGCGAGGAGATGTATACCCATGGCCTCTCGTCGGATTGTTACTAAAGTCTTTGGCCAAAGCATTACATGTTTAGAGTAAGGTACTCTTCGATACATGTGGAGTAACTAGAATCCGTAGGACGAGGAAATAATACTTGGGCTAGGTGTGACGTAGTCAGCCTAGTGGGGACTGACACTATAGACCATGTCCTGAACCAAGTGGGTATAAGATGAGTGAAGGGACTGGGGCACGAATCATTCGAGCTGCTGAAGGGTTTCAGAAATAGTTCTGGATCAACCGTTGATCTTTTCGGTTAATTGGGGATCATGATGTACTACTAGGTGCCACTCATGATCGTTCTATAATTAATGGTTAATTATAGACGGCCAACATAAACCGAGAACCTATTTGGTCACACGCACAACGAGTGTAATCCAAAGGATTTAAAACGAGCTAGAGAATGGGATTCTCAGACCGAGAGAAACTATGTTTGGTTGGACCAAACATAAAGCGAGCATGAAATCGTTTCAGTCGCAATGGAAGCGTGGATGGGCCGTGTCTTATGAAGACATACTGGATGAACCAAAATGGTTTGGTTCTAATCCAATGGAGGAGAATAAACCAAAGGGTTTGGTTTATTTTAAACGAATGAACCAAAAGTTGGTTCGGTTTGTTTTAACTTAAAATAAACCATCATGGTTTGGTTTATTTTAACTTATCTTAATGGAACGGGTTAACGGGCCTAATGGTTATGATCCAATAACCATTAAGAGAATTAGTTCTCTATAAAAGAGGGCTTAAGGGATAATTAAGCCCTAATCCAAAAACCCTAGCTTGTGGTTGCCGCCCACCTCTCCATCCTCTCCTTGGATTTTCGGCGCCAACCCTAGGATTGCCGCCCAGCCCCTTGTGCCGCCGTCCAACTCCTTGCCGGCGTCCAAGCTTCAGCCGGTCATCCTCCGGCGACCCTCCGGTGATCTTCCTAGGCTTCGGCGATAAGGTGAGCACTTGGCTTCCCTTGGTTGGCCGGCGCCTACTCCTCCACCAAAGCTGTCCAGTTTTTCTGGACAGCTTGTTCTTCTCTCGTCGGAGCGTCGTTTGGATGATGGTTAGAGCTCCGACAGCACCTAACTTACCGGGGATTCGATCTCCGGTAATCCTCTGAGGTGGAGGACGAAGGATTCGTCAAACGGTTGACGAATACCTCTCCGGAGAAGCGAGTTTTAAGGACTCGGTTTTGGATCCGAATTTGGATTCGGATAGTGATCATCTCTCAATAACGTCGTCTTCAACACGAGGATAGTAACCCGTACGAAGACGAAGCTCGTGACTTAGCGAAGTCATGCCGAGAATACTCGGCGTGGATACGGATAGAGACGATTCTAGCGAGGATCGTTCCGGTTAATGTCGTTCCCGCTACACGTGATACGAAAGGTATAACGTAGTTAAATTTCCTTTTATTGCAAAATTTAAATTTACGGTTATGTCTACACTTGTTGTACTATGCATGCGTGTGTTGTGTGTTTTGTAATAAATGTAGATTTATTATTTTTATTTCTTTCGCTGTGCACATATTTACGAAACATGTACGAACACACACTCGCCGCGGTGCCGGAAACCCAACACATTCTTCTACTCCTCTAGCGCTTGTGCTCCTTCCGGTGGTTAGTCCTTGAAGAGCATCCTCGCTCTGATACCACTTGTTGGGGACCGTTTTGTGTGTTAGAGTGGGGGGGTGAATAGTGTTGATCAATTTCTCTCTTTCGATCATGTCATGCTCGTCTACAATCGTTAGTGTATATCGGAATATACAAATACAAAACACAAGGACACAAGCATAATATAAAGGATTTTTACATGGTTCAAAATCCTAGTTCGCATTCTACGGTGACACTCTAGTGATCTACCTTTACTATGAACTTCTCCTTTTCGGTATGACATCGAAGGTGGAGAAACCTCTTACAATGAGATTACAAAAGTAAAATACAATCAAAACTAAATACAAAAGCAAATACAAGTAAAGAATACTTTACAAAAAAATTACTTTGATTGATTGATGCTTTGGTTTCTTTGGATGACTTTTGAAGACTTGAAATGCAGCCCTACTTCACCTCAAAATTGCCCAAGAACCGCTGCTTCCTTCTTCCTCTACAAACTCCTTATATAACTCCAGGTCAGGCTAATTTCCGCTTGGAAGTCAACTGCCCTTATCTAGCAATCAACTGCTCACACTACCATTGTCTCACAATGGACAAATCCATGTTGGATTCAACCCAACTAGTCAACTGCTCTTACCTAGCAGCCGATAGCCATGTCCACCAATCGACTATGAACCTTTTTGTGCCTTGTCCACTTACAACCTGTCGACTGCCAATCCATGGCTATTGACTGCCAGTGGCCAGTCGACTGGTTCAAGCCACCAGTCGACTATCATAGCCACAAGTCAGCAGTCAAACCTCAGTCGACTGGGACATCGACTGTTCGAGTCAACTAGGCCTCCCGGTAAACCTTAAATATGAGATTTAATCCAAGTATGATCCTCTCATACTTGATACTCACCCTAGGCCTAGACCTAAGCCTTCTAGCCACCTCCATCAGCCTCAGATCCTCAGGTTCCATCTAAGTCCTCCACGACTCCTTCACCCTTCTCGCTAGCCTTCAGGTGTTTCCATAAGCTTCGTCATACCATCGGGTATCCTTAGCCTATACAAAATCATTTAAGCCACTTTTATCAGCCTCAAGCCCTTAGTTCGAGTCCACGACTCCTCGCCCTTGTGTTGAGAGTATGGAGAATACAATCAAAGTCCCACATTGGTAAGACATGGAAAAATCATGTGCTTATAAGATAAAGATATATCTCTATTGGTATGAGACCTTTTGAGTAAAACCCAAAAATAAAACTATGAGGGTTTAAGCCCAAAGTGGACAATATCATACCATTATGGAGATATGTGGATCTTATAGGCAGTAACAATTGGTATCAAAGTCATGGTCCATGTCAAGCCATGAACCTCGAATGAAGAAAGTGGAGCTCCCATGTCCGAATCAAGAGAACCAGGCACCAGGTAGGAAGTCCAGTTAGGTCGGGAGGACAGAACAACTGACAGGAAGTCCAGTTGGGGCAGAAGGGCTAGACAACTAGCAGGAAGTCCAGTTGGGTCAGGAGGACCAGACAGTTGGCAAGAAGTCCTGGTGGGTTAAGGATCGGACATTAAATAGAGAAAGTCCTTCGAGGACGGATATGCTTGAGGGGGGCTCAATGTGGTCCTTCATTTGAGAGGGGGGATTATTGAGAGTATGGAGAATACAATCAAAGTCCCACATTGGTAAGACATGAAAAAGATTATGTGTTTGTAAGATAAAGAGATATCTCTATTGGTATAAGGTCTTTTGGGTAAAGCCTAAAAATAAAACCATGAGGGCTTTGGCCCAAAGTGGACATATCATATCATTGTGGAGATATGTGGATCTTATAGGTACTAACACCTTAGTGTTAGTGCTTATAAGCTCCACATATCTCCACAATGGCATGATATTGTCCACTTTGGGTCTAAGCCCTCATGGTTTTATTTTTGGGCTTTACCCAAAAGGCCTCATACCAATGGAGATATCTTTTTTTCTTATAAGCACATGATCTTTTCCATGTCTTACCAATGTGGGACTTTGATTGTATTCCCCATACTCCCAACAATCCCCCCCTCAAACGAAGGACCACATTGGGCCCCCCCTCAAGCCTATCCCTCCTCGAAGGATTTTCTCTGCTTGATGTCCGATCTTCAACCCACCAGGACTTCCTGCCAGTTGTTCGGTCCCCCCGACCCAACTACACTTCCTTCCTGATGTCTGGTTCTCTTGATCCGGACGTGGGAGCTCAACTTCCTTCGTTCGAGGTTCATGGCTTGACATGGACCACGACTCTGATACTAATTGTTAGTGCTTATAATATCCACATATCTCCACAATGACATGATATTGTCCACTTTGGGTCTAAGCCCTCATGGTTTTATTTTTGGGCTTTACCCAAAAGGCCTCATACCAATGGAGATATCTTTTTTTCTTATAAGCACATGATCTTTTCCATGTCTTACCAATGTGGGACTTTGATTGTATTCCCCATACTCCCAACACTTAGCCCTAGCCTTCAAGTGTTTCCATTGCCTTTTTCATGCTAACGGGCCTACCTTTGTCAAGAGGTCGCACCTCTGATACTGCTTGGACTTTTCCTTGTCAAGTATTCATACTTGGACTTCTCCTTGCCAAGAATCCATTCTTGTACTTCTTTATTGCCAAGAATTCAATCTTGGACTTTCACTCGAGTCTTATTCGAGCTTTGTCAACCTTGACCTGAGGCCGATTGCTTCAATAATCTCCTTGTCACGCCTCAAGGTAGACTCTGTCCGGCCAACGGATGGTGCCCCCTTATGACAATTCAATATACATATCTAGATAGTCACAGCCAACACAACACATATGGAAATACATATAATTGATAGCAGAAGACAACCACAATAAGAGTTATAAATTCAACGATAAATGCATACTGGTATGTCCGTCCACAAAGTAAACGAAATCCCACAATGAAACCATAAAGGAAAACACAATCTCTATAAATAACCAACAATATTATCTCCAATAGTATCCAAGTCCTTAATGAGATACATACGATATACGAAAATCAAACCCTCGAAAAAGTGATGGGATGGGATCAAGTGGCAATGCTCCAAGTTCATTCTCTAACCGAATATAAAGTAATGTACTAACATATCTGACGGTCTGCAACAACACGACCTATATCATGTTGAACAGGTATACAATAACATAACCCATATAACATACAACAGTCTAATTCAACATGTACCTCATGCTCAACACACAACAGTATAGAATATGCAAATGACATGTAACATGACATATAAGCATATGCAGCAATCATAGCCCAACCAAATGCAGTAACACACAGGCATATGTACAACATATATCAAAATACATGCATGCATATATTCATATCCGAACAATGCATATACATGATCATGTCTGCGGACCCTACGCACAACCACGACCCCAGTGTAGCTTGGGTGGCACGACACGATAATTATCCCAACTCCAGCTACCACTACTCTCGAGTGGCCGAATGGGTAGTATGAATAAGTAGCTAGCCACCAGAGAGCTATATGCTACACCATGGGAGTCCCTACTGCTGGTTGTTCCATCACTACCCATGAGTAGTCGAGCACCGCACACAGGATGACTGCACACCACACAACTACCATCATCTATAGTGGGCGAGTGTGCAACTCTAACTACCACCCTCATTATTGGCTAAGTACGTAGCTCTAGCTACCACTATCTATAGTGGTCGAGTGCAGCACAACCAATGATCTGCACTCAACCCTGCTACTACTACCCTAAGTGGCCGAGGAGGCAGGATGACTGACGACCCATCTCAACCACAAGGGAGACCCAGTCGACAGCATGCATGCAATGTAATGATGCACAGCTCCACACACGTATCCCCGCAACACTCTCTATCTCACAGAGAGTCATAGTCAACCAAAAGTCAACCATGCATGGACTGCTAATCCACAACCATATACCGACAATAACCCACTTATCTATGCACAGATGACGAGATCCACCATAGATGCAACAACTATTATGTGTATGATACAGCAATCGACTCCATAATCAAATCCATCACCTAACCCTAGTGATGTGACACGGTGACCAAATCTAAGTTCACCACTGTGCCATAACTACATGTACTTAACTGAACATCCATAAGCCAACATACAACAGGGTTTGTAATTCATATCCGTGATAAATGAACGATGAATTAACAACAACACATCTCAAAGATCAAAGGCTAAGTATAAGCACATGATTAAATAAGAGTAGAGTTAAGATAAAAGTATCATCATCAATACAAATTCATGCACTAGATTCAACAACTACCTGACCAAGGTAGAGATTACCCACCTGATATGAAGCTCGTAATAATCCTCACGACCATGGACCTGCCTCGTATCCCAAACCTGCACCCATCAGCAACCAAGGGTAAGTTCAAGCATCCGACAAATATACAACTCAACTACTACATCGTTTCTATATTCCCGTCCTTTTATCGAATACAAGTTAGAAACTCCAGTCACACACCCTTCGCAACCCCATGAAATACAACCTACCAACTCCATCAATAGAATAGATCACACCCCAATAACTTATCTAAGCACCTCATATGCCCCCCTGCCTCGACAACCGATTGCCAAAACAGTGGAGTTGATCCCTCAAGCTCACCGTCCCTCTTTGAGCTCACATAGCATCACCCATAAGCACACACAACCGGAACCAACCCACAAAAACACAATGGACAGCAAACGAAGGGACAAACAGAATACACACCCACAATTGAAACCTACACAGTTACTGCAAACCTAGATCCCAGCTCCTTACATGATACAATCAACCCCTTAGGCTACGTTTGGTATGCCGTAATCTGCCTTGTAATGTAATCCAGATTACATTACAAGGCAGATTCCTTTGTTTGTTATTGTCTTAGAGCTGTAATGTAATGTAATCTGGATTACAAAAGACACTAAAGTTTTGTAATCTGGATTACAAACCAAAACCTATGTAATCCAGATTACATTACAAGCTTCCAATTTGCATGCAATAAATTACATTTGCATGCATGCAAATGTGATTTATTGCATGCATGCAAATGTGATTTATTACATGCAAATGAGATTTAGACTGTGTTTGGCGATCGACGACAATCAGTCGGTCGGCAATCGACGGCGACTGACCGGCGACCGGTGGCGATCGGCGATCAGCGGTGGCCCGGCGGCCAGCCGATCGGCAGCCAGCCGGCGGCCGGCCAGCGGCCGGCGGCGGCCGGCCGGCGGCCGGCGCCAGCGGCCAGCCGGCGGCCGGCCAGCGATCGGCAGCCGATCGGCGGCCGGCAGCCGGCCGGCCGAGCGGCCGGCGGCCCAGCGTGGCGGCCGGCGGCCGTAGCAGCCAGCCGGCCGGCCAGCGACGATCAGATCGGCAGCCGATCGGCAGCCGGCGGCGGCCGATCGGCAACCAGCGGCCGATCGGCAACCGGCGGCGGCCGATCGGCGGCAAGCCGTGGCCGATCAGCCGACGGCCGGCGTGGCCGATCGGCGGCCAGCCGGCCGTGGCCGATCGGCAACCGGCCGTGGCCGATCGGCCAGCCGGCCGCCGATCGGCAACCGGCGGCCGATCGGCGGCCAGCGGCCGATCGATGCCGGCATGGACACCAAACAAAAGAATGTAATGACCTTTGTAATCCAAGATTACATACAATTTGTATCCAAACATAGTAATGTAATCAAGATTACATTGCATTCCATTACAACTTAGATTACATTACAACTTGGATTACATTACGCCCTACCAAACGCAGCCTTAGTAGCTTGGTCACCCACTAATCGGATCACACCCACTAGAAGCCAGATCGTCGATCACAGCTGCCACCACTCCAACCACAACCTCAATACCATAATCCATCGACAGAAACACTATCGGATCCCAAAGGCATTGACACACCACGAAATACAATAATTACAGTTGAATGGAAAAAGGTAACAAAGCTTACCGGGCTCAAATCTCCACTGGCAACCGTTCCCCCAGTTGCTCTATTCACCAGAACAAACCGAGCTCCAGAACACTGCCCAAACCACCAATTGAAGCTAAAACGAGGAATCCACAGCTAAAACTTAGATCTCATCTCAAAGTAAGAAGGAGATCGGCTCTTACCTAGTTGCAACGTCAATGGAGCTGAACCGGCTTCCCTCATCGCCGACAGAGATCAACGACAACTCACTTTCAAGCAAAATCGAAGCCGCCACCGATCCCTTGCTCCAATGAAAATGCACCTAGCTCATGCCCAACATAGTGGCAACCGACGATCTTCCCTCGACCCGAACCTTCCACCGAGAGGGAGCGAACATCGGCAGTAGTTGGCTCGCGGAGGAAGAAGAGCGGAGAAATCGCGAGTCGTGCATGAGGAGAGGGAGAAGAGATCATGATGAGAAGGGGATAATGCGATTCGGGTATGTTCGACCTTTTCAAAGGTCGTTCAGCTTGTGGTTAGGCTAGCTCAAATTGAACCCAAGCTATCTTAACCTGACCAATCCCTTTAATTAAACCCAATTAGCTACTTAAAAAGGTTAATCCACATACTAAATTTTTTTTCCCTGCCGTATTTTACACTCCTCTTCACAATCTCTCCCATATGACATTGGATATCCCAATCATCCACTAGTCATATGGTCAACATATGGTCAAACCATATTGTCACACCATTCTCAAACCTATTGTCAAAGTCTATTGTCAAATATCAAAATCTTACTCGAGTCTGGTCAATCGTGATTTAAGAAGATTGCACCAACAGAACACTTATCGGGTTCTTCTTCATGCTAAGGTGGACAGGTTAGTCCCTTAGGTCAGTCGTTGGAGTCGTCGGGATTGAGATCCATGTCGTCCCCAAAGATGGAAAGATCTAAACCTGAAAAGACTCACAAATGAGTGAGAGAGGGGATCGAGAGAGACCTCGACAAGACCCCTCTGATGTCCAAGTTAGAATATGGCAAATAATGGGGAGAAGGAGATGCTTAACAGAGCAAGTTTAAAAATGGAGAGGGGGAAAAGGTTGTTGACGGTAACCAGAAAGAGAATCCCTTTTTCCCACCTCCTCACTACCTTTTATATAGGAAGGGCCCTAAAGGCTTGGGGTACAGGTCCCTAGAAAAAAGATCATTAGAGGAATGACCTTATGTTGACGAAAACTTGGCTATACGAAGAGGTTCTTGGAAGGCATGACCTCATTAAGAAGGATATGAGTCTGTACGAATCTAAGGACCATGGGACACATGATCTCATTAAGAAGAAGATGTGCATATACAAACCTGAGAGTTTTGAGATGCATGACCTCATTAAAAAGAAAGGCCTTAAGAGGCATGATCTCATTAAGAAGGAGATACACCTGTACGGATCCGAGGGCCTTGAGAGGTATGACCTCATTAAGAAGGAGATGTGTCTGTACGAATCTAAGGGCCTTGAGAGACATGACCTCATTAAGAAGTGGTTTAGCAGGAGAGATACGGAAGATATCTTTTGGGAGGGGACATACACTTCACTATATATCGGACATCTATTGAACAGCTAAGGCTTCTTGCTGACTCATTACACTAAGCCGAGCTAAGAGGACGTGATAGATTGATCCGAAACATCCGACTGATCCAAGACGTCCGACTGATCTGAGATATTTGACTTATCCAAGACATCCGACGGATCCGAGACATCCGACGGATCCGAGACATCCGATTGATCCGGGCTGGCATTTCTTTTGACCAAGTTTCACATTGAGTTCCATCTTAACTTGATCGTTGACTTAATCGGCCAGACTAGAGACTTTCCTCTGCATCAATATCTTAACTA
This sequence comes from Wurfbainia villosa, assembly GCA_025175895.1. Lineage (NCBI taxonomy): Eukaryota > Viridiplantae > Streptophyta > Magnoliopsida > Zingiberales > Zingiberaceae > Wurfbainia > Wurfbainia villosa. Next base: position 102,733,369 of record CM045994.1, read on the forward strand.
CCATAACAATACTGAAATAAGAATATTTAAGGATGAAAAAATAATAAGGTGTTGTTTTGATTTTTTAGACTTCGGATATGTAATAATTCCCTTATAGGGCCTTGCAGACACGCGCAACACAGCGACGAGCGATGAAGTGCATGAGACGAAGAGTCGGCACAGGGGCAACGTTGCGCTACTCGGAGAGGAAGAAAAAGGACCTGCGATTTGGACTTTTAGACTCCCAAGATTGCAAGGGGCGAACGACTGTACGTCGGATGCTGCGTCAACTGTGAGAGAGAGAGAGTGTGTGAGTGTGAGGACTTTGGCACTCGTAACGCCACAAAGGGAAGATATATATATATATATATATATATATATATATATATATATATATATATATATATAGAGGGTTAAGTTCTGCTGGGCACCAAATTCATGAGCGCCTGTGCGCACGGAAAGCATTAGTGAACAGTGTTTTCACTGTTTACTAAAGCTGCGTGAACAGTGAAAACACTGTTCACGGCAGCTTTCCGCGCATGGACGCCCATGAATCAGGCACCCAGCTGATCAGCCTCCTATATATATATATATACAAATCCAAAAGTAGAATCGGTGTTCGTCGAAAGCACCAATTCTACGAGAAACGAGCAGAAAACGCAAAGCCAGCCTTGAAGAGACTGTCGCCATCCAAAAGTAGAATGGGTTGTTCTTAGAAAAACTTTGATCGACTATGTTTACCTTTTTTCATAGGCCTGAATGTTGGAGTTATGCATGTTGATCTGCTTCCGATTAGCCTGATTTTTTGTCGTTTCTGGCCATGCAACTATGCAAGTGAAGAAGAGGAATTTGCGAAGGTCTCACCAATAGGAGCATAACAAAGCCTTTTTTATGAGTCTTAATCCCTAACGTAGCCAAACCTCCTGTTTGAATTGGTTTTGTGCAGGAGTTCCATGCTGCCATGTAAGATATCGGTGACAGTTCAAAAGAAAATTTCTTCTAACCAATTTGGAATTAAGAAGACACTTGCTGAATAAGTTACCAGTTGACTCAAGACAGAATTGATCAAGGAAATTCTGGTCCACAGAAGGAAGATTTTTTTTTTTTTTGGTTTATTTTCCAGGGATGCAATATATTGTTAATAAGCGCCAATCAGAATTCCTTATTTGGTCGCTTGGTTCTCAGTTGTACTCCTAGGCAGCTTACTGATAATGACTGATAATGGAACTAAATATTCTAGCTTAAGGGACAAGGGTTCATCCTGCCTTCTAGATTCCTTGATGAGGCTCAGAGCTGATTTTTGAAAATTGACATTCAGGCCTGTGAAAAAAGTAAACCGGATGATCTTAAGGTGCCACATAACCACAACATTGTTTCTTCATCCATAAGGAATTTTCAAGGTGCCATGAGCATTGCTTAAACTAAAGAGTCATCTTGAGCGACCAGCTAGATAGGAATTCTTTAAAGATACCCTAAATCAGCACATCTATGAGTCATTCTATTCGAGATTGTTCGGGGTGAGATAGAGAGATGGGATGACTCAGCAAAACTTCCACAATCGAAGTAAGAGGGGCCGACTGGGTTATTGCATTGGTCAAATGATTGAGTTGGCATCCTCCTGTGGTATGCAGGGTCCTGGAGCTGTTTTGTCGTCGGAGATGTGGGGTGATCCTTGTCGTCGAAGGTGCAGGGTGGGTCTGAGAAGGATTCACAAATGGGTGAGACCGGTCACTGAGGGATTCCTCATCAAAGCCCCTCCGACGCTCAAGTCAGAATGTGGAGAGTTATGGAGAAAACTAAGCGTAAAGTAAAAAATTGGGAGAGGTCAAGAAAAACTCTGAAGAGGAATCTCTTTTCCGCTTCCCTTTTAACTTTTATATAAGGAAATCTGATGACGTGGATTCTCAGGAGGAATCATGGGAGACATGACCTAATGAATGAGTAGTAGTACGGAGAGAGGATCTTGAGAAATATAACTTCATTAACAAGGGAATATGACTGTACAAACTTTGGATTTTGGAAGGTATGACCCCATTAATAAGGAGAGACGAACATACAAACCTCGAATCTGAGGAGACATGATCTCATTAAGAAAGAGAGATGATACATGAGGGGATCGTAGGCCCACAACAGAGACAATAGGACCTGACTTTCATGAAGGGATATATCCATTTCCTCGTCAGCTTGGATTAAGAACTTTTTTTGAGCTCGGACATCTAGGCCGAACTAAGCTACTATGGATCTAAACTACTACCAAGCTGAGCTGGTGCCAATGTGAGTTACTGTCGAGGTGAGATACTACTGAAGTAAAATACTATCGATGTAGATATTATCAAGTTAAGATATTGTCGAAGTAAAATATTATATCTCATGGCAGATCCAAATTAATTAGTATCACTCTTAATCAAGTTTAATTTGGGGATCCAACCTAATTTGATCATGACTTACTCAACTAACTTGTTAAGAATATTTCTCTCTAGACGTTTGTAAAAATATAAATAACAAAGGTAACAAGGGATTTTCTTACCTGCCTTCTCATTGTTTTTGAACCACCCATCGTTTCACAGTTGTCATGTTTGCAGCGTCAGTGATTGTGATCAACTCTCTCAATCACATCATCAACCACCTTGGTTAGACCTGGCCAAGGTCCGGGTCAAACCCGGACCCGACCCGGAACCGGACCGTGGTCAACGGTCCGGTTAACCGGGTCAACGGGTTTGACCCGGACCCGTGACCGGACCGCCTATTAGGCGGTCCGGTCCCTTTTTAAAACCGACCGGAAAAAGCGGCGACGGCGTGTCGCCGCGGCGACCTGGCGTGTCGCCGCGGCGTATCTGCGTGTCGGTTTCGATTACGACACGCCCTATGTGCGGCGTGTTGCTCATCCATCGACGCGGGCGTGTCGTCACGGTAGCGTGCGTGTTGAGCCACGTGTCGACCGTGGTCGCTTTTTTTTTTTAGAAAAGAACCGAAGCGGCCCGCGATTTCGTGGCCGTTGATAATCAACGGCCCGCGATTTAGTGGCCGTTGTTAACAATCGACCCGTCGGAATTTTTTTTAAGTTTTTTTTTTCCTATAAATACACCGCCATTCTCTTTCATTTTTTCACAAATCACAACTTCTCTTCTCTAATTCTCATTCCGCTTTCAAGTCTCAACTCTCAAGTCATATTTTTACAAATGTCTGGAGCCGGATCAAGTCGTAAGGGTGCGGCCGGTGCCAGAAAGGGAAAGAGCATAATGCTACCACCGCCCGAGTTCGAGTTCGAGCAAAGCGGCAATTCACCTCCATTCGATATCGGCGCCGACTACGATCTTGATATTTCCGATGATGAATTTCAAATACGTCATCATCATCAAAGTCAAGAAAGTAGGAGCAATACATCCAGTACGATGGTGGGTTCTACGGTTACAAGACCAACTCGAGTGCCTCGCCCCGCATCCGATATCTTCACCAAACATTTCGAAAAAGTAACGCTCCCTTCCGGTGATATGCAAGCAAAATGCAAATATTGTTCGAAATGTTACAAATTTCAACAAGGAGGAGGTTACGGAACCCTTACTACACGTGGAGAGAAATCATCCTGGAAATTGGTATTGATCGTTCTCAAACTCAAATTCGGCATTCTCTTCTCAATCGGGTTGGGGTAATTGAATCTAAACTCTTTAAATTTTGAAACTAAATTTAGAGAAGAAACTGCTAAAAAGCAATTGAACAACTTTCTTTTAGTTTTAGTGATAAATTATCTTTTGAAAATTGGCTTTCTACAAGTGCAAATCCTTCTATTAAACGTATCCCAAGAAATACTCTAAAAGCGTACACTTTTAAAATTAGTCCTAGAACAAAACAAGAATTGATTAAAGAATTTTCTAGTTTAAACAAAGAAAGTTTCTTTTGTGTTCCGATATTTGGAGTGATCATTGGCAAAGTTGTTCATATATGGGTATTACTTGTCATTGGATTGATAATAATTGGGACATTCAAAAAGATTGCTAGCATATAGATGTTTTAACGAAACACACACTGTGAAATATTTCACAACTTATTTTTATTATTTTAGAAGAATATGGTCTAACTTCTAAAGTTTTTTCAATTTCTTTTGATAATGCTAGTGCAAATACCTCTAGTATTAGTGAACTTATTGATATATGTAAACCATCAATAGGTGGAAGATTTTTCATATTAGGTGTACATGTCACATTTTAAATTTGTGTGTTCAAGATAGACTTAAAAATTTAGGATCACATATTCAACCGATTAGGAGTGCAATTCATGATTTATGGACACAGCCTCAAGTTATGAAAGACTGGTGAAACTTTTGTAAAATAAGTGGTATGAAGCCGAAACGGTTTGCGTGGCGTTCCAACTCGTTGGAATTCTACTTATAAATTGTTGTTATCTACTTTTGAATATAAAGATTTATTATGTATGTTTTTCATCAACATGTTCAATCACGTGATATTTATTTGTTTTCAAATCAATGGAATATATGCACTAGTATTTGTGAAATTCTAAAAGTTTTTAGTGATGCTAGTGACCAATTATCGTGTTTATTATCCAACTTCACATTTAGTTTTAACACATTGTTGTAATATTGTATTTTTAATGAACATATTCAATCAAATGATACTTATTTATCTCAATGTATTTATGTAATGAAAGAAAAATGGGAAAAATATTTCTTAAACATTCTGAAATAATTTTATGTGCTTTTGTTTTAGAGCAAAGACTTAACTTAGATGGTTTGCAAGATATGTTATTATATTATGAATCTTTAAGTCCTATTACCAAAGCTGCTTCCTAATATTCCTTTGATTTTATTTAATATTAAAACACATTTACATGATATTTATAATGAATATAACATTAAATATGGTGAACAAATTATTGGATGAAACACATCAATCCACTACAACTAGTATTATTACTTCTAAACTCACTAAAGCACAATTGTTATTAAGGCAACGGACTAAACGTCCACGAGGATCCTCAAGTTCCGAATTATTGACCACTTCTTTTGATTTTAGTGATGCGGATGAAGAAAGCTTCGACATTCTAAAATGGCGCATGAAGAACTCTATTTCAATCTTATCTATAATGGCAAAAGAAATTCTAGCTTGTCCATAACAACTTTAGCATCGGAGAAATACATTGGACGAGAGGCGTTCTAGTTTAAAGTAGGAAAATTTGGAGCCTTGATGTTTACTCGATGATTTGGTCAAAACAAGTCGAACCAACGTATTAAAAGTGACGAAGAAGATCAAGACGAAACAGAAGGAACATCCGGAACTACGACGACGGGAGGAAATACCGAATACGACTGAAATGTATTTGATTTTTTTATTGTAATAGATTTTTTTATTTAAGTCTAAGATGTAATATATTTTGTATTGAGATAATGAAATATTTGATAGAGTTTTTATAAGTTTAATTGTGAATTTTTTTTATTTTAATTATTTACATCATTTTTTATTTTTTTATTTATTTAACTAAGACGACGATTAACCGGATCGGACCCGGACCGGACCGACCGGACTTGACTGCCGAACCGGACCGGACGACCGGGCCGAACCGCGGTTCACGACCCGACCGAACCGCCACGGGCGGGCGGTTAATCGATATTTTTGTCGGACCCGGACCGAGGTTTCGACCGGGCCAAATCAACGGGCAACCTCGCGAGCCACCCACAGGCCTTTGGTCTTGCAGGGAACTTAACATGGTTTTAAAAATAATCCAGAAAGGAGACAACAAGTACAGAGACAATAAAAACATGCACGGATCCAGCCAGTGACAAGGCGCAGCGTTGATGTTAATTTCCCTGCGCTGCGTTCTTCTTGTCTAATTTAATAATATATCAATCATAAAACTGCAGTGTAGATCATTTTAGAAAAGATTTATTCAATAATTTAATTAGCTCTAGAAACATAAAGCAGCCGGAGAAGAAGATCAAAAGGGGTAACTGTTAAAGTTTAAGCGACAAGTCAATCTCGCCGGCAGCCCCATCGGCGCCGTCATCTCCGCCGTCCAAAGACGCACAAAGTGATCCACGCGGTGTCGGGGTTGCCGCACTAGCTATCTCCATGGCTTTGCAGTTCTTTCGATCTGGCTGTTCGAGCACGCGTTGCAGGGGAATTCCGTCGCCGTGGAGATCCAGCCGGCGCTTGGCGAGGCTCCGCTCCATCTTGTGCGCGTTCTGGTGGCCGCCAAGCGCTTGCGAGGTGGAGAACTTGCGGTTGCAGTAGTGGCAGGTGAAGAATCCAGGCGGATCCAGCAGGGTCAACGGCTGAAGACCAAGTTCCAGGTTCAGCTCCTCGTGTTGTTTCCCCTCTACTTCCATGGAGATGATGGTGTGCGTGATCACATAAACCGAGTTACGCCCAATAAATGTATGGACGGTGAGGTGCAAAGTGCGTCGGCACGTGGTATAATTTTGGCCTTGGGGCAGTATTATTTGCCGCAGAAAAGGAAAGATCTTTTGTTGTGAATCCCCTGCTCACCTCCTTCATCATCACGTCAATTCTCGGTCCCCCGCTCTCGCTCTCGCTCTCGTTCTCTTTCCTTTCTCGTTCTCAGGTCCTAATCTTCTCTACGGCAATGGCTCAGAAAAGAGAAAGGAATCGGATGATTGGAGAGAAGAGAACATGTGACTAAACTAGAAAAGTAAAAAATTCTGGCCAACAACAATTCATTGAGCGTATTTCCCCCCACACTAATTTGCCCCTGCACATCCAAACGTGGGATATCAAGGGAACAACTTGCTACCCAGTCTTGTGAGCAGTACTGGAGCTAGCGGAGTTGTTCGTTATAGATCGAGCTCTCAGAAAACTCGCCGGAGGTGTGCTAAGGTATCAGGGCAACATCCTCTCCTTGATTAATTTACTTTTGCTGGATCTCAACTGAGTCCGTGGCTTTAAGAACTGAGCCTATAAGAAAAGCCGAACGAGTAACTAGTAGTATCCCCATGTTTGATTTGTAATTGCTTGTCTAAACATATATGCTACATAAAGGTCCATAAGCAGTTTTGAGGAGACACAACTGTTCTGGTTCGTATTAGAGACATACTTGTAAAAACGGAGGAAATATAACCGGCTAGTAATTTCACACCGCGAGTGAGGGTCTTCTTGCACCTCTTGATCCACCACCCTTACGAAAACAGGCTAAGTTGTGTCTCTTCCAAGTTCCAACCAAGAACTCCTGGTTCATTCACACTTGACCAAGAGACGAGATACCTACCAGAAGATGGTGTATCTATCCCTAAAGAACTGCCAAAGAATAAAAAGTTTATAGATTGCTCTATTCGACCAAATTAAATGGGATGGGTTATGGGTATAAAAAAACTGAAAGCAAAGTATATGGAGTTCCTCCCATTCATAAGTGATCTTAATGCATCGCATAAATCTTTATCTGTTTCATCAAAGCTTTTATAGTGCTAAATTCGAAAAGTACAGCGTACGAATAAATTGCATCACAATAAATAGACTATAATTTTATGTAGTTATTTACTATGCTCATATATATTAATGTATTATTACCATCACATAATTACAATATTAGAACATTGTCTCCCTGTACGTGAGTACGTCTTTGATCTTTTTGGTGTTAAGCTGAAAGTCCAAGTAATGAATTAGTAAGCTTGGAAGTGAACGTCCAACAAACTATTCTCTCTAAAGTTTGTCGCCAACCAAATAGGAGAAGAATGACTTTTGCAAATTAAATGGCAGGTGATCAAATAAGGAGAATGCTGAAAGCTAAGTACAATCCTGTGCAAAGCATTGGAAGGAGGATATATAAAGAGTTACGGACATTGATGATTGCCCTGCCCTACCTCACTCAACGACCACAAGAAAACTTAAATTCCCACCTGGTTGTTAACCACTGCGACCCTTTTGCTTCGAGAAGAACACAAACCCAAGAGATTCATCTACCAGGGAAGCGTACAAGAGCAAGGAGCTGACACTACCAAAAAAAACATAAAATACTGACGGAAAATTCGGTCGCTAACATGAATTAGCGACCGTTTTAACGACCAACAAATTCAGTTGCTAATTAACTGGTCGCTAATTTTAACGACCGAATAGATATTCGGTCGCTAAATTAGCGACCGAATATCTATTCGGTCGCTAATTAGTGACCGAATAGCGATTCGGTCACTAAATGAGCGACCGAATCGTTATTCGGTCGCTAGGATTAGCGACCGAATTGGTATTCGGTTGCTAAATTAGAAAAAATTATAATACAATGAAATCTAATAAAAAATAAATCTGTAAACAATTTATAACTTCATTCATAATAAAAATTTTATATCAACACCAATAAATTTAATACACTATTAAAATATCAAAAATAATTATATTCAAATTTTAGATTTCACAATACAAAATAAAATACATTTCAAACAAATACAAAATAGAGTTATGTTTACACAATTTTACTTCCTCAAGAAGCCTAATATAATGAACAACAATGGATAGTAAATCTTCTTGGCAATTGATATTGTATGTTTTTCTAATTTCCACTCTTCTTTTAGAAAAATAATTTTTATCTCTTGCAAAGACAAAAATAATACATATAAGACAAAAAATATATAATTGTGAATTAATGACATATATATATATATATATATATATATATATAATAATGAGCAATTGAATGTTAAAAAAATTAACAAATACTATAATTCAATTTGTCTCTTACTGTCATATCTATGCTCTTTTTTTTTTTAATTTTATTCCTTTTCTTTTTTCACTTTAATATGATAAAGGGTTGTCTTTATCTTCTAGCTAAAGTTCTAACGATAATTTACCAAACACAGTTCTTAAAGTTCGGAATTGTCCAAAAAACGTAACATGGTTTCAGATTTACCAAATCATACACCTAATTCCCCTTTTACCCCTCCCGCCAAACAGACCTGCAATTTAATGATGAGAGAGAATTTTCATGCATCCGAGCTACTACTGGAAATTCCGAACCATCTAAACGTGGTGCTGAGAATTCAAATCCCAGCACCACTTTTTTTTATCTGATTTCTAATTTATATCGGTCTGATTTCTGAAATATTACTGTGAATACCTAATAAAACCTTGAATATCAGAAATTTTGGCCACGAATACACAGAGGGACACTACTCAAACTCAATGGACTTGGATTGGATCGAAAAAGAGGTGAATAAGACCATCAATGAGTTTTGACCGAAACCCATTGATGGACTTAGAGGAGTCCAAATTTCGAAATCTTGACATAGACTGAAAGATCTTACAACATGAATTTTTGATATGTCGAGGAAACTTAGTTTTAATCCTCCTATCTCCCAATTTTAACTTGTGTCGAAAAAAAATGGTACTAAAAGTTGAGAAACTAGTGGAAGATAGGAATTGAATTTGGATTAAAATTCCCAAAGACCACTGGTGTCGGATCCTCGCAACATGTGGTGCTGGGAATTCCAATCCCAAAGACTACGAGTAGTCTTTGAAATTTCAATTCTGAAGATCACAGTGCCGAAATTGTGAATTCTAGCACCACAGCGGTGTTATAATCCAAAGACCACCAGCTGTGTCAATTCAATCCCAGCACCACACGAAGTCTGAATTCCAATTTCAGCACCACAGGGGTGCTGAAAATTCCAATTTCAGCACCACAGTGGTACTGGAATTCGCAATTTCAACAACTCTGTGGTGATGAATATATTTTTCATCATTCTTGCTCTTCCCATGGGCTGTCTTTTTTGGCATCATCCTTCTCCTGATCTACGGAAATCTTAAATTATATTGAAAGGGTGTCATGCTCGTGGACATAGCACTGTGTGTCTTTGCCTGCTTCTGAAAGGCAATTGCTGCGCATGTATAAAGGCTGGGACATCATTTGAGAAGAAGCCACATTCTGAATAAATCAATTTGACGATGCTTGCCAATTGGAGAAAAGATAATTGATTGTGGCTTTAACCATTAGTATTTGAAAGTCTTACTGATGTGGACCACCGGTGTCGAATTATTTGGAATTGCGAATTCCAGCACCACTACCACTATCTTCCACCAGTTTCTCAACTTCCAGTACCATTTTTTTCGACATAAGTTAAAATTGAGAGATAGGAGGATTAAAACTAAGTTTCCTCGACATATCAAAAATTCATGTTGCGAAATTTGGACTCCTCTAAGTCTATCAATGAGTTTCTGTCAAAACCCATTGATGGTCTTATTCACCTCTTTTTCGATCCAATCCAAGTCCATTGAGTTTGAGTAGTGTCCCTCTGTGTATTCGTGGCCAAAATTTCTGATATTCAAGGTTTTATTAGGTATTCACAGTAATATTTCAGAAATCAGACCGATATAAATTAGAAATCAGATAAAAAAAAAGGTGGTGCTGGGATTTGAATTCCCAGCACTACGTTTAGGTGGTTCGGAATTTCCAGTAGTGGCTCAGATGTATGAAAATTCTCTCTCATCATTAAATTGCAGGTCAGTTTGGCGAGAGGGATAAAAGAGGAATTAGGTACACGATTTGATAAATCTGAAACTATGTTACGCTTTTTGGACAATTCTGAACTTTAAAAGCTGCGTTTGATAACTTACCGAAGTTCATTCGTTGAATCTTCAAATAGAAGACAAAAAGGGTTTACAGAGTTGCATGTGGATATGGAAAAAATGACCTGGATTTCCTGGTGAGTTGGACACAGTACACAAAATGACTTAAGATTAAAGTAGAGGATTTTAAATATTTTGTCCATTTTATAAACATTTAGGCATGCAATGCAGGGGCAATTAGTAGCTTCTTATTCCACTCCTCTAAAGCATAAGCAACTAGTCATCTCAGGCATGTCCAGAAAGCAAAAATCGTGTCAAGGTCCAATTAATTAACTAATCTTAGTTCTAGCTACTGATCACACCCACTCACAAAAGTAGTAAGTCAGGGAAATTTAGGGTGATTATTATATGAGGCCTAAACAGTATCATGTTTATACTACCATAATATAATTAAGAGACAAACGAAAGAGACAAATGAACCAACCTCTTCACGCAATATGGTCAGTGCCTCCCTTACATATGGAACAAACTCGTATGGATCAAACTCTTTTCCTTTCACAATGTCCAATGGTATATGCATTCCAGGAAGAAGCGTAAGGATGTCAGAAAACAAGATAACCTACAAGAATGACAATCATAAATAGGTTTGGTGAGAAACTCAAGATGCAAAGATGTGATCATCCAAGAATGAAAATTCAGCTGAAAGATGTTTCATTTATTTGCAGCCATCTATACAGCCATGTTCATGGCAATGTCTTCAGAAATATTAAAAGCAATAGCATGATATTCATGGTTTCCAATAAAACATTGATAATATGATAATGTGTTTGTCTAGGAATCATCAAGTAAAATCATTATCCATGATTTATAATTTCAAGCCGTATTCACACTTTGATTTGTAACTGGAATAATAGGATTTGTCATAAAAATTAACAAAGAATGTCAGCTTCATTACCTGTATAGTTGCCAGCAGCGATGAATCAATATTGTCAAGGACCAAAATTAACAAAGAATGCTAGCTATGATCAAGTGGTGAAGTATCAACATCAATCATTTAAATGAATATAATATAAATGCTTACCATATCACCGATACATCTGAGCATACTATGGTTATCGCCATATGATCTGTCATAAAAAATATCTATAAAATATTATATAAGGTTCAAATATAATCAACAATTAACTACGATAATTCATTATCCATGAATAACAAATAGTCTTACAATTTAATTATCATCGAGTCATTAATATTAATAGTGTCCAAGTCAGAATCACTAAACTCAAGCTCCTCGCTGCTAGAAATATATCCATCATCTAATTCCTCGTAATTAAGATTTACATCCACAAGTAACTGAGGTATCAATTGAATTTGTGAATCAATTGAATGTCTTTCCACCTCTTCATTTTGAAATGCTTCATGATTTTGAGTACTCCGTATAGTGTTAGGCATTTCTATGGTAGATCGAGACTTTATCTGACAAACCGCTAGCCACTCATTAGATCTTCTCTTCGTCGGGTATGCAGTATAAAAAACCTGACTTGCTTGTACCGCAAAAATGAAAGGTTCAAATTTCTTGAACTTTTTTGTTGCATTAACTTCAACTAAATTATAGTTGGAATGTACTGCAGTTCCAGATTCTTGAGTCGGATCATACCATAAACATTTGAACATCACTAATCTTTTTATGGGTAAAGCAGGATATTCCACCTCAATAATTTCGTCGAGTATACTATAATAATCAAATTGAGAACTAGTGTTATTGTTAGATCCTTTTACACAAACACCTGAATTATACGTTATGGCATTTGAATCACGGTGTGCCACATGAAATTTGAATCCATTAACATAGTAACCAGAGTAAACTCTTATATTATGCAGAGGTCCTGCTGCAAGATCCTTTATCATTTGATCATGCACATTTGATTGTCGGTCCTTCACCTGATAAAAGTAGTTGTCAATTAATGTATCGAGTATAAAATACAAAATTAAAATTAAATAAATTATCTAACTTACGTAGTTTGCAAACCATGATGCAAATTCCGTTTCTAATTTTTTCTCCACCTCACTACCTTGTATCATTGGATTTTGAAGGTGTAGCTCTTGTTCATACAAACTAACAAGGAATCAAATTTAATTAAGGATGGTATAAACAATTAAACTAAGATGATAACTAACTGTATTTAGAAAATAACTCACTTTATATAAGGTTTGACCTCCTCACAGTTAAGAAGTATATACGTGGTTGCTGCATGGTATTCTTTTAGATCTAACCATCTACAGACAAAGCCGCCAATTGGCCTACCAAGAAATTTGAATATAGAAAGCATCCCCGGATCTAACGGTTGAGTATCATCAAAGTTTCGAGGACACTTGCGATGTCTGGTTTTAATGTTGTCAGCAAAGTAATATGCACAAAAGAAAGATGCTTCTTCAACCAAATAAGCATTAGATATTGATCCCTCTACTCTTGCTTTGTTACGCACATTATTCTTTAATTTCTTCAAAAAACGTTCAAATGGATACATCCATCTATACTGCACATAACCAGCTAGTAATGCCTCATAAGCTAAATGAACAGGTAGATGTTCCATTGAATAAAAAAAACTAGGTGGAAAAATACGCTCAAGTTTACAGAGTATAAGAGGTATATTACTTTCTAACTAAAGCATTTCACCTCTGGTAATAACCCTTGATGTCAAATCTCTGAAAAACATGCTCAATTCTGTAAGTGCTTGCCAAATATTAATAGGAAGTAGGTCATGAAAAGCTATTGGAATAAGTCTTTGCATTAACACATGACAATCATGACTTTTCATTCCAAACATCTTTAATTTGGTGATATCAACGCATCGAGCCATATTCGAAGCATACCCATCAGGAAACCTGATTTCTTTCAACCAACTACATAGTAACTGCTTACTTTCTTTGTCAAGTGTATAACAAGCCTTTGGAAATTGATAGGTTGTTTCATTCTGATGCAACTCGGGTCTACTAACTAATTCTTTCAATTCCTCATGAGATTTTACCGTGTCTTTAGTTTTTCCTAGAACATTCATCACAATATTGAAAATATTATCAAAAAAGTTTTTCTCAACATGCATCACATCAATATTATGTCGAATGAGCAAATGCTTCCAATATGGCAATTCCCAGAATATGCTCTGTTTCTTCCAACCACATTTGCACACCCTAACAATGTGTTTATTTATATCATCATAATCAAGCTCAGTAACTGCTGCAAATCCATAGTTATCTATTTCTTGAATGATCTCTTCCCCTGACTTGACAATTGGTGGAAGTTTTGTGACAACTACATTCTTTAGGAAATCTTTTTTATTTCTTCTGAAAGGGTGCCCAATAGGTAAGAATTTACGATGATTATCAAACCAAGATATTTTTCCACTGCAAGGTAATGTATATGCATCAGACTCATGCATGCAATGCGGGCATGCTAACTTACCAGCTGTGCTCCATCCTGACAACATTGAGTATGCCAGAAAATCACTAATCGTCCATAATAAAGCAGCATGCAAGATGAAATTAGTTTTACTTGCAATATCATAAGTCTCTGACCCTACATTCCATAACTCTTTCAACTCAAAAATCAGAGGTTGCAAAAAAATATCTATCTTGTCTTTCGGGTTCTTTGGACCTGGAATAAGCACAGTAAGAAATATATATTCGTCTTTCATGCATATCCATGGTGGTAAGTTATATGGTGTTAATATGACAGGCCATGATGAATATTGTTGTCCTGATTGGCCAAATGGTTGAAATCCATCGGTTGAAAGCCCTAACCTGACATTACATGGATCCATTGCAAAAAAAGGGAATTTTGTATCAAGATGTTTCCATGTAGTGGAGTCAGAAGGATGACACATTATATCTCCTTCGTGTGCATGCTCATGATGCCACCTCATGTGACTTGCAGTTGCAGTAGATGCATACAAGCGTTGAAGTCTAGGGGTTAATGGGAAGTAATACATAACTTTCCATGCTATGTTCTTTGGCTTTTTCCTTGATATACGACTACGGTGCCTATATCGAGGATGATGACACATTTTGCATTCAGTAAGTTCGGCATCATCATTCCAAAAGATCATGCAGTTGTTTATGCAACAATCTATTTTTTCCACAGGCAAACCTAATCCCCTAATTAATTTCTTTGTACTGTAGAAACTATCAGTCATTATGTTATCAGCAGGGAGTAACTCTGACATCAACTGACAAATGTCATCATAACAGCGTTCTGAGAAATGATGTTCTGCCTTAATGTTCAATAGTCTTGCAATAGCTGATAGTTGAGAATGACCTGAGGGATTACCCTCCCATACTTCTTTTTTACTGTCCTTTAACATGTCATATAGTTTTTGAATAACTGGTGTTGGTATTTCATCCATGTTAGAATGACCAAGTGCATTTATTGCGTCGTGAACCATTGATTGCATACCAATGTCATTTGATGGTTCGTCTGTAGTAATAGGGGCAGATGAAGATGCACCACCATGTCCAATTGCCTCATACAAATAAGGTTCACCATGACAATACCAATTATAATAATTTGGAACAAAACCATATTTACCCAAATGTACTTTCACAGTTATCTCAACACGAAAAGTTGTATTTCTACATTTGCGTTGAGAACATGGACAACGTAGTTTATCACCATCCATACAATTTGGATGACACTTAGCGAAATTGACAAACTCTTCAACTTTATCACAATATTCTTCAGTTATAAACCCATTTACTAGCCTATTGTACATCCAAGAAGATTTATCCATGTTCATTATAACCTAAATAAGAATAAAATTTCAATATTACCAAAAGTGTATGGTGTTTCTAATAACAAAAGCGTGTTACCAAATTAACTAAATAAGACACTAACTTTGGAATTAAATTAATTAACTGAAGAAAATATTTCGCAGGAGAAAATTTGAAAATACCTATTGCTCAAAAGAAATTATACAAAATTTTAAAGAATCTTGTATAATTCTTCGTCAAAGCTCCTGTAATCCTAAAACGGTACAAAAACTAAGAAGTTCGTTGTCGCACCTCACTGTCGTGGCGACTTCCCTTCGGAGGCACTGCAAGGGCGCCTCGCTCGTTGTTGTAGGTAAGACCGACGAAGTTAATTGCTACGAAAATGAACAGGAGTAAGAGAAGCACCGGATTAGTGGAGGCTGCAAGAATTAGGAATTTGACGGCTTCGCTTTGGAGTTAGGGTTAAGGGATGCAGTTCGGGAGGAAGAATGGAGATAGGCTGTAAAAATAAGTGAAATCAGTGACGGAATGATTAAATCCGTCGCTGATCTGCGACGGATCGATGGATCCGTCACTGATCTGCGACGGATCGATGGAACCGTCGCTGATCAGCGACGAATCGATCACATCCGTCGCTGAATAGCGATGGATCGATCACATCCGTCGTTGATCCCCTTTTCACGGTAAGTTTCTTTAACTTTTCACTTTACCCTTTTCACTTTTACTTTCCCCTTTTCACAGTAGCGGCGCTGCTCCCCTTCGGCTGCGGACGGAAATTCACTGCTCCCCTTCGGCCGTTGGAAATTCGTTGCTCCCCTTTTCACGGTAAGTCCTCTTCTTTAAGAAATCGGTTGCGGACGGAAAGAAGATGTGTCGCTGCCGCGTCGGGAAGAAGACGTGCGCGACAGACGTAACTGCCAGCCGCGGCAGATCTGGCGGCACGGCCGACAGCGGCGACCGGACGCGCAATGCCGTCGATCGGCCCGACCGCGCAGCGGCACGGCCGGATCTGTGGCAACGACCGTCGTGGCGAGCCAGCGGCTGCGTGCCGCGACACGACGCGTCCGCGGCGAGCCGCGGCGAATGCGGCGACGGCGACGCCGGCGCCAGCAGCGGCGGCGGCGTGGCGGCGATAAGCAGCGGCAGCGCGGCGACGACGCTGCCGGCAGCGGCTTCGCGGCAAATGAAAGCGGCGGCGGCCAGCGGCGATCGCGGCTAAGCGGCCGACAGCGGCCAGCGCGGCAGCGGCCAGCGACGGCGGCAGGCGCGGCGGCAACGACGACCAAAATGAAGCGGCGCAGCGGCGGCGGCGACGGCGATAACGACGATGCGGTGATTATTGGCTATGATTGTGATTAGTGTAAGATTAAATTGTATGTTTTAAAACTGATTTATAACATACAACAGTTTGCTGATAATATTTATGAGTTTTGTAGATAATATAATGGCAGATCAGACATCGACACATAATAGTCAAATAATGCTTCGAATTATTGGCAATAAGTAAGTTGTTTAATTTATGTTATTAAAACTTCTTTGTCATATAATTTAGTCCAAATCAACAAGTGATTTTTTCTTGTAGATTTACTTCAAATGGGCATGGTGTATTGGTATATATTACTGATAAATTTAAAGAACGACAATGCAGTGCTGGTTATACATGGAAACATGTAGATTTTGAAATGAAAGGGTTCTATTATAAAGAGTTTCTGATAAATATTGAATTTATTTTTTATATCAGATAATATATCCTTATACTAATTTTCAACAAACTATTACTTGTTACAGAAAAAATATATTTGGGAGCCGGGTCATGAGATTGAATTTAAAGCAATATGGAACTTGTATTGCCAAAAACAATAAAAGGATCTATTATATAGCTGGAGAAAACTTGAATCAAAACCATCACATGTACCAGACGATGTATGGAATTCTTGGCAAACCATTTGGAGTAGAGATGAATGGAAAAAAAATTCAATAATTGCTCGAAATAACAGAAATTCTGAGATTGCTGGCCCAGGTACAGGAGTCTCAAAACATACTTCTGGATCACACTCTAATGTAGAGCATGCAATAGACTTGGTGAGTTTACAAAAAATAGTTATTAGTTTTCCTTTACCCCCAATGAATATTTATATCATGTGTCTATAGATCTTATAATTATGATAGAGAGTAGTAGTTGTCAATATTGAATAATTGCTTCGTTTCAATGATCCTTAATGTTGTTATAATTCCCATGACACTTAATTGTATTATGCAGGAAGAAACTTTACAAAGGCCATCCAATTCATGGGAGTTATTTCGTAGTACACATTTAAGAAAGGATGGCTCATTTGTTGATACTCGATCCAAAATTATAGATGTAAATATCTAAATTTTATTACCTCTTTGATTTAACCATTTATTTGTTGTATTAACTGTTAATTGTATGTTTTTTCATAGGATGATATGAGTGCTAGAATAACACTAGCGTCTCAACCAACTATAGATGGGGGGAGCCACATACTCCATCACATGACGAAATTAATGAAATATATTATGACGTTGTTGGTGGGGCAAAAAAGAACTCTGTCTACGGTCTTGGTTCCCAAGCAAAGGTTATTTTTGATCATCAGATGTGCACATATAAAATTAAGAGTCGTTCAGATTCTTCATCTTCAAGATTTCAAGCATTAGAGGAGGAGAATGCAGCATTAAGAGACCGGGTGACGACATTAGAGCAATCGATGCAATCATTTTTTGAACGTTTTGAGATGTCTCATTCGTTAACGAGTCCTTCTGCTTTTCCAACTCCTCATGGTTTTACTTCCCAGAAGACTCAAGACCCTAGAGCTCCCGATGAGTAGGTCGATTATGAAAACTGTATGTTTGATCATTTTATGGTATCCCATTTGTTGTATTTTGTATTTCCCTCTTGAGAATGCATGTAATGGTACATGATGTGTGAAAATCATGCTATGTTTTCACTACTCCATATACATGCATTCTATCACATTTCATATCCTAAGCATGTATTTTATCATGATTCAGTTAAAGTTTAGCATATTTTGGACGAAGAGAATGCTTTTGAGTGTTTTTGTGTTAACAGGGCGAAGAAACAGGCGTATCAAAACAACACAGGCGTGTTAGAAATCAACATGCCCGTGCCATGAGAGCCAGCAGCCGACACGCCCTGGCTCACGGATCAACATGCCCGTGTCATGAGAGCCAGCAGCCGACACGCCCTGGCTCACCGATCAACATGCCCGTGTCATGAGAGCCAGCAGCCGACACGCCCCAGTTTGGCTTCGACACGCCCTGGTTCAAGCGCAACACACTCGGTGGGAAATGCGCGACACGCCGGTCTCCCTGTGGCACGCGTGTCGGCGTGTTCTGATTCCTTTCCTTTTATGCGAGCAATCGGGATCTTCGCGTTGAAATCAGAGGGAAATCTATTGCCTTAATTGAAGAGGAGGCCAAAGCTATAAAAGAGAAGAGATTCTAACCCTAAAGGAGGGCGGCGGGTGGTCAGAGATCGACGACAGAAGAAGATAAAGAGGAGTCGGCAGAAGAAGGATATGGCACCCAGTATCGTAATTTCTTTCTAGTAATTTTGTCGACTCATGGAGTAGTATCCTGTAATCTTAGGATGGGGGAGTAGCCCTTGACAATTTATGACGGATGATATAATCTATACTACCTGAACTATTGTTTATTTTGATCTGGTTCTTTTGGATTCTTATTGATAAATCTAAGGAGCAGAGGGGAAGTACCTAACAGTGAACCCGAGTTCCCGAAAGCCAGAACCAACTAGGGAATAACTCCTACTAGTAGCGGTAGTGTATCTATGAGGGCTTGCGGGGGTCTCGTGATAGGTCTCCTTAGCTGATTATGGTCCCGTGTGCAAACCTACCGTGAAGAGGAAATTTGACTCTAGAGGAACTCTCATGAACTTAATGGATCTATCAAATCCAGTTTTTACCAAGTAACGGAGGTAAGACATAGGGAGGTTTGTGGGGGTCTCGTGACAGGTCCTCTTAGCTGATTATGATCCCCTATGCTCGAACATCGTGACAGGTAAATTGAGTTTGTAGGCATGCTTAACGAGACTTTAAAGGGCCGTTGATTTACCTTAGGATAGGTTCCATCAAAACAACTCTAATAAGGGTAGGAAAGAATTAAATCACCTTATAAATCGTCGACGTGGTGAAACCCATATCCCGAGATTCTCCTCAACTCTTGACTTTAGCTCTCTTCATTCATCGCTGTTCTTGACTTCTCGTGTTCTTCGCTTAAACCACAAATTGATCGACTAGATAACTTGGTATCACGTAATTGACCCAATCTCGTGGATCGATATTTTTATTACTTGACGGCACAACCGCACTTGCAAAAATAATACATCAAGTTTTTGGCGCTTGTCGATTGGCACTCAATATTGAATTGAGCGTGATTTAGTTAATCTAGATTGCTTCGCTTTTTTCTTATCTTTCTTTTGTCTATTCCGAATTCCTATTTTGGGAGCCTCTCTGTCGTTGCATGCACATATTTAATAGGAAATCATCGATATTGATCCCGAGATAGAGAGAACGCTTCCTTGCTAGAAGAAGATTTCAAAGAATGACAGAAGAAAATCTGACCTCCAACATGGCGATCGTAATGAGAATAAACCTCTAAGGGATTATGCAAGACCTAGTACAAGGATTGAGATCGAGTATTAGAAGACCCCTATTGAAGCTTAACAATTTTGAATTAAAACCGGCTCTACTATCCATGGTCCAACAGCATCAATTCGGAGGAGCACTCACTGAAGATCTAAATCTACACTTGGAAGTATTTTTGGAATTTTACGAAACTTTAAAACTGAATGGAGCCTCAGCTGATGCTATTAGACTGCGCTTGTTTCCTTTCTCATTGCGGGACAAAGCTAGAGCTTGGCTACACTCTCTTCCAGCAGATTGTATAACTACCTGGGATCAGCTGGAGCAAAGATTCTTAGACAAGTATTTTCCACCCAGCAAAACTGCAAGTCTTCGTTATCAAATCACGAATTTTGCGCAAAAGGATGGAGAAACATTATTTGAAGCCTGGGACAGATTTAAGGGATTACTACAGCAATGCCCTCATCATGGGCTAGAGAAGTGGCTCATTGTTCATACTTTCTACAATGGAATCTCGTATGCTACTAAAGTTTCTCTTGATTCTGCTGCAAGAGGAGCTCTTATGAACAAAACATTGGATGAAGCTTTTGAGATCATCGAGAATGTGGCAATGAATTCTCACCAATGGGCTACAGAACGAGGATATCAAACTAAAATGCCAGGTAAGTTTGAGGTAAGTACCATTGATCTACTCAGTGCAAAAGTCGATGCGTTAACTCAAAAGCTCGAACATTTTAATGTATCAGCTGTAAACTCATCTAATGTCACTTGCGAGATCTGTGGTGTAACAGGACATGTAGCGATGAATTGCCAAATCCTACACGCACCATCTGAAGGAGCTGGGGTTGAGCAAGTGGATGCGCTAAATAATTTTAATCAGAAGCCTAATGGTGGCAACCCTTACTCAAACACGCATACATCCGGTTAGAGGAATCATCCCAACTTTTCGTATAGAGCCAACCAAAATTCTTCTGGACAGAATAACTTTGGAGCACCTTCGGGATTTCAGCCAGGACCCAAGTCGAGCTTAGAAAAGATGATGGAAAATTTTATTACGTGTCAGGGGAAGATAAATGATGAATTTCGGCAGCATATTGTAGAATCAAATAGGCAACATCAAAATAATACCGAGGCAATCAAGCAATTGGGAAGCAAGGTTGATAATTTGACTAATCACACAAGAATGCTGGAAAATCAAATTTCCCAAATTGCCAGCTCAGCATCAAGGACGCCCGGCAGATTTCCTGGAAATTCAGAAGTAAACCCAGCCGAGCATTGTAATTCTATAAGTTTGAGAAGTGGAAGGATTTTAGAAGGAGACAGAGCTAAACAAGCAGCCTCTGACACGAGCGTGTCAGAGTTGGAAGAAGACAGCACGCCTGGGCTGAATAGCAAAGGAAGCCGACAACACACCCTGACCCAGGGCGTGTTGCTCAACACGCATGAGGGAAAGCAGACACACGAGCGCGTGTCAGCCGACACACCCGTGTCGGGTAATTCCAGCAGCCGACACGCCCAGCCTGTGCCGAACGACACAGGCGTGTCGAATAGGGAACCAAGAACATATAAGCCCCCTATCCCGTTCCCTCAAAGGCTGATTAAGGAAAAATTGGATGAACAATTTGGTAAGTTCCTTGAGGTAATTAGGAAGCTATATATCAATATACCTTTTACAGAAGCTCTTCAACAAATGCCCACATACTCCAAGTTCTTGAAGGACATCTTAACAAATAAAAGAAAAGTCGAGGAGCACGTAACAGTGGCTCTTACAGAGGAGTGCAGCGCTTTAATTAAGAACATGGTACCTCCCAAACTAAATGATCCAGGTAGCTTTTCTATACCTTGCATAATTAATGACTCAAATTTTGATAAGGCTTTTTGCGATCTGGGCGCAAGTGTAAATCTGATACCTCTTTCCATATGCAAGAAATTGGATTTGGGAGAAATGAAACTAACTACTATGGCCTTGCAGTTAGCTGATCGCTCCATTAGATATCCTTTGGGAATCTTAGAAGATGTACCAGTGCAGGTGGGAAATTTTATTATTCCTGCAGATTTTGTAGTACTAGACATGGATGAAGACCCATGTATTCCACTCATTTTGGGGAGACCTTTCTTGGCTACTGCAGGAGCAATGATAGATGTCAAGAACCACAAACTCTCACTTGCGTTTGGAAACGACAAAATTGAATTTGACCTTTCAAAAGCTGTTAAACAACCTTCTGTTTTTGATGTTTGTTGTAGGATTGACAGTCTCCAGTCAACAACACTAGAAGGAGCACCAGAACAAACTCATCTTAATAAGCTCGGAGGGGATGTTGAGGATAAAGAGCTGGAGATTTTGCGACTCAACCTCACACCACAGTAGAACTTAAGCCTCTTCCATCCACACTGTGTATGAATTCCTTGGCGAAAACTCTACTTATCCTGTGATCATTAATGCTAATCTAAGCAATGCAGAAACCGAAAAACTGATTGAGGTATTGAAAACACATAAGAATGTCATTGGATACAAGATTGATGATATTAGGGGAATTAGTCCATCGGTTTGCATGCACAGAATTCTACTAGAAGACAATTTTAAAACCTCTATAGAGCATCAAAGAAGGTCAACCCAATGAAAGAGATAGTCAAGAAAGAGGTCATGAAATTGCTAGATGCAGAATTATCTATCCAATATTCGATGGCGAATGGGTAAGTCCACCATGTCAGGCCAAAGAAAGGGGGGGGTAACGGTGATAAGGAATGCTACGAATGAGTTAATCCCCACTAGAACTGTTACGGGATGGAGAATGTGCATTGATTATAGGAAATTGAATAAAGAAACTAGAAAGGACAACTTCCCCATCCCATTTATTGACCAAATGCTAGACCGATTGACAAAACACTCGCATTTCTGTTACTTAGATGGATACTCTGGTTTCTATCAAATCCCTATTTATCCTAATGACCAAGAGAAAACAACTTTCACCTGCCCATATGGTACTTTTGCTTTCAGAAGAATGCCTTTTGGACTATGCAATGCACTGGCCACATTTCAGAGGTGTATGACTTCAATTTTTTCTGACATGATCGAGAATATAATGGAAGTGTTCATGGACGATTTTTCTGTATATGGTGCAGATTTTGATATGTGTTTGTCTAATTTGGTGAAGGTCTTGCAGAGATGCAAGGAAATGAATTTAATGCTTAACTGGGAGAAGTGCCACTTCATGGTGCGAGAAGGCATAGTACTTGGGCACCTAGTCTCACACCGTGGTATCGAGGTGGACATTGCAAAAACTGAAGTGATCAAGAAGTTGCCTCCTCCAACTGATGTCAGGGGAGTGCGTAGTTTCCTAGGACATGCAGGGTTCTACCGACGGTTCATCAAAGACTTCTCAAAAATTTCAAAACCATTAACTAATTTGCTTGCTAAAGATGCTGTGTTTCACTTCGATAATCCTTGTCTTGATGCATTTTCCAGGTTAAAGGAAGCATTAACAACCGCCCAATAATGCAACCTCCAGTTGAGTCTCCTTTGAAATTATGTGTGATGCCGATTTTCTTTGTGGGGGCAGTGTTAGGACAAAGGAAGGATCGCAAGGTGTATGCAATCTACTACGCCAGTAAAACATTGGATGAAGCACAAATGAATTATGCTACCACAGAGAAGGAACTCTTGGCTATAGTATTTGCTTTCGACAAGTTCAGATCTTATATCATAGGGACCAAGGTGATAGTTTACACAGATCATGCAAACCATAAGATATTTGTTTGAGTAAAGGAATCTAAGCCAAGACTTATCCGTGGATACTTCTCCTACAAGAGTTTGACTTAGAAATTCGAGACAAGCAAGGAACGGAGAACGTAGTTGCAGACCATCTATCGAGGCTTCATCTAGAACCAAATGCGGGAGGAGCCGATGATCTTGCTATAAATGACTTCTTTCCGGATGAGCAGCTACTAGCAGCTAGAACAATCAAAGCTCCGTGGTATGCTGATTTTGCCGACTACCTAGCTTATGGATAATACCTTCTCACATGAGTTATCATCGAGGAAGAAGTTCCTTTCGGATGTAAAGCATTATGTGTGGGACGAACCATTCTGTTCGTGCAAGGCGGATGCGATATATCGAAGATGCGATCCAAGAAGAAATTGAGGATATATTGTATCACCGTCATTCTTACGCATATGGAGGTCACACGAGCACAGACAAAGGCTGCAAAGGTTTTGCAAGCAGATTTTATTGGTCATATTTTTAGAGACTCTCGGAATTATGTGACGACTTGTGACCACACAAAGGACCCGGAACATATCAAGGAGACATGAGATGCCTCAAAATTCGATATTGGAAGTCGAATTGTTCGACGTCTGGGAATTGACTATATGGGACCCTTCCTACTTCCTATAAAAATACCTATATACTGTAGCAAGTGGACTATGTGTCTAAATGGGTTGAGGCTCTACCATCCCTCTCTTGTGATGCAAAACAGTCATTAAGCTCTTTAAGAGTATAATATTTCCAAGATTTGGAATACAGAGAGCAGTAATAAGTGATGGAGGCTCACACTTTATCGAAAGGCAATTCGAAAGTCTTCTCAAGAAGTATGGAGTAACCCATAAACTAGCCTCACCCTATCATCCACAAACGAGTGGGCAAGTAGAAGTTTCGAATAGGGAAATCAAGACTATCTTGGAGAAAACAGTATCAAGATCAAGGAAGGATTGGTCTTTAAGACTTGATGATGCTCTATGGGCCTATCGAACTGCCTACAAGACACCCATTGGAATGACTCCGTTTGATTAGTTTATGGAAAACCATGTCATCTTCAGTTGAAATAGAACACAGGCATATTGGGCAATTAAATGGCTTAATTTTGACTCAAGAAAGCCGGAGAGAAAAGAAAATCGCAGCTAAATGAACTTGAAGAACTACGCCTTGATGCTTATGAACATGCAAGGTCTTACAAGGAGAAAAGCGAAGAGGTGGCATGACAAGAACATCATGCGCAGAGAATTCCATCAAGGAGATTTGGTATTACTATTTAACTCGGTCAAACTCTTTCTGGGAAGTCAAATCCGGATGGTGTGGGGCCATATCGAGTTGAAAAGGTTTATCCTCATGGAGCTATTGAAATATCTAGTGAGTCTACGGAATTTTCAAAGTAAATGGTCAAAGACTTAAGAGATACTTCGCAAACAATTCTCATTGAGCTAATTAGAGATGAGGAGGCGGAGCATACTCCTCGAGCCATATCCCCAAAACTAGGGAGTAACGATCTTAAACAAGCGCTTCTTGGGAGGCAACCCATGCTATTTTTGTTTTTTTGTCACTTTACTTTATTTTATTTTATTCTTTATTCTATTTTTATTTTTTTCAGGTTTTCAGGATACGTGCCACTGCGTGCCAAGTTGACACGACCACTTTGTCTTACGACGACGCAGCGTGTTGTTGGTACCAGAAGACAACCTGCAGTGAGAGCGTCTTGACTAGCACGCCTGTCGACACTTCTCTAACTCAAGACGCGCTGGGCTAGAGGCTGCACACACAGGCTAGACTGCGGCACGCGCTGGGGAGCGACGAACACGCCTATGTCGCGCCTAAGCGGGTCGTATTTGCGTAAGAGGAGCTCGACACGCCTATCGCGGATAGCCTTCTAAAGCCGAACCGAGCACGCCCTAACTTTCCACTCACGATCCAAGGTTGAAGCAGCCGCCGTCGGTCTCTCTCTCAAGCAGCCGTTGAGCTAACCTGCTGTCTCTCCATCGCCAACGCCATGAGCAAGCGGGTGAAGACTAGAGGAGGAGCTTCTTCCTCTTCGGCAAGGACAAGGGAAAAGAAAAGCTCGATTTGGGTAAGAACCTCCTCCTCCGACCTCTAGCCATCCATATGGAATTGTTTTTAGAGATGATGTTATGAAGACTAAATTCAGTAAGCTTGAAAAAAGGAAGTTAGTATCTACAAGAACTATAGACTTCTACACGTTGACCACCCTAGGGTTAAGAGATGACATAACTTTGTTAACCAATAGGATAGGATGGACCGAGTTTATCACGCACCATCATCTTACTTACCCGAGCATCACTCTTGAATTCCTTAGCTCCCTATCTGCTGAAATACTGCAAGGAAAGGATTGTGAGGAAGGAAAAATAAAATTTAGATTAATGAACCATGAGTTTATCCTTTCTTTAAGTGATTTTAATACGATATTTGATTTTCCTAACGGAGGGGAGAGGCAAATTCATAGACATTTTATTGACCATCAATTTTGGAGATTAATTTCTAATGACCCTCGCCCCTATGATGCATCTAGGTCCAAATCATTTAACATCCCTAATCCTACTTTTCGTTATCTCCTTAGATTCATGGCTAATACAATCTCGGGAAGATATGATAGTGCAGGAGTGGCTAGGCAGAGTGAGTTACAATTTTTATGGGCCATGTTAAATGAAGTTAATATTGATTCTGGAGCCCATATGGTTAGACATCTAGTTAAGGTTAGTAATAGCCCATCCGGAGTCATAGTCATAGGTGGTATTATCACTAGGATTGCCGTAGCCTTAGGATGTGATTTAGATGACCTTGAATATTGTCCCGCTAGCCCTAGATTGGATTTGGATGCGTGTATAAATATGAAGATGATTGAGGCATGTGACGAGGGATATCGTTTGGTGTTAAGAAATGGAATTAAAATCCTCTTCCAACCCCGAGCGGATAAGCAGCGCATTTCATCCAATTGACTTTTTAGAGATGTCCAGAACCCTCTCCCGCCCCGCCCATGCTCCATCACCCTCCTAGGGAGCCATCTCACATAACCCCGAGCCATCGTGATTCGACTAACCCCCACGATTTCCTCTGACAACGCTTTCGCAGGTACTCTTCTTTTGATTTTTCAGGATTCCGATCATCATTCGAAGCTTTCAGGGTTGAACATACCTCGCACATAGGTATGTGGGATCGGTATGCCCAAGCTACGGAGGAGCACCATTGTATAGTGACACAACATTTGGACAGGGCAGCTGATTTTTACAGGAGAGCTGATGAGTTTTTCATCACGAGTCCGCCGGAAGATGATGATAGATTTCAGAGTCCCGGGAATTTTACCAGGAGCAGCGACGTAGGTGGGCAGAGGAGGATGCTAGTAGTGAAGACGATGACCATTGACCTCCTTGAACTATTTTGTGAGTTTCGATGCACATCCTTTATTGTTTGTTTTATCTCTACTTAGATTTTTAGTTTGGTTACTGCCATCTTGTTGCATCTTTTCTTATATCATAACAAAGGCATTTTTTTCATCTAGTGAAATACAACTGAACATTGGTCGGATCATGATATTCTTTTTTGCCTATTTGATAAGAACCCTATTTCACTTCTAACACGGTCTATAGGTCTGAGGTATCCAAAGAAAAGATTTAAATCCCCCATATCGGACGAGTACTCGATTTTCCATTGGAGACTTACTTGCGCAACTTGGTTACTGGAGAAACACTTTCACTAGAAGTTGTTTAAAAAAAAAGAAAAAAGAAAAAAAAAAGGGGTTACGGGAATTGTTTTCAAGCACCCCTTTGAGACCAAGTAGTTACTGGGGAAACACCTAAAAGGTGCCCCTTTGAGACTAACTAGTTCTTTGAAATGCTCTCTATAATTCCTTTCCTTCTCTCTTCCTGGAAAGTGCTCCTTTGAGACCTTTTGATGATAGGTAAGAATGATCCATGCATTAAGGCAGGTAAGTGCCTCTATGCCGGAAATAAGAATATTCTACGATAGAAGGGATGTCAAGTCAAGATTGGTGTCCAATGACTTTAGTCCACCTTTTCACATGCACTATATAGGGATCTTTCAAACTTGGCAACTAGGAATGATTTGAAAAGATTAAGATCAGATTGTATACCTCTGGATGGTGTCTAGCATTTCCATAATTAAGTTGTCTTTTGGGTTTTCTTTGCTTGAGGACAAGCAAAAGTTTAGGACTAGGGGATTTTGATGTGTGAAAATCATGCTATGTTTTCACTACTCCATATACATGCATTCTATCACATTTCATATCCTAAGCATGTATTTTATCATGATTCAGTTAAAGTTTAGCATATTTTGGACGAAGAGACTGCTTTTGGGTGTTTTTGTGTTAACAGGGCGAAGAAACAGGCGTATCAAAACAACACAGGCGTGTTAGAAATCAACATGCCCGTGCCATGAGAGCCAGCAGCCGACACGCCCTGGCTCACCGATCAACATGCCCGTGTCATGAGAGCCAGCAGCCGACACGCCCTGGCTCACCGATCAACATGCCCGTGTCATGAGCCAGCAGCCGACACGCCCCAGTTTGGCTTCGACACGCCCTGGTTCAAGCGCAACACGCTCGGTGGGAAATGCACGACACGCCAGTGCCCTCATGTGGCACGGGCGTGTTGGCCTGATTCCAAGATTCCTTTTCTGCGAGCAATCAGGATCTTCGTTGGAAATCTGTAGGAAAACTATTGCCTTAATTGAAGAGGAGGCCAAAGCTATAAAAGAGAAGAGATTCTAACCCTAAAGGAGGGCGGCGGGTGGTCAGAGATCGACGACAGAAGAAGATAAAGAGAAGGAGTCGGCAGAAGAAGGATATGGCACCCAGTATCGTAATTTCTTTCTCTAGTAATTCTTGTCAGCCTATGGAGTAGTATCCTGTAATCTTAGGATGGGGGAGTAGCCCTTGACAATTTATGACGGATAATATAATCTATACTACCTGAACTATTGTTTATTTTGATCTGGTTCTTTTGGATTCTTATTGATAAATCTAAGGAGCAGAGGGGAAGTACCTAACAGTGAACCCGAGTTTCCGAAAGCCAGAACCAACTAGGGAATAATTCCTACTAGTAGCGGTAGTGTATCTATGAGGGCTTGCGGGGGTCTCGTGACAGGTCTCCTTAGCTGATTATGGTCCCGTGTGCAAACCTACCGTGAAGAGGAAATTTGACTCTAGAGGAACTCTCATGAACTTAATGGATCTATCAAATCCAGTTTTTACCAAGTAACGGAGGTAAGACATAGGGAGGTTTGCGGGGGTCTCGTGACAGGTCCTCTTAGCTGATTATGATCCCCTATGCTCGAACACCGTGACAGGTAAATTGAGTTTGATAGGTACAGTTAACGTAGACCTCGAAAGGGGCCGTTGATTTACCTTAGGATAGGTTCCATCAAAACAACTCTAATAAGGGTAGGAAAGAATTAAATCACCTTATAAATCGTCGACGTGGTGAAACCCATATCCTGAGATTCTCCTCAACTCTTGACTTTCAGCTCGTTCTTCTCATTCGTCGTTCTTGACTTCTCAGGTTCTTTGCTTAAACCACAATTCGATTGACTAGATAACTTGGTATCACGACCACTCGGTAATTGACCCAATCCCTGTGGGATCGATATTTTTATTACTTGACGACAACCGTGCACTTGTGGAAAATAATACATCAGTACACTACCAGCTATTGTTGTTGGATGATTATCAATTTACAATCTCAGCTATATATTGTTGTTGGATGATACCGTAAGTCGCCAGATCTTGTATTTGTTCATCTATTAGACTCTTAGTTGGTATATTTGTTCATGTAGGTATATGTTTAATTGTGTTAAAACTGTATATGCAATGAATGAAATTAATAGATACGATGTTAATACTAGGTATGCATTGGCACAATGAAGCAGTAGCTTTCACTTGTTCAAAACATTGTTAGAGGTGATGGAATGACTCTGCTTTTCCTCTTAGATCTGAGTTTTTTGGTGTTACCTTTTTTTTTTTAAATTTGGTTGTTGATTCGTTTTGTATTTCGCATTTTATCATGCTCTGCTTTCACTCTGCAAGATTCTCGTTCTTATGTCGATAAAACTGTGTCAAGTTTCTCATCTCACGACGTTTTCGATGTAGTCATGGATTCAGAGGCGGATCTATGCATGGACTAGGGGGGGCCACGACCCCCCCAATCCATGAATTTTAATTAAAAAAATATTTTTTTATAAATTTTTTTATATAGTAATATATTTATTTTTAGTAATATAATTATTATATAAAATATTTTTCTTCCTAAAATTCTATATTTATTTTCTCTCTATAAAAATATTATATAATTAATTACTATATATTTATTTTCTCTTTCCTCCCTCTATTTCTTATTTTTGTCTTCTTCGAAAACCTAAATTTCATCTTTTCAATTGTTTCTAGTGCATCGTAGTCGTCATCTACAATTTCTCTTCGTTCACTGCTCACACGGTGTGACTCACGAGTCTGCCTCTATGCATTGGTCCATCTCCCTGCCAACTCGGTGTTGTAGTTGCATCTTCCACGACCGCCGTCAGCCTCCGCTTCACGTGCACAGTCACATCGTGA
Organism: Wurfbainia villosa; assembly: GCA_025175895.1. Classification (NCBI taxonomy): domain Eukaryota; kingdom Viridiplantae; phylum Streptophyta; class Magnoliopsida; order Zingiberales; family Zingiberaceae; genus Wurfbainia; species Wurfbainia villosa. Next base: position 102,763,618 of record CM045994.1, read on the forward strand.
TTGTAGAAGTTATATCATCGGTGTCACACCACGTTTGCAATCACATGCCACTGTGTTATTAATCGCCATCACTCTTCGCCTGATCACGTACAAAATCCATCGAGGTTAGGTTAATTAAGATTTTATTTAATTAATTTTGAATTTTGATTAATCGAATCATTTGAATTAATTAATTTAGTTGGATTTAAATAATTAATTAGATTTAGATTAATTAAATCTAGAGTTTAATGGATGAATTTAGATTAATTAATCTATTTTAATTGATTAATTGGTTTTAGATTGGTTAATCGTTTTAATTGATTAATTAACTTTAAGATAATTAATTAAATTTTAATTTAATTGATTAATTGGGTTTGATTAATTTATCTGTTTAAGTAATTAATTAGCATTCGATTAATTAATTATTTGAGTTAGATTAATTAAATTTGAATTTAATTGGTTAATTGATTGAGATTAATTAATCATTTTAATTATCTAAGGTTAGATTAATTAAATTTGAGTTTAATTGATTAGTTGAGATTAAATTAATTAATCTGAGTTAGGTTAATTGATTAATTTGATTTTATCTAATTAGTATAATTAAAGTTCATTTAGGCTCAAAAAGTATCAATTAATTAATTGATTAGTTTGGTATAAGTATAATTAAGGTGTCATTAATCCATAAAGTGCTAATTTAATGAAGTAGTTAGATTATTATTTCGATGCAGAAGACTTGTGCATAGATGTTTATTTGAGACAGAATACGGACAAACAAGGATGAGTCATAGTGGCTTTGATTGCTGGTTTTAATAGAGAGGTTAATGTAGTATTCTCTCACGAGCAACATGATTTGGATTAAAATGTTTAATTATCATAGAGGATCTCTTGTGGTTTTTCTTGACATTTCTTTTCTAGTTATCCGATAGTTTTTTTTTCTTTTGGTGTCATCTAAATATTCTTTCGTAGTCTTTTAAATGTTTCTAGCTATGCATGAGATAAGTTCTTTTTTTTTACTCTGCATTACTTTTACTATATTTAATATATTTTTTTTTCATCCATGACGATTCTAATTTAAGCATCGGAGGGTCACCACTGAGTAGGCCAGCAATTATTTAATACATGTTAATTTTTTAGAATATTTACTGATACGGTCGAAGAGAATCCCTCCTCGATGACACAAAATCAAAGAGCGAAAAATTTAAATTGTATTACGGCCCCTCCAAATCTAAAATCCTGGATCCACCCCTGCATGGATTCGTTTCCGGCTGGGCTTCCAGCCGATTTCATGTAATTCTGGAATTCCCTTTGCTCGGGCAATAAATCACTTGTCTGGATTGTGCGGCCTCTTTGGCTCATGATTTTTTTTTTTGCACAAAAGTCAATATTAACTTTGAGAATTATTTCTGCGCAATTAATTAAGAACGAAGTGACAAAATATCTCACGCAGGTCGTCTTTATTGGATCGGTTTTGAGTTTTCTGAAACTTTGAATCACTACAACAGAAAGCCAAAAAAAAATGACGGAATTAGCGACCGATTTAAATTCCATCGCTAATTAATGACCAATTAGCGACCGAAATCTAAATCCGTCATTAATTAGAGTCGGAATTGGTTTTCGGTCATAACGGTCGCTAAAATAGCGACCGAAAACTTATTCGGTCGCTAAAATTAGCGACCGAATTTGAAATCAGTCGTTAATTAGCGACCGAAAGTTTATTCGGTCGCTAATTAGCGACCGAATAAATATCGGTCGATAAATTAGTGACCGATATTAATTCGGTCGGTAATTACCGACCAAATTTATTATTCGGTCGGTAATTAGCGACCGATTTCAAATTCGGTCACTAATTACCGACCGAATAAATTTTCGGTCGCTAATTAGCGACCGATATTAATTCGGTCGGTAATTAACGACCGAAAACCAATTCCGACTCTAATTAGCGACGGATTTAGATTTCGGTCGCTAATTGGTCATTAATTAGCGACGGAATTTAAATCCATCGCTAATTCCGTCATTATTTTGCCTTTCTGTTGTAGTGTGAATGATTCCTTTGTTGGCTCAGGATATGTTGATAGTGCACCTAAAAACACACACACACTAATATGCAAGAGGAATTAAAGCGAGAAGGAAATAACTTCTTGAACGCTTTATTACAACGATTGATACTCAAATACACACCTCTAGAACTCTTTAAATAAATCACAAAGTATGACTAATTCCACTAATTAATCCCACGGAAAAAGGAAAATTTATCCCAATTAATCCTATGGAAAAGGAAAAACTTATCCCAATTAATCCTACGGAAAAGGAAAAACTTATCCCGATTAATCCTATGAAAAAGAAAAATTTATCACAATTAATGCAGGAAAAAAAACGTGACAAAAAAAATGTGACCACTATTTATCATGTCCGGATTATTTGCTCACACTGCCCCTCCTAATCCTGACATGGTTCTAAATCACGGACGCTGAGTAGTTGTCGCATGACAGCTAACTTCACTCTTGACAATGCTCTAGTTAAAACGTTGGCTCGCTGTTCTCCGGTATTAATGAACTCAACCACAATCTGTCCCTTCTCAACACATTCTCTAATAAAATGAAACTTTGTATCTATATGCTTGCTTCTACCATGGAATACCGGATTCTTCATGAGAGCTATAGTAGATTTGTTGTCAACAGACAAAATTACCGGCTTTGTCTTTACACCAGTTAATTTGCCAACAAGGCTCCTTAATCACAAAGCATGACAGACTGCAGTTGTGGTTGCCATGAATTCTGCCTCACAAGATGAAAATGCTACTGTCTTTTGTTTCTGTGAATTCCAGGACACCAAACTTTCATTAAAATAGAAAGTCATTCCACTTATGCTTTTCCTTCAATCGAGATCGCCAGCTAAATCACTGTCCGAGTAGCCGAATACACCAACTTCCTAGGGTCCCTTTATGTAAACAAGTCCAAAGTGGATTGTACCTTTCAAATACCTGAAAATCTGTTTGACCACCTTTTGAGGCATGATTGTAGGCCTCTCCATGTATCTACTCGCCATTCCGACAGAATATGACAAGTCCGACCATGTGTGTAGCAAATATCTCAGACAACCAATGAGGAGCCTATACTCCATGGCGTGCACTGGAGTCCCTTCCAAGTGTTTTTGCAGCTGTGTCTTGGGTTCCATTGGATGTTTTATGGCATTACAATCTGTCATCTTGAACTGAGATAGAATTTTCTTGGCATAAGCTAATTGTTTAAGTAAACTTCGGCTCTTCTGTTGCTTCACTTCAATCCCTAAGTAGTAGGAGAGAAGACCCAAATCACTCATCTCAAATTCTGTCATCATTTGTTGTTTGAACTTGTTGATTTTTTCTGTGCTACTTCCTGTCACGATGAGATCATCGACATACACTCCAACAAGTATATTTGCTTCTTCTTTACCTCTTGTATATACTGCATGTTCTTGAGTACATTTCTTGAAACCAAGCTCTTCTAGACTCCTGTTCAGTCGTATGTTCCAAGCTTGTGGAGCTTGCTGCAGTCCATAGAGGGCCTTGGACAACCTGTACACCTTATGTTTCTGATTTTGCACATAGCTTTTAGCCACCAATCTTGCTTTGCGTTTAATGAATTTCCCCGCTGAATCTTTCTTCAGTTTGAACACCCACTTTAGGCTGATAGGTTTGTGGCCTAATGGGAGCTCAGTTAGGGTCCAGGTCTTGTTCATCTCAATAGATCTCAACTCTTCCTCCATTGCTTCGTACCCACAAGCCTCGATTATAGCCTCTTGGTAACATGTCGGCTCTTCATACATCATCATCATCACCTCATTCTCTTCTTCGTCAATACCAACCACTTCCTCAGTGTTGGCATAGATATTGACAATGGATCTAAAACGGATTGGCCCTTCATGAGACTCGAGTGTGTTTGTTACCGAAGGCGAGGTAGTTGCATGGACGTTCGATGGTGGTGTAGATGGATTTGACGCTCTTGGCATGGGTACTACGACTGTTGTCGGTGGTGTGATATCTTTCGCCCCTGCCTCAACGTCTGCTGCAACAATCACCTCGTTGGTGTCGAATGCATCCACCACCATAAACTTCGCTAAGTTTTCTTTATAGTTAGCACCTGCACTCCATGCCCATTCACAATTTTCTTGAAACATTACATCTCTACTTACTTGGAGCTTGGCATGCCTTGGATCAAAGAGATGATGAGCTTTGCAACCTTCCTCAACACCCAAGTATACCTCATGGAGAGTTTTCTTATCGCTGTTCTTACATTCGAACACAACTGTCCTCTTGCCCATGATCTCAATGGTTGATCCATCGCCAAACCTCACACTCCCGGTGATGGTTTCATCTAGTTCTTGAAACTTCTCATGATGGCCAGTCATGTGGTTGTTGGTACCGTTGTTAAGGTTCCAGATGTCTTTATCTTCTCCTTTCTTAATGCCACAGTACATCTCTGGTAGCAATCTTTCTTCACTGAGCAGAATGGTATCCTGTCGCTCACGGCTAGTGTGAGACTCCTCATGGGACACGGTCATCATCAGTGATGACTCTTCATCGGTGGCACACTCTTCATCGGTGGTGCAAGTGAGGTAAGCCTCATCATCACGACGCTTGTTGTAGCACTCAGACGTATAATGCCCCATTTTCTCACAATTGAAACACTTTATATGTCTCTTGTCACGAGTGCCTCTGTTGTTGTCGCTAGTGCCTCTTGAATTATTTTGGCGCGGCATACCATGACCACGACCGCGCCCTTGCCTACACCCATGCCATTTGCAACGACCAGGGCTCCTGGACCCATGCTCCTTGCTTCCTGACGAATTGTCCTCATTGCTCGCCTTCTGTCGCATTTGCCATTTGGCATGAGTAAGTAGAAGCTCACCTTCAGTGCCATTGGTGTTGGCGCGTAATCGTAGTGTTCGTTCCTCATACGCCTTCAATCGTCCTATAGTCTCCTCAAATGGTATTGTCTCAAGGTCATGAAAGTGCTCAATACCGGCAATAATAGGAAAGAATCTATCAGGGACAGAGTCAAGCAACTTCTTTACCAAAGAGGAATCTTCAAACATGACACCAAGAGTGGAGAACTTGTTGCTTATGACGCTGAGTTTGATAGCAAACTCATCAATCATCTCGGCCTCCTTCATCCGGAGGGCGTCAAACTCGCTCTTCAATGTCTGTACACGTGCCTTCTTCACCCGGTCACTACCAAGGTACCTCATCTTGAGGCTGTCCCAGACTTCCTTTGACGTCTTCTTTTTTGCGATCTGAAGAAGGATGTCATCAGGGACACACTGTAAGATGTATGCTCGTGCCTTTTTGTCCTTCTTTGCATCCATCTGGGCTCCTTCCGCTGTATCTACTGCCTCCCAGACTCCCTGGGCATCAAGAATCGCTTCTGTCTTTATTGCCCACACAATATAATTGTGAGGGCTTAACATCGGATAGGGAAATGACACTTCGTCGTTCTCCTTTGTAGCAGCTTGTGGAAAACCCGACATTTTGTGGAATCATGGATTCTTGTGTGTTCTATACTATCAAGGCTCTGATACCAAATGTTGGCTTAGGATCTGTTGATAGTACACCCAAAAACACACACACACTAATATGCAAGAGGAATTAAAGCGAGAAGGAAATAACTTCTTGAACGCTTTATTACAACGATTGATACTCAAATACACACTTCTAGGACTCTTTAAATAAATCACAAAGTATGACTAATTCCACTAATTAATCCCACGGAAAAAGGAAAATTTATCCCAATTAATCCTATGGAAAAGGAAAAAACTTATCCCAATTAATCCTACGGAAAAGGAAAAACTTATCCCAATTAATCCTACGGAAAAGGAAAAACTTATCCCGATTAATCCTACGAAAAAGAAAAACTTATCACAATTAATGTAGGAAAAAAAACATGACAAAAAAATGTGACCACTATTTATCATGTCCACATTATTTGCTCACATCCTTTCCATCTGCAGTGTCGAAAGCCTTTTTCTTCATAATTGCCACCGCCTTTGACTCTCACTGTTTGCACCAATATAATTAAGCTAGCGCTTCATTTGCACACGTAAATTGCAATGAATTATAAATTGTCACCGATTTTCCCTAATTACTTCATTTCTCTTTTATTGGTGCAATCGGCCCAAGTCACGATTGACCAGACTCGAGTTGGACTCGAATAGTGTTTTGATATTTGACAATGTTTTGGGGAGATTGTTGGTGCAATCGATCTGGGTCATGATTGATTGGACTCGAATTTGACACGAGTGTTATTTTGATGTTTGATGATGGTTTGACCATTGTTTGGCTATATGGTTGACATGGAGTTGACCATATGATGGAGAAGTCCAAGCTTGAGTCTTGGCAATTGGAAAGTCCAACATGGGTTGGCAAGGAAAGTCCAAGCATGGGCCTTGGTAAGGGAAAGTCCAAGCTTGAATCTTGGAAAATGGAATGTCCAACATGAGTTGGCAAGGGAAGTCCAAGGGTTGATATTGGTGATGTAAAATCCAAGGGTGGAGTCTTAGCAACATAAGTCCAATGGTTGGCGACGTAAAATCCAAGCGGTAGTCTTGGCAGCGTAAGCCTAATGTGTCTTGGCGATGTAGATCAACTTAGCATGACAATAGCCAATGGAAGCACCTGAAGGCTAGCGTATGGATTAACAAGTCATGGATGACTTAGAGGGATCCGATAGGCGTGAGATAGATGGAAGTGGTTAGAAGGCTTAAGTCTAGACTAAGGGTGGTCTAGCAAGTATGAGGGTATCATACTTGGTGTTAAAACCTCATGGATGAGGTTATCAGTCGACTGATATTATGCTCAGTCGACTGATAGGAGTCGGCCCGGAGGTTTCGAGTAGGAAATAGCGGCAATCAATCGCCGAGATTGGGTAGTCATCGATGGCTTCGAGTAGTCAATCGCTATGGTGGCGGTGGTCGATGGTCAATGTCGCGGGCACAGAAAGTTCTAGAGTCAACTGTTAGGGTTTGATAGTCGATTGATAGCTCGATCAGTCGACTGATGTGCATGATCAGTCGATTGATGGTCTATCCATTGGAACTTATCTAACGTGGCTCAGGTCATTGTGAGACAACGACTACAGGAGCAGTCGACTGATGGTTGCGATCAGTCGATTGTTAGGCGAAATCTAGCTCAAATGCAGGTTATAAAAGCAGCTCGTGGAGAAGGTTTTTGCCATGGTTTTGTTGGTGCAATTGGCCCAGGACTCGAGTTTGACTTGAACTATATTTTGATGTTAGACAAAACGTATGACATGAGATTGTCATGGGAAGTCCAACATGGGTTGGTCACGTAAATCCAAGTGTGTAGCCTTGGTGGTGAAAAGTCCAAGCATGGGGCTTGGTGTTGGGAAAATCCAAGCATAGGCTTGGTGTTGGAAAGTCCAACATGGGTTGGCCACGTAAGTCCAAGTGTATTGCCTTGGCGGTGAAAGTCCAAGCATGAGGCTTGGTGTGGGAAGTCTTGAGGACTTGGCAAATTCACGAGGCTCGGGGTCCTTGAGTCAATGAAGGATGGCATTGCGAAGCCATGCGCTTGGTGCATCCGAGGGACTGCGCGGACGGGGAGTGAATGGAGTGAAGCCCAAGAGAAGCATACTTCGAGGGCAAGAGACGCGAAGGATGACATTACGAAGCCGTGCGCTTGGTGCATCCGAGGGACGTAGGTCGAGGGAAGAGAGCTTCGGTGGGGAACTCCATGAGAGGATGAGGTGGACTTAGCCAAGTGGCTAAGACTGAGTGTCGGATGCTCAAACATGGTATTTAAGGGTTTACCTGATGGTCGGATGCTCAAACAACTTGGTGTTTATCTAGGTCAATTGACTCGACGTGTTCAATCGAAGTTCTTCCAACCGATCACGAGGGAGGGCGGGCCGATCGGCTAATTATCACCGATCGGATGAGGGATATCAATCGACTGATTGAAGTGAATTCGGGCATAGAATGCTTTTCGGTTGAGTGATCACGTCGAGCACTCGACTGATGGGGTTACTAGTCGACTGACGGGCATGATCAGTCGACTGATGGTTATCTATTGGATTTTTTGCCAACGTGGATTCGACCGTTGTGAGACAACGGCTACAGGAGCAGTCGACTGGAGGTCACGAGTAATCGATTGATCGACACAAAATCTGCCCGAGACAAACATAAAAGGAGGAGCTTGGGGAGACACCGGAAAGTTTTTTGGGAGATTTTGGAGGGGAATTGCTGCTGCATTCCAGACCTTCAAGAGCCAAACCAAAGCAAGCTACAAGCTAAGAGTTCAAAGCATTATTGTAAAGTTTTCTTTACTTGTTTTGTTTATTGTCTTGTATTAGCTTGTATTTCATTGTATTACTTGTGTAATCCTTGTACGAGGTTTCTCCACCTCTGACGTGTTGTCGAGAAGTTGTTGTTAGTGTCGTGCGCATAACACGAGCTCATTGAGCTCACCCGTGGAGTAGGAACCCTAAGGTTACGAACCACGTATATCGTGTGTTGTCTTTTGTATTCTTGTTATGTATTCATTTTATTATCATTCCGCTGCGCATTAATGAGAATTGTAGACGAGCACGCGAAGAATGATCGACTTCCATCGTATATGCTAATTGGGGCTATTCACCCCCTCTAGTCGGCCACCGATCCTCCAACAAGTGGTATCAGAGCGAGGAGCTTGTCGAGGACTAATCGCCAATACAAGTACGATAAGATGGCCGGTTTCAACATCCATCTACCAAAATTCGACGGAAACTTTTCTTGATGGAAGAAAAGGATGGAGGTATACTTCGAAACCGATTTCGATATTATGCTAATCATGGAAAGCGATTTTAAAGTGCCTAGGGACAAAGAGGGAAAGCCGATGGAAAAATCAAAATGGACACAAGAGCAACGTCAAGAATTCAAGACAATGGTTAAGGTAACAAAAATGCTATTAGATTTAATACTTAACCATATCTTGTGTAAGCTAGGAGAATACTAGGATGCCAAAGATTTATGGGACAAATTAGTCAAATTCCATGAACATCCCGAACCGACCCAATTGGAGGAGGCTGAGGAAGAACATCCATCAACATCCGGATATGAGGATGTTGAAGAATCGCCATCTACATTCGAAGATGTGGATGATTTGGTGGAAACCTCCACCTCTAGCATTGAGGGGGAGGAGAGGGTTTTCATTCTAGAGCAAGGTCAAGATGAAGCATCTACCTCCGGAAGAAGTGATCAAGAGGTTTCCACCACCTCCCTAGGTAACTCATGCATTATAATTAAAGATAAAAAAATACATAATATGCTATGAGTGTAGGGAGCAAGGGCACTATAAAAGTAAGTGTCCCAAGAAGGTGAAGAAGACTCAACTGGTACCAAAGGTGAAAGATGTCGGTGTCTCCACAATTAGAAGCAAGGGGCACATTGTGTACTTCAAATGCAACCAAAGGGAACATTATAAAAGCCAATGCCCTAGGAGGAGGAAGAAAAGGCAAAAAGGGGCATCTCATGTAGGGGAGCTTCCAAAGCTAACTTTAAGGTAAATTTGATTAATGCACCTTCAATTTATAGAACTAAGAAGCATGCTAAAAATTATTTTAGTTCACTTGCTATTATTAATGAAAAACATGCTAGTAGGAATAGATATTTTTGCCTAGGTGCCAAGCATGTTGATTTACCTAAGGATAAACCTAGATACCATAACTCTAGACTAATTCTACCTAGGGAGTGTTGGATCGAGCAGATCGCTAGAGGGGGGGGGGGGTGAATAGCGATAAAACCCTTTTTTTTTCTTTTCGTTCGTTCGTTAAAATCCGAGTAGACAATTAATTGCAGCGAAAAGATAAGCGATAAATAAAAGGAGACAAATGTTTTTTACTTGGTTCGTAGCCTTCGACTACTACTCCAAGGCCCTAGTGGTCCTTGACCACGTACGGAGGGCAAAACACTAAAGAACTCCTCCTCGTTAGAGGTAGGAGTTAATCGATACAAGAACACACCAAAAACTTGAGGTAGAGGGATAATCCCCCTCTCCTCGTTACGATAAAAGCTCCAAAAAAGTAAAGAAACAAACTGATATAAAGCTTATACCGACATAACAAAATAAAAATAAATTAAACCTAGATGTCGGAGAGGAAGCACTTCGTTGTCAGAGAGTTTAGTTTTGCGGAGGCTTTTGGAAGCTTAAAATTGATGATGAAACCCTAGAAGAGGCCCTCCTTTTATAGCCCTTGAGGCCCTTTTCGAGAGGACCTTCAACCAATGGAAATTAGGCACATGACTCCTTGAAAAATGGTGATAAGACTTGACTCCTTGAGGCTGATCCTTGACCACCAGTCGATTGATGGTCATCATCGATCGGTGATAGCGACATCGATCAAATCGCATGACGATCGTGATGGACGATCGGAGTCCTCCAAGTAGCGGTCGTGATACTAGCTGCAGGGCAAAGTTAGCTTAACGAAAGCATTATTTTGACAGTTGTTGACCATCCGATCTCGACCTAGACTATCTATAGGATGTCTTTGGTCGGATCTATGCTTAAGATCATCCCCGTAAGGAGGATACGACCTCTCTTACTCTCGCACACACACGAGCTTACCTCGATACTTACTGTGTCGCTTTCACTTCTGGCTTTCCACTCGATTCCTTCGGCTCCCTCCAAAGTCACTTGAGTGTCGCCCGACCACCGCGGCTTCCTCCGGGTGTCACTAGCCTTCAGCTCCAGCTATAGCAATTTTCTGCACACTCGATTCAGCTCGTGAGATAACGACATGAGCTTAACTTTGTATCGTTTGCTATAATCAAAACTCAGGTTCGACTTAGGTGCCTACTGCACCAACAATCTCCCCCTTTTTGATTTATGGCAAACCCACATACAAAGTTAAGAAAATAGTATGCATGAAGAATAATAATGTGTATGAGAAACAAAAATGAAGATTAAGTTGGAGTAGTAAGGATTTTCTTCAAGTACTCCCCCTTGACCAAGGGTGAGTCTTGAAGAAAGACCTTAGTCCTCCCCCTTGAGGGTTGCTATTTAGGAAATGTTTAAGTAATTAACATTACTTAAAGTTGGCCTTAGTAAAGCGTTTAAGTTAAGAGGACTTCTTAACTTGGCCCTTTCTCCCCCTTAAGTAAAACATTAAGGTTTACTTCCTTTTTGTTAAGAATAAGTTTTTAAGTTAAGAATTCTCTTAACTTAGCTTTTACTTCCTTTTAGTTAACAAAAATGAGTTAAGTGAATTTTCAAGTTGAGTAAATTTTCAAAACTTAAAGTTAATTTTCAGAACTTAAAGTTAAGTAAACATTTACTTAACTTGTGGCCATGTGAATAAATATGAAGTGAGTTAAGGGAAAATTTTGATCGCTTAACTTTGGTCTTTTTCTCCCCCTTTTGTCATATATCGAAAAGAGTGGGGGTGTGCGAAACACAAATATAGGTATTAAATTTAAAGTCCAAGCATGTTCCATATTATTTTGAAAATAATATACTAAAAATAAGCTCATATATAAAATGTTCGACTCATATTGACTTGATTGATATGAAAAATCAACCAGTCTTGGTTAGAGTCGGTTAGTATGTATGATTATACTCCGTGGTTCATGGTGATGCACTAGCTCTACATCTGGAACCAGGAGTAAGATCCTAACATCTCATGTCCATCTATGTGGCTAAGTACACAAACACATTAGTCCTATGTGTTGTGAGATGTATTGGCTCCTTAAATATATAGGTGCATGATATCTAAGGTATGTCCTATGCTAGTTCCATGAAAATGAAAAGTAAGAAATAGTAGTAAGAAAATATAATTTGTAAGTTCATATTCTACTACGCACATGCCCAATTTTCATCTTAATAGACTAAATTCGTCTTCGGGTAGGGGTTTAGTAAATAGGTCTGCCAAGTTGGACTTCGATTCGACGTATTCGAGTTGTATGGCTCCGTTGGCCACATGTTCTCGAATGAAATGGTGTTTGACCTCTATATGTTTGGTCCTAGAGTGACATATCGGATTCTTAGTAAGGTTAATTGAACTAATGTTATCTACGTGAAGTTTAGTATTTGTAAAGTCTAACTTAAAGTCACGGAGAGTGTGCTTCATCCAAAGAAGCTGAGTGACACACTCACCCATCGCGATGTATTCGGCTTCGGTGGTAGATAAGACAACACAGTGTTGCTTCCTACTGCATCAACTTACTAGACTCGAGCCGAGAAGTTGACAACAACCACTTGTACTCTTTCTATCGAGCTTACTACCAGCATAGTCCGAATCGGAGTAGCCGGTTAGTTCGAACTCGGTAGTTCTAGGGTACAAAATACCGACATTAAGTGTACCCTTTAGATATCTAAGGATACGCTTGACTAGAGTTAGGTGAGACTCCTTGGCACAGGTTTGGAACCTTGCGCACATACTTATTGCAAATAAGATATCAGGTCGGCTTGCAGTTAAGTAAAGGAGACTCCCTATTACGCTCCTATAGAATTTTAAATCAATTGAGTTTCCGATTAAATCTTCTTCTATATTCACATTAGTTGCCATTGGGGTATTAATAATTTTAGCGTCTTGCATTCTAAAGCGTTTAATTAATTCTCTAGTATATTTGCGTTGATGTAGGTATATTCCATCTTTAGTTTGTTTAATTTGTAGACCTAAGAAGAAACTTAACTCGCCTACTAAATTCATTTCAAATTCACTTTCCATAAGTGAAATGAACTCATTCAGTAGGATCGAGTTGGTGGTTCCGAAGATAATATCATCTACGTAGATTTGGGTTATGAAAATGTCTTTACCTAAGGTTTTTACGAAAAGGGTTGGGTCAACTACATCTTGGTTAAATTCTTTGGACTTAAGATACACCGAAAGTCTCTCGTACCAAGCTCGAGGAGCTTGTTTAAGTCCATAGAGGGCTTTCTTTAACCTAAGGACATGGTCGGGTTTATCTAAACTTTCGAAACCGGGGGATTGACTAACATAAACCTCTTCTTTAATGTATCCATTCAAGAACGCAAATTTCACATCCATTTGAAACAACTTAAATCCTCGATGTGCAACATACGCTAATAGCATTCGAATGGACTCTAATCTAGCTACTGGGGCATAGGTTCGTCGTAATCTAACCCTTTAACTTGACTAAACCCTTTAGCGACTAGTCTAGCCCTTTATCGTCAAGTTTATTTCTAAACACCCACCTTGTTCCAATGATTATTTTATCTTTAGGTGGTGGTACTAATTCCCATACTTCGTTCCTAGTGAATTGAGCCAGCTCTTCTTGCATTGCAATAATCCAATCGGGATCAAGAAGAGCTTGGTCAATAGTTTTGGGTTCAATTTTAGAAATCAAGGAGATTTGACTAAGGTTTCTGTATGAGGCTCTAGTTCGAACTCCTATACTTGGATCACCTATCACTTGGTCGATAGGATGATTCGTTTGAGTCCTAGTTGGATTTTGGTTTGAGTCTACAACTTGATCAATAGGATGACTCGTTTGAGTTCTAGTTTGGTTAGAGTCATCTATCACTTGGTCGATAGGCTGACTTGGTTGACTTAGGTTAGAATTAATACTAGACCTGATCTCCGGATCAGAGTTAGGTCTAGTATGAATCGGCTCACTAATTGGGGTTGCCGGGGGTTTTGTAGGTTTGTGTCCTTCATCAAATACTACATTGATAGTCTCCTCAACTCTAAGGGTGTCATGATTATATACTCTATCACGCCCCAAGGGAGTCCCCGCCAGACAAAAATCCGACAGCATCTCCCCTGTACGGGTGACAATACCAATTTTCATACAAGACCAACACGACCACTATACATCGATCAACACGATCGGAATCCAAACAACCCACGCAGATAATAAACTAGGCCTCAGGCCATCAATCAAAGCAAATAATAAACCATCTACAATAAATAGACTTACCCCTTCTGCCATCTGGGTAGGAATACCGAACCAAAACCAATCGAAATAAAAATCTGAATAAAGGTCCATAAGGACACCAAATATCCACGAGTACATGAATCTAACTCCAGTCCTAAACATATCTTCTAATCCAAATATCCAAAACCATAAAACGAATAATTATTAAACTTTCGCGATGAGGGGGTTTGACAACTGGACTCTCCTGACAGCTTTATCCCGAAATAGATAAAAAACAACGGGGTAAGTTCAAAGAACTCAGCGGATATGGTCGATATGCAAATTAAGATATAGCTAACAATAACAATCATGTCAGTACAGTCTCACATATAGAGTATGCAAGAAAGAAATACAAAAGGACTGTACTAACCTGAATCTCCTACCCTGATATAGGAGCATGTGCCATACTATAAGAGATAAAGTCATCACCATATACAAATATGAATCCTGTATGCATGACAATCTTATGCAACATCCAAGGAATCAATAAAAATGTAGCAAACACAATACAAATGCTATCCATGCAAAGTGCATGCCGTGCAAATGACATGGTCACCCCTGATGCCAGTTAGCCGCCTCACACGCGATGGTGAAGCCGAGTGGGTAGGGCTATGACAATTGTGCACTCTGCCATCACTGCTCCTGAGTGACCGAGTGGATAGGATTTTGTCGGAGTACACCTATCCTCTTGCCCCAAACAGAGTGGGGGAGCTAAGCTCTCATCTTCCGGTGTCATAGACCAGAGGAGGGATCCCTGCCCGCTACCACGCTGCCTCATCGCTACCCATGAGCGGATCAGCGGAGCCTGACAGAGCAACTGCACATACCCTCCTGATGTACTACTAACCCATGAGTGGCAGCGTGTGCAGGCCATGTAACTGACTGCAGGCTCAACTATAAAGGAACCCCGTCCAGCCAGCATGCAATCATGCAAGATGGTGCATGATACTAAAGCATGTAAATCCAACTAAAATGCATAACTGAATAATATGCACAACCCATAAGTACATATCTATGATCCAAGTAAAACCAGGGAAGATATAATCATAACCGGTCAAATGCATGTATCAAGTAGGCACCAAAAACATACTAGGCATATAAACATGAAAATTATTGTATGCTATCCTAACTAGCATATCAACATGACTATATCTAGGAGATAAGTCAAAATACCCGCCTGCTATGTAGAATATCACTGTCTTTACGCTCGTGGACCTGTCTCGTATCCACCTCCTGTAATTGTAGAATACCAGTATAACCAATCACTAGCCTAAACAAACGGTAGGAATATGAATCTAATCCAACCTTAATCAGATTAAATTCACCGTATAATTCCTGAATCAACTCTAGCATCAACTATAAAGGTAACATATCCTACTTCATAACATACTAAATCAAAGCTTACCTTACAATGCTTCACAGCTTCTTGATCCACCTGTAATTCTCCGATAGGAATCATTCGATTGATCGTCAACAAAAATCTAATTTTAATTACCCTAACCCCTGCAATCAAAATCTCCAAGCTCACAACAAATCTGTAAATTCTCAGTTTCCCTTAATCTATAGGAATAGATCACAGGGGTCCCTTACCATAAACCGAGGGTGAACACTATATGGAATCCCACAGCAGCTTCCTTGATCTAGCCCTGCACTGCACCGACAGAAAACTACACCACAACGAAGTCAACAGTAACAGAGCAATCGAAACACTGCTCGTGCACCAAAAAGCAAGGTCAAAAGAAAACCTTATGCGATCTGAACCGATGAACAAGTAGGGAATCCCCTTACTCGTCTTCAGCCCGTCAGCATCTTGATGAACCCCGACAATGAACGGATTAAGCTTGGACAGTGCGATGGGGAACAAGATGACAGTGGCTGTCGAAAGGCTGGCAACGGCTTTGGACGGCTCACCGGAGAAGGAGGGAACCACTTTCTCTTCCGGCGATCCAATGAAATCAAAGGGAAGCGTCGATTAAGGCTGGCGATGGGAGGTGACACTGATCAAATGTGGTAGCAGCGATGGGGCAACAGTACAGGCCCGGGCGATGGTACTTGCTACTTGTGATGGCTGACGATGCTTGTGGTCGGCGAATGGCCATAATCAGGCAATGAGTTGAAGTGGAGAAGGGGCGGCCAAATGGCTCAGGGAGGCGGCGATGGGCCGACGACGGTGAGCATGGGAAGGAGATGCGACTCGCGGTGAAACTGAGATGGCCGGCGAGTGTGCGACATGGGCGAGCAGAGGCAGAGGGAGATTTAGCCACCGCCGTCTGTCGCGAGGAGAAAATGAGAGCCGTTGTTTGCCGAGAGGAGAAAAAACGAAAGGAGCGGCATCAGACAGCGAAGGGGAGCACGCGACGGGCCGGGGCGGCGGCGGTGGTTGTGACGCAGGGAAGAAGGGCTCGCGAGTGGAGAGGAGACGACGCGTGAGAAAGGAATCGGGGAATTAGAAAAACCTAGGTTTTCTATTTAAAACCTTAGGTCAGATAATCCAAACAGGCCTTTTAAAAGCCGGTTTTCCTTATCTCCGTAAATACCCCATACAAACCCTGTTTAATTCCAGAAAAATTCCAAAATTTTTTATAAAATTCTCCAAAAATCCCGAAATAATTCCCAGGATTATTTTTTCCTAAATTTTGTCCATTAAATTTATATTTTAAAATTTTCATATTTAACATACTCTATAAGCTCTACTTGTAGTCGAGTATCCTAGAAAGATTCTGGTCGAGGTTTTGGATGTAAATTTTCCTAGGTAATCCTTAGTGTTTAGGATATGTACCTTACACCCAAATACCCTAAAGTACTTGATGTTAGGTATTTTATCATGATAAATCTCGTATGAGGTCTTAAGGTGCCTCTTTACCATAAGGATCCTATTTTGGACATAACATGTCGTACTCACGGCTTCCGCCCAAAACCTATCGGGTAGGTTATACTCGTTTAACATTGTCCTAGCGGCTTCATGTAGGGTTCTATTCTTACGTTCTACTAGGCCATTCTGTTGTGGGGTTCTAGGGCAAGAAAACTCATGGTGGTATCCATTTAGGTTATAAAATTCTGTAAACTTGTGGTTCTCGAATTCACCACCATGATCAGTCCTAAGTCTTTTGATTTTAACGCTTTGTTGATTTTCTACTAGTTTAAATAGGTTGATTAATTGATCTAGGGTGTCACTTTTGTGTTTGATGAACCTAACCCAAGTAAATCTAGAATAGTCATCAATTAACTAAGCAGAATTTACTCCCATTAAGTGACTTAGCTCCATGTGAATCAAATAGATCCATGTGCAGGAGCTTAAGAACACTTTTGGTTCGTTCTTGACTAGTTAGTTGATGTTGTGTCCTAGATTGTTTACCTTGTTGACAAACATTACATATTTTATTGTTCAAGTTATTGAGGTTAGGCAAACCTCTGACTAAGCCACTCTGACTCATCTTATGGATGAGTCTTGGGTGTGAGTGACCGAGTCGTCGGTGCCACAACCATGATTCCTCTTGTCGTGTCATAAGACACTTAGTTGAGGAGTTAGTTAAGTTAATAGTGTAAATATTGTTGTTTCTGGTTCCCTTAAGGATTGTTTTAGAGGTTTCATTTGTATTAATTACGCATTCATTTTCTAGAAATATGACCTTATAGTTATTATCACACAATTGGCTTACACTAAGTAAATTATATTAAAAATTTTCTACTAATAAGACATTTTGAATAATAAAGTTAGAGTTGAGCTCAATATCACCTGATCCAATGATTTTGAGCTTGCCGTTGTTTCCGAAGGCTACCGATCCTTGTCGTTTGAATCAAAGCTTTGAAAACTTGAGTTGATCCCCGGTCCTGTGTCGGGAGCAACCACTGTCCAACATCCATTGATCTTACACGCAAGGTAGTTGGATCGGATATTGGATTTATTAAAGATTGGTTGAAAATTATTAACCTAAATCATCTCACCCATGTCTACATGATCAAACACGTTAACCCTATATGTTCTTGTGAGATGACTTCCAATTTTACTTGAATTAAATTTAATGACTTAAACACTTGTCAACCTTGCGTTAGATTCGGATTTGACCTTAGGCTCATCAAGTCACCTTTTCAAGATCATGGCTTCTAGGTCGTGGCGAGGCACAGAGACCTTCTTTGATCGGAACAATGACCACTTCCTTAGACAAAGCCATTTTCAAGAAGATAGAGACTTGACTCACCTAAGACCACTTCTTTGTCTAACTAGTCTAGGATACGACGAGGTAGCTTCAGCTAGTTCCGCTCGGTCAAGTGCACCGAACTAGATATGCCTTATCTAGCCCAAATACACGAGACTCTGCTTTCCTAGCGTACTATCATCTCGCCGCGTCTTGGTACTATGTTATCAAGTATTGACGAGTTATAGTCCTATCTAACCATTCTAAAAAGAAAAATCAAACTAAATAATAACCTAAGCATGCAATTTCTAAGTTAAAATACAAACAAGTTTCGTACTAGCCCCCCTGGACCGTTGAACTGGTTCGGTCTCTCCACATAGTGGATTTGGTCCTTGGGAACCTAGTACTGGTTTGATCCTCAGTTTGAAATCAAGGTGGTCTTAGGGACCTACGCTTGGACACGTTTTTTATGTCGACTTACAATCGACATATACGACTTGTTGGTCGTATTTGAGCTAAACCCTAGCCCAACCTTGTTGTACACGGGCCTTTACGATCCAAGTAGGAGGTCAAGTCCTTTGGATCCCAAAGTAAACCTTTCCAACGTGTTCCTAAGATCTTTGACTTGACTCTTCAAGAGTGAGTTCTCAACTTCGAGCTTTTCAACCTGAGTTGAGTCCTCCTCTCGAATTCGACTAGTCGAAGAGGTTAGAGAGACCTCGTGTTTGAGGAGTTTAACTTCCTCAACCAAGGTCTCAACCTTGGACTCGGACTTAGCTAATTTTCTTGTTAAAAACTTAATTGCACTATAAAGTGTACTAATGAGGGATCGACTTACCTTGAGTGTATCTTTTGAACCGGATGCATATCCGTGACTTGTCTTGAATAGTGCTTCGCAGTCCGACTCATCTTCGATTTCCAATTCATGTTCTGGTTCCGACTCCATCTCCGATTCCACCGGTTTAGCCATGAGAACACGATCATTATCTTCTTCCTCGGATGCTTCTTCCCAAGTAGCGTTGAGTGCCTTTTTGTGTTTTGGTGCTTTGCTCTTGAGTTTTGGGCATTCAGACTTGATATGTTCAAATCTGTTGCATTTGTAGCATCTAATATTTGAACTTTTAGGCTTACCTTCGTTGGGTCGAATGACGGTTCGTTTTCTGCCTTTGACTATACTCTGAACTAGGTTGACTAGTTTGGCCTCCATTTCCAAGTCGACCTCCGAATCAGACTCATCCTCTTCTTCCTTCGGAGGTGGCTTGCTTGCGGTTTTCTTCCTCGAACCTGCAAAAAGTGCTATACCCTTCTTGGGTTCCGAGTTAGACTGCTCATGAAGTTCAAAATCGTAAAATAATTCATCTAACCTAAGTTTCGAAAGATCCTTGGAGACCTTGTAGGCATCGACCATGGATGCCCACAAGGTAGTCCTCAGAAAGGAGTTAAGAACATACCTTATAAGGTCGCGATTTTCGACCTTTTGCCCGATCACGTGTAGATTATTGACTATGTCTTGAATGTGGGCGTGAAGTTGAGTCACCATTTCATGTTCCTGCATTTTTAGATTATACAATTTATTAAACAAAAGATTGCGCTTACATACCTTGGCTTCATCGGTTCCTTCGTGTAGCTCCACTAGCTTTGTCCAAAGGTCTTTTGCGCTGATGAAGGGGCTGACACGATTAAGCTCCTCCTTGGACAAGCCGCATTGGAGGATTTGAGTTGCCTTGGCATCGGCTTCGACTTGTCTTTTTGTCGCAATGGTCCATTGGTCATAATTCAAGGATTCACCCACTTTGTTAGTCAGGAGTGTGAATCCTGTTTGGATTATGATCCATATCTCGATTTGAGTTTTCAGAAAGCATTCCATTCGACCCTTCCAATAACGGAAGTAATCTCTATTGTAAAACGGAGGTCGGACGGTGCTAAAACCCTCGAGATGGGCCATTGAAACAAAAAGAAACAAGAGAACGAAGACAAAAAACCTAACAACAACACAAACAATCGAAAAGTACCAAGACTCGCGTCTTGGATTAGTAGTGCGGGAGAAAGACTAAACGAATGAAATAAATTCGAAATAAACAGAATAAAAAAGAAAAAAAAAATATGTAAAAATGCTAGATTGGTGGTTTCACTAGATCTTAGCACCCCTAACTCTGATACCAATTGTTGGATCGAGCGGATCGCTAGAGAGGGGGGTGAATAGCGATAAAACCCTTTTTTTTTCTTTTCGTTCGTTCATTAAAACCCGAGTAGACAATTAATTGCAGCGGAAAGATAACCAATAAATAAAAGAAGACAAATGTTTTTTACTTGGTTCATAGCCTTCGGCTACTACTCCAAGGCCTTAGTGGTCCTTGACCACGTACGGAGGGCAAAACACTAAAGAACTCCTCCTCGTTAGAGGTAGGAGTTAATCGATACAAGAACACACCAAAAGCTTGAGGTAGAGGGACACTCCCCCTCTCCTCGTTACGATAAAATCTCAAAAAAAGTAAAGAAACAAACTGATATAAAGCTTATACCGACGTAACAAAATAAAAACAAATTAAACCTAGACGTTGGAGAGGAAGCACTTCGTTGTCGGAGAGTTATAGCTTGGCGGAGGCTTTTGAAAACTTAAAATTGATGATGAAACCCTAGAAGAGGCCCTCCTTTTATAGCCCTCGAGCCCCTTTTCGAGAGGACCTTCAACCAATGGAAATTAGGCACATGGCTCCTTGAAAAATGGTGATAAGGCTTGACTCCTCGAGGCTGATCCTTGACCACCAATCGACTGATGGCCATCATCAGTCGACTGATGGCAGCATCAGTTGAATGCTGATCGCAGATAGTCGACTGATGGACGACAGTCGAGTCCTCTAAGCTGGCAGTCGACTGATACTAGCTACAGGGCAAAGTTAGCTTAACGAAAGCATTATTTTGACGGTTGCTGACCATCCGATCTCGACCTAGACTATCTATAGGATGTCTTTGGTTGGATCTACACTTAAGATCATCCCCGTAAGGAGGATACGACCTCTCTTACTCTCGCACACACACGAGCTTACCTCGATACTTACTGTGTCGCTTTCGCTTCCGGCTTTCCACTCGATTCCTTCGGCTCCCTCCGAAGTCACTCGAGTGTCGCCCGACCACCGCGGCTTCCTCCGGGTGTCGCTAGCCTTCAGCTCCAACTCTAGCAATTTTATGCACACTCGATTCAACTCGTGAGATAACGACATGAGCTTAACTTGGTATTGTTTTCTATAATCAAAACTCAGGTTCGACTTAGGTGCCTACTGCACCAACAGGGAGTCCATTAGGAGAGTAGAAGAAAACTTAGGCATAAACCCTAAGAAGAGTAGACACATGCCTAAGAAGAAAAACGATTCCCAAAAGATAAATGAAAAATAAAAATTAGAAATATTAGAGGTAAAAAACCAAGCCTTGAGGTCAAGGCTTGAGAAACTTGAGAAGACCCTAGCAAGAATTACAAATTCACTTAAGGGGTCAAATGTTCAAAATTTAAGGCCTAGGAAACAAGAAATGTCCAAGGGCAAGAAAGGTTTGGGTCACAAACCTATGTCCTATCATAATGTTTCATTTGATTATGAAATTAAATCTAGGTCTAGAAAAACCAAAGTTAATAAGGAAGTCATCCCTAAGATTAACCATGTTATTTGTTTAGTGGCTAAGAATTCAAGAAAAACTAAAGTAGCCACTAAGAAGGTCAAAGGGGGAGTTACCCCTAGGTTTGACCTAGGAAAGACCCATTTGACTAAGGCGTCAAAGCCAAAAAGGGTCATTAGGAAGGTATCTAGGGAAGTTATCCCTAGTGAATACCGTGTTAATCTAAGGAGCTCCAATAGATATTGGGTTCCTAGGAGCATGATCGATTCACGCTAGATGGGTTAGGATGTATCAACCCTAAGTGGATGAGTAGTTAACCTAGCCATGATGAGTTGACACTTTAGGATGTGCTAATATGTTTTGAGAAGTTAAAAAATGATTAAATTGGCATAATTAGGTCTTAGAAGTCATGGTGAACAATTTTGGATTTTTGACACACTAGGGGGATAAATGGTATTAAGGCAAAAATGGACTTAATCTTAGAAATGACAATTTGGGCTTAACACTTTGGTATTCTATTGTTGGATCGAGGCGGTTCGCTAGAGGGGGGGGGGTGAATAGCGAAACAAAATCTTTTTGTGAAATCGTTCTTTGAAAGTCGAGTAGATAAATTGCAGCGAAAATATAAACAATAAATAAAAGAGACAATTCTTTTTACTTGGTTCGTAGCCTTCGGCTACTACTCCAAGGCCCTAGTGGTCCTTGACCATGCATGGAGGGAAAAACACTAAACGAACTCCTCCTCGTTGGAGGTAGGAGTTAATCGATACAAGAACAAAAACTTGAGGTAGAGGGATACTCCCCCTCTCCTCGTTATGATAGGAAAAGAGCTTCGAAAAAGTAAATGAACAACGAATAAATCTAAAACCGATGTACAAAAACTAAAAGAAAATTAAACCTAGCGTCGGAGAAGAAGAACTTCGTTGTCGGAGAGTTGTAGCTTTGCGGAGGCTCTTGGAAGCTTAGCATTGATGAAGAAACCCTAGGATTGGCCCTCCTTTTATAGCCTTTGAGCCCCTTTTCGAGAGGAACCCTAGCCAATCACAATTGAGCACCAATCTCCTTGAAATGGGGTGATAAGCCTTGACTCCTCGAATCTGATCATTGACCATCATTGATGGCCATCATCGATCGACCGATGGCAAAGATCGGCGATCGCCGACCTCCGTAGCCGATCGGCCCGATTGACGGTAGTCGAGTCCTCCAAGCTGACAGTCGACTGATGCTTGCTGCAAGTCAAAGTTAGCTCAACAAAAATATAATTTCGACGGTCGTCGACTGTCCGATCTTGACCTAGACCATCTATAGGATGTCTTTGGTCGAATCTACGCTTAAGATCATCCCCGTAACGAGGATACGACCTCACTTACGCTCGCACACACGAGCTTACCTCGATACTTATGTGTTGCTTTTGCTTCCGACCTTCCACTCGATTCCTTCGGCTCCCTCCGAAGTCACTCGAGTGTCGCCCGACCACCGCGGCTTCCTCCGAGTGTCGCTAGCCTTCAGCTCCAGCTATAGCAATCTTCTGCACACTTGATTCAGCTCGTGAGATAACGACATGAGCTTAACTTTGTATCGTTTGCTATAATCAAAACTCAGGTTCGACTTAGGTGCCTACTGCATCAACAATCTCCTCCTTTTTGATTTATGGCAAACCCACATACAAAGTTAAGTAAATAGCAAGCATGAAGAATAATGTGCATTAGAAACAAACAAGAAATAAAGAAGATTAAGTTGGAGTAGTAAGGATTTTCTTCAAGTACTCCCCCTTGAGGAAACCTCTCCCTTGACCGAGGGTGAGTCTTGAAGAAAGACCTTAATCCTTCCCTTTGAGGGTTTCTTTAAGTAATTAACATTACTTAAAGTTGGCCTTAGTAAAACGTTTAAGTTAAGAGTTCTTCTTAACTTGGCCCTTTCTCCCCCTCAAGTAAAACATTGACGGCACAAATAAGTTTAAGTTAAGAATTCTCTTAACTTGGCCTTTAATAAGTTTTCAAAACTTAAAGTTAACTTTTGGTTTAAATATAAAGTAAGAGTTAAGTTATCAAAAAAAAATTTGACCCCTTAACTTTGGCCTTTTTCTCCCCCTTTTGCCATATATCGAAAAGAGTGAGGGTGTGTGTGGAAAACAAAAATAAGTGTTAAATTTAAAGTCCAAGCATGTTCCACATTATTTTGAAAATAATATACTGAAAATAAGTTCATCTATAAAATATTCGACTCATATTTGGCTTGATTGATATGAAAGATCAACCACCCGTCGAGTCTTAGTGTGTATGATTATACTTCGTGGTTCATAGCGATGCACTAGCTCTACATCTGGAACCAGGAGTAAGGTCCTAACATCTCACGCCCATCTACGTGGCTAAGTACACAAACACATTAGTCCTATGTGTTGTGAGATGTATTGGCTCCTTAAATCTATAGGTGCATGATATCTAAGGTATGTCCTATACTAGTTCCATAAAAAATGAAAATTAAGAAATAGTAGTAAGAAAATATAATTTGTAAGTTCCTATTCTACTACGCACATGCCCAATTTTCGTCTTAATAGACTAAATTCGGCTTCGGGTAGGGGTTTAGTAAATAGGTCTGCTAAGTTAGACTTTGATTCGACGTATTCGAGTTGTATGGCTCCGTTGGCCACATGTTCTCGAATGAAATAGTGTTTGACCTCTATATGTTTGGTCCTAGAGTGACATATCGGATTCTTTGTAAGATTAATTGAACTAATGTTATCTACGTGAAGTTTAGTATTTGTAAAGTCTAACTTAAAGTCGCGGAGAGTGTGCTTCATCCAAAGAAGCTGCGTGACACACTCACCCATCGCGATGTATTCGGCTTCGGTGGTAGATAAAGCAACATAGTGTTGCTTCCTACTACACCTACTCACTAGACTCGAGCCGAGAAGTTGACAACAACCACTCGTACTCTTTTTATCGAGCTTACTACCGGCATAGTCTGAATCGGAGTAGCCTGTTAGTTCGAACTCGGTAGATCTAGGATACCAAATACCGACATTAAGTGTACCCTTTAGATATCTAAGGATACGCTTGACTAGAGTTAGGTGAGACTCTTTGGCACAGGTTTGAAACCTTGCGCACATACTTACTGCAAATAAGATATCATGTCGGCATGCAGTTAAGTAAAGAAGACTCCCTATTATGCTCCTATAGTATTTTAAATCAATTGAATTTCCAATTACATCTTCTTCTATATTCACATTAGTTGCCATTGGGGTATTAATAATTTTAGCGTCTTGCATTCCAAAGCGTTTAATTAATTCCCTAGTATATTTGCGTTGATGTAGGTATATTCCATCTTTAGTTTGTTTAATTTGTAGACCTAAAAAGAAACTTAACTCGCCTACTAAATTCATTTCAAATTCACTTTCCATAAGTGAAATGAACTCATTTAGTAGGATTGAGTTGGTGGTTCCGAAAATAATATCATCTACGTAGATTTGGGCTATGAATATGTCTTTACCTAAGGTTTTTATGAAAAGGGTTGGGTCAACTACACCTTGGTTAAAGCCTTTGGACTTAAGATAAATCGAAAGTCTCTCGTACCAAGCTCGAGGAGCTTGTTTAAGTCCATAAAGAGCTTTCTTTAACCTAAGGACATGATCGGGTTTGTCTAAACTTTCGAAACCGGGGGGTTGACTAACATAAACTTCTTCTTTAATGTATCAATTTAAGAATGCAGATTTCACATCCATTTGAAACAACTTAAATCCTCGATGTGCTGCATATGCTAATAGCATTCGAATTGACTCTAATCTAGCTACTGGGGCATAGGTCTCGTCGTAATCTAAACCTTCGACTTGACTAAACCCTTTAGCAACTAGTCTAGCTTTATTTCTAACTACTTTACCTCTATCATCAATTTTATTTCTAAACACCCACCTTGTTCCAATGATTGTTTTATCTTTAGGTGGTGGTACTAATTCCCATACTTCGTTCCTAGTGAATTGAGCCAACTCTTCTTGCATTGCAATAATCCAATCGGGATCAAGAAGAGTTTGGTCAATAGTTTTGGGTTCAATTTTAGAAATCAAAGATATTTGACTAAGGTTTCTGTATGAGGCTGTAGTTCGAACTCCTAGACTTGGATCACCTATCACTTGGTCGATAGGATGATTCGTTTGAGTCCTAGTTGAATTTGGGTTTGAGTCTACAACTTGATCCATAGGATGACTCGTTTGAGTTCTAGTTTGGTTGGAGTCATCTATCACTTGGTCGATAGAGTGACTTGGTTGACTTAGGTTAGGATTAACACTAGACCTGATTTCCGGATCAGAGTTAGGTCTAGTATGAGTCGGCTCGCTAATTGGGGTTGCCGGGGGTTTTGTAGGTTCGTGTCCTTCATCAAATACTACATTGATAGTCTCCTCGACTCTAAGGGTGTCGTGGTTATATACTCTATAAGCTCTGCTTGTAGTCGAGTATCCTAGAAAGATTCCGGTTGTGGGTTTGGATGTAAATTTCCCTAGGTAATCCTTAGTGTTTAGGATATGTACCTTACACCCAAATACCCTAAAGTACTTGATGTTAGGTATTTTATCGTGATAAATCTCGTATGAGGTCTTAAGGTGCCTCTTTACCATAAGGATTCTATTTTGGACACAGCATACCGTACTCACGGCTTCCGCCCAAAACCTATCGGGTAGGTTATACTCATTTAACATTGTCCTAGCGGCTTCTTGTAGGGTTCTATTTTTGTGTTCTACTAGGCCATTTTGTTGTGGAGTTCTAGGGCAAGAGAACTCGTGGTGGTATCCATTTAGGTTACAGAATTCTGTAAACCTATGGTTTTCGAATTCACCACCATGATCAGTCCTAAGTCTTTTGATTTTAATGCTTTGTTGATTTTCTATTAACTTAAATAGATTGATTAATTGATCTAGGGTATCACTTTTGTGTTTGATGAACCTAACCCAAGTAAATCTAGAATAGTCATCAATTATGACTAAGCAGAATTTACTTCCGTTAAGTGACTTAGCTCTGTGTGAATCAAATAGATCCATGTGTAGGAGCTCAAGCACACTTTTGGTTCGTTCTTGACTAGTTAGTTGATGTTGTGTCCTAGATTGTTTACCTTGTTGACAAGCATTACATATTTTATTATCCAAGTTATTGAGGTTAGGCAAACCTCTAACTAAGTCACTCTGACTCATCTTGTGGATGAGTCTTGGGTGTGAGTGACCGAGTCGTCGGTGCCACAACCATGATTCCTCTTGCTGTGTCATAAGACACTTAGTTGAGGAGTTAGTTAAGTTAATAGTGTAAATGTTGTTATTTTTAGTTCCCTTAAGAATTGTTTTAGAGGTTTCGTTTGTATTAATTACGCATTCGTTTTCTAGAAATATGACCTTATAGTTATTATCACACAATTGGCTTACACTGAGAAGATTATATTGAAAATTTTCTACTAATAAAACATTTTGAATGACAAAATTTGAGTTAAGCTCAATATCACCTGATCCGATGATTTTGAGCTTGCCGTTATTTCCGAAGGCTACCGATCCTTGTCGTTTGAATCGAAGGTTCGAAAACTTGAGTTGATCCCCGGTCATGTGTCGGGAGCAATCACTGTCCAACATCCATTGATCCTACACACAAGGTAGTTGGATCGGATATTGGATTTATTAAAAATTAGTTGAAAATTATTAACCTAAATCATCTCACCCATGTCTACATGATCAAACATGTTAATCCTATATGTTCTTGTGAGATGACTTCCAATTTTAGTTGAATTAAATTTAATGACTTAAACACTTGTCAACCTTGCGTTAGATTCGGATTTGACCTTAGGCTCATCAAGTCACCTTTTCAAGATCATGGCTTCCAGGTCGTGGCGAGGCACAGAGGTCTTCTTTGATCGGAACAACGACCACTTCCTTAGACAAAGCCATTTTCAAGAAAATAGAGACTTGACTCACCTAAGACCACTTCCTGGTCTAACTAGTCTAGGATACGGCGAGGTAGCTTCAGCTAGTTCCGCTCGGTCAAGTGCACCGAACTAGATACGCCTTATCTAGCCCGAATACACAAGACTCCGCTTTCCTAGCGTACTATCATCTCGCCGCGTCCTGGTACTATGTTATCAAGTATTGATGAGTTATAGTCCTATCTAACCATTCTAAGAAGTAAAATCAAACTAAATAAAAACCTAAGCATGCAATTTCTAAGTTAAAACACAAACAAATTTCGTACTAGCTCCCCCTGGACCTTTGAATCGATTCGGTCTCTCCACATAGTGGATTTGGTCCTTGGGAATCCAGTACTGGTTTGATCCTAAGTTTGAAATCAAGGTGGTCTTAGGGAACCATGCTTGGACACATTTTTTATGTCGACTTACGATTGACATATACGACTTATTGGTCGTGTTTGAGCTAAACCCTAGCCCGGCCTTGTTGTACACGGCCCTTTGCGATCCAAGTAGGAGGTCAAGTCCTTTGGATCCCAAAGTAAACCTTTCCAACGTATTCCTAAGATCTTCGACTTGACTCTTCAAGAGTAAGTTCTCAACTTCGAGTTTTTCAACCCGAGTTGAGTCCTTCTCTTGAACTCGACTAGTCGAAGAGGTTAGGGAGACCTTGTGTTTGAGGAGTTTAACTTCCTCAACCAAGGTCTCGACCTTGGACTCGGACTTAGCTACCTTTCTATTTAAAAACTTAATTGCACTATAAAGTGTAGTAATAAGAGATCGACTTACCTTGAGTGTATCTTTTGAACCGGATGCGTATCCGTGGCTCGTCTTGAATAGTGCTTCGCAGTCCGACTCGTCTTCGGTTTCCGATTCAAGTTCCGGTTCCGACTCCGTCTCCGATTCCACCGGTTTAGCCATGAGGACTCGATCGTTATCTTCTTCCTCGGAAGCTTCTTCCCAAGTGGCGTTAAGTGCCTTTTTGTGTTTTGGTGCCTTGCTCTTGAGTTTTGGGCATTCGGACTTAATGTGTCCAAACCTGTTGCATTCATAACATCTTATGTTTAAACTTTTAGGCTTACCTTCGTTGGGTCGAGTGACGGCTCGTTTTCGGCCCTTGACTATCCTCCGAACTAGGTTGACTAGTTCGGCCTCCATTTCCGAGTCGACCTCCGAATCGGACTCATCCTCTTCTTCCTTCGGAGGTGGCTTGCTAGCGGTTTTCTTCTTTGAACCTGCAAATAATGCTATACCTTTCTCGGGTTCCGAGTTAGACTGCTCATGAAGTTCAAAATCAGAAAAAAGTTCATCTAATCTAAGTTTAGAAAGATCCTTGGAGACCTTGTAGGCATCGACCATGGATGCCCACAAGGTAGTCCTCGGAAAGGAGTTTAGTACATACCTTATAAGGTCGCGGTTTTCGACCTTTTGCCCGATTGCGTGTAGATTGTTGACGATGTCCTGGACTCGGGCGTGAAGTTGCGTCACGGACTCGTGTTCCTGCATTTTTAGATTATATAATTTATTGAATAAAAGGTCGCGCTTACATACCTTGGCTTTATTGGTCCCTTCGTGTAGCTCCACTAGCTTTTTTCCATAGGTCCTTTGCGCTGATGAAGGGGCCGACGCGATTTAACTCCTCCTTGGACAAGCCGCATTGGAGGATTTGTGTTACCTTGGCATCGGCTTCGACTTGTCATTTTGTTGCAACGGTCCATTGATCATAACCCAAGGATTCACCCACTTCGTTAGTCGGAAGTGTAAAACCTGTTTGGATTATGATCAACATCTCGATTTGGGTTTTGAGAAAGCACACCATCCGACCTTTCCAGTAACGGAAATCATCTTCGTTGTAAAACGGAGGTCGGACGGTGCTAAAACTCTCGAGATGGGGGAAACCTTGCACAAAAAAAATACCAAAAAAAAGACACGAAAAAGGTTCCAAGACTTCGCCTTGGATTAGTAATGTAGGAAATGAAAAGAAACAAAAGGAATAAACAAGAAATAACCAACTAAAATAAAAGATGAGCACTTACAACCTTCGATGTTCCGAAAATGGTACTAAACAATGGTTTTTGGGGATGAAGACAGCTTGTTATGAGGGTTTACCGTCATAAGAAGTGTAGATCTCTCTGAGAGCTTCGTTTTGGTAGGTAGACCGTGTCGTGGGTCAACTTGTACGAAAAGTTATGCCCGTTTGACCGTCGGCTACTCAAAAAGCGAATACTTGCAAAAACAAAACCAAACGAAGAGTACCAAGACTTCGTCTTGGATTAGTAGTGCGGGAGAAAAATTTAAACGAACGAAAAACAAATCTGTAAAAAAAAATGTTAGATTGGTGGTTTCACCAAATCTAAGCGCCCCCGGCTCTGATACCAATTGTTGGATCGAGGCGGTTCGCTAGAGGGGGGGGGTGAATAGCGAAACAAAAGCTTTTTGCTAAATCGTTCTTTGAAAGTCGAGTAGATAAATTGTAGCGGAAATATAAACAATAAATAAAAGAGACAATTCTTTTTACTTGGTTCGTAGCCTTCGGCTACTACTCCAAGGCCCTAGTGGTCCTTGACCACGCACAGAGGGCAAAACACTAAATGAACTCCTCCTCGTTGGAGGTAGGAGTTAATCGATACAAGAACAAAAACTTGAGGTAGAGGGACACTCCCCCTCTCCTCGTTATGATAGAAAAAGAGCTTCGAAAAAGTAAATGAACAACGAATAAATCTAAAACCGACGTACAAAAACTAAAAGAAAATTAAACCTAGCGTCGGAGAAGAAGAACTTCATTGTCGGAGAGTTGTAGCTTTGCGGAGGCTCTTGGAAGCTTAGCATTGATGAAGAAACCCTAGGATTGACCCTCCTTTTATAGCCTTTGAGCCCCTTTTCGAGAGGAACCCTAGCCAATCACAATTGATCACAAATCTCCTTGAAATGGGGTGATAAGCCTTGACTCCTCGAATCTGATCATTGACCATCAGTCGACTGATGGCCATCATCAGTCGACTGATGGCAGCATCAGTCGAGTGCTGACCTCCGGCAGTCGACTGATTGACGACAGTCGAGTCCTCCAAGCTGGCAGTCGACTGATGCTTGCTGCAAGTCAAAGTTAGCTCAACAAAAATATAATTTCGACGGTCGTCGACCGTCCGATCTCGACCTAGACCATCTATAGGATGTCTTTGGTCGGATCTACGCTTAAGATCATCCCCGTAATGAGGATACGACCTCACTTACGCTCGTACACACGAGCTTACCTTGATACTTACGTGTTGCTTTTGCTTCCGGCCTTCCACTCGATTCCTTCGGCTCCTTCCGAAGTCACTCGAGTGTCGCCCGACCACCGTGGCTTCCTCCGAGTGTCGCTAGCCTTCAGCTCCAGCTATAACAATCTTCTACACACTCGATTCAGCTCGTGAGATAACGACATGAGCTTAACTTTGTATCGTTTGCTATAATCAAAACTCAGGTTCGACTTAGGTGCCTATTGCACCAACATTCTATACCTTAGTATTTATAATTGTCATGCTTTGTTTGCCTTGCCATGACATGACATCATAATTATTTTTATTATATAAAATGTCATGATCATTTTTAGGATTATTTTTATATGCTTAGAGTTCAATCACATGCCATGACATCATGATTTTCGCACATGTTTTTATTCTTATTATCATTATGCCATAATCATCATTCATGCATAAACAAAATGGATTTAAGGACTAAGGCATGATTTGAAGTCCCATGCATAAGAGAATCAAATAATGTTGCCTAGAAAAATACATGAGACCCTAAATGAACAAAGCCCACATCTCACTAATACTTGACTTGTATGCATTTTATACATCTAGATACAAATGAGATGTTTAGAAAAATAAAATTAAAGGTTTTAAAAAAATTTTAAAATCATTTTGAAAAACTTTGGTGAAGTCTATCTTTTGATAACAATCACCATTGAATGAGGTGATACAAAGAAGACTCAATATTAAAGTTTTTCTCAACTTTTGAACTTTGTATTAATCTCACTATTTTGTGGGTAAAATAATTTTTAAATATTTTTCATCCATAATTGTGATAAGTAATGTACGTACAAATTTTCATGATTTTTCAATGTATGTATATTTACTTATGAATTTCGAAACTTGGGTTCTGAAAATTGAAAACTGCATTTTGCAGTTATCAGTCGATTGCCATCCATGGCAGTTGACTGATGAGGGAAGGAGTCGACTGGTAGCTGAGAGAGTCGATTGATAATGCTAATTTCGGATAAACCTTGGTTGTTAGGCCCATGTTCAACTATGTTTTGGTCCTCTAACCACTCCTAACCCTAGGACATGCTTTGGAGAGTATTAGAAATGGTGAAAATCCATTGGACATAGATTAGGAGAGATGTTAGGGTGAGTATCAATTTTAAGGTGTGTGAGAGTTCATTGTTGAACTTTGCCTTAATTTTGATTGTTTAGCATTCCTATTGACTTAGGGACTCTCTAAAGACATTGTTGGTGCAATGGTCAAGGGGGAGCAAGCCTTTAGGGGGAGGTATCTGTTAGTGCCTATAAGATCCACATATCTCCACAATGAGATGATATTGTCCACTTTGGGCCTAAGCCCTCATGGTTTTGTTTTTGGGCTTTACCCAAAAGGCCTCACACCAATGGAGATATCTTTTTTCTTATAAGCACATGATCTTTTCCATGTCTTACCAATGTGGGACTTTGATTGTATTCCCCATACTCCCAACAATCCCCCCCTCAAACGAAGGACCACATTGAGCCCCCCCTCAAGCCTATCCCTCCTCTAAGGATTTTCTCTGCTTGATGTCCGATCTTCAACCCACCAGGACTTCCTGTCAGTTGTTCGGTCCCCCCGACCCAACTAGACTTCCTTCCTGATGTCTGGTTCTCTTGATCCGGACGTGGGAGCTCAACTTCCTTCGTTCGAGGTTCATGGCTTGACATGGACCATGGCTCTGATACCAATTGTTAGTGCATATAAGATCCACATATCTCCACAATGGCATGATATTGTCCACTTTGGGTCTAAGCCCTCATGGTTTTATTTTTGGGCTTTACCCAAAAGGCCTCACACCAATGGAGATATCTTTTTTCTTATAAGCACATGATCTTTTCCATGTCTTACCAATGTGGGACTTTGATTGTATTCCCCATACTCCCAACAGTATCCATCATGGGAAGATGAATATGTATTTTTCCTCATGGGAGGAAAATTTGGGATTGCCTTTCTTAAGTGATATGGGACTTATCACTAGAAAGATTGTAGGCATGTTTGTTCCTCCAAGGGAGAGATTGTAAGATCTCATTGGGATATGAGACATTCATACCTTTGGGGAGGACCTTTTTGATGTATGTCAAAAAGGGAGAGAAGTTACCAATTGGGATAGTTGGAATTCTCATTGGGATGTGAGAATTGCCAATTGGGGGTAATTGGTAGACTTGAGTTTGAGGTTTTGTCAAATATCAAAAGGGGGAGATTATTGGTGCAATCGGCCAAGGACTTGAGTTTGACTCGAACTGTATTTTGATGTTAGACAAAACATATGACATGAGATTGTCATGGGAAGTCCAACATAGGTTGGCCACGTAAATCCAAGTGTGTAGCCTTGGTGGTGAAAAGTCCAAGCATGGGACTTGGTGTTGGGAAAATCTAAGCATAGGGTTTGGTGTTGGAAAGTCTAACATGGGTTGGCCACGTAAGTCCAACTGTGTAGCTTTGGCGGTGAAAGTCCAAGCATAGAGCTTGGCATGGAAAATCCAAGCATGAGGCTTGGTGTGGGAAGTCTTGAGGACTTGGCAAGTTCACTAGGCTCGAGGTCTTTGAGTCGGTGAAGGATGACATTGCGAAGCCATGTGCTTGGTGCATCCGAGGGACCGCCGGACGGGGAGCGAATGGAGTGAGGCCCAAGGGAAGCATACTTCGAGGGCAAGAGACGTGAAGGATGACATTACGAAGCCGTGCGCTTAGTGCATCCGAGGGATGTAGGCTGAGGGAAGAGAGCTTCGATGGGGAACTCCATGAGAGGATGAGGTGGACTTAGCCAAGTGGCTAAGACTGAGTGTCGGATGCTCAAACGTGGTGTTTGAGAGGTTACCCGATGATCGGATGCTCAAACAACTTGGTGTTTGAGGTTTTACCTGACATCAGTCGACTGGTATAGGTACCAGTCGAATGCTCTAGGTCGATTGGACTCGACCGGTGTTTGACTGACCAGGTTTTGGTCGAATAGTCGACTGCCGAGGGAGGGAAGTCGACTGCCGACACTATCAGTCGACTTATGAGGGATATCAGTCGACTGATCGGAGTCAATTTGGGCACAGAATACTTTTCAATCGAGTGATCGCGCTGAGCACTCGACTGATGGGGTTACCAGTCGACTAATGGGCATGATCAGTCGACTAATGGGCATGATCAGTCGACTGATTGTTATCCATTGGGTTTTTTTCCAACGTGGATTCGGCCGTTGTGAGACAACGGTTACAAGAGCAGTCGACTGGAGGTCATGAGTAGTTGATTGATCGGCACGAAATCAACCCGAGACAAGCATAAAAGGAGGAGCTTGGGTTGGATTTCAACAAGAGTTTTTGGGGAGATTTTGGAGGGGAATTGTTGCTGCATTTCTAACCTTCAAGAGCCAAACCAAAGCAAGCTACAAGAAAAGAGTACAAAGCATTGTTGTAAAGTGTTCTTTACTTGTTTTGTTTATTGTCTTGTATTAGCTTGTATTTCATTGTATTACTTGTGTAATCCTTGTACGAGGTTTCTCCACCTTCGATGTGTTGTCGAGAAGGAGTTGTTGTTAGTGTCGTGCGCATAACATTAGCTCATTGAGCTCACCCGTGGAGTAGGAACCCTAAGGTTCCGAAACACATATATCGTGTGTTGTCTTTTGTATTCTTGTTGTGTATTTATTTTATTATCATTCCACTGTGCATTAATGATAATTATAGATGAGCACACGAAGAATGATCAACTTCCACCATATATGCAAATTGGGGCTATTCACCCCCTTTAGCCGGCCACCGATCCTCCAACAGGCTTCTTAGGGCGATTTGGGGCGATTTGCTAGTGCAATTCAGGGTCTCCAAGTGTAGCTCAAGCAACCAAACAAGCAAGCTTCCAAAAGATCATTTGTAAAGTGTTATTTGCATTTTTTGTATATTTCACTTTGTATTTGCTTGTATTTGTTTTGTATTACTGTTGTAGTCATTGTACGAGGTTTCACCGCCTCCGACATGTTATCGAGAAGGAGTATTATTGATTAGTGGTGATATTTTCATCGCTAGGGCTCATTCGAGCCTAACCCATGGAGTAGGAACCTTAAGGTTCCGAACCACGTTATATTAATTGTGTAATTGTGTGCTTGTGTCTTTGTTTATGTTTTTCTATTATTTTCGCTGCATGCTAATTAAATTGTAGCAAACACACAAATGATATCCATTAATGTACGAAATGTTATTCACCCCTCTCTAGCGACGGTCAATGCCCCAACATGTGATATCAGAGCGAGGTCGCTCTTCATTTGCACTAATCGCTAAGGGAGCATGCTAGAGAGTGAAGAAGAAGATGGATCATCAAGAGAAATTAGGATGGTACATCAACACACCTCCACCATATGTCCAAGAAGATTTTTCATCTTGGAGAGCGAGAATGGAGACATTCTTGATGATGGACATATAAGATTGGTTCATCATCATGGAAGGTTTTGAACCCCCTAGGGATAAGAAGGGAGATGTCCTAAAATTGAAGAAGTGGATCCAAGAGCAACGCCTAAAGTTCAAGACCGAAGTTATGGTAACAAAACTTTTAGAAGATATGATACCTAACCTCATGTTTGAGGTTAACAATCGATTGGGGTTATGGACCAGTCGACTGGTCAAGTATTTTGACACTTGATAGTCGAGTCGATATGTATCAGTCGACTGGGACTATGACCAGTCAACTGATGTGAGTCGACTAGAGTTCGACTATAGAAAATGGCCTGGCAGTCGACTGCCAGCATTGGGTAGTCAATTGATGGCCTGATCAGTCAACTGATATGGCTGGCAGTTGACTGATGATGGAGTTTTCGGGAACAGAAAGTTTCGGAAGACCAAGCAACCTTTTCGATCAATCTCTATAGATCTAAATCCTGAGGATGTAGGTCGCTTCTCCCATGTCTTTTATGGAGAACATTTTGGATAACCAACCTTTGACTAACTGTAAGACAGGTATATCATTTCCTATGATTAATATGTCATTGACATATAGTACTAGGAATACGATCGCACTCCCACTAACCCTCTTGTACACACAAGGTTCATTAATGGCTACATGCATGGGTTCTTCAAAGGCCGCAGGGGACTTAGACAGGGGGATCCTCTCTCCCCATATTTGTTTGGTTTATGCATGGAATACTTTTCACGAATGCTAGCCAAGTACACCAGTAGATTGGATTTTCAGTTTCACCCCAAGTGTAAGGAACTCAGAATATCTCACCTAATGTACGCTGATGATCTCTTGCTCCTTAGCCGTGGGGATATGTCATCGGTGGCTATTTTGAAAGACTGTCTAACACAATTTGCCAGCATGGCAGGCCTGAGTGCTAATATGGCTAAATCAAGCATCTATATGGTAGGAGTGGATCCGAGCACTCGTGAAAGTTTGATTCATATCACTGGGTTCAAAGTAGGGGAGATGCCATTTAGGTACTTAGGGATACCAATTGCCTCCAAGAAACTGAAAAGTCACTGATTATTGCACATTACTGGACAACCTCATGAAGAAAGTCAACTCATGGCCAAAAGACACATTGTCATATGCAGGGAAAAGCCAGCTAATAGCCTCAGTTTTACAAGGAATAGAATGCTATTGGATGTCAATCCTGCCAATCCCGATAGGAGTAATAGAAAAGATATATGGTATCTGCCGATCACTTATGTGGAATACGAAGAATCCTCCGGTAGCCTGGAAGATAATGTACAAACCCAAGGATGAAGGAGGATTAGGACTAAGAGACCTGAAGTCATGGAATATGGCATTACTAGCCAAGGTCCTATGGCGGATACAAGAGAAGCAAGACACACTGTGGATACGGTGGGTTCATCATGCGTACATACAGGGAGGAGACATCTGGGGATGGCAAAGTAAACATATATACTCACCGCTCATGAAGAAATTAATATGGATCAAAAACACCATCCTAGGCACCACAACATCGCAGTGGCAAAGAAGCCGTTGTCTGACAAAGATGGTTTGGGCAGTGGCAAAGGCGGGTTAAGAAGGCATATGACTACTTCAGCAAAGTGGAGACAAAAAGCCTTGACAATAATAACAGCTAAGGTAAAGATATACAACCTAGTCACGGATGCTGGGCAATGGCAAATTACCGGTCAGAGCAGGAAAAGAATATATGGAGGACAAACAATGCATTTTCTGTAAACAGGAGGAGGAAACCATGGAACACATTTTCTTCAAATGTGAACAAATACAGCTTCTATGGAGCAGGATTAGAGGATGGCTAAGGATGACAGGAGCGATGGTAACTTACCGATGTATGTTCAGAATTTTCAGATCGCGGTACAAGAAAGATACGCCTATGAATCGAGCCCGACACCTAGCAATGTCAGCACTAATCCACATAGTCTGGAGGCAGAGAAACTCAAGCAGATTTGAAGATGCGAAGTATGATGGAGACCTAATCTTTCGCAAGGTGCAGATCCATGTGTATAGGACGATGGAGGACAACAACATATCACTGCCAGTAGAGATCACATGAAACCAAGGTAATAATTCACCTGCCTCCACCCCACCCGCCTCATAATCTCTCACCCCCTACTCAAGAAATCTTGAAGTTCCTGTCCAAGGCACATCATCTGCATTGCCTCTCCTTACATCTGGGTTACTTCCTAACTCCAAAACACCCCACTCCACAAAGCTTCTACTTAATCCCAGAGCAGTTCCTCTATTTATTCCAATCCCAGGACATCTGTTTCCTATCCTATTCTCTACTCCAGTTCCAGGGCAAAACGTCTCCTATACTACAATCCCTTCCATCAACCCCAAGCCAAGGCCAGGGCACTTCCTCTTCTTCCTCTTCTTTCTTTTCTTTCTTTCCTATCTCAATTTCAGGACGGTTTACTCAACTCCAGGGCAATGTATTTCAAAAAAAAAAAAACCAGGGCGGTTTTCTCAAAGCCAGGGGGTCTTCGAGCGGGCGCCAAGGCGGTTTCCTCAAGCCAGGGCGGTCTGCCCAACTTCAGAGTAATCAGAGCGGTATTGGCAGAGCGGTATTATTCAGGGTGGTTTTGCGTAGAGAAGTTACCTCCTAGGGCGGTATTATCCCAGGGTGGTTTTGTCAAAGCCAGGGCGGTTTTTCTCAAAGCTAGGGGGGTCTTCGAGCCGGCGCCAGGGCGGTTTTCTCAAAGCCAGGGCGGTCTGCCCAACTTCAGAGCAATCAGAGCGGTATTATTCAGGGTGGTTTTGCGCAGAGAAGTTACCTCCCAGGGCGGTATTGTCCCAGGGCGGTTTTGCGCAAAGCGCCAGGGCGGTTTTTCTCAACTCCAGGGCGCTTAGTCAAACTCCAGAGCAATCAGAGCGGTATTGCCCCATGACAGTTTTGACCTAGGGTGGTTTTGCGCAAAGAAAAACCTCTCGTGTATTAGCCCTGTGGAGGTTTTATGACAGAGTAACCTCCTGTATGCGGTTTTCAAAGGTGGCGTCAGGGCAAATTTTGAGCGTGCCTTCCCCAAATCCAGAGTAATTAGAGTGGTATGGCGCCAGAGCGATTTGTTTCAACCCCAAGGCGGTTTGCTCAACTCCAGGCGGTTTTGAGGGTTGCAGGCGGGTTTACGGAGCGGGGAAGACTAGGGCGGTTTTGGCCAGGGCGGTTTTGAACTGCCCTTTCCCTCAAGCCCAGGGTCAATAGGGCGGACCCGCGCAAAGAGCAAGGGACTTTCAGCTTCAGGGTGGTTGGACCAGATCAACCTTCCCAAATGCAGACCAGACTAGTGTCATCTCCAAGGATTCAAGACGCTAGGCCAATTTTATCAAGATGAAGCGGGTGTAACTTCAGGACAGATTTGATCAAAAAAAAAAATGGTGAATAGGCCAACCTATAATAGCCTATCTAGTCCGTAGCAAATGGCTACGGTAAAGACACTCTAAATCCGTTTATGGCTGAGGCTTGGCCAATAAGCCTAGTAGAGGTGAATAGGCCCACCTGAATGACCTATCTAGTCCGTAGCAAACGGCTACGGTAAAGACAAGGCAAATCCGTTGATGGTTGGTCACTTACTAAAAGTGACAAATATTTGACGATTGAGTGCACAAACTTCGCGGCGAAGATGGACATGGATAGACAATGCGAGAAGGAACACATGAAGCGGCGGACGCAAAGAGATAGTATGGATGAGAGAAGGAAACACAGGAGATACACTTGCACTGTGCAAGAGAAAGGGCGGAATATGGACACATGTATGTGTTGGGAGTATGGGGAATACAATCAAAGTCCCACATTGGTAAGACATGGAAAAGATCATGTGCTTATAAGAAAAAAGATATCTCCATTGGCATGAGGCCTTTTGGGTAAAGCCCAAAAATAAAACCATGAGGGCTTAGACCCAAAGTGGACAATATCATGCCATTGTGGAGATATGTGGAGCTTATAAGCACTAACAATTGGTATCAGAGCCATGGTCCATGTCAAGCCATGAACCTCGAACGAAAGAAGTTGAGCTCCCACGTCCGGATCAAGAGAACCAGACATCAGGAAGGAAGTCTAGTTGGGTCGGGGGGACCGAACAACTGGCAGGAAGTCCTGGTGGGTTGAAGATCGGACATCAAGCAGAGAAAATCCTTCGAGGAGGGATAGGCTTGAGGGGGGGCCCAATGTGGTCCTTCGTTTGAGGGGGGGGATTGTTGGGAGTATGGGGAATACAATCAAAGTCCCACATTGGTAAGACATGGAAAAGATCATGTGCTTATAAGAAAAAAGATATCTCCATTGGCATGAGGCCTTTTGGGTAAAGCCCAAAAATAAAACCATGAGGGCTTAGACCCAAAGTGGACAATATCATGCCATTGTGGAGATATGTGGAGCTTATAAGCACTAACAGTATGGGGCTATGTAGGCATGAGAGATGTATTATACATGAGAGTTGAGATACCCATGAGAGCACATGTACACCACCTGCATGCATCTCAGATCTGACACATCGTCAGACATGACATGAGAATGCATCCCAGGATTTTGTATGTACGTGCAATCTTTGATGATATATATTTACCTTTATCAAAAAAAAAAAACAAGGTTCATCAAGATTTTGTGAGAAATTAAACTCTTTGATTGCCTCATCAAGACATATATTCCAACTCTTGGATGCTTGCTTCAGTCCATAAATGAACCGTTGAAGCTTGCATACTTTGGTTTTGTCAACCGATGTGAAACCCTTGGGTTGTATCATATACACATCCTCGTGTAGATTTCCATTAAGAAAAGTTGTTTTCACATTCATCTGTCATATCTCATAAGCATAATGAGTTGTTATGTCCAAGAGTATCCGAATGGATTTAAACATGACAACTGGTGAGAAGGTCTCGTCATAGTCAACACCTTATTTTTGACGATAACCTTTTGCATCCAATCTAGCTTTATAGGTAATCACATTATCATCCATGTCAGTTTTCTTCTTGAAACCCCACTTGCACCCAATAGGCATGATGCCTTCAGGTGGATCCACCAAGTTTCAAACTTGGTTTTCATACATGGAATCTATTTCCGACTTCATGGCTACTAGCCATTTATCCCTTTCTAAACATTTTAGAACTTCTTTGTAACTAGTAGGTTCCTCATCCTTAATGAGTAACACATTATTAGATTCATTTACAAGAAATCTATATCTCTTAGGAATCTTATGTGACCTACTAGATCTGCGAAGAGGTAGTGTAATGATAGGTTCAATCATTATCTCATCATCATGAATAATCGACTGTGGTTCTGGTATAGATGTCTCTTTAGTGTCTATTGGAGTTTCTTGAACTTCCTCAAGTTCAACTTGACTCCCACTGTTTTCTTACAAGAGAAACTCTTTCTCTAGAAATACAATATTTCTTGAAACAAATACCTTTTGTTCTATGGGATGATAAAATTGGTAACCCCTCGTTTCCTTGGGGTATCCAATAAATAGACACTTATCAGACTTAGCATCCAACTTGTCTGATGTATTCCTCTCCACGTAAGTAGGACATCCCCATGTATTCAAATAAGACAACTGGGGTTTCTTACTAGTTCATATCTGATATGGAGTAGCAGAGACTGCCTTGGTCGGGACTATTCAGCAAGTGAATAGTTGTCTCGAGTACATAGCCCCAAAAGAATTTAAAAAGGCTTGCATGATTCATCATCGATCTCACCATGTCCAACAAGGTTCGATTTCGCCTTTCAGATACACCATTATATTGCGGTGTATAAGGCAGAGTCCATTGAGACAATATACCATCGTCTCTTAGATAATCCTAAAACTCTTGGCTTAAGTATTCACCACCTCGATCGGATTGAAGTATCTTAATACTTTTACCAAGTTGTTTCTCTACTTCATTTCTGAATTCTTTGAACTTTTCAAAGGTTTCAGATTTATATCTCATAAGATATACATACACAAATCGTGAGTGATCATCGATAAAGGTAATGAAGTAGTTGTAACCTCCTTGAGCATGAATTGACATTGGTCCACATACATCAGTATGTATGAGACCTAGTAACTCTTCCACTGGCTTACCCTTTCCAGAAAAGGGTAACTTTGTCATCTTGCCTTGTAAGTATGATTCACATGTATCAAATGAATCAAATTCAAATGAGTCTAGAATTCCACTCTTGTGTAACTCTGACATGCACTTCTTGCTTATATGGCTAAGGCGATAATGCCATGTGTAGGAGGTTAACTGATCATCCTTTCGAGCATACTTGTTGCTCACTTTGATATTGAATGCGTCACTGGATGTATCTAACATGTAGATGTCATTGCATAAAGTTTCGGTGCCATAAAGAACGTCATTCAAGGTTATATAACAATAATTGTTACTAAATATCAAATGGAAATCCTTTCTATTTAAACAAGAAATAGAAACAATGTTCTTTATTAATGTAGGAACAAAATAACAATTGTCTAGTTCTAAGACAAATCCACTAGGAAGCTTCAGTGAATATGTTCCGACAACGTCAGCTGCATCCTTTGCTCCATTGCTGACTCACAGATTCGCATCTCCCGTGACAAGTCTTCTACTATCCCTTAGCCACTGTATGTCATTATATATACGTAAGCCACACTCGGTATCCAATATCCAAGCATCAAAGGAAATAGCATGACCGTCAATAATGAAGATACTTGAAGAGGATGGGGCATCAGATGCTAGCTTCTTCTTCATGGATTCAATATAGATCTTGCAATTCCTTCGCTAATGGCCCATCTTGCCACAATGATTACATGTGCCCTTTGGAGCTAACTCTCTAGTCTTGGCCTTCTTCTTCCCCTTTGATTGTTGCTTTGACTTCCTCTTAAAATCTTTCTTCGAGGAGTCAAACAACATCACCGTCTTCTGTTCTTTAGTCACCGAAAGTTATACAGTCTTGAGCATATTGATCAGCTCGGGAATGGTGGATTCAAGATTGTTCATCCAATAGTTCATCACAAATTGTAAGTAACTCTTGGACAAACTATTCAAAAATAAGTCAATACTTAATTCATGATCCATCGCAAACCCTAGTGATCCTAGCCTCTCGATGTACTCGTTCATCTTTAATACAAATTGTACTGTAGATGAACCCTCCTCAATCTTCGAGCTAAAGATAAGCTTTGAGACCTCAAACCTTTCGGATCTTGGCTGCTCATCAAAGAGTTCACGAAGATGGTAAATGATCGTGTAAGCATCCATATGCTCATATTGCTTTTGCATCTCAGGAGTCATCATCGCTAGCATGATGCAACTGACAAGCTCAGAATTAGTTGTATGCTTCTTATATGCCAATATTTGGTCTGGTGTTACATCATGGTCAAGACTGGTGGGAAGAGGCTCTTCAAGGACATTAGCAAGCTTCTCAGCCTTGAGAATGATTCTCAAGTTTAGAAGCCAGTCCAAGAAGTTAGACCCAATCAGTTTGTTCGATTCCAAAATCGAACACAGATTAACAGACAACATTATCAAATGATTAACCTAGAAATACAAAATCGAGAATGTGAGAGAGATGATTTGATATATAAATAATGCAAGATATCAGAAAATAAAATAATAATAAATAATACTTGTTAATTAGGAAAAATATTCTATAGAAATTTTTAAGAATTTTTAGAAATTTTTCTAGATTTAATTAGAATGTTTATGCCTTTTATAGGAAA
Organism: Wurfbainia villosa; assembly: GCA_025175895.1. Taxonomy (NCBI): domain Eukaryota; kingdom Viridiplantae; phylum Streptophyta; class Magnoliopsida; order Zingiberales; family Zingiberaceae; genus Wurfbainia; species Wurfbainia villosa. The sequence goes on from CM045994.1 coordinate 102,806,558, forward strand.
GATTTAATAGGCTTTGAGGAAGCCTTTTTGGATTATCAGATATTTAGGGTTAATAGGTTAATTATGCTAAGGTTTAAATAATCATAACCTAGGTGTTTCCTCTCCTATTTTCCCCGATTCTTTCTTCCTCCCTCTCGATTTCTAATGTGCAACCCTCTTCTCCTCTTCATCGTTGTCGCCGAGTCAGCTCGTCGCGCTGCTCCTCATCGCCACCGCCACATCGATTGCTGCCTGCTTCGTTGCCCATTCCTCTCTTCCTCACCATTGCAGTCATCCTTTTAATCACGGAAGCTTGATCTCACCGGCGTTGCTGCCCCTCTCGCTAGCGCACCGCATTGGTCACAGGCCCTCCTGCTTGTACTTTGATATCGTCTAACGTCACACCATAACAGGGTGCACTATAACGGCGATCACTGGGTATGTAAAGAATTATGCGGAGGGATGTGAGTGATGTAGATGAGATCTATCCCTCCCATATGACGGGAGTGATATCTTTGGTCTCTTGATAGAGTAGGACCACGAAATGCATGACCATCCTCAAATGAGTCAATATGAGATATTGAGCTCATTTGTTTGAGTGAGTCTACTTGGGAATCAAGAAACATAATGATCGATAAGGGGATGACACGGTCTATGCCTCATTGATCGATCTAAGATATCAGGGATAGAAGGACACCGTCATACATGATAATAGTCACGGAAAGGTTATCGGATCTCGACGATCTTGTAACTTGGGTAGCAATGATGTATTGCTAGATGCCGCTCATTGCTTATGTATCTAAAATGGTTTTAGATACATTGTCAACATTACAAGAGCCTATAGGGTCACACACAAATGTCATTCTGTTTTGGAGATGATTTCTTTTTAGTTGGACTAAAAAGACAATTGAGCATATGGCCAAGACTTGAGTTAGACTCAAACTGGTTAAACTTGAGTTAGACTCAAGTTGAACCATGGAAGATGATTCATCATCATGCATGATTAATTTGATTAATCATGCATAGGAATACCAAGGGCCTTAGTATTCATGATGAGAATTCATAAAGGAGAATACTAAGGGTCTTGGTATTAAGAGTTTTCGTAATGAGGAGATAATGGGAATTAAAGGCAAGGGTCGTAATGGCTTAAATAGGCTTTGAACGTGAAAAGCAATCAGAGGCTAGGTCATTTTGGGCATGTAAGCCAAGGCAAGCCAAGAGAAGTGTTCTCTCATCCCTCTCCTTCTTCTTCCAAAGGGTTCTTGGTGTTTTGCTAGGGGTTGCTAGCACAACGTGACTCCAAAACGGGTGGGTGTCAGTGTGGATACCTTAGAGACATGGTTATCCTTACCATATTGAGGTTTGACAGTGTTTGGAAAAGCGGGATTGCGAAGGGCACGCATCGAAGATATACTTCTCCTTCTAGATAAGATCTAGAAAAGTAGTGTACGAAACGACGTATATAGTTTTGCATGGATCTCTGGTGGGATCCAGTTTATAATTATTGTTTCCACTGTAGTTGTGTGAAGTATTCACCCGCGATGTTGTGAACATCAGATCCGGAATTTTCCCAACACAATGATCATGATGTCATGACATATGATTAAATCTAAATACACATGACATTAAAACTAACCTAAGCATAATCATGACATTTTATATGATAAAAATAAATATGATGTCATGACATGACATGACAAATCAATCATGACAAATAAAATATAAAGGTATATAATACCTAAATTTTAGTATTAATTGTCATTTGTTAGAATTAAACTCATTTTTCCATATTATCACTAATCCCCCAAGTGTGCCAAAAATCTAAAATGACACACTATAACATCTAAACCTAGTTTGTGTCAATTTGATTGATTTTTCATAATTCTCAAATGGTATTGGCACATCCTAAAATCCTTTAGGATATAAGATCAAACTTATTTCCAAGGTACTCATAACCTTGAAAATGACCTAAAAGTGTCACCTTTACCATGGTTAGGTTAACTACTCATTCATTTAAAGTTAGCACCCCCTAACTCATTTAGCGTGAATCGATCACGCTCCTAGGAACCCAAAACCTATTGGAGCTCCTTGGGTTTACTAGGTATTCCTTAGGGATGACCTCCCTAGATACCCTCCTAATGACCTTTCTAGGCTTGGTAGCCTTGGTCATTTGGGTCTTACTTAGGTTAGATCTAGGGGTGACTCCCCTTGTAACCTTCTTAGTAGCTTCTCTAGATTTCTTCGAAACCCTAGCCACTAGGCATTTAACATGGTCAACTATAGGGATGACTTCCCTTATGATCTTGGTTTTCCTAGACCTAGGTTGAGTTCCATAATCAAATGGAGCATTATGATAAGTCTCCTTGAGCTTAGGTTTGTGACCCAAACCTTTCTTGCCCTTGGATGGTTCTTGTTTCCTAGGCCTTTGACTCTGACTCTTAGACCCTAGATTTTGATAATTTGACCCTTGCATTCAAAAACTTGATTTCCTAGCTCTAATTGCTCAATTTTTGAATTTTGATCTAATCTTTGAGCATTATTCCATTTCCTAGGCATATGCCTATCCTTCTTAGGGTTAATACCTATGCCTTCTAGCTATCTCCGTCAGCCTCACGCCTATCGGATCCCTCCAAGTCATTCATGACTTGTTCATCCATATGCTAGCCTTTAGGTGCTTCCATCGGCTATTGTTATGCTAAGCTAGTCTATACCGCCAAGGCATATTTGGGCTTACACTGCCAAAACTCCTGCTTGGACTTTACGCCGCCAACCATTAGACTTATGCTGCCAAGAGTCTACCCTTGGACTTTACGCTGCCAATATCACCCCTTGGACTTCCCTTGCCAACCCATGTTGGACTTTCCATTTGCCAAGACTCAAGCTTGGACTTTCCTTGTCAACCCATGTTGGACTTTCCATGCCAAGTACCCATGACTTAGACTTTCCATTGTATGGTCAATCCCATGTCAACCATATAGTCAAACAATGGTCAAACCATCGTCAGACATCAAAATACCCTTCGAGTCAAACTCGAGTCTGATCAATCATGACCCAAATCGATTGCACCAATAATCTCCCCAAAATATTGTCAAACATCAAAACACTACACGAGTCCAACTCGAGTCTGGTTAATCGTGACCTGGGCCGATTGCACCAACAATCTCTCCCTTTTTGATGTTTAACAAAAACCACAAAACCATTGAGTTAGACTACCTAACTCAAATCTCCTTACCAATTCTCCACTCAAATCTCCTTACTAATTCTCCCAAATTGGTAATCCCATAAATTCTCCCCCTTTTTGACATACATCAAAAAAGTTCTCTCTCCAAGGGTGTCAATGTCTCATATGCCAATAAGATCTTACAATCTCCCTCTTGGTCCAAAAACATCTAGGATGCCTTCACTCTTCCTAGTGATAAGTCCCATATCACTTAAGAGAGGCTTCCTATAAACTCTCCCAATTTCCAAATTGGGCATCTCACATTCTCATTTCTCCCTCTCATGAGGAAGAACACATCCATCATCCCATGATGGATATCTCCCCCTAAAGGCTTGCTCTCTTTTGACCATTGTACCAACAATGTTCTTGGAGAGTCTCTAAGCCTATAGGAACACTAAACCATCAAAATTAAGGACAAAAGTTCAAACATGAACTCTCACACACCTTAAAATTTATACATACCCTAAACAACTCTCCTAATCCATATCCAATGGATTTTCACCCTTTTTAATGCTTTCTAAAGCATATCCTAGGGTTAGAAGCAGTTAGGGTAACCTAACATAGTTGAAACATGGGCTGAACAACCTTGTTTATCCGAAATCATCTCCCTTACATCAATGATTGCGCCTATGCATCGATCATTGTCATCAAGCGTGATTGATATCTGTAAAATGTAGAAATCAAAAATTAGAATTGAAATTTGAAAATACATAAGTAAATATACATATTTTAAAAAATCTTGAAACTTCATACGTATACTACTTATACCAAATATAATGGACCTTGGAGTATAAGAAAAAGAAACAAATTAAAGAACAACTTTTAAGCTATCGATAAATGAAGAGGTGGAATCTCGGCGTGTCGTCGACATTATAGCGGCCTAAAGTTGTCGTTGAAGGAGCGGTATGGTGGGAGCACTTTGAGAGAACGAATTGATGATCCAAAAGGGTGAAAACCCACTTCTTTTATAGCCCTTCAAACCCTAGCTCGTTGAGATCCAGATCTGGTTCAAAGAGCCTCATCCCCCTGATGCACGCGATCGCGACCTCAAATCTCTCGACGGAGGCCGTCGAGGACTCAAAGCATGCGCTCGCACTCAACACCCGCAAGTGCACGGATGTCATCAAGTAATAAAAGATTATCGATCCCACAGAGATAGAGATTCGAATATCGGTACATTCAGTGGTTTAAATTGTTCGGACGTAAACTCTAAAAGGTTTTGACTTGTGAGGGTTGTCGGTGGACTATAATTTATACGGTGTCACATGGAGGAGGAAGGGAGTGTGCTGAGGTCTTCAAAAGTGATTCTAGGACTTTGGTTTCGCTTGTGTGTCACAAAACAATGCTGTCAATTGGCGTTGTCTAGACGTTTAGCTATGGTTTTGTGGAAGGGACATCATACACTCTCCCGATGAGCCACCACATCTACCGGGAGCTATCTCCGCCTAAAATGACGGGATAGACGGTACGAGGATGCCGAATCAATCCCTATGATGAACCGTGTCCGGTTCCATCACATCCTTCTACCCACGGTTACAGGAGATCAGGTTTACCCCTAGGTTCCTTGTATAAAATCCCCTAAATCTTAGATACGAGGGATGTCACCCCTCATATCGCCTAAGCACAGCAGGTAGAAAACCAAACACACATAGATATAATAAAAACAACTACCAATTGTCAAATTAAACTCAAAGGCAGAATTTAACATGAACCAACATTGTAATGTGCACATAAGCTACTCCCTAATCCTAGAACCGAAAGAACTACTCCATGTATATGAAGGAGGAATCACAAAGCATGTACATGTTCGAATACATCAGAATGAAAACGTAGGAACAAGGGATTACAATGCTTTCATGGCCTTCTCTCCGGCGTTGAAGTGCAAGGCGTAGACCTTCGGCGGCATTCCTCCTCCCTGTTGTGAGTTCCCGAAGCTTTTTAGGGCTTCGATGTGTCGTCCAAGCCGTCGTGCCTCCCCCCTAGGGTTTGAGCAGAGCCATCCTTATATAGACATCACCTCGGACCGCTGTAAAAATCTGGAAAAAGCCCTAGTCGTGCAAATCTAGTGGGCTGCCACACGACTGTGTGTTTCCACACGACCAGGCCATGTGCGGCCCTATATTGGCTGATCTCTCCCATTAGACACGACCATGTGTAGCCACACGCCCTGGCCATGTTCCACTCTGCGTCTAGCTGCAAAATGTCTGTCTTTTGCTCCGAAAGTGCATCTTTTTCTCCCGAAATGCTAACCTGCACCCAAAAGTACAAAGAGCAGATCTCCGAACCAGAAAATAGGAAATGCGTACAAAATAAAGTAACATATGCATGAAACTAACATAAAATGTAATGAGATGTGAGCAAAAACTACTCCTAAAACCCTATATGTTTCGCTCACATCACCCCCCCAATTTTGGTGGAGCTTATCTTGACTTTTTACGAGTTAACCAGTTTGAATAGTAGTTGACTGATGGTAGGATCAGTCGACTGCCAATAGCCTTCAGTCGACTGTCAGCTTGGTCACTCAACTGCAATAAAGAGTTAGCACAGAAAACATGAAATGATGGTAAATACGATGGTTCCTTACTGTCCGATCTCGACCTAGACCTTCCTCTGGAAGTCTTAGTCGGATTGCCACCTACGGTTGTCCCCGTATCGAGGATGCGACCTTACCATCGCTTTACACTCGTCCTTACCTCTGGTCATTTCTGACTTGTTTCTTAGCTTTCGGTCTCCACCCAGGTTCTTTGACTCCAATGAAGTTCTCCTGGTGTCGTCCGACCACCACGGTTTTTCGTCCCGAGATTCTTTGGGTGTCGTGACCTTCAGTTTAGCTTAAACACTTCCTGCACACTTAACACAACTAATCATATGTTCAACTCTTTTTGACTTAATTGATATAAAATGATTGATAAGTCTTGATTAGAGTTGGTTATTTTAAATAATTATACTTCATGATTCACACCGATGCACTAGATCTACATCTAGAATCAGGAATTAGGTCCTAATATCTCACGCCCATCTACGTGACTCAGTACACAAACAGATTGATCCTATGTGTTGTGAGATGCGTTGGCTCCTTAAATCTATAGGTGCATGCTTTCTAAGGTAAAACCTAAGCTAGTTCCATGTAGCATGAAAAATAAAGGTAGAGTATAAATAAGAGTTGAGTCCTATTCTACTATGCACATTCCTAATCTTCGTCTAAGCAGACTAAATTATGCTCTAGGTAAGGGTTTCGTGAAAATGTCCGCTAGGTTCAATTTTGACTCAACATATTCGAATTTTATAGTTCTATTTTCTACGTGTTCTTGTATAAAATGGTGTTTGACTTCTATGTGTTTAGTCCTAGAGTGACAAATTGGGTTCTTAGTTAGGTTAATAGAACTAATTTTATCAATTAACATTCTAGTGTTACTAAAATTTAATTGAAAGTCTTGGAGAGTGTGCTTCATCCAAAGAAATTGAGCGACACACTCACCCATTGCAACGTACTCAGCTTCAGTGGTAGACAAGGCAACACAATGTTGCTTTCTACTACACCAGCTGACTAGACCCGAGCCTAGGAGTTAGCAACATCCACTCGTGCTCTTCCTATCGAGTTTACCACCGGCATAATCCGAGTCGGAGAGCTAATTAGTTTGAACTCGCTCGATCTAGGGTATCAAATACCGACATTTAGTGTTCCTTTTAGGTATCTAAAAATTCATTTAACTAGCGTTAGGTGTGACTCCTTTGCGCAAGATTGAAATCTCGCATAGATACTTACTACGTAAAGTATATCAAGTCGACTCGTAGTTAAGTAAAGAAGGCTACCTATCACGCTCCTATAGTACTTTAAATCGATTGCTTTTCCTTCTAAGTCTTCTCCTATATTTATGTTAGTTGCCATTGGTGTATTAATTTCCTTAGCATTTTGTATTCCAAATCTATTAATTAATTACTTAGCATATTTATGTTGGTGTAAGTAAATTCCTTCCCTAGTTTGTTTTATTTGTAAGCCTAAGAAAAAGGTAAGTTCTCCTACTAAGTTTATTTTGAATTCACTTTCCATTAGTGAAATGAACTCATTTAATAAGGTTGTATTAGTTGTATCAAAAATTATGTTGTCTACATAAATTTGTGCAATAAAGATCTCTTTTCCTATAGATTTTACAAAAAAGGGTTGGGTCAGCTAAACCTTGATTAAATCCCTTAGACTTAAGGTAAATTGAAAGCCTTTCATATCAAGCTCTAGGAGCTTGCTTTAATCCATATAAGGCTTTTCTAAATTTGAAGACATGGTCGGATTTGTCTAGACTTTCAAATCTATGTGGTTGGCTAACATAAACCTCTTCCTTAATAAACCCATTCAAAAATACTGACTTAATATCCATTTGAAATAATTTGAAACCTCGATGTGCAGCGTAGGCTAATAGCATTCTAATCGATTCAAGTCTAGCTATGGGTGCATATGTTTCATCATAGTCTAACCCCTCTACTTGACTAAATCCTTTAGCAACTAACCTAGCCTTATTTCTAACCAGTGTTCTAAAAAGCGCTAGACGATAGGCGGGCGGTCACTCGCCGCCTAGTGCCTAGGCGGCTAGGCGGCTGTCTAGGCGGTTTCTAGGCGGTCGATTTTTTTAATATTTTAAATATAATAATATATAAAAAAATTAATATATTAGGGGCACTCAAAAGTCAAAACTCACTTTGTAGCCTCCACATGCATGTAACAAATAACAACTAACAACAACTCAACAAGTAACAAGAATATTCAAAATGTTTAAGATTGTAAACAATAAAAATTGCAAAATATAAGAATTAAAAATATAATTGCAAACAATATTAAAAATCCATTGCAATAATAAGAATTGGAAATGTGCGACACGCCCATGCCAAATGTGCGACACGCCTGTGCCCTCATTTGGCATGGGCGTGGCACATTTCTCACCGGCGCGACACGCCTGTGCCCTCATTTGGCATGGGCGTGTCGCACATTTCTCACCGGCGCTTGAACGGGGCGTGTCGGTTGCTGTTGAGCGCTGGAACTCCTGACACGGCCGTGTCAGCGCTTAATCGGTCGGTCGCCCCGATTAATCGCTCTGGGCGCCGATTAAAGCGGCGACGCCTAGCGGCGTCGCCTCTGTAAATGTCGGGGCGATGGACGAGCGTCCACCGCCTACGCGCCGCCTAATCGGATAAAATCGGCGATTTTTAGAACACTGTTTCTAACAACATCTTCTTATCATCAAGTTTGTTTCGAAATACCTACCTTATTCTAATTATTGTTTTTCTCTTAGGTGGGGGTACTAATTCCCAAACTTGACTCCTAGTAAATTGAGCTAACTCTTCTTGCATGGCTATAATCCAATTAGGGTCAAAAAGAGCTTGTTTAATTGTTTTGGGTTCGATTTTTGAGATGAGTGAAATTTGGCTTAGGTTTCTATAGGACACTCTAGTTCAAATCCCTAGATTAGAATCACCTATTACTTGATCAATAGGATGATTTTCTTGTAACCTAGATTGATTTGGGTTAGGATTTATACTAGACTTGTTTTGATGGTTAGGTTCAGTTCTAGCATCATTTTCAATTTGTTCATTAATCAATTCTACTTCGGGTTTTGCGGTTTTGCTTTTTTCATCAAATACTATGTTGATTGTTTCTTCTATTTTTAGGAGTTCATTGTTATACACTCTATATGCTTTACTAGTGGTTGAGTATCCTAGAAAGGTTCCGGTACTAGTTTTAGAGGTGAATTTCTCTAAGTAATCCTTTCCCCAAATCCTTGTTGTTGCCTTACTGTGTCGGATAGCTGTTCCACTTGTTGGACTGGAATAATTATTGTGTTATTTTGTTTTACAAGGACCCTTTGGTATTCGAAGGAGGTTTTGTACTGTGATGGTGCTGCAAAACCTATTGCTGGTGGCTCTATAACTTCTGTTGTTTTTAAGATTTTTAGGTATGAGCTTTCAACAGATTGATTTTCTAATTCGCTCATCCACCTATTAAACTTTTCACCTCTTGCAGGACTTGTTCTATTTTTTTGACACTTGTCCTTAACTCTTTTGCTAGGACTTCTTCCTCTGCTAGGATTAGTTGTATTTCTAGAACAAGAAGAGCAAATATGGTGCCAGCTGAAATATTATATTCTACAGGCTTTCAGCCCACTCAACACAGAGTATATCAGCATTACTCTGAGGAGGATCTTTTATGCATTGAAGAAAGTCAGGTGGACCTTCCATTAGTCACTGAAGAAAGTCATCAAAGGCTCAGAGAAGCAGGTTTTCATCATATTCACATGGGATTAGTGATGATCAGGGTACATGCCCTACATAGAAGAAATACTGGAGCCATGGTACTAGTAGTGTTATGAGTTTAATATGTGTACCCTACATCCAAAAACTCTAAAATACTTAATGTTTGGTAATTTTTCGTAATAGATTTCATATGATATTTTAAGGTGTCTTCTAACTAATAGAATCCTATTTTGAACATAGCAGGTCGTATTGACCACTTCTGCCCAAAACCTATTAGGTAGGTTGTACTCATTCAACATAGTTCTAGCAGCTTCTTGTAAAGTTCTATTTTTACGTTCAACTAGACCATTTTGTTGAGGGGTCCTTGGGTAGGAGAACTTATGATGGTACCCATTTTGGTTATAAAAGTCGGTGAATCTATGGTTTTCGAATTCACCACCATGATCACTTCTAATTCTCTTTATCTTATGATTCTTTTCATTTTCTATTAATTTGCATAGATTGGTGAGTTGATCTAAGGTTTTACTTTTATGTTTTAAAAACCTAACCAATGTGAACCTAGAGTAGTCATCGACTATAACTAGACAGTATTGGCTTCCATTTAGTGACTTGGCTCCATGAGAGTCAAAGAGGTCTAAGTGTAGGAGCTCAAGTACACTTTTAGTTCTTTCTTGATTAGTTAGTTGATGTGAAGTCCTAGTTTATTTACCTTGTTGACAAGCATTACAAATTTTATTTTTTAGATTATTTAGGTTGGGTAGACCTCTAACTAAGCCACTCTGACTCATTTTGTTTATGAGTCTAGGATGGGAGTAGCTAAGTCATCGGTGCCACAACCATAATTCCTCTTGCTGTGTTATCAAACACTTGGTTGAGGAGTTAGGTAAATTGATGGTGTAAATGTTACTATTCTTAGTTCCCTTAAGTATAGTTTTTGAGGTATCATAATTTTTAATTAGGCATTCATTTTCTAAGAAGATGACCTTATAGTTATTGTCGTACAATTGACTAACACTAAGGAGATTAAATGCAAAATGTTCAACTAAAAGTACTTCACGAATTATGAAGTTCGAGTTTAGCTCAATATCACTTGATCCGATGATTTTGAGCTTCCCGTTGTTTCCGAATGCTACCAATCCTTGGTTTTTGAATTTGAGCTTTGAAAACTTTAGTCGGTCTCAGATCATATGTCGGGAGCACCCACTGTCCAACATCTATTGATCCTACACATATAGTAGTTGGATCAGATATTAGAATTTTAAGATTTGTTTGAAAATCTTTTAATCCTATGAATCATCTCATCCTTTCTACATGATCAAACATGTTAACCTTATATGTTTTGTGAGATGACTTCAATTTTAACTTGATTAAATTTAGTAATTTGAAGATAATAAACCTTGGGTTAGATTCGGATTTAACCCTTAGATTGTTAAGTAGACTTTTCGAGAAAATGACTTCCAGGTTGTAGCGAGGCACAGAGGCATTCTTTGATCGGAACAACGACCACTTCCTTAGACAAAGCCAATTTCAAGAAAATATTTACTTAAGTCACTTAGAGTCACTTCCTAGTCTAGATAATTTAAGATGTGGTGAGGTAGCTTCAGCTGGTCCAACTTAGCCAAGTGTACCAAGCTAGATACGCCTTATCTAACTCAAACACACAAGACCTCGTTTATCTAACGTACTATCATCTCACCGCATCCTGATACTATGTTATCAAGGTTGACTAACTATTGATCATATCTAGCCTTTCTAAAATTTAAAACAAAAAAATTAACTAAGCATGCAAAACTAAATCAATAAGTAGAGCAAATGAGTTTAATACTAGCTCCCCCTGGACCATTAATTGATGCGGTCTTTCCACGTAGTGGATTTGGTCCTTGGAAACCCAATACTTGGTGGATCCTAATTGAGAAGTCAAAAAGGTCTTAGGAACCCATGCTTGGACTTTTTGCCTATTTCGATTTACAATCAACATATATGATTTATTTGTTGTAGTTGATCTAAATTCGAGTCTGGCCTTATTGTACATGACCCTTTGTGATCCAAGTAGTAAGTTAAGACTCTTGGATCTCAAAGTAAACCTTTCCAATGATTTCCTAAGGTCTTGAACTGTCCTTTCAAGAGAGAGTTCTCTTCTTCATGTTTTTCAACTTGAGTTGAGTTCTCTTCTCGAACTTGACTAGTCGAAGAGGTTAGAGAGACCTCATGTTTAAGGAGTTTAACCTCCTTAACTAAGGTCTCGACCTTGGACTCGAACTTAGCTAACTTCTTAGTTAAATATTTAATTATACTATATAGAGTATCAATTAATGACCGACTTACCTTGATCGAATCTTTTGAATCGGATACGGATCCGTGGCTTGTCTTGAATTGGAGTTAATTATCGGATTAGGAGTCGGACTCGATCTCGGACTCGTAGTTCATTTCGGGTTAGGATTCATCTTTGAGCTCGGTCGGCTTGGCCATGAGTTCTAGATTGTTGAGTTCGTCTTCTTCCTCCGACGACTCCTCCCAAGTTATGTTGAGCACCTTCTTGGATTGTGATGGTTTGTTCTTTAGTCTTGGGCACTCCGATTTGATGCCCTCTTGTTGCATTCGTAGCATTTGTAATTTGAACTTTGCTCGGGTCTCTTTTCCTTGGATTGCTTGATGGGTCATCTTCTACTCTTGATCATCTTCCGAACTAGATTCACTAGCTTGGTCTCCATCTCATCGTTCACCTCCAATTCGTACTCTTCTTCTTCGGGAGGTGGTTTACTCTTCGCCTTCTTCCTTTGACCTGCAACTAAGACAATACTTTTCTAGACCGGGACCGAGTTAGATTGTTCATGTAATTCAAATTTGTAAAAAAGGTCATCTAGTCTAATCTTAGATAAGTCTTTAGATACTTTGTAGGCATCAAACATAGATGCCCACAAAGTGGTCCTAGGAAAAGCATTCAAGGCATACCTGATTAAATCCCGATTCTTGACCTTTTGTCCAATTGAGTGGAGGTCATTCATGATGTCCTGGATCCTTGCGTGAAGTTGTGTAGTGGTCTCATGATCCTTCATTTTTAAATTAAATAATTTGTTTAACAAAAGGTCATGCTTATAAACCTTCGTGTCAGCCGTCCCTTCGTGTAGCTCAATGAGCTTGTTCCACAGATCCTTCACGCTGATGAATGGGCCGACATGGTTGAGTTCTTCTTTAGAGAGCCCGCATTATAGGATTTTTGTGGCTTTTGCATCGGCCTCCACTTGGCACATCATGGCGTTGGTCCACTTGTCGCAGTCCAAGTATTCACCGTCTTCATTGGTTGGAAGGGTGAACTCGGTCTAGATGACTATCTACATATCAACTTGGATTTTTAGATAGCATTCCATCCGACCCTTCCAATAATGGAAGTCATCTCCATTGTAAAACGGAGGTCTGGAGGTGCTAAACCCTTCGAGATGAGCCATCAAAAATAAACCTTGCACACAAAAAAGCAAAAGACACGAAAATTGCCAAGACTTGGTCTTGGATTAGCAATGCGGGAAAAATGATAATGAAAAACTTAAACGGAAGAAAACGAAAAGGAAAATGAATGTGCTAGATTTGTGGTTGCACTAAATCTCAGTGCCCCCACTCTGATACCAATTGTTGGATTGAATAAATCGCTAGAGGGGGGGGGTGAATAGTGATTGTGAAAACTTTTCTCTTTTCGTCAAAAGCACGAGTAGAACATCGGAATGTAAAACAATAAAAGTAAAGAGACTTTGTTTTTACTTGGTTCACAATCGAAAGGTTGCTACTCCAAGGCCCCGCGATCCTAAACCGTATACGAAAAGGCAATCCACTATAAGTCTCCTCCTTGTTGGAGGTAAGAGACAACGATTACATGGAAAACAAAAGCTTGAGGATGAAGCAACAAGCCTATCTCTCCTCGTTACGATAAAACCTTCGAGTACAAGAAAAAGAAACAAATTGAAGAACAACTTTTAAGCTACCGACGAATGAAGAGGTGGAATCTCGGCGTGTCGTCGGTGTTATAGTGGCATAGAGTTGTCATTGAAGGAGCGGTGTTGTGGGAGCACTTTGAGAGCACGAATTGATGATACAAAAGGGTAAAACCCCTTCTTTTATATCCCTTCAAACCCTAGCTCGTTGAGATCTAGATCTGGGTCAAAGAGCCTCATCCCCCCAATTTTGGTGGAGCTTATCTTGACTTTATATGAGCTGACCAATTTGAATAGCAGTCGACTGATGACCCTCAGCATTTGACTGATCGTAGGATTAGTCGACTACCAATAGCCTTCAGTCAACTGTCAGCTTGGTTTCTCAACTGAAATAAAGAGTTAGCACAGAAAACATGAAATGATGGTAAATACGAAGGTTCCTTATAGTTCGATCTCGACCTAGACCTTACTCTGGAAGTCTTAGTCGGATCGCCGCCTATGGTTGTCCCTGTACGGAGGACGCGACCTTAGCATCGCTCTACACTCGTTCTTGCCTCTGGTCCTTTCTGATCTATCGCTTAGCTTCCAATCTCCACCTAAGTTCTTTGACTCCAACGAAGTTCTCCTGGTGTCACCCGACTACCACGGTTTCTCGTCTCGAGATTCTCCGGGTATCGCTGACCTTCAGCTTTGCTTAAACACTTCCTGCACACTTAACACAGTTCATGAGATAACAATAACGACTTTACTTTGAACCTTTGCCATAATCAAAACCTAGGTTTGATTATTTGGTGCCCCTGCACCAACATGACACTAGTGGATGGTAGCTAGGACTGAGATTATATATTTTCTTTTATTTCATAGTGAGATTGAGGGTTAGAACCTTTGTCTATCACTTGTATGGATGACTCTTAAAATGAATGAAATGTTTGCTTTTACAATATTGTGTTTTATTTCCCTTATATTGCTTGGTTGTAATAATGTGTGTTGTCTTGCTTATTACATGTATTGATTCATTATTCTCAGGTCATGTCGGCCTACATAAGTAATTGATTTTTCTCAAAAGTCTTGAAATCAATGTATGTCATGACAGCATATTTCTTATGGTTATTTTAATATGTCATGATCATATTTTTGATAATGTCATGTTTGTACTTAGATTCATTTTTATGCTATGATATCATTTATCATTGGCACATGCTTAATTATGCTACTATTTATGTCATGATCATATCTCATGCATTAAGGTTAATTAAATTGATTTAAGGACAATTGCATGATTTGAAGTCCCAAAATAAAGAAATCAAATAAAATTGCCTAGATAAAATGCTAAAATGCATGAGACCCTAAGACCACAACCCACATCTATAGTAACCAAGATATCCTTGTTTGGCCAATGCATGAAATCCATAGAGTCTCTCCGCATATTATGGAGCATAGGCTAAATGTTCTAACAAGCATTCGACAAGTTAGGCAGAAGAAAAGACACTTCAGGATTGAGAAGGATAAAGTCATGCGAGCTGAAATTATGAAACTTTTAGAGGCAAAGCATATTCGAGAAGTTCAGTTCCCATCATGGTTGGTCAATGTGGTCTTAGTACCAAAGAAAGAAGGAACCTCATGGGTATATGTAGATTTTTGAGATATAAACTATGCAAACCTCAAGGATTGCTACCCTCTCCCTCATATAGATTAGTTAGTTGATGCAACCACTAGAAATGAGTTCATCTGTATGTTGGATGCCTTTCAAGGATATCATCAAGTACCACTAGCTTGAGAAGATCAGGATAAAGTCAACTTTATCACGTCCACTAGCACCTATTGCTATCGGGTCATGTCGTTCAGTTTGAAGAACACAAGCGTCATCTATCAAAGGATGATGGATTGGGTGTTCAAGGAGCAAAAGGTAAGGAATGTGGAAGTATACGTCACGATATTCTGATTAAGTCGACTACAACTGAGGCAATGATTGTTGACATCAAAGAGAATTTTGCTACTCTATGAAGGTATGAGCTAAAATAAAATCCTGAGAAGTGTATTTTTGGTGTCAAGAGTGGGTGTTTTCTAGGTTACGTAGTCACCGAAAAGGGGATCGAGGAAAATCCTATCAAAGTGCAGGCTTTACAAAATATGAAGGCCCCACATAATGTCCTAGTGTTTTAGAGGCTCGCTCACAGGTAGGATCACGACTTTATCCTAATTTATCTCCAAGTCTGTCGATCGAAGTCTTCCTTTCTTCAAGATACTTCATAGAGCGGCAAGATTCAATTGGGATGAGGTATGTGATCAGTCATTTCTAGAGTTGAAGCAATATTTGACTACTTTGTCGACACTTGGCAAGTCGACTACAAGGGAGCCTTTATGGGTTTATATAGCAGCTACGTATGGAGCTATTAGTTCTGTCTTATTATGATAGGAGGATGGAACTCAACATCCAATTTATTTCATTAGGCATATGCTGAAGGATGTTGAAAGTTGGCATACATTGTTGTAAAAAAATACTTATGCATTAGTGATAATCACTCGTCGTTTACGTTCTTACTTCTTATCTCATCCTAGCACTGTACTTATAAAAGTTTCATAGGAAATATATTGAGAAATCCTAAAGCTTTGGGTCAAGTAATTAAGTAAACCACGGAGCTCAGTGAGTACGACATTCAATATCACCTCTGCACAACTATTAAGGTTCAAGCATTAGTTGATTTCCTAGCTGAGACGAGTGGGGATATGAAAGATGAAGTCTAAAAATCTTTGTGGATGGCTCTTCAACAAAGCAAGTGGTGTGGGGGTATGGATACTCTCACCTCTAGGAGAAGAACTCTCTAAGGTTGTATGACTCAATTTTAAAGCTTCAAAAAATGAGGTTGAGTTCAAGGCTTTGCTGGCGAGATTACATGTGGCCAAATATGTAGGGGCAACCAAGGTCCTTCTTCACTCTGACTCGCAGTTGGTAGCTCAGCAGACAGAGAGAGCATTCAAAGTTAAGGGTGAAATGCTTCGTCAATACTTACAGTTATATCAAAAATTGAAATCGAATTTCTGGGAGTTCACACTAATGAAGATACCTCATGCTGAGAATAGGAAGGCAGATGAGCTAGCTCATACGAAAAGTACCTTTACTAGTTGGGAAGCCAAAGACCACGTTGGTGACCTTTTAGTATGCTAGAGGGGGGTGATAGTGATTGTCGATTTCGTCATTCATTTTTGATTGTCTACAAAATTGTTAGTATACAGCGACATATAGAATAAAACACAAACAAAAGAACAAGACAATCACATGCACAAGATAATAATTTTAAGTGATTCTGAACCTACGGTTCCTACTCCACAGTGGCGCTTTAGTGATCTACCCTCACTAAAACTCTCTCCTTCTCGATAGAACACCAGAGGTGGAGAAATCTCTTACAATATAGAGCTTTAATGGTAAGAAGAGAAACAACCAAATACAAATATGAATGAAATGTAGAAATAAAAAAAACACTTTTACACAAGTTGCTTTTGATCGCTTGTTGATTTGGTTGTTGTTGAATTCTTTGAAGATATGGAATTGCACCTGCACTTCCTCTTCAAATCCTCTAAAGAACCACACCAAAATTCTCCAGGGCAAGCTTCTTTTATAACATGTGTATGGCTAGATTTTCACCTAGCATTCGACTGCCAAAAGCCCCAGTTGGCTGTCTGCCTATCCGTTGTCTCACAACGGACTAATCCACATAAGATTTTGCCCAACAGACACTTAAGCAGTCAACTGTCATTACCATCAGTTGACTGTCAAGCCTTCAATCGACTTCCCGGTTGACTATGAGACCTTATGTGTTCATGTCCACTAACGCCAATGTCATTATCCATCCATGGCGACTAGTGAATCTGCTAAGCGTACTAAAGCCATATCGTGAACCGTGGTAGGTCACCTAGTCATTGCCCGAGTCAACTAGGTCTCTTGGGTGTCGAGCACTCAACCAGTCGACTGACCAATGCCATCAGTTGACTGGTAAACCTCAAAATTGAAGTTTAACCCAGGTATGGTCCCTTCATACTTGTTACTCTTCCATAGCCTATACCTAAGCCTTCTAGCCACTTCCATCAACCTCAAGCCCTTGGTTCGAGTCCACGACTCCTCACCCTTAGACCTAGCCTTTAAGTGCTTTGATCGACCATGTCATGCTAATGGGTTTACCTTTTCCAAATCTTCAAACTTGGACTTTCACTGCCAAGACGACACCCTTTGGCTTCCACGATCAATACTATGCCCTTGGACTTTTCCCTTTGCCAAGTATCCATACTTGGACTTTCGCTGCCAAGACTACACACTTGGACTTACACGCCAAGACTATACCCTTGGACTTTTCCTTTGCCAAGTATCTATACTTGGACTTTCACCACCAAGACTATACATTTGGACTTACACGACCAAGATTACACCCTTGAACCTTTTCTTTGTCAAGTATCCATACTTAGACTTTCCTTTGCCAAGACATCACGCTTGGACTTTTCTTTGTCAAGTATCCATACTTGGACTTCTTCATTGCCAAGAATCCATTCTTGGATTTCCACTTGAGTCTCACTCAAGTTTGGTCAACCTTGATCTAAAGTCGATTGCTCCAACAATCTTCTCACAATCTCCCCCATATGATCTTGGATATCCCAATGATGCACTAGTCATATGGTCAAACCATATTGTCAAACTCATTGACAAGTCATCGTCAAACATCAAAACCCTACTCGAGTCCCACTCAATTATGGTCAATTCTGACCTGGGCTGATTGCACCAACATACCACCTGGTTCAAGTGGAGTTGATGGGACAGGTCGATCAAGTGTCACAAAACTGCATGAGTTAGGACCTATGCGCCCGCTAGAGGGGGTGGTGAATACCGTTGTCGTTTGTCGATGGAATTGATCGCGTGCTTGCTACAAAACTTATTATACGCAGCGGAATATACAATAATAAAATGAATACAACAAGAACACACACACAACACAACAATATAACGTGGTTCAGAATCGTACGGTTCATACTCCACGGATTGGGCTCGAACGAGCCCTAGAGATGCAAATACCACCACTAATCACAAATACTCCTCGACAACAAGTCGGAGGCAAAGAAACCTCGTACAAGTATTCTTAAAACAATAAGAAACAAATACAAGCAAATGCAAAGTGAAATGTAAAGAACACTTTACAAACTAGAATTTTGAGCGCTTGCTTGTTTTCAAATCGCCTCAAGAAAGCTCCCAAAGAACCAATGTCAAAATCTCCCACGAGCTGCGCTGCAACGGGATGATTTCGCGCTTGGCAGTCGACTGCCATAAGGCCTCAGTCGACTGCCAACAGTATCGTTATGAGACAACAACTTGATCCACACTGAAAAAACTCTAATGGATCAGTTGGCAGTCGACTGCCAACATCATCAGTCAACTGCCAACGCCGTAATTGACTGCCCAGTAGACTACCGAGCATTTTGTGCTTGTAAACTCAACCAACATTCGACTGTCATCCATGGTAGTCGACTGCTCAGGCCATTAATCGACTGCCCAATACTGGCAGTCGACTGCTAGGCCATTTTGCCACAATCAAACCCTAGTTGACTCACGTCAGTCGACTGGTCATAATCCCAGTCAATTGTTGAGTGTTGACTTGGCTGCCAAGTATCAAAACACTTAACCAATCAACTGGTCCATAACCCCAGTCGACTGACAAATCTCGATCATGAGGTTTAACACCAAGTATGATGCCATCATACTTGCTAGACTACTCTTAGCCTAGACCTAAGCCTTCTAGCCACCTCCGTCAGCCTCATGCCTATTGGATCTCTCCAAGTCATTCATAACTTGTTCATTCATACGCTAGCCTTCAGGTGCTTCCATTAGCTATTTTCATGCTAATGTGGTCTACACCGCTAAGACACATTAGACTTATACTGCTAAGACTCCGCTTGGACTTTACGCCGCCAACCATTGGACTTATGCTGCCAAGACTCCACCCTTGGATTTTACGCCGCCAACATCACCCCTTGGACTTCCCAATTGCCAAGTACTCATGATTTGGACTTTCACCGCTAAGACTACACACTTGGACTTATATGGCCAAAACTGTACCCTTGGTCTTTCCTTGATAACCCATGTTAGACTTTCCATTTGCTAAGACTCAAGCTTGGACTTTCCCTTGCTAAGACTCATGCTTGGACTTTCCATGCCAAGTACCCATGACTTAGACTTTTCCCATGACAATGGTCAAACTATCGTCAAACATCAAAATACTATTTGAGTCAAACTCGAGTCCGGTCAATCATGACCCAGGCCGATTGCACCAACAATCTCCCCAACACATTATCAGACATCACTGTCAAACATCAAAACACTACTCGAGTCAAACTTGAGTCCGGTCAATCGTGACCTGGGCCGATTGCACTAATAATCTCCCTCTTTTTGATGTTTGACAAAAACCAAACACCTTTGAGTTAGGCCACCTAACTCAAATCTCCTTACCAATTATCCCAAATTGGTAATCCCATAAATTCTCCCCCTTTTTGACATACATTAGAAAGGTTCTTCCCAAGGAGATCAATGTCTCATATCCCAATGAGATTTTACAATCTCCCCCTTAGTCCAAAAACACCTAGGATGTCTTCACTCTTCCTAGTGATATGTCTCATATCACTTAAGAGAAGCAATCCTACAAACTCTCCCAATTTTCAAATTGGGCATCTCACATTCCCAATTCTCCCCCTCATGAGGAAGAAACACATCCATCATCCTATGATGGATACCTCCCTCTAAAGGCTTGCTCCCCCTTGACCATTGCACCAACAATATCCTTGGAGAGTCCCTAAGCCTATAGGAACACTTAACCATCAAAATTAAGGTTAAAAGTTCAACCTTAAACTTTCACACACCTTAAAATTGATACATACCCTAACAACTCTCCTAATCCATATCCAATGAATTTTCACCCTTTCCAATGTTTTCCAAAGCTTATCCTAGGATTAGGAGCAGTTAGGAAACCCTAACATAGCTAAAACATGGGCTAAACATCCTTGTTTACCCTAAATCAGTTCTGGCAGTCGACTCTGATAGTCAACAGTCGACTGCCTTATGCATCAGTTTACAATGTCAATCGACTGATAACTGCAAAACGCAGAAATCAAAAATTGAAATCGAAATTAGAAAAAGCATAAGTAATTATACGTAATTCAAAAAATCATGAAAATTCATACATACATTACTTATAAGCAATACAATGGATAAAAAATATTTGAAAAATGATTTACCCATAAAATAGTGAGTTTGATACAAAGTTCAAAAGTGAGAAAAACTTCATTGTTTTAGTTCACATTGTATCAACATCATCAATGGTGACTTCTATCAAAAGACAGACCACACCAAGGTTTTTCAAAATGATTTTGAAATAGTTTTTAAAATATTATATTAAACCATGGTCTATGGGCTACATGACTTGTACACAAGATTTCCTCATGATTTATCCATGGTATAAGTTGAGTTTAAGTTCATCTAGATGCAAAAACTATGCACCTTGAACTTAACTCATTTTCTAGCATCTCACATGTGTCTAGGGTGTTTAAAAACACACACATGTCAATTTGATATGAGATGTGGATTTTGTTCATCCTAATCTAAGGCCTAATGCATTTTCTAAGGCAACTCTACTTGATTCCCTTTTACATGGGACTTCAAGTCATGCCATAGTCATTGAATTAATTTTATTAATGCATGAATGATCATGACATAAATGATAACATAAATAAGCATGGTCAATGATCATGATGTCATGACATATGATTTAATCTAAACATACATGACATTAAAAGATAAACCTTAAGCATAATCATAACATTTATATGATTTAAATGAATATGATATCATGACATGATATATGACAATCAAGACATGACAAATAAAATATAAAGGTATATAATACCTAAATTTTAATATTAGTTGTCATTTGTTATTATTAAATCCATTTTACCATATTACTACTAATCCCTCAAGTGTGCCAAAAATTCAAAATGACACACTATGATTTTAAGACCTAAATTGTGCCAATTTGATCAATTTATCAAACTTCTTAAATAGTATTGGCACATCCTAAAATCTTTTAGGATTAAGTTTCAACCACATTTCCAAGGTACTCATAACCTTAAAAATGACCTAAGGTGTCACCTTTATCATGGTTAGGTTAATTACTCATCCATTTCAAGTTGACACACCCTAACCCATTTAGCGTGAATCGATCACGCTCCTAGAAACCCAAAACCTATTTGAGCACCTTGGGTTAACTAGGTATTCCTTAGGGGTAACCTTCCTAAATACCCTCATAATGACCCTTCTAAGCTTGGTAGTCTTGGTCATTTGGGTCATACCTAGATTAACTCTAGGGGTAACTCCTCTTTGTAGGAGATCGTTGGAACGCTAGAGGGGGGTGAATAGCGGTGTGCTCGTACGATGGAACTCGTTCGCGTGTTCGTCTACAAACTTCGTTAGCGCAGCGAAATATAGATAATGATAACAATAACGAAATAGACAATCACACGAACGCAAGCATATAACGTGGTTCGGAACCGAACAGTTCCTACTCCACGGATCGAGCTCTAAAGAGCTCTAGTGATGCACACGCAATCACTAATCACAAATAACTCCTTCTCGACACAAATCGGAGGTGGAGAAACCCCTTACAATTGATTACAACAATAATCTAAATGCTACAAGCAAATACAACATGAAATACAAAAGACAAGTAAAGAAAACTTTACACCACTTTACTTTTGAATGCTTGCTTGCTAGGTTGATCGAGTAGCACTTGGAGACCTTGAATTGCAGCAACAACTCGCCCCAAAACACCTCAAAGAACCTTTTTTTTCCTCCTTCATGAGCTCTATTTAAAGCTTCAATCTGTGCTGGAAAACGTCGATCAGTCGACTGCTCGGGATCATCAGTCGACTGATGCCACTGTTGTCGTGAGACAACGGCTAGATCCATGCTGGAAAAATCCAACGGATCTATCATCAGTCGACTGATTATGACCATCAGTCGACTGATCAAGCCATCACTCGACTGCTAACCGCAGCGGTCGAGTGAGACTCCATTCTGTGCTCCAAAACCAGAGCACCAATCGACTGATCACAAGATCAGTCGACTGCTAAGCTAATTAGTCGACTGCCCACCTCTGGTAGTCGACTGCTAGGCCAATCTCGCAGTCAAACCCTAGTTGACTAGCACACCTCAAACATTAGGATTTAGCCCAAGTATGGTTCCCCCATACTTGCTAGACCACCCTTAGCCTAGACCTAAGTCTTCTAGCCACCTCCATCAGCCTCACGCCTCTCGGATCCCTCAAAGTCATCCATGACTTATTCATCCATCACGCTAGCATTCAGGTGCTTCCATCGGCTATGTCATGCTAACGGTGTCTACACTGCCAAGGCACATTGGACTTACACCGCTAAGACTCCGCTTGGACTTTACACCGCCAACCATTGAAATTATGCTGCCAAGACTCCTGCTTGGACTTTACGCCGCCAATATCAAACCCCTTGGACTTCTCAAATGCCAAGACTCAAGCTTGGACTTTCCCTTTGTTGGGATGTATACTGAAAAGTCTATCTTTTTTATGAACATCTTTATTTTTGAAATAAGAATTACATGATCATTGTTTGCATATTTATGGTTATGCATATTATCTAATACATTACATTGTAGATAATATGGTGTGTAGTGTCACACGGGAGATCATGTTATCAGTTCCTTATAAAGTATAAGTAAAGACTCACAACCAAGATGGTTATGGGCAAACCATTGGAATGGTTGTAGTGTGATTTGGTATTGGTTTGTCTTGACCATAGAATTACACTAGTACACTTTGTGTGTATTGAGCAAGACCGACTTAGAGGTGATTTAATTTATTGCTGACTACATAATCGAATCGGACCTCAAATATTATGTTGTACATGATCTTGATCCCGATATAATAACGAGCACATATACTTAATATTCATTTCTTTTATTTATCAATGGGTGAGATTTATAGAATAAATCGATAGGCTCGGTAAGTTGGAAAATAGTATTATTGATATGGTGTGTCGTTGATTATAGGAGGAAATCGTGTCCTATATATTAGGATGATGATGCCCCCTTCAGGAGCTCATAAGGTTCATCATGTAAATCCTACAGGTGGACTTGGTCCGGCATGATGATAAGGTTGAGTGGTACTACTCATGGAGTTAGATGTTGATTAATTAATTATCAGTAAATTAATTAATTGATGGACATTCAAGATCTTAAACACGGAGAGATAAATGTACAAATAATATATGGAGTCCATATTAACTTATGGGGGTTGGTGAGGTAGATCAAATATAATCCTCTAGTGGAATGGATTATCATTAATGGATCGGACTTTATGTGGGCTTGATCCATTGGGTGGCCAAGATCCAACTCCTCCTCATGGTCCCTATTGTAGCCTATTAAACCCTCATGGAGCCTAGATCCGATGGTGGAAAATAAAACTATAGATCCGACGGTGGAGATTAAATCTCGAGATCCAACGGTGGAGATTAAATCTTTAGATCCGACGATGGAGATTGAATCTCTAGATCCGACGGTTGAGATTAAATCCCTAGATCTGACGGTTGAGATTAAATCTCTAAATCCAACGGTAGAGATTAAAGGAGGCTTAGGCCTAACTCTATAAAGGGGGGCTAGGGGTGGGAGGCAAGAGTAATTGAAGAGGAGATTAGGGTTTGGGCGGCTAGGGCTTGGAGGCTTGGGCGGCTAGGGTTTTGGGGAATCCTTGGGCGACAAGGATTCCTTTCTCTTCTCTTTGGCCGACGCCCAACTTGCACTTCTCAACCTTGGTCGGTGCTCATCTTCTTCTTCATGTTCTCCTTGGCCGGTGGAAACAAGGGTTAAGGTTGTTCCTTGGAGTTCTTGGCCGGCGTCCACTCCTCCACCTCTCTTTGGGCCGGCGGCAAGCTTCAAGTTTGAAGCATGTTGGTTGGTCCTAGATAGAGTAGAGTTTTGTTTTATATTCTTCCTTTTGTTCAGAGCGAGCAAAGAAAGGAAGAAGGTGATCTAGGAGCCTTCGACTTTTGGAAGATCGTCGCTCACACGACATCCAAAAGGAGGAAGGACATACAATAGAAGATCGAGAGGTATAATACTTGTTTATATTCTTTTGTATTATGTCTATAATTGTTTTTCAATTATATGCATGTTGTATGTTTTGTTATGTGGCTAATTTACTTGGACCCCGAATACAAATGCAAAAACCGGCGATCCGTACATCGTCTATTCCGCTGCTACTCGTAGAATAGAGGTTGGTTGGTTGAACAACAAGTTTGTTCAAGTGACTACTCTAATCGAATAGCACGACGATGAAATGGTAGCTTGGGTAATCCATCTTTGTCAAGGATAATTTTTTTTTATCTGGGGACGTAGACAGGATCGCCATGAACAAGCGACCGAGTTGAAGTGAGAAGTGAAGTTTCCACCCTTGAAGTGGTATCAGAGCCACGGTTTCCGATTTTGTGTGTTTAGGATTCGGTTACTTTTATTCACTTTTTCATATATTATATGTGTCAGATAATAGTAGGATGTACGTAGGTTAACTTTTTGGTTGCAAGCATAGAATCCAACTATTATGACCATATGTGTGTATGTGATTGTATGTGTGTAATTGTATATTATTTGAATTCTCGGGGTTGACAAGGCTAGTATTTAATTTTGTATTTAAATATGACATTGTTTAGCCACTCTTTTTATTTTAGTTTAGTTTCGATCTAGATTTCATGTACACTCCTTCGTAGAGTATAGGATCGATGGATGTAAATTAAAATAGTTTTTTTTCTCGGCTCGGATCTCCGGATGGCTTGTACATGGCGTAGGGAGGAGCGGATGAGATGGCGATACAATGAGAGGCATATTGGAGACAAAAGCCATAATAGTTGGAAAATATTTCTTTTTCATATTTACTGCTTATTGTTTGATATGCATGTCGTTGGCTAGAAAATTCCTCAATTTTAAATTACTAAGTGGGAGAGGGATATTTTTATAAATTCCCACGGCCTCCATTATGATTTGACATGTGATACAAACAAACTTGCGCGTCGGCTCTGAGTGCCTTCCTCCACATCGGATGAGTTTGTTTGCGGATCACAAGGTCGAATATGATTATAGGAAACTATTAAGGAGCACGTGTACTTTCCCATCGGAAGGCACATAACCCGAGATAATTACCTTGGTACCGAGTAATGGTGAACACTTAGATACAAATATAAGTATCCTCCCCATCAAAGTCACTGCTTTTATTTGTAGGGCCGAAGAGGAACCAACTATTAATTTTATTTGTCAAAAAGTTAGGTTGACAATATAGTAAAATTAATGGGTGAAACCTCCTCTTACAAATGTAGAATTCGTATACGTCTACACTATCGTGGCATATAATATTCTCGGTGTTTTGAGGTGTTGGTTGATTTTAAAATTTTATTGTTTGAAGAATCAATAATTTTTTTTGAAATCTAATGTTTTGATCTATGTGATTCTTAGGTTTTTTTTCAAAATGGCTTTCAACCCGCTTGCTGTGATACTGAAAGAAAATAAACTTACTGGACCCAATTATGTTGATTAGAAGAGGAATCTTGACATTGTCTTGACTGCTGAGGAATACAAATATATACTCCTCGAAGAGTGCCCTCCTTAGCCTGCAGATGATTCTGGGATAAAGGAGAAGGAGAGTTATAAGAAGTGGATTAAGGCCAATGAGATGGCGCGGTGTTACATTTTGGCATCTATGTCAAATATACTACAACATCAGCAACAAGCCATGCCCACTGCTTATGACATGATGCTCAATCTCAAAGAGCTTTTTGAACACCAGAATTGGGCTGCTAGGCAAGAAGCCATGAGGAACTTGATGACGACCACCATGATCGAGGGAACACCTGTGAGGGATCATGTTCTCAAGATGATGGCTCATTTGAATGAGCTGGAAGTCCTTGGAGCTGAGATCGATGGGGAAACCCAGGTTGATATCATTCTCCAGTCTCTACCTAGAAGTTTTGAGCAGTTTCACCTGAACTACAACATGAACAAAAGGTTGTATTCATTGGCGGAGCTTCTGACAGAACTCCAGGTGGCAGAGGTGTTATTTCGTCAGAGTGCTCAGGCGCAGGCCATGGTTGCCCAAAAGGTTTCTACTTCTAAGCCGAAAGGCAAGAAGAAGAAGAAACAAGCTGGGGCAAAGGTGGCGGGAGGAAGTCAGGGAGGAGTGAAGAAGCCGAAAGGCAAGTGCTTCACTTGTAAGCAGACTGGACACTGGAAGAAGGACTGCCCCAACCGGAAGCAGAACAAAGGTATATCTTTTGGTCTAGTCATTGAAACATGTTTAGCGGTGTTATCTAACGGCACATAGTGTGTAGATACGGGAGCCACTGATCATGTCTGCAATACTTTGCAGGGGTTCCAGGAAACCAGATGACTGGCTGAGGGGGAGATTACCGTATACTTGGGCGATGCCACGAAGGTGGCGGCTGTTGCAGTGGGAGATGTTTATTTGTCTTTTAAAAGGAATAAAGTTTTGGTTCTTAAAAATTGCCTTTAGGTACCTTTATTTAGAAAGAATTTAATTTCGGTTTCTAAATTGTTTATGGATGAATATTCTATTTCTTTTAATGACAGAGTTGTTATAAAAAGTAATAGGGAGATTATCTGTTCTAGTGCATTGATAGGAAATTTGTATACACTCGAACCAAAAGCTCCCACAATGCAAATAGAAGTGAATAGCTCATCTTCTAATTCCAATAAGAGAAAAGAACCTTCGAAGATGAACCAAATATATCTTTGGCATCTAAGGCTTGGTCATATTAACCTAAGCAGAATTCAAAGGTTGATAGCTGATGGACCTTTGAGTTCATTAGTGGTGGAAGACTTCCTAACCTGTGAGTCTTGCTTGGAAGGTAAAATGACCAAGAGGTCTTTTAAGACCAAAGGGTATAGAGCCAAAGATGTGTTGGAATTAGTTCATTCTGATTTGTGTGGTCCTATGTCTATCCAGGCTAGAGGTGGTTTTGAGTATTTCGTCTTTTTCATAGATGATTATTCAAGATATGGATACATTTACTTGATGCACCGCAAGTCTGAATGCTTTGACAAGTTCAAAGAATTCAAGGTTGATGTGGAGAAACGTCAAGGTAAAAGTATCAAGACACTACGATCTGATAGTGATGGTGAGTACCTCTTGGGAGAGTTTAGGAATTACTTATCAGAGGCTGGGATTCAATCCCAATTGTCTGCACCTGGCACACCCCAGCAGAATGGTGTAGCAGAGCGAAGGAATATGACTCTTATAGAGATGGTTAGATCGATGATGAGTTATTCTGAGTTGTCAGATTTGTTCTGGGAATATGCTCTAGATACAGCAGTGTATATTCTGAACTTGGTACCATCTAAATCAGTGCCTTCTACTGCCACAAAATTGTGGACTGGGCGAAAGCCTAGT
Organism: Wurfbainia villosa; assembly: GCA_025175895.1. Taxonomy (NCBI): domain Eukaryota; kingdom Viridiplantae; phylum Streptophyta; class Magnoliopsida; order Zingiberales; family Zingiberaceae; genus Wurfbainia; species Wurfbainia villosa. The sequence continues at coordinate 102,834,430 of CM045994.1, forward strand.
CTAAGACATATTCGAATTTGGGAGAGTCCAGCACATGTGCTGAAGGCAGATGCTGGTAAGTTGGAACCTCGTACAGAAGTGCGCATGTTCGTTGGCTATCTTAGAGGAACGAAAGGTGGTTTGTTTTATAGTCCTAGAGATCAGAGGGTGATCGTTAGCACGAACGCCAGATTTCTAGAGGAAGACTATGTGATGAACCACAAGCCCATGAGTAAGATTATTCTGGAGGAATTGAAAGGGGAAGTCACTGCTTCAGTACCACTGGTACAAGAGGATATACCACAAGTCACTGCACCGCGTGTCACAGAGAATACACAGGTGATACCTCATCGTAGTGGGAGGGTTGTGCGACAGCCTGATAGATTCATTTTCTTGGGAGAATCTTCTGATTTGGTCCCTGGCAAGCATGAACTTGATCCCTTGACATATGACGAGACAATCCAAGATAAAGATGGAGTATCTTGGCAAAGTACAATGAATGTTGAGATTGAATCTATAGATTTAAATCAGGTCTAGGAGCTAGTAGAACCACCCAATGGTGTAAAAGTCATTGGATGCAAGTGGATCTACAAAAGAAAGAGAGGAATAGACGGGAGGTTGAGACCTTTAAAGCGAGGCTTGTTGCGAAGGGGTATACTCAGAAAGAGGGTATCGATTATGAGGAGACCTTTTCATCGGTAGCCATGCTTAAGTCTATCCGGATTCTCTTATGTATTGCTGCTCATATGGATTATGAGGTATGACAGATGGATGTCAAGACAACTTTCCTTAATGGAAGTCTTAAGGAAAACATCTATTTGAAGCAACCAGAGGGATTCATTGCAAAGGGCAAAGAGTATCTTATGTGCAAGCTTAATCGATCCATTTATGGATTGAATCAAGCTTCGAGATCTTGGAACATCCTCTTTGATGAGGTAATCTAGTCTTGCGTATACAAGAGATGTGACGGAAACGTAGTGATATTTCTTGTACTATACGTAGATGACATTTTGTTAATTGGCAACAATGTCAAGGTGTTATCGGACGTAAGGGTATGATTGTCCAAACAGTTTGATATGAAAGACTTGGGAGAAGTAGGACACATCCTTCGAATCAAGGTTATAAGGGATCGCAGGAAAAGGATGTTGTGCTTATCTCAAGCTTCATACATAGACACCATTATGGATCGTTTTAGCATGCAGAACTCTATGAAAGGTTTTCTACCTTTCAGGCATGGAGTTCCTTTATCTAAGGAGATGTGTCCTAGAACATCTGAGGAGATAGAAGAGATGAAGGCAGTTCCTTATGCTTCGACAGTAGGAAGCCTCATGTATGCTATGCTATGTATGAGACCGGATATCTGCTTTGCCTTCGGTATGGTTAGCAGATATCAGATTAATCCAGGACAGGGACATTGGACTACGGTAAAGCATATATTGAAGTACCTGAGAAGGACTAGGGATTATATGCTAGTTTACCAGGCAGACCAATTACTCCCTGTGGATTACACAGATTCTGACTTCCAATCAGATAGGGATACCAGTAAGTCTACCTTAGGTTTTGTGTTTACTTTGGGAGGTGGAGCTATTGTATGAAGGAGTGTCAAGCAGAAATGCATGGCGAACTCTACCATAAAAGCTGAGTATGTGGCAGCCTCTGAGGCGGCCAAAGAAGCTGTGTGGCTCAGGAACTTCTTGATGGACTTGGATGTGATTCCTGGTTTGCCTAGAACTATCACAATTTATTGTCATAATAGTGGTGCAGTTGCAAACTCGAAGGAACCACGAGCCCATAAGGCAAGTAAACACATAGAGCACAAGTACCACCTGATACGAGAAATCGTAAAGAGAGGAGAAGTTGTTGTGGCCAAGATTGCATCGGAGGATAACCTGACAGATCCTTTCACTAAGGCCCTTCCTGTGAGAACTTTTGATAGGCATGTGGAGGGAATGAGAATCAGATGTATGGCAGTTTGAGGACAGCATAGTCTTTTAGTATAAGTGGGAGATTGTTAGGATGTATACTGAAAAGTCTATCTTTTTTATAAACATCTTTATTTTTGAAATAAGAATCACATGATCATTGTTTGCTTATTTATGGTTATGCATATTGTCTAATACATTACATTGTAGATAACATGGTGTGTAGTGTCTCACGGAAGATCATGTTATCAGTTCCTTGTAAAGTATAAGTAAAGGCTCACAACCGAGATGGTTATGGACAAACCATTGGAATGGTTGTAGTGTGATTTGGTATTGGTTTGTCTTGACCATGGAATTACACTAGTACACTTTGTGTGTATTGAGCAAGACCGACTTAGAGGTGATTCGATTTATTGCTGACTACATAATCGAATCGGACCTCAGATATTATGTTGTACATGCTCTTAATCCTAATATAATAACGGGCACATATACTTAGTATTCATTTCCTTGATTTACCAATGGGCGAGATTTATAGAGTAAATTGATAGGCTCAATAAGTTGGGAAATGATATTATTTATATGGTGTGTCATTGATTATAGGAGGAAACCGTGTCCTATATATTAGGATGATGATGTTGTTGGTGCAATCGGCTCAGGTTGACTCGAGTTTGACTCGAGCAGTACCTTGATAGTATTTTGATGATAGACAAAACTCATGACATGGGATTGTCATGGGAAAGTCCAACATGGGGTTGACATGGAAAATCCAAGCATGGAGCTTGGTGTGGAAGTCCAAGGGGGAAGCCTTGGCATGGGAAAGTCCAAAGCATTGCGAAGTCTGCGCTTGGTGCTTGGCATGGGAAATCCAAAGCATTGCGAAGCCGTGCGCTTGGTGCTTGGTGAGAAATGCATTGCGAAGTCGTGCGCTTGGTGCATTTGGGAAGTCTTGAGAACTTGGCAAGTTCACTAGGCTCGGGTCCTTGAGTCGGTGAAGGATGACATTGCGAAGCCGTGCGCTTGATGCATCTGAGGGACCGCCGGATGGGAAGCGAATGGAGTGAGCCAAAAGGGAAGCATACTTCTAGGGTATGAGACTCAAAGGATGGCGTTGCGAAGTCGTGCGCTTGACACATCCGAGGGACGTAGGCCGAGGGAAGAGAGCTTCGGTGGGGAACTCCATGAGGGATAAGGTGGACTTGGCCAAGTGGCTAAGATTGAATGTCGGAGGCTCAAACTTGATGTTTGAGAGTTTACCCGACGGTCGGATGCTCAAACAACTTGGTGTTTGAGGTTTTGCCCGACATCAGTCGACTGGCATAGGTGCCAGTTCGATTGATCCAAGTCGACTAGGGTTCGACTGGTGTAAGGCTAGGGTTTTGTGCTTAGCGATCATTGCCATGGGTGTGATCGGCCCGATGTCGACGGCAATGATCGTGATGTCGACGATGGTCGGCTAGAGGATGGCGATCGATTGATAGGAGTGTCACGAGCACAGAATGCTCCGTAGTCGACTGGGCAGTCGACTACTAGGTCACCAGTCGACTGATGGGCATCATCAGTCGACTGGTAGGTGATCCGTCGGAACTTGTCTGACATGGATCTGACCATTGTGAGACAACGGCTACAGGGGCAGACGACTGGGGCCTTTTGGTAGTCGACTGCTAGGCGCGAAAATAGCTCGATGCAGGTTATAAAAGGAGCTCGAGATGGAGTTTTTTTCCATGATTTTTGTAGAGCTATTGGAGGGGAATTGCTACTGCATTCTAGTCCTTCAAGAGCCAATCAAAGCAAGCAACAAACAAGTGATCAAAAGCAATCGGTGAAAAGTGTTTCTTTTGTATTGTATTTGTATTCTTGTTTGTATTTGTATATTACTATTGTAATTGCTTGTGAGAGGTTTCTCCACCTCCGACGTATAGTCGAGAAGGAGTTTAGTTATGTCGTGCGCATAACTAGAGCTCGGTGAGCTCGCCCGTGGAGTAGGAACCATTTGGTTCCGAACCACGTATATCTTGTGTTGTGTGATTGTGTATTGTTGTTAGTTTCATTATTATTGTTATTCCGCTGCGCTAACAACAATCGTAGACAAGCAATGCAACGAGAACGAGCGAATTCCGCCATCCATCGATTGAGGGCTATTCACCCCCCTCTAGCCGGCCGTTTCGATCCCCAACAAGTGGTATCAGAGCCGAGGTTGCTCTTCAAGGACTAACCGCCGCGAGAGCACTACAAAATGGCCGGCTTCATCCATCCACCGTAATTCGATGGAGATTTTTCTTGGTGGAGGAAACGGGTGGAGGTATATCTCGAAACCGATTTTGATTATATGATTATTATAGAAAATGGTTTTGAGATGCCTAGGGACAAATACAACAAGCCAATTGAAAAGTCAAGATGGACCCAAGACCAAATTAAGGACTTCAAGACAAATCTCGAGGTAATAAAATTATTTAGTGATTTGTTACCTAACAAAATTTGGTCTAGTTTGGGTGACTATAGGGATGCAAAGGAATTATGGGAGAAGATAATGAAATTTCAAGAAAACTCCCAACCGACACATGTAGAGGATAATGCCGAAGAAGAAGCACCATCTACTTTTGATGACGTTGATGATTTGGTGGAGACCTCAACCTCTAGCGTTGAGGGGGAGGAAAGGATTTCAATTCCGGAGCAAGATCAAAATGAAGCTTCTACCTCCGGAAGAAGTGAAGAGGCCTCCACCAACTCCCTAGGTAACTCAAGTGTTGTTATTTTAAATAAAAATCACATAATTTGTTTTGAGTGTAGGGAGAAAGGGCATTACAAGAGCAAATGCCCAAAATTGGCTAAGGAAAAAGCATCAACACCAAAAGTCAACCCAAAGTCAAAGGATGCTGGTGTTCCCAAAATCAAGAGAAAATAGCACATTGTGTGCTTTAAATGCAACCAACGGGGACATTACCGAAGCCAATGCCCTAGGGGGAGGAAGAAAGGGCAAGAAGGTGTAACTCATGTAGGGGGAGCTTCTAAAGCTAACCCTAAGGTACATTTAAATAATGCACCTTCAATTTCTAGAATTAAAAAGCATGCTAAGAATTATTTTAGTTCTCTTGCCATTATTAATGAAAAGCATGCTAGGAGAAACAATAAGGTTTATTGCTTAGGTGCTAAGCATGTTAGTTTCTCTAAGGACAAACCTAGGACTCAAAACACTAGATCTATTTTACCTAGGGAGTCAATTAGGAGAATTGAAGAAAATTTGGGTGTTAATCCCAAGAAATCTAGGTATATGCCTAAAAAGAAAAACATTTACCAAAAGATAAATGAAAATTCAAAATTGAGAAAATTAGAGTTAGAAAACCAAGCCTTGAGGTCAAGGCTAGACAAATTGGAGAAGACCCTAGCAATAATATCAAATTCGGTTAAGGGGTCTAATGTACAAAAGTCAAGACCTAGAAAACAAGAAATGTCTAAGGGCAAGAAGGGTTTGGGTCACAAACCTATGTCCTACAATAATGTTCCATTTAATTATGGAATCACATATAGGTCTAGGAAAACCAAGGCTAATAGAGAAGTCATCCCTAAGTCTAGCCATGGTATGTGTTTAGTGGCTAACACCTCAAAGAAATCAAATGTAGCCACTAAGAAGGTCAATGGAGGAGTCACCTCTAGAGTTGACCCAAGTAAGATCCATTTGACTAAGGCTTCAAAGCCAAAAAGGGTCATTAGAAAGGTATCTAGGAAAGTTATCCCTAGGGAATACCTTGTTAACCCAAGGAGCTCCAATAGGTATTGGGTTCCTAAAAGCGAGATTGATTCACGCTAGATGGGTTAGGGTGTGTCAACCCTAAATGGATGGGTAGTTAACCTAACCATAGTAGAGTTGACACATTAGGATGTGCCAATGTGTTTGAGAAGTTTAGAATGATTTAAATTGGCACAATTAGGTCATAGAGGTCGTGGTGTGCTATTTTGGGTTTTTGGCACACTAAGGAAATAATGGCATTAAGGCAAAATGTATTTAATCCCTAAAAATGGCAAATTGATTTTCACACTTAGGTATTCCATACCTTAGTATATTTTACTTGCCATGATTTGTTTGCCTTACCATGTCATGACATCATTTTCATTTTTATCTATAAAATGTCATGATCATGTTTAGAATTATTTTTAGATGTCATGTATGCTTAGTTCTCATTCACATGCCATGACATCATGATATTGACATATGTTTTTATCTAAATCATATTTATGCCATAATCATATCATGAATAGTTTAAAATGGAGTTAAGGACTATGACACAACTTGAAGGGAATCAAATTAATGTTGCCTAGAAAAATGCATGAGAACATAAACAAAATAAAACCCACATCTCACAAAAAATTTGACTTGTATGTGTTTTACACATCTAGATATTGGTGAGATGTTTAAAAAAAAAGAAAATAAAGGGTTGAAAAACATTTTGAAAACATTTTGAAAAACCTTGGTGAAGCCTATCCTTTGATAGCTATCACCATTGAATGAGATGATACAAAGAGGGCTCTTTATTGAAGCTTTTCTTAAATTTTGAACTTTATATCAATCTCCTAGTTTAATGGGTAAAATAATTTTCTAATATTTTTCACCCATAATGTTTGTGATAAGTAGTATACATACCAATTTCAAGATTTATCTACTTATGTATATTTACTTATGAATTTCGGAAAGTCATTTCAAATTGAAAATCAAATCACGATTATCGATCATTGTCGGGAGGCGGTCGGTGATGTGTGTCGATCGACTAGTTTCACGCAATGATCGACAATCTTGATTCGGGTAAACCTTGTTGGTTAGGCCCATGTTCAACTGTGTTTTGGTACATTAACTACTCATAACCCTAGGATATACTTGGGAGAGTATTAGAGAGAGTGGAAATCCATTGGACATGGATTAAGAGTTGGGTTGAGGGTGAGTATCAATTTTAAGGTGGAAGAGAGTTCATTGTTGAACTTTGCCTTAATTTTGATTGGTTAAATGTTCCTATTGGCTTAGGGACTCTCCAAGGACATTGTTGGTGCAATGGTCAAGTGGGACCAAGCCTCTAGGGGGAGGTATCCATCATGGGAAGATGGATGTGTATTTCCTCATGGGAGGAAAATTGAGTTGCCTCTCTTTAAGTGATATGGGATCACTAGAAAGATTGTAGGCATGTGTTCCTCCAAGGAAGAGATTGTAAGATCTCATTGGGATATGAGACATTCATACCCTTGGGGAGGACCTTTTTGATGTAATGTCAAAAAGAGGGAGAAGTTACCAAGTTACCAATTAGGGTTCGTTGGAATTCTCATTGGGATATGAGAATTGCCAATATGAGGGAATTGGTAGACTTGAGATGGTAGTTTTGTCAATCATCAAAAAGGGGGAGATTGATGGTGCAATCGGCCCAGGTTGACTCGAGTTTGACTCGAGCAGTACCTTGATAGTATTTTGATGATAGACAAAACTCATGACATGGGATTGTCATGGGAAAGTCCAACATGAGGTTGGCATGGAAAATCCAAGCATGGAGCTTGGTGTAGAAGTCCAAGGGGGAAGCCTTGGCATGGGAAAGTCCAAAGCATTGTGAAGCCGTGCGCTTGGTGCTTGGTATGGGAAATCCAAAGCATTGCGAAGTCGTGCGCTTGGTGCTTGGTGAGAAATGCATTGCGAAGCCGTGCGCTTGGTGCATTTGGGAAGTCTTGAGAACTTGGCAAGTTCACTAGGCTCGAGTCCTTGAGTCGGTGAAGGATGGCATTGCGAAGCCGTGCGCTTGGTGCATCCGAGGGACCGCCGAACGGGGAGCGAATGGAGTGAGCCCAAAGGGAAGCATACTTCTAGGGTATGAGACGCGAAGGATGGCGTTGCGAAGTCGTGCGCTTGGCGCATCCGAGGGACGTAGGCCGAGGGAAGAGAGCTTCGGTGGGGAACTCCATGAGGGATAAGGTGGACTTGGCCAAGTGGCTGGCTAAGATCCTTGATGTTTGAGGGTTTACCCGATGGTCGGATGCTCAAACAACTTGGTGTTTGAGGTTTTGCACGACATCAGTCGACTGGCATAGGTGCCGGTTCGACTGATCCAAGTCGACTAGGGTTCGACTGGTGTAAGGCTAGGGTTTTGTGCTTGGCAGTCGACAGTAGTCGACTGCCGAGGAATGGCAGTCGATTGATGGGATTGTCGCGAGCACAGAATGCTCCGTAGCCGACTGGACAGTCGACTACTAGGTCACCAGTCGACTGATGGGCATCATCAGTCGACTGGTAGGTGATCTGTTGGAACTTGTCTGACGTGGATCTGGCCGTTGTGAGACAAGCACAAGGGCGGCCCAGGGCCTGGCGATCGCTAGGAGTTATAAAAGGAGCTCGAGATGGAGGTTTTTACCATGGTTTTTGTGAAGCTATTGGAGGGGAATTGCTGCTGCATTCCAGTCCTTCAAGAGCCAATCAAAGCAAGCAACAAACAAGTGATCAAAAACAATCGGTGAAAAGTGTTTATTTTGTATTGTATTTGTATATTACTATTGTAATTGCTTGTGAGAGGTTTCTCCACCTCCGACGTGTAGTCGAGAAGGAGTTTAGTTAGTGTCGTGCGCATAACTAGAGCTCGGTGAGCTCGCCCGTGGAGTAGGAACCATTTGGTTCCGAACCACGTATATCTTGTGTTGTGTGATTGTGTATTGTTGTTAGTTTCATTATTATTGTTATTCCGCTGCGCTAACAACAATCGTAGACAAGCAACGCAACGAGAACGAGCGAATTCCGCCATCCATCGATTGAGGGCTATTCACCCCCTCTAGTCGGTCGTTTTGATCCCCAACAGATGTCCCCTTGAGAAGCTCATAAGGTTCATCATGTAAACCCTGCAGGTGGACTTGGTCCAACATGATGATAAGGTTGAGTAGTACTACTCATGGATTTAGATGTTGATTAATTAATTGTCAATAAATTAATTAATTGATGGACATTCGAGATCTTAAATACGGGGAGATAAATGTACAAATAATATATGGAGCTCATATTAACTTATGGGGGTTGGTGAGGTAGATCATTGATAATCCTCTAGTGGAATGAATTATCATCAATAGATCGGACTTTATGTGGGCTTGATCAATTGGGTGGCCAAGATCCAACTCCTCATGGTCCCTATTGTAGCCTATTAAACCCTCATGGAGCCTAGATCCGATGGTGGAAAATAAAACTCTAGATCTGACAATGGAGATTAAATCTCGAGATCCAACGGTGGAGATTAAATCTTTAGATCTGACGGTGGAGATTGAATCTCTAGATCTGACGGTTGAGATTAAATACCTAGATCCGACGGTTGAGATTAAATCTCTAGATCCGACGGTGGAGATTAAAGGAGGCTTAGGCCTAACTCTATAAAAGGAGGCTAGGGGTGGGCGGCAAGAGCAATTGAAGAGGAGATTGGGGTTTGGGCGGCTAGGGCTTGGAGGCTTGGGCAGCTAGGGTTTTGGGGAATCCTTGGGCGGCAAGGATTCCTTTCTCTTCTCCTTGGCCGACGCCCAACTTGCTCTTCTCAACCTTGGCCGGTGCTCATCTTCTTCTTCCTATTCTCCTTGGCCGATGGAAACAAGGGTTAAGGTTGTTCCTTGGAGCTCTTGGCCGGCGTCCACTCCTCCACCTCTCTTTGGGCCGGCGGCAAGCTTCAAGTTTGGAGCTTGTTGGTTGGTCCTAGATAGAGTAGAGTTTTGTTTTATATTATTCCTTTTGTTCGTAGCAAGCAAAGAAAGGAAGAAGGTGATCTAGGAGGCTTCGACTTTTGGAAGATCGTCGCCCACACGACATCCAAAAGGAGGAAGGACATATAATAGAAGATCGAGAGGTATAATGCTTGTTTATATTCTTTTGTATTATGTCTATAATTGTTTTTCAATTATATGCATGTTGTATGTTTTGTTATGTGGCTAATTTACTTGGACCCCGAATACAAACGCAAAAACCGACGATCCGTACATCGTCTATTCCGCGGCTACTCGTAGAATAGAGGTTGGTTGGTTGAACAACAAGTTTGTTCAAGTGACTACTCTAATCGAATAGCACAACGATGAAACGGTAGCTTGGGTAATCCATCTTTGTCAAGGATAAATTTTTTTTTATCCGGGGACGTAGATAGGATCTCCATAAACAAGCGACCGAGTTGAAGTGGGAAGCGAAGTTTCCACCCTTCACCCTTGCCAACCCATGTTGGACTTTCCATGCCAAGAGCTATGCTTGGACTTTCCATTGCCAAGACCCATGCTTGGACTTTCCATTGCCAAGACCCATGCTTGGACTTTCCTTGCCAAGTGTCCCACTTGGACTTTCCATGTCAAGACCCATGCTTGGACTTTCCATTACATGGTCAACTCCAGTCAACCATCAAAGTCTCCCTCGAGTCAAACTCAAGTCCGGTTAAACATAACCCGGGTTGATTATATAAATAATCTCCCCAAAACATCAATAGACATTAATGTCAAACATCAATGTCAACTCACTTTGTCAAACATCAAAACATCACTCGAGTAAAACTCGAGTCCGATCAATCGTGACCTGGGTCGATTGCACCAACAATCTCCTCCTTATTGATGTTTGACAAAAACATATACCTTTGAGTTAGAACACTAACTCAAATTCCCTTACCAATTATCCCAAATTGGTAAGTTCACATTCTCCCCCTTTTTGATATACATCAAAAAGGTTTACTCTCCAAGGAGGTCAATGTCTCATATCCAATGAGATCTTATAATCTCCCCCTTGGTCCAAGGATACTTAGGATGTCTACCATCTTTCTAGTGATAAGTCTCATATCACTCAAGAGAGGCAATCCTATATTCTCCCAATTTCCAAATTCGGTATCTTAAAATCTCATTTTTCTCCTTATGGGGAAAAAATACTATCCATCATCTCATGATGGATACCTCCCCCTAAAGGCTTGTTCCCCCTTGATCATTGCACCAACAATGTCCTTGGGAAGTCCCTAAGCCAATAGGAACGCTAAACCATCAAAAATAAGGTTCAAAGTTCAAACATGAACTCTTCCACCCTTAAATTTTGATACATCACCCTAACACCTCTCTTAATCCATATCCAATGGATTTTCACCCTTTATAATGCTTCCCAAAGCATATCCTAGGGTTAGGAGTGATTAGGAACCTTTACCGTAGCTGAAACCAGGTTAAACAACCTTGTTTATCCCAAATCAAAGTCGATCGAGTCATTTAGAAACGATCGTGAAGTACCCATCGATCGGCCGGCATCAAGCGGCGATCGGCGTCTGCGTCGGCGATTCGCGAGCCACTTCCGCTAGGCGGTTTTCGCGAGCGATTTTACGCGAGTGGTTTCGCTAGGGTAGCTGCCGTATGCGCTAGGCGCCATGGCGGTTTTGCGAGTGGTTTTAACGCGGCGGTTTTGCCGAGCCGATTTTGTCGCAGTGGTTTCGCTATTAGCCCATCGATCGGCGCCTGTAGAAGCGATCGATAACTCAATTTTTCAGTTATCAGAATCCAAGTTCGAGAAAACATAAGTAATTGTACATAGCTTGAAAAATCACGAAATTTCTTATGTATAATACTTATAACACATACAATCGGTGAAAAAATGATAGAAAAATATTTTACCCATAAAATAATGAGTTTGATACAAAATCCAAAAGTGAATAAAAACTTCAAAGTTTTAGCTCACTTTGTATCAATCTCATCAATGGTGATTGCTATCAAAAGATAGACTTCACCAAGGTTTTTATAAAGGATTTTAAAATGTTTTCAAAATCTTATTTTGGATTATATTCCTTGGGCTCAATGTGCATGACTTGTACACAAGCTTTCCCAATGATCCACATTTTGGTTAAAGATAAGTTTTAGTTCATCTAGATGCAAAAGCTATGCACCTAGAACTTAACTCATATTCTAGCATCTCACATGTATCTAGGGTGTGTAAATACACATACATGTCAATTTAGATGTGAGATGTGGGTTTTGGTTATCCTAATCTAAGGTCTCATGCATTTTCTAGGGCAACCCTACTTGATTCCCTTATGAATGGGACTCCAAGTCATGCCAAAGTCTTTAAATCAATTTTCATTAAATTAAATGCATGAAATATGATCATCGCATAAATGATAGCATAATAAAACATGGTCAATGATCATGATGTCATGACATATGATATAATCTAAGCACACATGACATTTAACCTAACCCTAAATATGATCATGACATTTTAAATGATTAAAAATAGATATGATGTCATGACATGTAATATGGCAAATCAAGCATGACATATAAAAAGTATAGGTATAATAATACCTAAATTTTAATATTAGTTGTCATTTGATATAATTAAGGATATTTTGCCATATTACCTAAATTTTCTAAAATGTGCCAAAAATCCAAAATGACACACTATAACCTCTAATCCTAAATTATGCCAATTCAATTGATTTTTCATATTCCCAAAAATACATTGGCACATCATAAAATCTTTTAGGATCACAATATCAATTCTATTTCCAAGGTATCCATAACCTTGAAAATATCCTAAAGTGTCACCTTTACCATGGTTGAGTTAACTACCCATCCAATTAAGGTTGGCACACCCTAAACCAATCTAGCGTGAATCAATCACACTCTTAGGAACCCAAAACCTATTTGAGCTCCTAGGGTTAACTAAGTATTCCTTAAAGATGACCTCCCTAGATACCCTCCTAATGACCCTCCTAGGATTGTTAGCCTTGGTCATTGTGGTCTTACCTAGGTTGACTCTAGGGGTAACTCCCCTTACAACCTTCTTAGTGGTACCCTAGGTCTTCTTGAAACCCTAGCCACTAGGCACATACCATGGTCAACTCTAGGGATGACTTCCCTTATGACCTTGGCTTTCCTAGACCTAATTTGTGTTCCATAATCAAATGGAACACTATGATAAGCCACCTTAGATTTAGGTTTGTGACCCAAACCCTTCTTTCCCTTGGTTGACTTTTGTCTCTTAGGTCGTAGGTGTTGACTTTGAGTTCTAGACCTAGAAGTTTGACCATTTGACCATTTAAATTGATTTTGTATATTTGCAAGGGTCTTTTCCAATTTCTCAAGGCTTGACCTCAAGGCTTGATTTTCTAATTCTAATTGTCCAATTTTAGAATTTTGATTTGGTCTTTGAGCAATATTCTTCCTAAGTATATGCCTAGTCCATTTGGGATTAAAGCCTAGGTGCTCTTGCACCTTTCTAATTGTCTCCGTAGGTAGAATTAGTCTTGAGTTATTTGACCTAGGTTTGTCCTTAGATAAATTATTTTTAGGGACATTAGTCTCAAATTTCTCCTTATTATTTAAGTGGACATTTTTAGCTCACAAACAAAAATATTTATTATTCCTAGCATGCTCTTTATGATAAATAGCAAGATTGCTAACATTAGTTCTAGCATGCTTTTGCCTATAATTGAAAGAAAGAGCATTATTTAAATGATATACCTTAGGGTTTGCCTGTTGGGTTTTTTCCGAGCCGCAAAAACCGCTTTTTGCGTTGCGGAAACCTCGGAAGCCCCGGCCACGGATCCGTGCGAAGATGTATTAAAACTAAAACATGTATGCACTTATATAAAACCCTAGATCTACCTTAGATCTATATGATAAGGACGTTACCCTCGATGCGACGCCCTTCGCAAATCCCACTCGTCCAAAAGGTTCGTCGGAACTCAAGAGCGTCAAGTGCACACTCCTCTATTGGTATCCACACAAGCAAAAGGTGGAGAAAAGCAATCTTGAGTGTGCTAGTACTCCTTAGATGCTCGGCAAGATGAGGAAGGAGAGAGGGAGAGCTTGAGGGAAGTTGATCCAAGGAAGAAGATGATGTAAGGAAGAAGAAGATGGAGTTACCCAAAATCAATTTTCCATTTAGATCTAGAAGTGGTCGGCCACATTATAGCTTGGGAGGTTACATGCATGCATGTAACTCCAATGGCTCTTGGTCTCCCTCATGAGGTGACACCAATTGATAAGTCAATGATGATGTGGAGCATCATCATTGGCCGGCCATGCCAAGTCATCATCATGACATGGCATTTGGTCAAGTCAAACTTGACCTTTTATCTTCCCTCTCAAGTCAAGTCAAACTTGACCTATAATCTCCCATGGTTGATCAAATCTAACCACTTGACTCAAGTCAATTTAATTTAATGAATCTCTATTCATTAATTTAAATTGATTTGATGAATCAAATCTAAATTAGACTCATTCAACACTTGAATCAAATCAAGTCCAACTCAATTAGTCTAATTAAGATTACTCTTAATCCAATTTGGTTCATCCCATGAACCTAATCCTCATGGTTCATCATATAAATCTAATCTCCATCTAATTGCCCTTATGTGTGTGACCCTATAGGTTCTTGTAACGTTGACAATGTTCCTAAACCGATTTAGGAACATAAGCAATGAGCGGTATCTAGCAACACATCATTTCTACCCAAGTTACAAGAATGTTGAGCTCCAACATCACCTTTGTGACTACTAATTGTGACTCTCATAATATGTGACAATGTCCCTCTATCCTTGACATCTAGATTGACCAATTGAGGCATAGACCATGTCATCCTCGGTATAATCTATATCTTGAACTTCAAGTAGACTCACTCTAATCAAATGAGCTCAATATCTCATATTGACTCATTTGGGCAAGGCCATGCACTTCGTGGTCTCACTTTATCAAGAATATCGATGGCACCCCCGTCATATAGGAGGGATAGATCTCATCTATATCACTCACATCCCTCCGCATAATTTGTTACATACCCAGTAATCGCCTTTATAGTCCACCTATTTACGGGTGACGTTTGACGAAGCCAAAGTATACAACTCCTTATGTAGGGAACCATGGTGACTTCAGGTCTAAGGACTAATAGTCATACTAATAGCCACATGAGAAAGTATATGACACTCATATAAGGATCCATGATACTCTCTTATGGCGGGTCATTCAATATATATTCTCCAATGCATACCCATGTGTCAACTTGATATCTCATATCCATGACTTGTGAGATCAAGCCATCGTGTTGACCTACATGCTAGTCTCTATGCATTAACATTGTCCCTGAATGTTAATACTTGACTAGGAATGATTAAGAGTAGTGTTCTCTATATCATCTCATTTATCGATTCAACCAATCAATTGATATAGATAAGAACCTACTACTCAAGGACATTATTATATTTAGTTATTTGGCACCAATACAAGTAAATATAATAACCATGCCTTTATAAATAGAAATATGATACAACAAAGTCCATACAATAATCATCACATGATTGACTCTAGGGCTTTCACTAACAATCTCCCACTAGCACTAGTGCCAATTACCGTAGTATCTAATACCCAATGATCAAGTGTGACCATTATTCTTTTTCTGTGCCAAAGCCTTAGTCAAGGGATCTGCGATGTTAGCCTCTATGGGTACTCTGCAAATCTTCACATCTCCTCTATTGATAATCTCTCGAATGACATGGAAGCGCCGTAGTATGTGTTTGGTCCGCTGGTGTGAGCGAGGTTCCTTAGCCTGTGCAATCGCTCCATTGTTGTCATAATAGAGCTCAATAGAATCTGCAATGCTAGAAACCACCCCAAGCTCAATAATGAACTTGCGGATCCAAACTGCCTCCTTTGCTGCCTCAGATGCAGCGATATACTCGGCTTCTATTGTAGAATCAGCAACTGTGTCCTGCTTCGAACTCTTCCAGCTCACAGCGCCACCATTCAAGCAAAACACGAACCCTGACTGCGATCTATAATCATCCTGGTCAGTTTGGAAGCTGGCATCGCTTAACCCTTTACAGCTAGCTCCTCATCGCCTCCAAATATCAAGAAATATTCTTTAGTCCTTCTCAAGTACTTAAGAATATTCTTGACTGCTATCCAGTGACGCTCACCTGGATTTGACTGGTATCTAGTCATCATACTCAAAGCATACAAGACATCAGGACGAGTACACAGCATGACGTACATGATAGATCCTATAGCAGATGCATAAGGGATCTTATCCATGTGGTCTCTCTCCTCTCTAGAAGAGGGACTTTGAGTCTTCGAAAGACTCACACCATGTGACATCAGCAGAAGTCCCTTCTTGGAATTCTGCATGGCAAACCGTAGTAATACCGTGTCAATGTATGTACTCTGACTTAGGCCAAACAATCTCTTAGATCTATCTACATAGATCTTAATGCCTAGAATACAGGCTGCTTCACCTAAATCCTTCATTGAGAAGCACGTCCCCAGCCAAGTCTTCACAGACTATAACGAAGGGATGTCATTCCCAATGAGTAGTATGTCATCCACATACAATACAAGGAAGACAACTGTGTTCCCATTAACCCTCTTGTAGACATAGGGTTCATCTTCATTCTTGATGAAACTAAACTGTTTGATTGCATCATCGAATCGAAGATTTCAGCTCCGAGAAGCTTACTTTAGCCCATAAATGGACCTTTACAGCTTGCATACTTTCCCAGTATGCTGTGGATCTTCAAAACCCTCAGGTTGTGTAATGTACACATCCTCGAGTAAGTTTCCATTCAGAAATACGGTTTTGACATCCATCTGCTAGATCTCATAATCGTGGTATGTTGCAATAGCAAGCAAGATTCGAATGGGCTTAAACATCGCCACTGGAGAAAAGGTTTCATCATAGTCAATACCATGAATTTACTTGAAACCTTTAGCCACCAATCGACCCTTATAGGTATGCGTAAGTCCATCCATGTCAGTCTTTCTCCTAAAGACCCGCTTACACCCAATGGGTTTGACCCCTTCAGGTGGATCAACCAAAGTCCATACTTGGTTGGTGTACATGGATTCCATCTCGGATCTCATGACCTCTAGCCATTTATCAGAATTTGGCTCATCACAGCTTCCTGATAGGAGGTAGGCTCATTCTCAATGAGAATAACGTCATCATGATCAGACAAGAGAAATGAATATCTCTCAGGCTGATGACGTACCCTATTAGACCTGCGAAGAGGTAGGTCTACATGAACAGGTGGTTTTTCCACAACTCTTTGTGCAATAATCTCATCAGCCACAACACTTTGTGGTTCCTGTTCAACCTCCATCAAGGCCTCAGTGCTATGGTCCTTATCTTGAATTTCTTCAAGATCGAACGTACTCCCACTAGTTTTTCTAGAAACAAAATCCCTTTCTAGAAAAATCCCAGTCTTTGCTACAAACACTTTGTACTGACTGGGAATGTAAAAGTAATATCCCTTTGTATCCTTGGGATATCCAACAAAATAGCACATATCGGATTTGGGTCCCAGTTTGTCTGAGACTTGACGTCGAACGTAAGCCTTACAACTCCAAATCCTCATGAAAGATATCTTGGGATTTCTCCCTGTCCATATCGTATATGGTGTCTTTATCACAGCCTTGGATGGTACACGGTTAAAGGTAAAGGTTGTTGTGTCTAGAGCATATCCCCAAAAGGATATAGGAAGATCTGTGTGACTCATCATAGATCGTACCATATCTAATAGGGTACGATTCCTCCTTTCGGATACACCATTCCACTGTGATGTTTCAGGAGGAGTGAGTTGGGATAGAATCCAACACTCATCTAGATAGTCACGAAACTCATGGCTAAGGTATTCACCACCTCGATCTGATCGAAGTATCTTAATACTCTTGCCAAGCTGGTTTTGTACTTCATTCTTGAATTCTTTAAAATTTTCAAAGGATTCTGATTTATGTGTCATGAGATACACATAACCATATCTACTGAAGTCATCAGTAAATGTAATGAAGTACCTGTAACCACCTCTAGCATCAACATTGAAAGGGTCACATACATCACTATGTATAAGTCCTAACAAATCTATTGCTCTTTCGCTGTGTCCACTAAAGGGAGTCTTGGTCATCTTGCCTAAAAGGCAAGACTCACATGCCTCATATGATTCAAAATCAAATGAGTCTAGCAGTCCATCCTTATGGAGCTGAGATAAGCGACTCTCATTTATGTGACCTAAGCGACAATATCAGAGATAGGTTTGGTTCAACTCATTTGACTTGAACCTTTTGGTAATCATGTTATAGATGGGGCTCTCTAAGTCTAGAAAGTAGAGTCCGTTCATTAGAGGTGCACTACAATAGAACATATCATTTAAATAAACTGAACAACATTTGTTCTTTATTATAAATGTAAATCCTTTCTTGTCCAAACAAGAAACCAAAATTATGTTCTTAGTTAAAGTAGACACATAACAACATTCATCTAATTCTAGTACAAGCTCAGTGGGCAGAGATAGATCATAAGTTCCTACAGCAACAGCAGCAACTCTTGCTCCATTGCCTACTCGTAGGTCCACCTCGCCCTTTGTCAATGCCCTGTTATTTCTCAGTGCCTGCACATTGGTACAAATGTGAGATGCACATCCGGTATCTAATACCCAAGATGAAGAAATAGATAGATTGACTTCTATAACAATTATACCTGAAGTAGAAGTCTCACTTCTCTTCTTCTTAAGATCTTCTAGGTATGCTTTGCAGTTACGCTTCCAGTGTCCAGTTTCCTTGCAGTGGAAGCAAGCCCCTTCCTTGGCCACCCCTCCTTTGGGTTTCAGTTCCTTTTCTTTGCTCTTGGCTTGGGACTTTCCCTTTCCTTTAGGCTTGCCCTTGCCTTTCTTCTTTTCCACCATCAAAATGGAGTCAGATTTTCCCTTCTTAAGGTTGAGCTCGGCAGTTCTCAACATGTTGAGCATCTCGGGCAGTGGCTTATCAATTTCATTCATGTTGTAATTCATGACAAATTGATTGTAGCTTTGTGGTAAAGACTGCAAGATCAAGTCAGTGGCCAGCTCTTGGCCAAGTGGGAATCCCAATCTCTGTAGGTTTTCTACGTACCCAATCATCTTGAGTACATATGGACCTACAGGAGTCCCATCTTGCATTTTGGAACTAAACAATGCCTTAGAGACTTCATATCTCTCGTGCCTTGCTTGTCCTTGATATAGTTGACGAAGATGTTCAACCATATCATAAGCATTCATGAACTCATGTTGCTTCTGAAGCTCAGAGTTCATGGTCGTGAGCATTAGACATGACACATCTAATGCATCATCTTGATGCTTCTTGTAAGCATCTTTGTCAGCTCGCGAGGCAGTGGCAGAAGGTGCCTCCGGAATGGGCTGCTCCAGGACGTACAATTTCCTTTCTTGGGTGAGAACAATTCTCAGGTTCCTGTACCAGTCCAGGAAATTTGCTCCATTGAGCTTGTCCTTCTCAAGGACAGAACGTAGAGAGAGAGTGTTCGTGTTTATCGACATAGTAATCTACAACATACAATGCAGAGAATTAATATCATATTCCTTTTATCATTTAATTAGGCCTTTAATCAAATGATGCTCCCACTGAATTATAGGAATTTTGTAGAATCGAGTTATGGATGTGGTCAAACCACATTACTAGATTCATACAAACTAGCTATAATTCTTGCGGGACAAGATCCACATCATACTAAGCCTTGAGTTAGCTTTGGCTAAATCGCCCAAGACTTAGTACAATCGGTGGGTAACACATTACCGATTACATCTATATGCAACTCTTGTTTATAGGATCAAGACCCACATTTACAAAAGACCTTGAGTTAGCTTTGGCTAAATCGCCCAAGATTTAGTGTAAATGCGATCTTATCCTATCTTTCCAACGGTTGGAATATGCCTATAGTTCTACTCGATCCAATTGAGTTAACTAGTTTTGCTCAATCTAATTGAGCTTACTCTAACCCAAGCGTGATAGGCGGGACCAAGATTGTCCCTCCGCACCCTACCAAGATAATATGCGTTGCTCTGCTTTGGCAGATTCAACAACAATAAATGATCGAGGTAGTGATGGGTATCAAGGCTCGGTAGGCATTTTCGAGTTGATTCGATTATGATCTAATCTAATCGTAATGTGTATCATATACACATTGAGGCCTTTATTATCCTATATTAGCATGCATCACATACATACATACATCATTCTAGCATGCATCATATACATACAAGAAAATTATCCTAGCATGCATCATATACATACAAGCATTATTCTACTAGCATGCATCACATACATACAAGCAAAATCAAATATATATATATATATATATATATATATATATATATATATATATATACATTTAACTGTGATGTAGTCATGACCCTACTACGATCTTCTCAAGCCAATGAGAAGATCGGACGGTCAACCTAAGGCTAGCGGCTTCTCCAAGCACATCCTTTGACCGCCATGTGTCGTCGGCACCCTTTCGTAACTTCGTCTACAAGTGGACTTTCCACCGCTCCATTTTGTACATTACAAATATGAAACTCGAGTTACATTCGAGTCTAAAATTATTTACAACTAAAATTTCAAAAGAAGAGGTACGACGCGCAGGTCGCATACACTATACAACACGTACAATCACAAAAACGGCACGCAGGCCATATTATGAATTACAACACACATATTCCAATCAAATTGGGGTCATTGGGCCATGACAATCACAGAATTATACATAATTCTAAATTATGTATTTTTACAGAAAATTTCTATAATTTTTCCTAATTTATTTTTTCAAATTTATGAGTCATCTCTCCATAACGGTCCCGCTAAGCGATTTCCGAGCGCGATGGCGGGACAAGACCCCTTTCGGGGATAGGGGCAGCACCCCTACTCGAAAAATTAACTTCGCGAGTGTCCCTATTACGATCCTACAGTGACTTAAGTCACTGTCCCAAAAACCTAAAGCGAGAACTCGCCATTTCGGAGAGTTTTTCTCAACGGTTGAAGCCTACAAGTGTCCAAACACTCGTTGCTTCGACTCTTCGAGAAAAATACCCAAAAATTCTATAAAATTAGGAAATTTACAGAAACATAAAAATCTGTAATTTTTTATATCTAATATAAAAACTACAAAAAAGAAACACATACATGCTTCGCACGTGGCTCTGATACCACTTTTGGGTTGTTTCCGAGCCGCAAAAACCGCTTTTTGTGTTGCGGAAACCTCAGAAGCCCCGGCCACGGATCCGTGCGAAGATGTATTAAAACTAAAACATGTATGTGCTTATATAAAACCCTAGATCTATCTTAGATCTATATGATAAGGACGTTACCCTCGATGCGACGCCCTTCGCAAATCCCGCTCGTCCAAAAGGTTCGCCGGAACTCAAGAGCATCAAGTGCACACTCCTCTATTGGTATCCACACAAGCAAAAGGTGGAGAAAAGCAATCTTGAGTGTGATAGCACTCCTTAGATGCTCGGCAAGATGAGGAAGGAGAGAGGGAGAGCTTGAGGGAAGTTGATCCAAAGAAGAAGATGATGCAAGGAAGAAGAAGATGGAGTTATCCAAAATCAATTTTCCATTTAGATCTAGAAGTGGTCGGCCACATTATAGCTTGGGAGGTTACATGCATGCATGTAACTCCAATGGCTCTTGGTCTCCCTCATGAGGTGACACCAATTGATAAGTCAATGATGATGCGGCCGGCCATGCCAAGTCATCATCATGACATGACATTTGGTCAAGTCAAACTTGGCCTTTCATCTTCCCTCTCGAGTCAAGTCAAACTTGACCTCTAATCTCCCATGGTGGATCAAATCTAACCAATTAACTCAAGTCAATTTAATTTAATGAATCTCTATTCATTAATTTAAATTGATTTGATGAATCAAATCTAAATTAGACTCATTCAACACTTGAATCAAATCGAGTCTAACTCAATTAGTCTAATTAGGATTATTCTTAATCCAATTTGGTTCATCCCATGAACCTAATCCTCATGGTTCATCATATGAACCTAATCTCCATCTAATTGCCCTTATGTGTGTGACCCTATAGGTTCTTGTAACGTTGGCAATGTCCCTAAACCGATTTAGGAACATAAGCAATGAGCGGTATCTAGCAACACATCATTGCTACCCAAGTTACAAGAATGTTGAGCTCCAACATCACCTTTGTGACTACTAATTGTGACTCTCACAATATGTGACAATGTCCCTCTATCCTTGACATCTAGATTAACCAATTGAGGCATAGTCCGTGTCATCCTCGGTACAATCTATATCTTGAACTCCAAGTAGACTCACTCTAATCAAATGAGCTCAATATCTCATATTGACTCATTTGGGCATGGTCATGCACTTCGTGGTCTCACTCTATCAAGAATATCGATGCCACCCCCGTCATATAGGAGGGATAGATCCCATCTATATCACTCACATCCCTCCGCATAATTTGTTACATACCCAGTAATTGCCTTTATAGTCCACCCATTTACGGGTCATGTTTGACGAAGCCAAAGTATGCAACTCCTTATGTAGGGAACCATGGTGACTTCAGGTCTAAGGACTAATAGTCATACTAATAACCACATGAGAAAGTATATGACACTCATATAACGATCCATGATACTTTCTCATAGCGGGTCATTCAGTATACATTCTCCAATGCATACCCATGTGTCAACTTGACATCTCATATCCATGACTTGTGAGATCAAGTCATCGTGTTGACCTACATGCTAGTCTCTATGCATTAACATTGTCCCTGAATGTTAATACTTGACTAGGAATGATTAAGAGTAGTGTTCTCTATATCATCTCATTTATCGATTCAACCAATCGATTGATATAGATAAGACCCTACTACTTAAGGACGTTATTATACTTAGTTATTTGGCACCAATACAAGTAAATATAATAACCATGCCTTTATAAATAGGAATATGATACAATAAAGTCCATACAATAATTATCACATGATTGACTCTAGGGCTTTCACTAACATTGCCTTAGAAGCTCCCCCTACTTTTGATGCTCCCCTTTGCTCCTTCTTTTCCCCCTTCGGGCATTGACTTCGGTAATGACCCGGTAGTTGACATTTGAAGCAAATTACTTGCTCTTTTCTCTTTTGACTTTGTGCACCGGTATCTTTGACCTTTGGTTGACTTTTTGGCGTCGGAGGAGCTTTTCTTACTCTCTTTGGGCATTTGCTCTTGTAATGCCTAGCTTCCCTACACTCAAAGCATATAATATGCTTTTTATTTAAAATTACATTGTTTGAGTTACCTAGGGCGGTGGTGAGGTTCTTTTGAGCTTGCTCTTCCTCTCTACCGGATATAGATGGTTCTTCTTGTTGCTCTGGTGTTGAGGATGATCTAATCTCCTCCCCCTCAATCATAGAGGTGGAGGTCTCCTCTGATTCTACTTCCTCTTCCTCCTTGGATGTTGATGGTCTCTCAACCTTTAAGTCCTCACTTCCTTGTGAGGATGATGTACTTGCCTCTTCGGTCCCTTCCTCTTGGACCGATGATGGACTTTCATGGAGCTTGGCCAAATCGCTCCATAGCTCCTTGGCATCCATGCACTCACCTAGGCTACACAAGAAGTCATTAGAAATTAAATCAAAAATGAATTTGATTACCTTCTTGTTTTTCTTAAATCTTTGGAGTTGATCTTCACTCCATTTCTTCTTCTTGAGGAAGCCACCCTTTGGTCCTTTTGGATATTCAAATTCTTCCATCAAAACGGACCACTCCTCAAGGTCTCTCATCATCAAAAAGTTTTCAATTCTCGCCTTCCAAGAATTGAAGTCTTCTCGCCCATAGAAGGTATAGAGAATTGGGGTGTTGATATCTCATCCCAATTGTTCTTCCAATTCCATCTTCACCCTCTAGCGTGCTCCCTTTGTTGTTAAACTTAGAAGAGTGGTCTCACTCTGATACCACTTGTAGGAGATCGTTGGAACGCTAGAGGGGGGGTGAATAACGGTGTGCTCATACGATGGAACTCGTTCGCGTGTTCATCTATAAACTTCGTTAGCGCAGCGAAATATAGATAATGATAACAATAACAAAATAGACAATCATATGAACACAAGCATATAACGTGGTTCGGAACCGAACGGTTCCTACTCCACGGATCGAGCTCTAAAGAGCTCTAGTGATACACATGCAATCACTAATCACAAATAACTCCTTCTCGACACAAGTCAGAGGTGGAGAAACCCCTTACAATTGATTACAACAATAATCTAAATGCTACAAGCAAATACAACATGAAATACAAAAGACAAGTAAATAAAACTTTACACCACTTTGCTTTTGAATGTTTGCTTGTTAGATTGATCAAGTAGCACTTGGAGACCTTGAATTGCAGCAGCAACTCGCCCCAAAACACCTCAAAGAACCTTTTTTTTCATCCTTCACGAGCTCCATTTAAAGCTTCAACCTGTGTTGGAAAACGCCGATCAGTCGACTCCTCGGGACCATCAGTCGACAGATGCCAGTGTTATCGTGAGACAACGACTAGATTCACGCTGGAAAATCCAACGGATCCATCATTAGTCGACTGATTATGACCATCAGTCGACTGATCAAGCCATCACTTGACTGATGACCGCAGTGGTCGAGTGAGACTCCATTCTGTGCTCCAAAACCCGAACACCAATCAACTGATCACAAGATTAGTCGACTGCCCACCTCTGGCAGTCGACTGCTAGGACAATCCCACAGTCAAACCCTAGTTGAATCTCACCAGTCGGCTGTCATATGACACCAGTCGACTGGTACACCTCAAACATGAGGTTTTAGCCCAAGTATGGTTCCCCTATACTTGCTAGACCACCCTTAGCTTAGACCTAAGCCTTCTAGTCACCTCCATCAGCCTCACGCCTTTTGGATCCCTCCAAGTCATCCATGACTTGTTCATCCATCGCGCTAGCCTTCAGGTGCTTCCATCGGCTATATCATGTTAACGGTGTCTACACCTCTAAGGCACATTGGACTTACACCACCAAGACTCCGCTTGGACTTTACACCGCCAACCATTGGACTTATGCTGCCAAGACTCCTACTTGGATTTTACGCTGCCAATATCAAACCCCTTGGACTTCTCAAATGCCAAGACTCAAGCTTGGACTTTCCCTTGCCAACCCATGTTGGACTTTCCATGCCAAAACCCATGCTTGGACTTTCCATTGCCAAGACCCATGCTTGGACTTTCCTTATCAAGTGTCCCACTTGGACTTTCCATGCCAAGACCCATGCTTGGACTTTCCATGACATAGTCAACTCCAGTCAACCATCAAAGTCTCCCTCGAGTCAAACTCGAGTCCGATTAAACATAACCCGGGTTGATTGTATAAACAATCTCCCCAAAACATCAACAGATATTAATGTCAAACATCAATGTCAACTCACTTTGTCAAACATCAAAACATCACTCGAGTCCAGTCAATCGTGACCTGGGCCGATTGCACCAACACTCTTGTAACCTTCTTAATGGCTTCCCTAAGTTTCCTTGAAACTTTTGCCACTAAGCACCTACCTTAGTCAACCTTAGGGATGACTTCCCTATTGACCTTAGTTTTCCTAGACCTAGATTGAGTTCCATAATCGAATGAAACATTGTGATAGGTCTTTTTGGGCCTAAGCTTTCCCTTGGATGGTTCTTGTTTCCTAGGCCTTTGACTTTGACTCCTAGACCTAGATTTTTGATCACTTGACCCTTGAAATTGATTTTGCATTTTCTTAAGGGTCTTCTCCAATTTCTCAAGTCTTTACCTCAAGACTTGATTTTCTAGCTCTAATTGCTCAATTTTTGAATTTTTGTTTAATCTTTGGGTATTACCATTCCTTCTAGGCATATGCCTAGTCCATTTAGGGTTGATACCTAGGTGATCCTCTATTTTCCTAATGGTCTCCCTAGGTAGAATATGTCTAGTATTATTATTTCTAGATTTTCCCTTAGACCTAAAATTACAAGATTTGGCACCTAAACAAAAGATTTTGTTATTTCTATTCCTAACATGATTTTCATGATTATGCACAATTGCAAGAGTATTAAAAGCATGCTTTTTATTATTAAAATGTAAAGGTGCGTTATTGAAATATACCTTAGGGTTTGCTTTTAAAGCTCCCCCTACATGTGTGACCCCTTCTTTGACATTCTTGCTCCCCCTACAGCATTGGCTTTGGTAGTATCCCCATTGTTAGCACTTGAAGTGTACAATGTGTTCTTTGCTTTTCTTAGTGGGGACTTCGACTTTATTGGTCTTTTCTTGAACTCTTGGTGCCGGTTGACTTTTCTTGACTCTTTTAAGATATTTGCTCTTGTAATGTCATACTTTCCTACACTCAAAGCATATGATATGATTTTTAATATTAATTGAAATGCTTGAGTTACCTAGGGTGGTGGTGGAATTTTGAGCTTTTTCATCTCTTCCGGATGTTGATGGTTCTTCTTGACTTTGCTCTTGTTTCGGAGTGGATGGTCTCTCCTCCCCCTCAATTATAGAGGTGGAGACTTCCTCTACTTCTTCCACCTCTACTACCTCCTGGGATGTCGAACACTCCTCGACCTCCGTATCCTGACTTTCTTGAGAGGATGAGCTAGCTTCTTCGGCCTCTTCCTCTTGAGCCATTGAAGGTTCTTTATGGAGCTTAGCTACTTCGCTTCAAAATTCCTTTGCATCCTTATACTCACCTAACTTGGACACAATTTCATTAGGAATCAACTCGATCAAGAATTTTATTACCTTATTTCTTCTCTCAAATTCTCGGAGTTGTTCCTCGGTCCACTTCTTCATTTTGAGGAACCCTCCCTTTGACCCTCTTAGAAATTCAAACCCTTCCATCAAAGTGAACCAATCTTCAATATCCGTCATCATCATGAAGTCTTTAATCCTCGACTTCCATTGATTGAATCCTTCTCGTCCGTAGAAGGTGTACGGAATTGGGGTATTGATGTCCCATCCCAATTTATCTTCGAACTCCATTTTCTTCCTCTAGCGGTGCTCTCTTGGTTGTTAATCCTTGAAGAGCAGCCTCACTCTGATACCACTTGTTAGAACCTATGCGCCCGCTAGAGGGGGGGTGAATAGCATTGTTGTTTGTTGATGGAATTGATCGCGTACTTGCTACAAAACTTGTTATACGCAACGAAATATACAATAATAAAATAAATACAACAAGAGCACAAGCACAACACGACAATATAATATGGTTTGGAACCGTACGGTTCCTACTCCACGGATTGAGCTCGAACGAGCCCTAGCGATGCAAACACCACCACTAATCATAAATACTCCTTCTCAACAACAAGTCGGAGGCGGAGAAACCTCGTACAAGTATCCTTACAACAATAAAAAAAAATACAAGCAAACACAAAGTGAAATGTAAAGAACACTTTATAAAGAGCGCTTGCTTGTTGGTTGCTTGGATGAGCTTGAAGGACCCTGAAATACACCTGTACTTCGCCTTCAAATCACCTCAAGAAAGCTCCCAAAGAACCAATGCCGAAATCTCCCACGAGCTGCTCCTTTTAACCTGCAATGGGCTGATTTTGTACCTGGCAGTCGACTGTCATAAGGCCCCAATCGACTGCCAACAGTATCGTTGTGAGACAACGACTTGATCTATGCTGGAAAAACTTCAACGGATCAGTTGGCAGTCAACTGCCAACATCATCAGTCGACTGCCAATGCCGTAGCTGACTGCCTAGTCGGCTACCGAGCATTCTGTGCTCATAAACTCAACCAACAATTGACTGTCATCCATGGCAGTCGATTGCTCAGACCATCAATCGACTGCCCAATGCTGGTAGTCGACTGCTAGGCCATTTTGTCGTAGTCGAACCCTAGTCGACTAACGTCAGTCGATTGGTCATAATCCTAGTCGACTGCTGAGTGTCAACTCGGCTGTCAAGTGTCAAAACACTTGACTAGTTGACTGGTCCATAACCCCAGTCGACTGACAAACCTCGACCATAATGTTTAACACCAAGTATGATGCCCTCATACTTGCTAGACCCCCCTTAGCCTAGACCTAATCCTTTTAGCCACCTCTATTAGCCTCACACATATCGGATCCCTCCAAGTCATCCATGACTTGTTCATCCATACGCTAGACTTCGGGTGCTTCCATCAGCTATTGTCATGATAATGTGGTCTACACCACCAAGGTACATTGGACTTATGCTGCCAAGACTCCGCTTGGACTTTACGTTGCCAACCATTGAACTTATGCTGCCAAGACTCCACCCTTGGACTTTACGCTGCCAATATCTCCCCTTGGACTTCCCAATTGTCAAGTACCCATGACTTGGACTTTCACCACCAAGACTACACACTTGAACTTACGTGACCAAGACTGTATCCTTGATCTTTTCTTGTCAACCCATGTTGGACTTTCCATTTGCCAAGACTCAAGCTTGGACTTTCCCTTGCCAAGATCAATGCTTGAACTTTCCATGCCAAGTACCCATGACTTAGACTTTTCCCATGACAATGGGCAAACCATCGTCAAACATTAAAATACCACTCGAGTCCGGTCAATCATGACCCGGGTCGATTGCACCAACAATCTCCCTAACACATTGTCAGACATCACTGTCAAACATCAAAACACTACTCGAGTCAAACTCGAATCCGGTCAATCATGACCTGGGCCGATTGCACCAACAGCATGGACTGGTAATAAGAGATAATTAGGAACCTTAAAGAAGGAAGGACTCATGACAACTTATTGCAAAGAAAGTTGTTACTAAAAAGGGCAGTGGGTTTCACATTAGTAGGGGACGCTTGTACAACATATCTTTTTCTCAACCATTGTCGAAGTGTTTGGACCTAGAAGAAGCTAATTATGTGATGCATGAGATCTATGAAGGAATATGTGGGGGATATGTTGGGGGACAAAAATTGATGTAATAAGTGTTGTTGTCCGAATATTACTGGTCGGCCATACAACAGGATGTCATGCGGTATACGACAACCTGTGAAAGTTGTTAGAAGCATCAAAGCATACCTCGTTGGCCAACTGATCGATTATTTGAAGACCTGAACACTGTCATTCCCATTTCACAGTGGGGAATGAACATAATTGGACCCTTCCCAACGAGATCAAATCAGAAGAAGTTTCTATTGGTCACAGTGGATTACTTCTCCAAATGAGTGGAGGCAGAAACTCTGACCACTATCACCAAGGAGGTAGCCATTAAGTTTATGGGGAAATCCATCATCAACTAGTATAGCATTCCTCACAAATTTATTTCAAACAATGGATGCCAATTTCAGAGTCATCGGATAAAAGAATGGTGTTGTGAATTAGGGGTGGTTCAATCATTCACATTTGTGTCATACCCCCAAAGTAACGACCATGCAGAGGTTGTTAATCGGAAGTTGGTAAAAGGGTTGAAGGTAAGGTTAGATCGGTGCAGAAGAAATTGGGTAGAAGAGTTGTCAAGTGGCTTGTGGGCATATAGAACTGTGCCTCAGGAGAGCACATGCATAACTCCTTTCCAACTAGTCTATGGGGGAGAAGTAGTGGTTCCCGTGGAAATCAGAATGAGATCGATGAGAGTGGAAGCTATAACATCGAGGATAATGATCAAAAAATGAAAGCGGAGCTAGACTTGATAGCACAGTCATGTGAACAAGCAGTGACCAAGTTATGGGCATATAAAAGGCCCATGTGTCAAGCATACAACAAAAAGGTAATTCTCCATTCCTTCTAGGTAGGTGACTTAGTCCAGAAAAAAATAGAGTTGGCAAGAGAAGTGGGGAAGTTGCAGCCTCGATGGGAAGGGTCATATACTATCTAGCAGAAGTTGAGCTCGAGGGCATACTACCTCTAATATCAGAAAGGGAAGATTCTTGGTCATTGGTGGAATGCTTATCATCTTCATCCTTAAAGAATCTAAAGAGTGATTGAAGATATTTTTTACCTATTTTTGTCCGTTATATTGATTGTATACATGCTTTTTCCTTAATGACTAAGATTTAATGGTGGTTATGCTATTGGTGTGAAGGTGAGCATCAACCCCATAGAGTCGCCGACTACTCTCTTGACTCAAACATAGTCAAGGATTGAGTTTATCTCCATAGTTTGTGATGGATTTTCTCTAATTTGTTAGGGACAGAATTACTGACTACTCTCCCGACTAGGGTATAGCCACGGATTGAGTTTATCTCCACTGTTTGGGATGGATTTTTGCTAATATGTTAGGAACATAATTACCAACTACTTTCCTGACTTAGACATACTCGTGGATTAAGTTTATCTCCATCGTCTAGGATGAGTTTTCTCCAATCTGTCAGGGACAGAATCATTGACTACTCTTCCAACTCAAACATAGCCATGGATTGAGTTTATCTCATAGTCATGGATTGAGTTTATCTCCACGTTTTGGGATGGATTTTTCTAATATGTTAGGAACAAAATAATTGACTACTCTTCCGACTCAGACATAGTCTTGGATTGAGTTTATCTCCACTATCTGGGATGGATTTTCTTCAATCTGTCAAGGACACAGTCATCGATTACTCTTTCAACTTGGACACAGTCGTAGATGGAGTTCTTCTCCATCGTCTGAGATGGAATTTCTTCAATTTGTCAGGGATAGAGTCCCCGAATGCTCTCCCAACTAAGGAAGCTATGTCTGGGATATCTGCACACGACACCGAGACTTGATCGATACATGTCAAAAATAATCGAGATCTCCGCTCACTAACCTCTATCAGGAGGATCGAGCCGAATAAATTAGGTTCTTTACCTCGGCTAGCTCGAGCATGGATTATAGCTCAAATTCTTTATTAACTCATGCATGGGTTAAGTGAGCAATGAAATAAGTATATTATAGAGGAAGACAGTCATATATGCAATTAGAAGGAAAATAGTTAGTTTAAATGGTGATGCATGCTGCCATTCTAAAACCTTTAAAGTCTAGAAACCATCACAAGTCAAATTTATACACCATAACTATTTCTTAAGTGCCTCTACCTGCTCTTACAGGGATCAAGCCTTTTCTTCATTGGCCCGTTCGTGGTCTTCTAAGGCGATGAATTTGTCATTCAACTCTGATAGCTTATCGTAGTATAAGTTAATTTGCTTCCTGCTTGAACAAGCAGATGTTTGCCTCGGTCATTTGTAAACGTTGCTCCAGTTGAGCTATGCATGACAGGTGCTCCTTCTTCTCTTTTTACACCTGGTCAATGCCCTCAAGAAGGCGAGGGAGTTAGGTCATTAGTTCTTGCCGAGCCATGAGGTGCTAAGAAAGCCATGTTTCAGTAAAGATTCATACACATAACAAAAGTTAGAGGGGTGGGGTGTTCCTTCTTACTGGATGCAAACATAGTATCCAGTATACCTGATAGAGAAAGCTTGTGCATCGACTTCGTCTCCTCCTAGTTGATACTAGTAAATACCACACTGGGTAAAGCATAGGAGGAAGGGGTAGACCGAGGCAAATGTGAAGGGGCGGGCATCACAGGTTGACCAACAGGTTTCTTAGAAGGGGACGCATCAAAGAAAGGCCTTTTTAGGATGTATACACATTTAAGAGGTCGCACTGGGTCAAGGGTTTCTTCTAGATTCGTAGGTAAGTCGAGGAAGTCTTTCTAGAGAGAAGGTGAATCCGAGTCATCAGAAATAACAACCTCAGAAGTCCCCTTTCTACTGGATTTTCACAGATGTTTGAGCATCGATGCCTTCAACATCCTATCACCTGTTGTCAATTATTAGAAGAAGATGGTGGGTTAAACATTACAAGTATGAAGCGTCGGTCGGAAAAGTACCTATAGCAGTGAGCAAGGGCACTCCTTTGGATCTTAGCCCAAAGTAGTATAGAATATCCTCCTAAATTAAATAGGTAGGTGTTGTATTCTCATTTGCCGAGTAGACTAATCATGGAGGTATACTCTAGTGACTCTTTGAAAGGGTTCAGATGCTAAGGAGGAAAGGCAGTGACCCATTATGTGGGGCAAGGCAACAGAATAGGAGGGTGGATGAAGAAGTATTGGATTTTCTAGGACCTTGGGGGATCTCGACATGGCCCTAGGAACTTAATGGGGAGACGAGTGCTGAAATAAAACATCCTGTTATTCAGCTGCTTGGGAAAGAAAAAGTAAAGAAAATGGACTGGAGTGATAGGGATACCAAGGTGTCAGAAGACTATGGCTATGCTATATAAGAACCTAAACGCGCTGGGGGTAAGTTGACTGAGGGGGGTCTAAAAATAGGTTGCAAGGTCAACCAAAAAAGGAGAAATGGGGAAGCACAACCCATTCCGGAGTTGCTCCAAGAAGAAGGTAATGTAGCATGGAGGAGGATGTGGTCGATGGGAGGCTTTCAGAAATAAAATACCATGGTCATAAAGAATCCCAAATAGAGAGAGAGAGAAGTGAGTTTTTATCAATATCAGAGAGTTCTGACACCCCCATTTCAAGTCACGAAGGTAAGGAAGAAGAAGCCATCGGAATTTACTTGCACGAAGAGACAGAGGAAGCCAAGAAATTGAGGAAGCAACACACGAAGAGGAACAAACGTAGGAGGTCAGTAAGGGTTAAGAAGAATGGGTGTAATCAGAAAAGAGATAAATAAGAGAGAAGTCGAGACATCAGGGAAGTGGTAGGGTCACTTAGGTTATGGAGCGTGAAGCTTCTAAGCCGTCGAATCCCAAGGAAAAGTTATGGACAAAGGAAAAATAGCCATAATAGATTAGGTGGAGCAAAAAATCTCTAAAGCTCATGACTCAATAAAATCCAAAGATATTCACAATATACATAGTAAGGAAATGAATTAAAAGCGCAAGGCAGGGCGCTAGGATTCAGGTACAGAGATTGTGTAATAATATGTGTGGTACACTGTAACAAGGTTAATCCTTAAATTAAGAATCTGGTATCTTGTCGAGTATATCATCCAAGTCTAGAAAGTCAGTTGGAGCCCCTTCTAAAGGATATCTAGCCTTCCTGAATTGCTTGACTACTCCCACAAAGCCACTATCAAATAGGAAATTAACCTGCTTACTCTCCTACTAGCTCGTGAAACTCGAGTGACTTAAGGAAATCTTTCTTCCTTGTCTCCCAACGTTCTTCCTGGCTGACCTTATATTGGGCTAGTTCTTCATGAGAATGACCCAAGTCAGTCTTACACTGAGTCAGTTCGCCTCGAACATAACTCAGGTTAAGAAAAATAGTAGATTTTTTTCCCCCTCTTTGGTGACCTCTAGAGTAGCTTTGGCGCAAGCCGATTGTAATAAGGAAGTATGTTCATCAATTTCCAAAAACTTTTAGTTCCCTTGCATTAATTCGTCAGATAGGCAATCGGCTCGAGTCAATTGCTCTTGCATCTCGGTGCGCAAGCACTTTATTAGGTCGATGTGTTTTGTTTCCCTCTCGGTCGCCTTTTTCATTTGCTCTAAGGAATGAGGAAGGTGCTTCAGATACAATGTATTGGTTGGCCAAAGCCTATGTAATATGTGATATCATCCCAGAAATAAGTTGCATATAAAATTCACTAGAATGCACCAAAGATCAGGAATTACCTCCATGGTTGAAGTAGCCATGAATTCAATGAGCTCTAGGTTGATTCACTTATT
Source organism: Wurfbainia villosa (assembly GCA_025175895.1). Lineage (NCBI taxonomy): Eukaryota > Viridiplantae > Streptophyta > Magnoliopsida > Zingiberales > Zingiberaceae > Wurfbainia > Wurfbainia villosa. Next base: position 102,867,719 of record CM045994.1, read on the forward strand.
CACTGCCTTCAGAGCAGCTAATTGAGCAGAAGCTTGATCAATAATTAAAAAGGAAGCAAAGTCAGGGATATTTGGAGCTCACCTTCTAATAGAGTATGGGTAGAAAATGATATTAGCATTGTCGTTGGAGGAGGTGGGGGTCGGCGTCGACGATTGGAGGGGGATGAGAAGATGAGTTGGCGAAAGGACTTGGGAAGGCGTGAGGATAATTCTAGAAGAGTTGGTCCATGGGGTAGAGGGGTGACTCTATTTCCTACATATGAGTTGTTGTTTAGAGGTTTCTAACCTCTCCGATAAATTGATAGGGGGTTCAAGCAAGGTGACCTCGAGAGGTAGTAATGAAGGCCTTAGATGGGGAATCGATTCAGAGCCTTGTGGGGTGTCCGCCAGAGCCCATACATTGTGTGCGATGGTGAGCCTATTCTTGCTTAGATAAGCCCTCCACATTCTTGCTTCTGAAAAGGAAGAGAAAGTGACCCCGTTACAATGCAGGTAGATAATAGAACCACCAGAGGGCTGGCTGGTTACCTAGAGGACAATCAAGTTCTGTCTCAATGGGACTCATCCTATAGTAATGCAAAAAATCTTCTGCAATCAGACAGTTGATGTCAAAAGTGCACTGTTCAAGGAACTCTTGTAGGGAAGAGTAAATGATGTTTTCTTAAATTGACTCAAAGATGGTGGAGGACGAAGTTCAGTCTCCCACGGAGTATGCTAGTCACAGGCTATGGGGGGACAAACGGAGAAAATAATTTGTCTTCCAAAACTTATTCGAGGTAGGATATTTCTTTAGAAATTGGGCGGATGAGCATGCAGTAAAAAAGGAGACTCCTATCTCGCTTGTTTTAGGGTAAAAGAAATAATGGAATACTATAGGTGTAAGGGGCAGCTGATAATAAGAAAAAACTATGCAGACCCCACAAATCAGCAGGAAGGAATTCGGAACTAACTGTTGCAAGGGAATACGGAAGTATCAAAAAATCTCCTCAAAGAATTTTGAAATGGGAAAGCATAGTCCACCGATAAGATGACCATAGAAGAAGGTAACGAACCCTTCAGGAGGGTGTTGTGGTCTTTTTGAGGAGGAAGGAATATGAATGTCGTGATTATTGGGAATTTGGAAGGTGGTTTGAAGAGCGGAGTTATCAATCTTGGTGTAAATGGAAGAAGTGAACTTGAACCACAAGGGACTAATCATGGTGTGACGAGCAATGCATGAGAGAAAGGAGGCACTTACAGTGCACAATGTTGAGGAAGAGGTCGAAGGAAGACTAATGGGCAATGTGTGAACCCTAACACAGGAAACAATGCCTAGGTAGGGGACGGAAGAAGTTGTCTAATGTTTTTTTTTAATTCTATGGTGGTGTCTAATTTCATTTTTAGGCGAGCCCCACTAACACTTTGACTCGATAATGCTTGGCTAAAGAACTATTGTATTCTAGTCAGTTGACTATTGCTCTTTTGACTAGACTAAGTGGGGAGGCTAGTGATGTGGAGGTAAATAAGGTGATCCACATGGCACTCGCTTAGTTTGGTTCATGGTAATATAATGGAGAAAGTTACAGTTAAGTAACACACCACATAGGTCGTTAGACTGCCAAGATTTTCAAGGGACTCTATCAAGGATCATGAAGGACTCGACCCATAGTCACAAAGGACTTGGCAAAGAGTCACAAAGGACTCAGCCAAGAGTCCCAAGGGACTCGACCGAGAGTTATAAAAGACTCCCTGATCAAAAAGAGCTTCAATTCCATAAATCTTAGTGGTGACCGAAAATGATTCAATGACATGGTATCTAGGGCATGGATCCACCTAGCGAACCGAACAAAGGATAGACATCGCCCTTAGCCTTAAGTATTTGTCAATTTTACATACCTCTAACCATAGTAAATCCACTCTCTTCAAAGAGGTCCTTTATAGTAATCTCTGTCAAAAGGGCCCATGATGGTGGTCCATAATGCAATATTCATGCAAGGTCATGCGCTCACCTGAGGAGCAGGCAAAATCTCACATGTGTCACCTTCAATCACTTTTGGAATGTCAGACATCTCATATATGCTTCATGTTCTCTCTATGTCACCACGTCCGCCGTTTGTAACTACTTTTGGAATGACCCCACGTGGCACTCGCTCAGTCCGATTTATGGTAATAAAATGGAGAAAGTTATGGTGAAGTTACATGCCACATAGGTCGTTAGACCACCAAGAGTTTCAAGGGACTCTATGAAGGGTCACAAAGGACTTGACCGAGAGTCACAAAGGACTCGACAAAGAGTCACAAGGGACTCGACTGAGAGTTACAAAGGACCCCATGATGAAAAAGAGCTTTAGTTCCATAAAGCATGGTGGTGACCAAAAATGATTCAGCGTGATAGTATCTAGGGCACGACACCGCCCAGTGAACCGAACAAGGGATAGACATCGCCCTTAGCCTTAAATATTTGTTAATTTTGTGTACACCTGACCATAGTAAATCTACTCTCTTCAAAGAGGTCCTTTATAGTAATCTCTATCAAAAGGCCCATGATGGTGGTCCATAATGCAATATTCATGCAGGTCATGCGTCCACTTGAGGAGGCGACAAAGGCTCACCTCTGTCGCCTGCAACCACTTTTGGAATGTCAAGCATCTTATATATGCTTCACGTTCTCTCTATGTTGCCTCGTCTGTCATTTGTAGCTACTTTTGGAACGTCAAGCGCCCCATATATGCTTCATGTCACCTCCATATCTTGACATTTTAGAGCATCATTGCACCCCCACATCTCCCAATCTCCAAGACCCAAGTATAAAAACTGTCCTAATAGCAAGTTGAAAGGGAGGTTCTTCTTCTTCTCTGAACTCCTTCCTGAATGATGGATTGAATTTTTCTTGGGTTTCAGTTCTAACTTGAGTGTCGGAGAGGACACACCAAGGCTCACCTTGGCTCTCTTCTAATTTCATCTTACATTGATAGATTGTGGGGAAGGCTCCTCAATCATCCCTACGATTCTCCTTCTATCTAGGGGCGACACGGGGACCCCTTGAAATGGGAACCTATATCTTTTATTCTCAATCGGAACAGTATACATGAGGCTACCCACAGCCAATGGATAAGAGAATTTCTACATTTCTTTTATCTCAAGTTCAAGTTATAGACATTATTGTGCACTAAATTTATCACCTTTTGAAATAAATATATCCCCAAGTGTGCAGTTCTACATGACATATCAATCAAGCACTTTTTGAATATAGGTCTTTTGCAAAAGTCCTAGTATACCCTTGAAACAATTACAATATATCTATATGTCTAACACAAATGATACTTCACTAAGATCTTTCATTTTAAAGTTACCTAATAGAAATGACTTAGTCTCATGCAACACTTGCTTATAGTTACTAGCTAGCAAAATGTTGGCCAAATGCATAACAAGTATAATAAACTCGATCATACTGAAATTGACATATATGCATTGATTAATGGAGTTTTTCATAAAATCAAATGAGATAACCTCCTAATCAAATTTCTTATGTCATTAACGGAATGTCTGCTTCAAACCATAAATGAACTTCCTCAATTTACATACTAGGTGCTCTGAATCCTCAAATTCAAAGTTCTTTGGTTACATCATATATATTGTCTCCTTCATGTCTCCACCGCGTAAAGTAATCTTCAAGCCCATTTAATATAACTCTAAATTATCATAAGATACAAGTTTTATAATCACTCTAAGGGCGTCTTTCATCGATATAGGTGAGAAAGTCTTCTTATAATCAATGCCCTTCTGAGTAAATCCCTTAACAATAAGGTGAGTCTTATACTTCTTGACATTTCCTTTCAAATCCTATTTGGTTTTAAATATTCATTTACAACCTACATGTTTTGCTTATTTAAGCAATTTGATAAACTTCTATACGTCTTTGTTTGTCATGAACTTTATCTCATCCTTCATGACTTCAATCCATCTTTCAAGGTTAGAGCACTATTTGACTTCATGGAAAGAGATAAGATCAATATCCAACCCTATACCAAACTTATGCTCTTGGAGATAAACATAGTCATGAGATATTTTAGATCTTTTTCCCTTAGCGGATCTCCTTAGTGACACTTGTGTTTGAGGTGATTGTGGAGCTTGCTCAACTATAGGAGAAAACACCTCTATCTGAGCACATGTACCATCCATTTGTGTTGTAGATGGTACGAGAACATCTTGGTTTACTATTCCTACTGGATGTGCAACTTCAATACTATAGGGTATATATCCTATATCATTAACAGTTTCATCAGTAATAACTAAAGTATAATTGTCAATATAGGATCGTTGGTGACCGCTAGAGGGGGGGGGGAGTGAATAGTGTGTTTTCATTGCGTCGATAAAATTTGATCGTGCTTACTACAAAACTTGTTATACACAATGAAATATATAATAACAAAAATAAATACACAATACAACCACAATACGCAAGATATAATGTGATTCGGAACCTCAAGGTTCCTATCCCATAGGTTGGACTCAAATGAGTTCTAGTGATGCCAAACACCACTAATAATCAAATACTCCTCGACAATAAGTCGGAGGCAGAGAAACCTCGTACAAGATTCTTACAACAATAAGAAATAAAATACAAGCAAATACAATAAAATACAAGTAAAGACAACTTTACAAAGAGCTTTGGAATGCTTTCTTGTTGATCGCTTGAACCGAGCTTGAAGACCCTGATTTGCACCAACAAATAACTTCAAAAACGCCCAAGAAATTGCTTTTGAAATCCCTCCAGGCAAGATCCTTTTAAGCCTCCTTGCGACCTAGATTTCCGCCTAGCAGTCGACTGCCAATAGTACCGTTGTCTCACAATGACTTGATCCATGCTGGAAAAGTTCCAACGGATACACTGGTAGTCGACTGCCAGTTACCATCAGTCGACTGACAATCTCGTAGCTGACTGATCAGTCAGCTACCGAGAGTCCTTCTCTCATTACGAACCCATCAGTTGACTGCCATTCATTGGTAGTCAGTTGATCAAGCAGTCAAGGTGTCGGTCGAGGCGCCTTACATCTGTGGTCGCCGCAGCCGAGGCCAATCGAGGTGCCGCCTCGACTGGGACACCAATCGAGGTGTCAGTCGAGGCGCCTTGCGTCTGTGACAACATCCCAACCATAGTCGCTCGTCAACCGACTCACGGCAGTCGACTGGTTATAATCTCCGTCGACTGCTCAGTGTCGACTCGACTGTCAAGTGTCAAAACACTTGACCAGTCGACTGCTACACCTCATCCATGAGGTTTACCCCAAGTATGACACCCTCATACTTGCTAGACCACCCTTAGACTAGACCTAAGCTTTCTAGCCACCTCCGTCAACCTCATGTCTATCGGATCCCTCCAAGTCATCTATGACTTGTTCATCCATATGCTAGCCTTCAGGTACTTCTATCGACTATTGTCATGCTAAGTGAGTCTACACTACCAAGGCACATTTAGGCTTATGCTGTTAAGACTACTGCATGGACTTTATGCTACCAACCATTGGACTTATGCTACCCAAACTCCTGCTTGGACTTTACGCTGCCAATATCAACCCTTGAACTTCCCTTGCCAACCCATGTTGGACTTTTCAATTGCCAAGACTCAAGCTTGGACTTCTCTTGCCAAGACTCATGCTTGAACTTTCCATGTCATGTACCTAGACTTGGACTTTCCCATTTCCAAGACCCATGCTTGGACTTTCCTTGCTAAGTACTCATGTCTTTGACTTTCCCATGACAATCACATTGTCATACATTTTGTCAAACATCAAAATACTGCTCGAGTCAAACTCGAGTCTGGTTAATCGTGACCTGGGTCAATTGCATCAATAATCTCTCTCTTTTTGATGTTTGACAAAAACCACAAACACCTTTAAGTTAGGCCACCTAACTCAAATCTCCTTACCAATTCTCTCAAATTGGTAATCTCAAATTCATCCATCAATTCTCCCATAACTTCTCTTCCTTTTTGACATACATCAAAAAGGTCCTCTCCAAGAGTGTCAATATCTTATATCCCAATGAGATCTTAAAATCTCCTCCTTGGTCCAAAAATATCTAGGATGTCTTCATTCTTCCTAGTGATAAGTCTCATAACACTAAAGAGAGACTTCCTATAAACTCTCTCAATTCTCCCCCTCATGAGGAAGAACACATCCATCATCCCATGATGGATAACCTTTCCCTAAAGGCTTGCTCCCTCTTGACCATTGCACTAATAATATCCTTGGAGAGTCCCTAAGCCTATAGGAACACTAAACCGTCAAAATTAAGGTTGAAAGTTCAACCTTGAACTTTCACACAACTTAAAATTGATACACACCCTAAACAACTCTCCTAATCCATATCCAATGGATTTTCACTCTTTCCAATGCTCTCTAAAGTATATCCTAGGGTTAGAAGCAGTTAGGGTAGCCTAACATAGCTGAAATCAGACTAAATAAATCTTGTTTACCCGAAATCAGGCCTGGCAATCGACTGGTTCAGTTAACAGTCGACTGCCCTATGCATCAGTCGATTGAGAAAGCTTCCAGTCGAGTGAAAATAACTCTAGTCGAGGTGCCGCCTCGATTGGTTTATGATTTTGTCAAAATTGCAATTTCAGACCATCTTCAGAAATGCATAAGTAATTCTAGAAAATTTGAAAAATCATAAAATTTTGAACACACATTACTTATGACAAACACTATAGGGGAAAAATATTTTAAAAATAAAATACCTAAAAATTAGTGAATTTGACACAAAGTTCAAAACTATTAAAAAGTTCAATGTTTTGACCCTACTGTGTATCAACTCCAATAGTGATTGCTATCAAAAGATAGGCTTCACTAAGGTTTTTCAAAATGATTTTGAAATATTTTTGAAAACCTATATTGGATCATGATCAATGGGCTCAATGCACATGACTTGCACATTAGCTTTCCCCATGATCCACCCATGATATAAGGTAAGTTTGAGTTCATCTAGATGCAAAAACTATGCACCTTGAACTTACTCATTTTCTAGCATCTCACATGTGTCTAGGGTGTATCAATACACACACATGTCAATGTAATGTGAGATGTGGGGTTTGGTCATCCTAATCTAGGGTTTCATGCATTTTTCTAAGACAACACTACTTGATTCTCTTATACATAAGACTTCAAGTAATATCATAGTCCTTAAATCAATTTTAATTAATGCATGAATGATCATGACATAAATGATAACATAAATAAACATAGCCAATAATCATGATGTCATGACATAAAAGATAAGCCCTAAGCATAATCATGACATAAAAACTTAAACTAAACATGATCATGACATTTTATATGATTAAAAGGAAATATGATGTCATGACATGGTACTGGCAAATAAATCATGACAAATAAAATATAAAGGTATAACAATACCTAAGTTTTAGTATTAATTGTCATTTGTTGGGATTTAGTTCATTTTTCCATATAATCACTTATCCCCCAAACATGCCAAAAATCCAAAATGACACACTCTGACTCTAAGACCTAACTTGTGCCAATTTGATTAGTTTTTCAAACTTCTTAAAATGATATTGGCACATCCTAGAATCCTTTAGGATAATCATCAAACTTATTTCCAAGGTACCCATAACCTTGAAAATGACCCAAAGTGTCACCTTTACCATGGTTAGGTTAACTACCCATCCATTTAAAGTTGGCATAACCTAACCCATTTAGCATGAATCGATCACACTCCTAGAAACCCAAAACCTATTTGAGCTCCTTGAGTTTACTAGGTATTCCTTAGGGATAACTTCCCTAGATACCCTCCTAATGACCCTCTAGGCTTGGTAGCCTTGGTCATTGTGGTCTTGCCTAGGTTAACTCTAGGGGTGACTCCCCTTGTAACCTTCTTAGTGGCCTCCCTAGGTTTCTTTGAAACCCTAGCCACTAGGCACACTCAATGGTTAGCCTTAGGGATGACCTCCATAGTAACCATGGCCTTCCTAGACCTAGATTTATTTCCATAATCAAATGGAACATTTTGATAGGTAGGCTTATCTACCTTGGACCTAGGCTTGTGGCTCAAGCCTTTCTTGCCCATAAATGAGCCTTGCCTCCTAGACTCTAGGCTTTGACCATTTGACCCTTTAATTTGATTTTGCATCCTTGCAAGGGTATTTTTAAGTTTTTCAAGTTTTGACCTCAAAACTTGATTTTCTAATTCCAATTTTGGTGGGCCCATTATTTCTTTGAGTAGAATCGTTCTTTCTAGGCCTATGTCGATCTTTCTTAGCATTAAATCCTAAATGACTCTCTATCTTCTTAATTGTTTCCCTAGGTAGGATTTTTCTGGGGACATTAGTCCCAAATTTCTCCTTAGTTGAAATAGGTCTAGAGTCATTATTTCCAGACTTGTCCTTAGACCTAAAATCAACATGCTTAGCTTCTAAGCAATAAAGCTTATTTCTAGCATGATCTTTATGATAAATTGCAAGTGAATTAAAGGCATGCTTTTGCCTATTACTTAAAGAAGGTGCATTATTGCTAAATTTTATATTAGGGTTTGCTTTAGAAGTCCCCCTACATGTGTAGCTCCTTCTTGGGTATTTTTCTTCCCCTAGGGCATTGACTTCGGTAATGGCCCCGTTGATTGCACTTGAAGCACACAACGTGCTCCTTGCTCTTCCTAATTGTGACTCCGGCTTCATTGGTCTTAGATTGAACTTTTGGCATTGGTTGAGTCTTCTTGAACTTCTTAGGTCACTTGCTCTTATAGTGCCCATATTCCCTACACTCAAAGCACATAATATGATCTTTATTACTAATGCATGTGTTTGAGTTACCTTCCACGGTAGGAAAATTTTGATCGGATTCTTCATGGCTCTTGGAGGTAGAGGCTTCCTCTTGTCGCTTCGGCATCAAGGATGACCTAAGCTCCTCCCCCTCAATCCTAGAGGTGGAGACTTCCTCCAATTCTTCCTCTTCCATCGATCCAGAAGTTGACTCGTTCTTAACTTCTGACTCCTCACTTTCTTGTGAGGAAGATGAACTTGCTTCTTTGACCTCTTCCTCTTCTTGAGCCGATGAACATTCTTCGGCTTCTTGTGATTGTTCTTCACTTGAAGTCGATGATGGTTCTTCATGGAGCTTTGCCAACTTGCTCCAAAGCTCCTTGGCATCTGATATTCACCTAGTTTAGACAAAAAATTATTAGGTATCAAATCTTCTAATAGTTTTGTTACCTTAACTTCGGTCTTGAACTTTAGGCGATGCTCTTGAGTCCACTTCTTTAATTTGAGGACATCTCCCTTCTTATCCCTAGAAGGTTTGAAGCCTTCCCTCAATACGGACCAATCTTCGAAGTCCCTCATCAAAATGAATTCTTCAATCCCTGTCTTCCATTGATTGAAGTCTTCTCGTCCATAGAGCGTGTATGAAATTGGGGTGTTGATGTCCCATTCTACTTTTTCTTCAAACTCCATCCTTCTTCTTCCCTCTAGCGTGCTCCCTTAATTGTTAAACCTTGAAGAGTGTCCTCGCTCTAATACTAATTGTAGGACTGTTGGTGACCGCTAGAGGGGGGTGAATAACGCATTTTCATTGCATTGATGGAATTTGATCGTTCTTGCTACAAAACTTATTATACGCAGCGGAATATATAATAACAAAAATAAATGCACAACACAAGCACAATACGCAAGATATAACGTAGTTCAGAACCTCAAGGTTCCTACTCCACGGGTTAGGCTCGAATGAGCCCTAGCGATGCCAAACACCACTAATAATCAAATTCTCTTTCTCGACAACAAGTCGGAGGCGGAGAAACCTTGTACAAGGATTATTACAATAATAAGAAACAAAATACAAGAAAATACAATAAAATGCAAGTAAAGAAAACTTTACAAAGAGCTTTGGAATGCTTGCTTGATGATCGCTTGAACTGAGCTTGAAGACCCTGATTTTCACCAGCAAATCGCCTCAAAAATACCCAAGAAATAACTGTTGAAATCCCTCCTGTAGAGCTCCTTTTAAGCCTCCTTGCGACCTAGATTTTCGCTTGGCAGTCGATTGCTATAAGTCCCCAATCGACTACCAATAGTACGATTGTCTCACAACGACTTAATTCATGCTGGAAAAGTTCCAATGGATACACTGGCAATCGAGTGTCAGTTACCATCAGTCGACTGACAACCTCGTAGCCGACTGATCAATCATCTACCGAGAGTTCTGCTCTCGTGACTAACCCATAAGTCGATTGACAACCTCGTAGCTGACTGATCAGTTGGCTACGGAGAGTTCTGCTCTTGCGACCAACCCATCAGTCGACTGCCATTCATTGGCAATCGACTGATCAAGCAGTCGAGGTGCCTTGCATCTGTGGTCGTCGCAGTCGAGGCCAGTCGAGGCACCGCCGTGATTGGGACACGAGTCAAGGTGGCTTGCATATGTGATAGTAGCCCGACTGTAGTCGATCGCTAGTAGACTCATGTCAGATGACTTATTATAACCCCAGTCGATTGCTTGATGTCAACTCGGCTGTCAAGTGTCAAAACACTTGACCAATCAACTGATCCATATCCCCAGTCGACTGCTACACCTTAACCATGAGGTTTACTCCAAGTATGATGCCCTCATACTTGCTAAACCAGCTTTAGACTAGACCTAAGCCTTCTAGCCTCCTCTGTCAGCTTCATGCCTATTGGATCCCTCCAAGTCATCTATGACTTCTTCATCCATATGCTATCCTTCAGGTGCTTCTATCGACTATTGTCATGCTAAGCTGGTCTACACCGCCAAGGCACATTTGGGCTTACGCTGCCAAGACTACCACTTAGACTTTACGCCGCCAACCATTGGACTTATGCTGCCAAGACTCCCGCTTGGACTTTACGTCACCAATATCAACCCTTGAACTTCCCTTGCCAACCCATGTTAGACTTTCCAATTGCCAAGACTCAAGCTTGGACTTTCCCTTGCCAAGACCAATGCTGGACTTTCCATGCCAAGTACCTAAGACTTGGACTTTTCCATTGCCAAGACCCATGCTTGGACTTTCCATGCCAAGTACCCATGACTTGGACTTTCCCATGACAATCACATTGTCATATATTTTTTTGAACATCAAAATACCGCTCGAGTCAAATTCGAGTCTGGTCAATCGTGACCTGGGTCGATTGCATCAACAGTCAATGATATCCTTCTCAAACATTATGTTCCTTATTTTAGTACACCCACTATCCTCTATAAATTTAGAATCATCTATCGTGAAAAAAGACCTATTTGAAGGGTTGTAAAACTTAAAATCCTAACTTTTCAGAGTATCCTACAAAATGACAATCAACAGTCCTTGAGTCAAATTTCTTTTCATTATGCCTACAAGAATTAGCCTCAGTTGTACAACCTTAAACATGTAAATGTCTTATACTAGACTTCTTACACATCCACAACTCGTATGAGATTTGGTCACTACCTTATTGTGAACCCTATTTAGAAAGTACAAGGCAATATTGAGTGCTTCCCCCATAAGGATTCTTGTAAAGAAGTGAATGCCATCATACTTCTTATCATGTCCTTTAGGATTCAATTTATATGCTCGACTATACCATTCTAATGAGGAATACCATACATGATGTACTAAGTTATTATCTCGCACCCAAAAAGATAATTTGCAAAAGGCCTTGGAAGTTATTCACCTGATCCATTATATCGATTGTAATATTCACCTTCATCATTGGATTCGATAGCTTTTCTCTTCTAGCCTAGTTAATTTTCTAACTTTCAACATCGACTTTAAAAATCTTGAACACATCCAAGGACTATGACTTCCCATGTAAAAGGTACAAGTAAATATATTGTAAACAATCATCAATGAAACTGATAAAGTATGCATAACCATTTGAGGATGTCTTAGGGAATGACCCACATATGTTTGTATGTATCAGCTTTGAAGCATTGCTACATCGACTTGGACTTTTGTTCCTCTTGTTAGTTGTCTTCCCTTTGACACATCTATGTAGACATCAAAGTATGAAATCTCTAGGGAATTGAGAATTTCTTATAACATTAACTTTTCTAGAAATTATTTGTATATGTGACCTCAATGGCTATGCCACAATATGGATGAATTCTTGTTAATTAGATTGCATTTTATACCATGTTATGCATTATTTCATTGCTAGTAGGAGCATAGATTTTTAATCTATATAACTTATCAACCTAGGAATCATTGTCAATCAATATTAACTTTTGAAATATACTAGATGTTCTATTTCCAAATGAACAATAATAATCAAATTTATCCAAATAAGAAATTAAAACTAAATTCTATCTAAAAGTCAATACAATGCATATATATTTTAAATTCAGATAAATATTGATCTCTAGATAAATCTTAAAAATATCTATTGCTTCTACTTTAGCCTTTTTATCATTCTCTATATAGATGTATCTTTCACCATCAAATGACAGTTGACTCTTGAGACAATCTCGTATAATGATACTTATGTGAGTAGTAGTATTGTTGGTGCAATCAACTCAGGTCATGATTGACCAGACTCGAGTGGGACTCGAGTAGGATTTTGATGGTCGCCAATGGTTTACAATATGGTTTGACCATATGACTAGTGGATGATATGGGACATCCAGGGGCATATGAGGGAGACTATTGGAGAAATCCAAGTCACTCAAGGTTGACTGGACACTTGGTGTGGAGAAGTCCAAGTATGGTGACTTGGCAAGGAAAAGTCCAAGTATGGATAAGGAGATCGGACACTTGGTGTTGGAAAGACCAACGGGGAGTTGGCGAGGGAAGTCCCTGCAGGTCTGGGAGACCGTGCTTGGCAAGTGAAGTCCCGGATGAGGAGTCTTGGTAGTGAAGTCTTGGAGGCATGGCCTCTTAGCAGTGAAGTCTCGGACGAGGAGTCTTGGTAGTGAAGTCCCAGAGGTGTGACCTCTTGGCAGTGAAGTCCGGGATGAGGAGTCTTGGCAAGGGAAGACCCAACTGATCAGGGAGATCGATCTTGGCAAAGGGAAGTCCCGGAGGCGAGGCCTCTTGGCAAAGGCAGACCCGAGAGCATGATGATAGCCGATGGAAGCACTTGAAGGCTAGCGCAAGGATGAAGAGTCACGAACTTGAGGGATCTGGGAGGTGTGAGGCTGATGGAAGTGGGTTGAAGGTTTAGGTCTAGGCTTAGGGTGAGTATCAAGTATGAAAGAATCATACTTGAGGGGTTAAACTTTAGTGTAGAGGTATAACAGTCAACTTTCATCTCGGTTCAGCCAACTGGGCTTCGTTTGTAGGCAAACAGAAGCAAGGTGACCTCGACTAATGCCTCGATTGGATTGTAGTCAAGGTGGCACCTCTACTGGTAAGGGGTGTGCTTAGAGGTGGGACTTAGAGAGTCGAGTGAGTGCTATGGAAGCACTCAACTGGCACCTCGACTGGATTATCAGTCAAGGCGGTGCCTCGACTGGTGCTTCTTTCACTCGAACAGAAGCAAGGCATAGTCAACGACCACCTTGACTGGAGTAGCATGCCTTGAGCAGAGACCCATAGCAGTTGAGGTGGCGCCTCGACTAGACCAGCACCTCGACTGGTTAGGGGACTGAGCATGAGAGGATTCATTTAGAAGCGAGGCAGGCTCAACCAGCGCCTCGACTAGAGGCAAGTCGAGGCAGCGCCTTGACTGGACATCTCGACTGGCACCTCGACTGACTTTAGAACAGGTGTGAAAATAGCTGCTTAGACGTAAGGCGAACTTGACTGGGGTATCAGTCGAGGCGGCGCCTTGACTGGTGAAGCGACCGTTACGGGTCGAGAAGCTTCAATGAGGCTCTATAAGAGGAAGCTTGAGGAGGTCTTCGAGCAAGGTTTTGAGGGGCGATTTGAGGCAAGGTGTTGCTACATTTCAGGGCCTTCAAAGTCATCCCAAAGCAACCAACAAGTAATGATTCAAAAGCCTAATTTGTAAAGTGTGTTCACTTGTTCTTCCATTTGCTTTTGTTATTGTTATAGTTGCTTGTTGTATCTTATTCTTATTGTTGTAAGAGACTTGTAAGAGGTTCCTCCACCTCTGGTGTGTCACCGAGAAGGAGAAGTTTGATAGTAGTGGTTTGCATCACTAGAGCTCGCTAGGGCTTGACCGTGGAGTAGGAACTAGGGTTCCGAACCACATTAAATCCATGTGTTGTTATGTGTATTGTGTTTTGTGCTTGTATTCATATTTCCGCTGTGTACTAACGAATGTAGACAAGCACGATGAATTCCATCATTGATCGATGCAAATTGCTATTCGCGCCCCCCCTCTAGTGATGCCAATAGTCCTACAAGTATTGGTATCTATCTACCAAGTGTCTATAGGTATAATAACTAAATTGACTTCTAGACTAACAAAGTTGAGAAACATACCTTTATTAATATGCCAATTGGCGTACCTAGGGTAATCCTTTTTCATATAGCCCTTCTTCTTGCAAAAAAAAAAAAAAAAAACTAAACTCTGTATCTTGTTTCTTTTGCTCTTTATGACTAGATGCCCTAGAGTCTATAGTTTGCTTATTCTTACCTTTAGTATTAGTCATTTTTCTTTTCTTGCTCATACCCGAAAAATTGAATGTCAGATGAGCACTCTTAGATGTCTCTCACCTTATTTTCTTCTCTTCTTGTACACACTAAGCTATAAGCTCATTTAATGATCACTCTTCTTTTTTAGTATTACGACTTATTTTAAAAGGAGTGAACTATGTAGACAAATACATCAAAACAAAAATGCACTAATATGCTTTCAGTCATTTCTAGCTTTAGTGTCTTAAATCTTACGGCTAGATTAAATAGCTCCATGATGTAATCTCTTATATTTCCCTTTCCATTATACCACATTGAGACAAGCTTCGATAGAATCATAATTATCTTGACCTTTTCATTTGAGGTGCATTAGCATGCTAATTGCTCTAGGAAAATTTTGGCATCCTCTTGTTCAATGATTGAGCCTCCAATTAGTTCCGAAATGAACAGTTTCATGATGCTCAAACTCATATGATTAGATCACTCGGACTTTTCAAATTCGACCGTCTATTTCACAGTGCTAGCACTAGTCAGGGGTGTGGGGAGATTGTACATTAAGACATAGTCTAAGTCCATACAACCTAAGACAACTATTATGTATTTCTTTCATTAGGCAAAGTTAGTGATGGTGAGTATAGGAATATTATTTAGGTTGTAATTAATGAGTGCACTAAATGAAAAAAATACAATAAAAACTCACATTATTGCCAAGAACATAGAGAGATTATAATAAATAAAGCATGTAACATGCATATATAATTATGTATGGACATTAAATGAGATAGCAAGTATAACATCACACTTGTCCCCATGGGACGGGCAGTTGGCTAGAGCAGTACAGAAGTTGTTGCAATGGGCAGGGATCAAATCTGGCGTAGGGTCTAAAACCCTCACTTGGGCTCAGAAGCCCTTCGTTGCTCTGGCCAACGACTCAAGTGGCATAGTGTCCCCATGATATATATATATAGGAAGAGAGGTGAGTGGTAGAGATGGAGAGCAGAGCATGGGGTAATGGGTGGTATATATGTGTGTGTGTGTGTGTGTGTGTGTGTGATTGAGTTGCTGTCATGAGATTGCTTGTGTAGAAGCAAAGAGGAGTGTTGATGTGAGCAAAACGTATAAAGTTTTAGGAGTAGTTTTTGCCATATCTTGTTACATTTCATGTTAGTTTCATGCATATGTTACTATATTTTGCACGCATTTCCTATTTTCTGGTTCGGAGGTCTGCTCGTTGGACTTTTGTGTGCAGATTAGCATTTCGGGTTAAAAAGATGCGCTTTCGGAGCAAAAGAAGGATATTTTGTAGCTAGACGCAGAGTGGGACACGGGCAGGGCATGTGGATTCACACGACCGTGTTCAATGGGTGAGATTAGCACCCCAAGGCCGCACACGGTCGTGTGGCGGCCCACCATATTTGCACGACTAGGGCTTTTTCCGGATTTTGCAACGGTCCGAGGTGATGTCTATATAAGGATGGCTCTGCCCAAACCCTAAGGGGGAGGCACAACGGCTAGGACAGCATGTCGAAGCCCTAAAAAGCTTTGGGAACTCGCAACGGGGAGGAGGAACGTTGCCGGAGGTCCACGCCTTGCACTTCAACGCCGGAGAGAAGACCATGGAAGCATTGTAACTCTTTGTTCCTGCATTTTATTCTTTATGTATTCGAACATAAACATGCTTTGTGATTCTTCCTTCATATACATGGAGTAGTACTTTCGATTCTAGGATTAGGGAGTAGCTTGTGTGCACATTACAATGTTGGTTCATGTTAAATTCTGCCTTTGAGTTTGATTTGACAATTGGTAGTTGTTTTTACTATATCTATGCGTGTTAGGTTTTCTATCCGCTGTGCTTAGGCGATACGAGATGTGACATCCCTCGTATTTAAGATTTAAGGGATTTGATACAAGAAACCTAGGGGTAAACCTGATCTCCTGTAACTGTGGGTAGAAGGGTGCAGTGGAATCGAAAACGGTTCATTGTAGGGATTGATTTGGCATCCTCGTACCATCTATCTCGTCCTTTTAGGTGGAGATAGCTCCCGGTAGATGCGGTGGCTTTGCGGGAGAGTGTATGATGTCCCTTCCACAAAACCATAGCTAAACGTCTAGACAACGCCAATTCACAGCATTGTTTTGTGATACACAAGTGAAACCGAAGTCCTAGAATCACCTTTGAAGACCTCGGCAAACTCCTTTCCTCCTCCGTGTGACACCATATAGAGTAAAGTCCACCAACAACCCTCACCAATCGAAACCTCTTAAGAGTTATGTCCGAACAATTACAACCACCGAATATAATGATATTCGAATCCCAATCCCTGTGGGATCGATAATCTTTATTACTTGATGACATCCATGCACTTGCGGGCGTTGAGCACGAGCATGTGCTTTGAGTCCTCGACGGTCTCCATCGCGAGATTTGAGGTCACGTTCATGCACATCAAGTTTTTGGCGCCGTTGTCGGGGACTGGTCGATTCGATATCAAATCGAACGGTGGTAAATTGGATCGGACTTAGGATTAGATTTATTTACTTACTTTATTTTCTTTCTAGTTTACTTTATTTTCTTTAAGTTTTATATTTTCTATATTTATCTTTAGTTTTTAATTTTTTGTTATTTTTATTTTATTTAATTCTAGCAGTAGTTATTTTTATTTCTTTTTTGCATCTTAGATTTTATTACCTAGATTATTCTATTTTCTGCTTTTAGAATTAGATTAGCACTCATAACTTTGTGGCTTGGTTCGTCGTATGCTTAGACATTTTGGATTGGAAGGTCTAATTCTGATCGACTTAGAAATTGAGCGAACCTTTCATCGTCGGAGAGCAGAGCAGCAAGGATGGAGGATCAAGCCGCATCCGAAGTGAATATAGGTAGCCGACTACTGCGGGACTACACAACTCCTAGCGCTAGAGGATTCAGGTCGAGTATAGATGGACCATCTATTTTGGCAAATAACTTTAAGCTGAAGCCGACACTTATACATATGGTCCAGCAGAGCCAATTCGGGGGAGCTGCGACTAAAGACCCGAACCGGCACCTTGAGGCATTTCTTGAAATCTACTCGATGATGAAAATGAACGGAGTCCCTACTGACGCAATCTGCCTGAGCCTATTCCCATTCTCATTACGGGATAAGGCTAAGGCATGACTTCACTCCCTACCTTCGGGAAGCATCACTACATGGGAGCAATGTGAGCAGCAATTCCTGAACAAATACTTCCCACCAAGCAAGACTGCTCACATACGCCATCTTATCACGAGCTTCCGCTAGAAGGAGGGGGAGTCCTTATTCGAGGCCTAGGATCGCTACAAGGGACTACTCTACCAATGCCCCCACCACAGACTGGAAAGGTGGCTGGTGATCCACATTTTCTACAATGGGATCGCTTACGCCACGAAGATGTCCCTAGATTCTGTCGCAGGAGGAGCACTGATGAATAAGATCATAGAGGATGCAGAGGAGCTTATCGAAGAGGTGGCTCAGAACCACCATCAATGGGCCCCCGAACGTGGTCAACCTACACCTGCAGTGGGACGATACACTGTCAACTCCATGGACCACCTTGCAGCAAGGATGGACGTGCTCAACAGATAGTTTGAATCTTTGAATCCTTCATCTGCATGCATGGCCATTGACTTTGGAGAGTGAGCGGCAGCGTATCGAGAGGACCACTATGGAGGGCAGGGAACCTCAGAGGAGTAGATTGAGCATATTGATGCGGTTAGGGACTACGACCAAAGGCCCAACAACCTATACTCCAACACCTACAATCTCGGATGGAGGAATCATTTGAATTTCTCTTATAAGAATAACTCGGGAAACTCACAACCATCAGATGGGTATTAGCAGCAGCAGGGCAATGGGCAACGACCACAGAAGTCTAGACTAGAACTGATGATGGAGGACTTCATCGCTACCCAAACTAAGGCCAATGAGGAATTTCGACGCCAACATCAGAAGTCTGAAGAATCACTCAAAGACTTGAAGGCCACTGTTGACGACCTTGCAAGTAACACCAGGATGTTGGAGGCGCAAGTGGCCCAGATAGCCCAAACCGTGTTGCAACCTGTGAAGAGCTCTCCGGTGAGTCAAGGAAAAGAGGAAGGAGTGTGGCAGAGTAGCCAATTCACCAAGGGGTGTGCAGCCATGATTACCACCTTACCTGACCAAGCTGAGTTTGAAGAGAAGATTCCATTACAGCTTGAGGACCCTGGTGAATTTGTTATTCCCTGCTTGATTTATGGAGAAAGCTTCGATAACACACTGTGTGACTTGGGGTCATCAGTGAGTGTGATGTCCTATGCATTCTACCTGGAGATGGGATTGGGTAATATACAACCAACGGGTATAGGTATATGTATAGTGGATGACACGATCAAGAAGCTTGTTGGCATGCTACCACACGTGCCTGTGGTGATTGAGGATTTCGTGATACCCACGGACTTCATCATACTGAACACAGGACCAAATCCCCAGAATCCCATTATTCTGAGAAGGCCTTTTCTAGCAACTGCAGGGGCGTGCATAGATGTGAAGGCACACCAGATCTCTCTGGAGGTAGATGGGGAGATCATCCTTTTCAGCCTTTCGGAGCACAGGGCTCCCTACCTCGACGACTTCACATTTAGTAGAATGAAGTCGGAACCACCGGATGAAGCTCCTGAGATGGATGAATGGAGGTTCACTGAACCTCCAGAGCCAAGTTGATAGTGGAGTGCGGTCGAGCTAAACGACCTTAAACAAAACACTTCTTGGGAGGCAACCCAAGTTTAGTTTTAGATTTCCCTTTGATTTTCATTGCATTTGTTTGATTTTAGTTTTGATTTTCATCCCATTTAGAGTTAGGACTAGAGAAGAACTTTGCTAGGCAAAAATAAAATCCATATTAACCTACACGGCGAAAGGTGTGAGAGAATTCGAGTTCTGACGTAAAACGAGGAGAGAAATGGGGACACACGGCCTGACCATGTGTTTTCCCACGGTTGTGCCCGATCGACCCGAGGCGCACACGGCCTGGCCGTGTGTTTTCACACGGCCATGTCATGCGAGGTTAAAAGGGGTGAGCCGTGTGTTTTCACCCCATTTGCGTCGTGTGCTTTGAAAGCTCTTGCCCTAGCCATGTGATTTTGTCTTCCCCACCATCTAGAAGAACTTTTAACCTCTAAGGAAGCCAAAAGGAGCAAGGATGAGGGGGACCAAGCAAGTAGCACCTCGATCCGGCATTTCGGAGCGACGACCAAGGAGAGCCGACACCCCTCAAGCTCCAGAGGAGAGTAACGCCCTACCCACTCTTCTTTTTCGCAATAATGAACATAGAGATAGATATAATGTTCTCTCTACTCGTAAGCTCATTGCTATTAGATACTTAGATGAAGATTTGCTAGAGTCTTTAGGGTTGTTGGGTGATATTCAAGCCCTATTTGCAAAAATGGGGAGGGAAGAGATGATGGGAATAAGGCACCCAACATACCCTAGGATAGTTCTAGAATTTTTAAGTTCCTTAGAGGTGAAAATTTTAACGGGTAGAGAGAGCGAGGAGGGTAGGATAACTTTTAGGATTTTTAACATTGAGCATGAGTGGACCCTTCACCAATGAAACTCAAACTTTGGCTTGCCGAGTGGGGGAGAGAGAAGACTCCTTATTGGGTTTAACTCTTGGGTATTTTGGACTGAGTTGACGGGGGAGCACGCTTATGACCCATCTAGGGCCAAAGCGTCGTGTCTCCAAAATCCCATTTTCCGATACCTCCACCGCATCATGGCCAGTACTATATTTGGTCGTGGGGAGAGTGGCAGTGTAGTTAGGGCTAGCAAGTTGCTTTGCCTCTGGGACATGCTACAAGAAAGGAGTAGCATTGATGTAGGGTCCCACTTCATCATACACTTAGTGAAGATGGGCAAAGCAACACGAGGAGAGATTAATGTGGGAGGCTTACTTACCCACATTTTCCATAGGATGGGGTACGCTTACACTACATTAGAGAGTATAGAGGGGAGCCCTATGATCGACCTAGGAGTGTACATGGCCATGAAGATGATTGTGAGAGAAGGAGGCTCCTTATGCTTTGTAAGGAAAAAAATCTGATGGCCCTTAGGCTCCCCGACCCTGATTGTACCACCATCACTACACGCGCCAACTGGTGCTTGGACTTGATAGTGGAGTCCCCTCCATATGAGGGACCCTCTACATCGGCACCCATCTCTCTACATTTATATCACTCTCCCTCTAGTCCACACATGCATAGGAGCCCACCTAGTCCACGCCGACATGAGTCTGCACCTGCACCACCACATTTTTCCATCTTTGAGCTGGATGCAGGTACGTCGGCTTATGATTTCTCAGAGTTCCGATCGCACCTTGACGACATTTACACTGAGTAGTAGACGCAGAGGCAGCGATGGGAGGAGCAGAGTGCCTACCAGCAGGCGGAGTTCTAGGGATTCCGGGAGCATTTCCAGCGGGCTGAGGAGTTCTACGATGAGGCCCGCATATACTTCCAGGAGGAGGTTGCTCGTCGCCAGGATGAAGCCGCCTACCGCAGGGAGATGCGAAAACACATGCATGCCCAGCAGCGCGTAGTGGGATAGGGAGGAGGAGCACCGAGCAGCCGCTGCATCCACCAGCTCCCAGATCGACCACATGTACATGTGGCATCAGCGGCTCAGCAGTAGGTTCTCGCAGGATCCAAAGATGCCCAGGCTCCCAGACTTTTCACCTCCTCCACCATATTAGAGATATATTTTCATTTAAGTCTGGGGGGGGGGGAAGACCCCAAAGTTTATTTTATTTTATTTCCTAGTAGTAGTTTCTTTTCTGGTATTTTCATTCATTTATTCATGCATGGGTTGTTGAACTTCTTTCAGTACTTAATTTTTGTTATCTGTAAAGCTGCCTCAGTAGTATTTATAAAAAAAGTTGCTTACATGAGTTGTTCCCATAGGTAGCTTAACTTCATTTATCTCATGGTATTTTATTTTATTTACTTTAATGAATGTTCTAGACTTACACTGGTTAGCTTTATTTATTTACACTTACACTTGTTGAATATTTTGAAAGGGATAATCTAGTACATACCTAGTTATGATTCATCTCAGTAGTCTAGTACTTTAAAATCCATAGGTGACTCTAGGTTTAGCATTTTAGTTACTAGAGATGCTCAGATTGTGTAAGTCCATTTGGAAAAATCAAAATCCCAATGAGAAGAAAGAGAAAAGGAACAAAAATAAGAAAAAAAACAAAAAAAAAGAGAGAGAGAGAAGAGAGAGATAGAAGATTATGAGGGATAAAAAAAACAGTTGTCGTGGGTGGAAATTGTTAGGTGCCCCTTTGAGACCGAGTTAGGTTACTGGGGAAACATCTACCAATTTCTCTCAATACCGAGCACACCTTCGAGACTTTATGCTAGACCTAGGGAACGACTCTCGCTTTGGGCAGGTAAGTGCCTAAGAGCCAGAAACCTTAGGAAAGCTATGGGATGACGACTTAACTCACTATGAAATGGGCATCCCCTAAGAATAATTCGCTTAGCATGAGCACGAGGAGCTAACTTAGTGAATTTCTAGAACATATTTATTCTGCTTTGATTGTAAATACCACTTGATAAATTTAGTTGTTATACTAAGTATGGAACAATGTCTTTTAAATTTCATGGTACTAAGGTTTGCTTGAGGACAAGAAAAGATTTAAGTCTGGGGGGAAGTGATGTGAGCAAAACGTATAGGGTTTTAGGAGTAGTTTTTGCTCACATTTTGTTACATTTCATGTTAGTTTCATGCATATGTTACTATATTTTGCACGCATTTGCTATTTTCTAGTTCGGAGGTCTGCTCGTTGGACTTTTTTTGTGCAGGTTAGAATTTCGGGTTAAAAAGACATGCTTTCAGAGCAAAAGAAGGACATTTCGCAGCTAGACGCAGAGTGGGACATGACCAGGGCATGTGGATTCACACAGTTGTGCCCAATGGGCGAGATCAACACCCCAGGGCTGCACACGACCGTGTGGTGGCCCGCCATATTTGCGCGACTAGGGCTTTTTCTGAATTTTACAGTGGTCCGAGGTGATGTCTATATAAGGATGGCTCCGCCCAAACCCTATGGGGGAGGCACAACAGCTAGGATGACACGTCGAAGCCCTAAAAAGCTCTGGGAACTCACAACGGGGAGGAGGAACATCGCCAGAGGTCCACGCCTTGCACTTCAACATCGGAGAGAAGACTACGAAAGCATTGTAACTCTTTGTTCCTGCATTTTATTCTTTATGTATTCGAACATAAACATGCTTTGTGATTCTTCCTTCATATACATGGAGTAGTACTTTCGATTCTAGGATTAGGGAGTAGCTTATGTGCACATTACAATGTTGGTTCATGTTAAATTCTGCCTTTGAGTTTGATTTGACAATTGGTAGTTGTTTTTACTATATCTATGCGTGTTTGGTTTTCTATCCGTTGTGCTTAGGAGATGCGAGGTGTGACAGCCCTCATATTTAAGATTTAGGGGATTTGATACAAAGAACCTAGGGGTAAACTTGATCTCCTATAACTGTGGGTAGAAGGGTGCGGTGGAATCGGAAATGGTTCATCGTAGGGATTGATTTGACATCCTTGTACCGTCTATCCCGTCCTTTTAGACAGAGATAGCTCTCGGTAGATGTGGCAGCTTTGCGGGAGAGTGTATGATGTCCCTTCCACAAAACCATAGCTAAACGTCTAGACAATATCAATTGACAGTATTGTTTTGTGATACACAAGTGAAACCGAAGTCCTAGAATCACCTTTGAAGACCTCGACAAACTCCTTTCCTCCTCCGTGTGACACTGTATAGAGTAAAGTCCACCGACAACCCTCACCAATCGAAACCTCTTAAGAGTTACGTCCGAACAATTACAACCACCGAATATATTGATATTCGAATCCCAGTCCATGTGGGATCGATAATCTTTATTACTTGATGACATCCGTGCACTTGCGGGCATTGAGTGCGAGCGCGCGCTTTGAGTCCTTGATGGTCTCCGTTGCGAGATTTGAGGTCACATTCATGCACATCAAGTGTCGTGAGGTTGCTTGAGTAGAAGCAAAGAGGTGTTATGAATTCTTCTTGTCGGAGAGTTTTCTAGTGCAAGTGTTGTGTGAGAATGTATGACTTGCAAAGTCAGATAACTCTCAAAGAACTCTCCTCTTGTTGAGTAGAACAAGGAAACATCGTCATCACCGAGTTAAGGATTGTGACATTGTGGTATTGTGGTGAAAGTTCAACCTAACCTTCATGACTTTCATCCCGATTGCGAGCATCAGCAAGGATTCGAGTTCGCAGTGAAGTCCCTGTCCAGAGCAGTGCCAGATCGTCATTCGACATCTACATATTTGAGGTATATTTATGTTTCTACAATTTTAATTTCATAGATAGCCACATTGGTATCAGAGCCAGATTAAACATGATTTTGTTCAACAAATTCTTGCATTAAAACTCAAGAAAAGGTTGTAGATCACGGTTCCACAATTCTCGTCGAAGACAATGAAAAATGCTAAAATCATGCATGAGAACAGTAGGAGAGATAATGGCAATGCACTATTGGTGATCGACTAGGGATGCATTGTTGGTACAATCGGCCCAGGTTGACTCGAGTTTGACTCGAGCAGTATTTTGATAGTATTTTGATGATAGACAAAAGTCATGACATGGGATTGTCATGGGAAAATCCAACATAGTGTTGGCATGGAAAATTCAAGCATGGAGCTTGGTGTGGGAAAATCCAAAGCATTGCAAAGCCGTGCGCTTGGTGCTTGGTGAGAAATGCATTGCGAAGTCGTGCGCTTGGTGCATGTGGGAAGTCTTGAGGACTTGGCAATTTCACTAGGCTCGGAGTCCTTGAGTCGATGAAGGATGACATTGCGAAGCCGTACGCTTGGTGCATCCGAGGGACCGCCGGACGGGGAGTGAATGGAGTGAGGCCAAAGGTAAGCATACTTCGAGGGCATGAGATGCAAAGGATGGCGTTGCGAAGCCATGCGCTTGGCACATCCGAGGGACGTAGGCTGAGGGAAGAGAGCTTCAGTGGGGAACTCCATGAGGGATAAGGTGGACTTAGCCAAGTGGCTAAGACTAAGTGTTGAAGGCTCAAACTTGATGTTTGAGGGTTTACCCGATGGTCGGATGCTCAAACAACTTGGTGTTTGCATAGGTGTCGATTCGGTGATCCGTCGGCCCAGTGTTAGGCATGTTTTGTACTTATCATTGCCATGGAGTGTGATCGACAACGATGATCATTGTCGAGGGATGGCAGTCGACTGATGGGAATATCGCGAGCACAGAATGCTCCATAGTCGACTTGGTAGTCAACTACTAGGTCACCATTCGACTGATGAGCATCATCAGTCGACTGGTAGGTGATCTGTTGGAACTTGTCCAACGTGGATCTGGCCGTTGTGGGATAACGGCTACAGGGGCAGTCGACTGGGGCCTTTTGGTAGTCGACTGCTGGGCGCAAAATCAGCTTGATGCAGATTATAAAAGGAGCTCAAGAGGGAGGATTTCGCCAAGACTTTAAGGAAGCTATTGGAGGAGAATTCCTGCTGCATTCCAATCCTTCAAGAGCCATCTAAAGCAAGCAACAAGAAAGGGTTCAAAGCAAAGAGTTGTAAAGCATTCTTTACTTGTATTTCTTAGTGTCTTTGTATTTCTTGTAGTATTACTGTTGTAATAGCTTGTGAGAGGTTTCTCCACCTCCGACATGTAGACGAGAAGGAGTTTAGTTAGTGTCATGCGCATAACTAGAGCTCGGTGAGCTCGCCCGTGGAGTAGGAACCATTTGGTTCCGAACCATGTATATCGTGTGTGTTTGCGTATGCTTGTATTGTTGTTAGTATTATTATTGTTTCTATTGTTTCCGCTGCGCTAACGACAATCGTAGACAAGCGATGCAACGAGAACGAACGAATTCCACCATACGACGACAAAGGCTATTCACCCCCTCTAGCCGGCCAACATATCGACCCTACAAGTGGTATCAGAGCCAAGGCGCTTGTCGAGGACTAACCGCCAACACAAGCAATACAAGATGTCCGGCTACAACATCCATCCACCAAAATTCGATAGAGATTTTGCTTGGTGGAAGAAACGGATGGAGGTATATATCGAAACCGATTTTGATTTTATGATTATTGTAGAAAATGGTTTTGAGATGCCTAGGGACAAAGACAACAAGCCAATTGAGAAGTCAAGGTGGACCCAAGATCAAATTAAGGACTTCAAGACAAATCTCATGGTAATAAAATTACTTAGTGATTTGTTACCTAACCATATTTGGTCTAGATTGGGTGACTATAGGGATGCAAGGGAGCTATGGAATAAGATAATAAAATTCTAAGAAAATTCTCAACCGACACAAGTAGAGGAGAATGCCGAGGAAGAAGCACCCACAACATTTGAAGATGTTGATGATTTGGTGGAGACCTCCACCTCTAGCATTGAGGGGGAGGAAAGGGTTTCTATTCCGGAGCAAAGTCAAAATGAAGCATCTACCTCCGGAAGATGTGATCAAGAAGAATCCTCTACCTCCCTAGGTAATTCAAGTGTTGTTATTTTAAATAAAAATCACATAATATGCTTTGAGTGTAGGGAGAAAGAGCATTACAAGAGCAAATGTCCTAAATTGGCTAAGAAGAAAACACCGACACCAAAAGTCAACCCAAAGCCAAAGGATGCCGGAGTCCCCAAAATCAAAAGCAAAGAGCACATTGTGTGCTTCAAATGCAATCAAAAGGGGCACTATCGAAGCCAATGCCCTAGGGGGAGGAAGAAAGGGCAAGAAGGTGTATCTCATGCAGGGGGAGTTTTTAAAGCTAACCCTAAGGTAAATTTATTTAATGCACCTTTAATTCCTAAAGTTAAAAAGCATGCTAAGAATTATTTTAGCTCCCTTGCAATTATTAATGAAAAACATGCTAGCAGAAATAATAAAGTTTATTGTTTAGGTGCAAGGCATGTTAATTTACCTAAGGACAAACCTAGGACCAATAACACTAGACCAATCCTTCCTAGGGAGTCAATTGTTGGGGATCAATTGGCCGGCTAGAGGGGGGTGAATAGCCCTTTTCGTTTGGATGCCGGTATTTGCTCATCTACAAAACTAATTAGCACAAGCGGAAGACTAATAAAGACAAGCAAATAGAAATACGAGAAAACAAACGCTAACAAAGAATGTAACATGGTTCACGGCTACGCCGCTAATCCACGGTCCTCGATTCGTCCTCGGTGAATCACTCCGCTAAACCAATCCACTAAATGGTCTCTCTTTTGCACCAAGCTAGGTGGAGGTAACCTTTACAATCAAGATCACTCTTCTTACAAATAGAATGGAGTAAAAGCGAGTAAGAAGAGTTTAGAGCTTGTGGGGCACTAGGAAGATCACTTGGAGCATAAGCATTAGCCTCTCAAAGGCTTACACCCTCTCTTTTTATAGAGAGGGCTGATTTCTTCCGTTAGGCGCCATCGATCATTGCCGCCCTTGGCGATCATTGCCGATCCTCTAGCGGCCTCGAACACGTCGGATCTCGGACCGTGTAGTCCAGCGGAACTCTTGGCGATCGGTGATGGACCTCATCGATCATCAGGCTCAGGCCGATTGCCCGATCGGCTACGAAGCGGTTCGTGGACAAAACCCTATTGACCGATCATTTGCCTTGGCCGATCATTGATAATCTTGGCGATCATTGCCTATGTATAGCGATCATTGCTAGCCACAATCGATCGATCGTATACGGTCGAACTTACTCGACTCGGGCGATCATTGCCATGACATAATGGTCGGCGTGTGTCGGAAAACCCATCCGACACTTGGCCAAATGGCCAAGTTTCACCTAAGAGCTACCCCTCCCCGGGTTACAATCGCTCACTCTCATCTCTCGGAGTCCCTCGCCTTCAAAGTTCTCTTCGTTCTCGGCCACGTCCCTCGGCAGCATCAGGCGCACGGCTCTGCAATGCTCCTTCGCGTCTCTTGCCTCGAAGTCTACTTCCTCCGGCTTCACTCCAAGCTTCTCGTCCGGCGGTCCCTCGGATGCTCCAAGCGCACGGCTTCCGCAAAGCTATCCTTCACCGACTCAAGGCACGAGTCATGAGATGTGAAACTCGCCACGGCTCCATGTGCGAATTACTAAGTCCTGCACGACTTCAACGCACATATCAAATCAACATATCAAACCAACTTAAATCCTTTGCCACACCATCAAAACCATATTACGGCAAGAGATTGCCCTAACAATCTCCCCCTTTTTGATGTGTGGCAATCCGTTTAAGTTAGGTAAAAGCATTTGATATAAATTCTAATGTAAGAAAGCATGTAAAGATAAACATGATATAGCAACATGCAACTCCCCCTTAATCCATGAAACTCTCTATGAAAATTTTCTCCCCCTATCATATATTTCTCCCCCTAAAATATATTTCTCCCCCTAA
Source organism: Wurfbainia villosa (assembly GCA_025175895.1). Lineage (NCBI taxonomy): Eukaryota > Viridiplantae > Streptophyta > Magnoliopsida > Zingiberales > Zingiberaceae > Wurfbainia > Wurfbainia villosa. The sequence goes on from CM045994.1 coordinate 102,895,706, forward strand.
AATAATTAACTTAAACATAATTATTTCTCCCCCTTTGACACCGTCAAAAAGATTAACACTAAGTTATAAGCTCATGACATCAAGTATAAAGAGAAACATACACTAAAATCAGTCAAAACCTGATAAAATCAGGTTACTGTACTTGTTCATTAACGATCCATCGATCATTGCTATCGATGGCAATGATCGCAATAAAAGAATTAATTTCGATTTTCGATGAATTTCAGAAATGCACTATTAATTCCAGAAAATTCGAAAAATCATGAAATTTGGGGAACATATTTCTTTTAAGTATATCTATCAGTGAAAAATAGGTTTTCATGAAAAATCATTATATTTCTACATATTTTCCAAAAATCCAAAAACTTTAAAAACTACTAGGTTTTTGATCATAAGAGTATCCATTTTAACACCTAGTCTTGCATCCAATTATTTCAAAACATGAATACATGAATTTTAAAGTAAGAAATTGTTTTAAAAACATATGACATATCCAACCATGATCTTTGGGCAATATGTCTATGAATTAAACATAAGCCTTCCCCATGATTGGTCTATTATTGCTATGTTGATACTTTAAATGACCATCTAAATGTCATAGGCATTAGTGGACATTTGTATCATCCTAACATCTCACCCATGCTAAGTTTGCAATCAAGTTAGCCTATAGTGAGTGTGAGATGCATCCTAGGGGGTATTTGTGTATACTTAACCAATATATTCATGGAATTCTATCAAGGTTAAGTATCAACCTAATAATCCTCATGATCATAAAGACATATATGAATTAATTTTACATTATGATCATGAAACTCATGTATTCATCAAATAATAGTCATGCATTAGGTATTACATGATGATGATAATAAGCAAAGTATCACCTAAAGCATGATTCACTCCTATTTCTCATGATTACGTGCCAAATATTAGAATCATAAATCATGATTTCAAACATACATAGCAATTACATTAATCATCATGATTAAGCAATATTATCTATTTATGGGCACGTTATCATCACCCAACACTATCTAAAAAAAATGTTGTCCCGTCATCCTAAGTCAACCAAAATATGATATAGGCTAGGTCCATATGGTTGACTACCCTAGGGGTTTTCTAACCCTTAAGGATGGATTTTGGAACCCAAAATAAATTCTTTCCTATTGGGTTCACTAAATACTCCTTGGGGATCCATTTCCTAGCAATTACTTTCTTTTTATCTTGTCCCCTAGCTATTAGGCATTTATAGGCCTTTTCATTTTTCTTTTCTTTGTATCCTAGGCCTTTCTTGTTGAAACTAGCTCTTTGGCTCCCTAAGATCATATTTAAGGTGTTGGAGCCAATTGTGAATTTCTCTAGGGCTTTGGTTAAATAATCTACCTTTTCCCTTAATGCCCTATTTTCCTCTATGCATGCATCATTAACATCCAAAGGCATATAATCATGTGAGCATGCATCATCATGGCAAGAAGAGGTATCATTATTATTTAAACATGCATTTTCTAGCTTATATTCCAAAGCCTTAATTTGGTTAAGCATGCTTTTATTTTTCTTTTTCATTCCAAATAAGTCCTTAGTTAAACTAGAAATTATGGAAACTATTTTCTTAGGAGAGGCTTTCGTTACCATAGTTTCCATGTCCTCTTCTTCTTCGGATGAGGAGGATGTAGAAGCTCCCCCTTCACTTGAGCTCTCTCCTCTTGAGCTTGATCCTTCATTTTCGGATGAAGAGCAATCCAAGTCATCAAAGGCCATCAAGGCCAAATTGGTGACAAAGGCATTCTCCTCATCCGATGATGATGAGGAGGATGAGGATGGATCATCCCAAGTCCTTGCCTTGAGAGCTTTAGCCTTTCCCTTTTCCTTTGTCTTCTTCTCCTCTTCCTTCTTTTTCTTGCTCCCCTTTTTCTTCTTCTTTTCTTCTTTCTTTTTCTTTTCTTCCTTGCTTTTGTTTAGGAGGGGACAATTATCCCTTATGTGCCCTTCTCCTTGGCAATTGTAGCATATGACCTTTCCCCTTGGTCTTCTATTCCTATCATTAGATTTATCAAATCTAAAATTCTTAAATGCACGTCTTACCCTCCTTACCATATAGGCTTCTTCGGTGCTATCCATGGAGGAGGAAGACGCTTCATCATCGGAGGAGGAGGAGGGGACTTCCATCTTCTTCTTCCCCTTGTTTGCCATCAAAGCCACTCCTCTTGAGGGTTGAATTCTAGGCTCCTCTTGTATTCCTTCAAGTCTAGTTTCGTGGAGCTCCATTGTCGAGAAAAATTCCTCCAAGGTACTTACTTCCAAGTTCTTGGAGATGTAGAACGAATCCACCATGGAGCTCCACTTTGAGGACCGGGGAAAGGCATCTATAGCCTTCATGAGCATGTCCCGGTTTGATAGCTTCTCACCTACACTTGTTAGCCCAATTAGAATTTCTTTAAACCTAGAGTGTAGTGAGGTTACCTTTTCTCCCTTTTCTAGTTTTATATTGGATAGTTGGGAGCGGAGGAGGTCTCTCCTTGCTAGCTTGGCCTCGGATGTGCCTTCATGGAGTTCTATAAGCTTCTCCCACATCTCTTTGGCGCTAGCACATTCTCCGATCCGGTTGATCTCTTGTTGGGGGAGCACATTGAAAAGATGATATTTTGCCTTTGAGTTCGCAAGGTGCTCCTCTCTTTGCTTCTTAGTCCATCATGATTTCTCTATTAGCTTCCCCTCTTCATCCCTAGGCAAAACGAAACCGGATTCCATTGTAATCATAATGTCAAAATCCGTTTCGAAAAATACCTCCATTCGCTTATTCCACCAAGCGAATTCTCCTTCAAACTTCGGAGGATGGATGTTGGAGCCGGCCATTTTGAAAGTTTCTTGTTGTGGCGGTTAGTCCTCGACAAGCTTTCCTCGGCTCTGATACCACTTGTTGGGGATCAATTGGCCCGCTAGAGGGGGGTGAATAGCCCTTTTCGTTTGGATGCCGGTATTTGCTCGTCTACAAAACTAATTAGCGCAAGCGGAAGACTAATAAAGACAAGCAAATAGAAATACGAGAAAACAAACGCTAACAAAGAATGTAACGTGGTTCACGGCTACGCCGCTAATCCACGGTCCTCGATTCGTCCTCGGTGAATCACTCCGCTAAACCAATCCACTAAATGGTCTCTCCTTTGCACCAAGCTAGGTGGAGGTAACCTTTACAATCAAGATCACTCTTCTTACAAATAGAATGGAGTAAAAGCGAGTAAGAAGAGTTTAGAGCTTGTGGGGCACTAGGAAGATCACTTGGAGCATAAGCATTAGCCTCTCAAAGGCTTACACCCTCTCTTTTTATAGAGAGGGCTGATTTCTTCCCGTTGGCCGCCATCATTCGATTGCGCCCTTGGCGTCATTGCCGACCGTCACTAGCGGCCTCCGAACACGTCGGATCCCGGCCGTTGTAGTCAAGCGGAACTCTTGGCGATCGGTGATGGACCTCATCGATCATTGCGCCTCCGTAATCGCCCGATCGGCTCGGCGATCATGGCAAAACCCTATGACCGATCGGCGCGCCTTGATCGGTGTCTTCGATCATTGCCCATGTATGGCAATGATCGGCGCCACAATCGATCGATCGTATACGGTCGAACTTACTCGACTTCGGCGATCGCCATGACATGGCAGTCGACTGGTGTCGGGAAAACCCATCCGACACTTGGCCAAATGGCCAAGTTTCACCTAAGAGCTACCCCTCCCCGGGTTACAATCACTCACTCTCATCTCTCGGAGTCCCTCGCCTTCGAAGTTCTCTTCGTTCTCGGCCACGTCCCTCGGCAGCATCAGGCGCACGGCTCTGTAATGCTCCTTCGCGTCTCTTGCCTCGAAGTCTACTTCCTCCGGCTTCACTCCAAGCTTCTCGTCCGGCGGTCCCTCGGATGCTCCAAGCGCACGGCTTCCGCAAAGCTATCCTTCACCGACTCAAGGCACGAGTCATGAGATGTGAAACTCGCCACGGCTCCATGTGCGAATTACTAAGTCCTGCACGACTTCAACGCACATATCAAATCAACATATCAAACCAACTTAAACCCTTTGCCACACCATCAAAACCATATTACGGCAAGAGATTGCCCTAACATCAATTAGAAGAATAGAAGAAAATTTGGGTATTAATCCCAAAAAGTCTAGGCATATGCCTAGAAAGAGTCCTTCCCAAAGAAAGGATGAAAATTCAAAATTGAGAAGATTAGAGATGGAAAACCAAGCCTTGAGGTCAAGGCTAGAAAAACTTGAGAAGACCCTAGCAATAATCACAAATTCTATTCAAGGGTCAAATTCCCAAAAGTCAAGACCTAGGGTTCAAAAACGGTCTAAGGGCAAGGAAGGTTTGGGTCACAAACCTAAGCCCAAGAAGACATATCATAACGTTCCATTTAATTATGGAATAATTTCTAGGTCTAGAAAAACCAAGGCTAATAGGGAAGTTATCCCTAAGACTAGCCATGGTATTTGCTTAGTGGCTAAGGACTTAAGGAAAACCAAGAAAGTCACTAAGAAGGTCAAAGGAGGAGTCACCTCTAGAGGTGACCTAGGAAAGACCCAAAAGGCTATGAATTTAAAGCCTAAAAGGGTCATTAGGAAGGTATCTAGGGAGGTTATCCCTAGTGAATACCTTGTTAACCCAAGGAGCTCCAATAGGTATTGGGTTCGTAGAAGCGTGATCGATTCACGCTAGATGGGTTAGGGTGTATCAACCTTAAATGGATGGGTAGTTAACCTAGCCATGGTGAGTTGACACATTAGGATGTGCCAATATGCTTTGAGAAGTTAAAAAATGATTAAATTGACACAATTAGGTCTTAGAGGTATTGGTGTGCCATTTTGGATTATGGCACACTAGGGGGATAAATGACATTAAGGCAAAAATGGACTTAATCCTAGAAATGGAAATTTAGATTCAACACTTAGGTATTCTATACCTTAGCATATTTTACTTGCCATGATTTATTTGCCTTGCCATGTCAGGACATCATTTTCATTTTTATCTATAAAAATGTCATGATCATGTTTAGAATTATTTTTAGATGTCATGTATGCCTAGATCTCATTTACATGCCATGACATCATGATTTTGGCACATGCTTAGTTAAATCATATTTATGCCATAATCATCATCATGCATATAATTAAAAATGGATTTAAGGACTATGGCATGATTTGATGGGAATCAAATAATATTGCCTAGAAATATGCATGAGATCATTTAAGAGCAAAAACCCACATCTCACTAGATTGATTGCCTCTTATGTGTTTTACACATCTAGATACAAGTGAGATGTTTAGGGAAAATGAATTAAAGGTTTCAAAAACATTTTGAAAACATTTTGAAAAACCTTGGTGAAGTCTATCTTTTGATAGCTATCACCATTGAATGGGATGATACAAAGAGGGCTCATTATTGAAGCTTTTCTAAACTTTTGGACTTTGTATCAATCTATTAATTTAGTGGGTAAAATAATTTTCAAATATTTTTCACCCATAGTGTTTATGATAAGTATTATACGTATGAATTTTTAAGATTTTTAAAACTACGTATATTTACTTATGGATTTTAGAAATTTATTTCTGAAAATGCTGAAAACTACAAATCGATTATCGATCGCCATGGAAAGCGATGATCGTGATGGGGGTGGCAATGATCGTTTTCAATTGATCATTGCCCAAGCTAATTTCGAGTAAACCTTGTTGGTTAGGCCCATGTTTAGCTAGGTTAAGGTTCCCTAACCACTCCTAACCCTAGGACATGCTTGGGAGAGCATAAGAAAGGGTGGAAATCCATTGGATATGGATTAGGAGAAGTGTTTAGGGAGAGTATCAATTTTAAGGTGGATGAGAGTTCATTGTTGAACTTTTCCTTAATTTTGATTGGTTAAATGTTCCTATTGGCTTAGGGACTCTCCAAATATATTGTTGGTGCAATGGTCAAGGGGGAGCAAGCCTCTAGGGGGAGGTATCCATCATGGGAAGATGGATGAGTATTTCCTCATGGAAGGAAAATTGGGTTGCCTCTCTTAAGTGATATGGGATCACTAGAAAAATTGAGAGCATGCCAAGGGGAAGATTGTAAGATCTCATTGGGATATGAGACATTGAAACCCTTGAGGACCTTTTTGATGTAATGTTAAAAAGGGGGAGAAGTAACCAAGTTACCAATTAGGGTCCGTTGGAATTCTCATTGGGATATGAGAATTGCCAATATGGGAGAATTAGTAGACTTGAGATGGTAGTTTTGTCAATCATCAAAAAGGGGGAGATTGTTGATGCAATCGGCCCAGGTTGACTCGAATTTGACTCGAGCAGTACTTTGATAGTATTTTGATGATAGACAAAACTCATGACATGGGATTGTCATGGGAAAGTCCAACATGGTGTTGGCATGGAAAATCCAAGCATGGAGTTTGCTGTGGGGAAATCCAAAGCATTGCGAAGCCGTGCGCTTGGTGCTTGGTGAGAAATGCATTGCGAAGTCGTGTGCTTAGTGCATGTGGGAAGTCTTAAGGACTTGGAAAGTTCACTAGGCTCGGGGTCCTTGAGTCGGTGAAGGATGGCATTATGAAGCCGTGCGTTAGGTGCATCCGAGGGGCTGTCAGACAGGGAGCGAATGGAGTGAGGCCAAAGGGAAGCATACTTCGAGGGCATGAGACGTGAATGATGGCGTTACAAAGCCGTGCACTTGGCACATCTGAGGGGCGTAGGCCAAGGGAAGAGAGCTTCAGTGGGGAACTCCATGAGGGATAAGGTGGACTTGGCCAAGTGGCTAAGACTGAGTGTCGGAGGCTCAAACTTGATGTTTGAGGGTTTACCCGACGGTCGGATGCTCAAACAACATGGTGTTTGAGATTTTGCCCGACAGCAATCGACTGACATAGGTGCCGGTTCGACTGATCCAAGTCGACTAGGGTTCGACTGGTGTTAGACTATGTTTTGTGCTTGGCAGTCGACTGTCATGGAGTGGCAATCGACTGATGTCGACAGCAGTCGACTGGCGAGGGATGGCAATCGACTGATGGGAATGTCGCGGGCACAGAATGCTCCATAGTCGACTGGGCAGTCGACTACTAGGTCACCAGTCGACTGATGAGCATCATCAACCGACTAGTAGGTGATCTGTTGGAACTTGTCCAACGTTGATCTGGTCGTTATGAGACAACGACTACAGGGGCAGTCGACTGCTGGGCGCAAAATCAGTTTGATGCAGGTTATAAAAGGAGCTCAAGAGGGATGATTTCGCCAATACTTTAAGGAAGCTATTGGAGGGGAATTGCTGCTGCATTCTAGTCCTTCAAGAGCCATCCAAAGCAAGCAACAAGAAAGGGTTCAAAGCAAAGAGTTGTAAAGCATTCTTTACTTGTATTTCTTAGTGTCTTTGTATTTCTTGTAGTATTACTGTTGTAATATCTTGTGAGAGGTTTCTCCACCTCCGATGTGTAGTCGAGAAGGAGTTTAGTTAGTGTCGTGCGCATAACTAGAGCTCGGTGAGCTCGCCCGTGGAGTAGGAACCATTCGGTTCCGAACCACGTATATCGTGTGTGTTTGCATATGCTTGTATTGTTGTTAGTATTATTATTATTTTTATTATTTCCGCTGTGCTAACGACAATCGTAGACAAGCGACGCAACGAGAACGAACGAATTCCACCATACGACGACAAAGGCTATTCAACCCCCTCTAGTCGGCCAACATATCGACCCTACATGCATTACTCAGCTGCACGTGTAGTACTTTGTAGTTGACTATTTCTTTTTGACAATCGACTGTCAAAAAGAAATAATTGATTAGGAGCATGGTTCTCGGCAGCACGTAGGGTGCTTTGCAGCGCGTGAGACACTTGGTCGCATGAGGAGGTGCTTGGTTGTGCGTGCAGGGTACTCGACTGAAGAATTGGTGCTTGGCCGCACGAAGAGGTGCTCGACCAAGGCAAGAGGTACTCAGCCATAGCATGAAATGTTTGGCAAAAACATATGGTGCTCGGCTGTCATTGTTGATGCTCTGCCAGAGCACTAAGTGCTTGCCACAACGCTGTGGTGCTCGGGTTTTGCCTTGTTGAGCTCGGAAGTGCTTTATGAAGTCAAAAAAGTGGTCGATGGCACTCGTGAGAGCTTGGCATGTGTAAGGCCCTAGGTTCTCGAGGTTGTTGAGGATCTCGAGAGCTTAACATGAGTAGAAGTACTTGAGATGCACAATGGTGCTATATTAGTTCCTATAAGATTCAAAACCATGAGGGCTTAGGCCTAAAGTGGACGATATCATGCCATTGTGGAGATATACGAATCTTATAGGCACTAACATGCTATGTAGAGTGTTTAAAACTGAGTGAGATTTTGAAGTTATTCAAAATCTGATCTGAAGGTTGAGAAGGATTTTTAGATATGATTCAACTTAAGTCAAGAGTCTCGGAGACAACGAAGAGGTTTGACTCTGAGATATATGGACCATTTCAGTAGCGCATAGGCTTACCGAAAGCACTGCCATTAAATGGCGAAGTGTAGACTTCCTCGGCGGCATGTAAGTTAGCCTTGAGAGTATAATGTGACTAATTGTGTACTGCATCTTAATTTGAATGATGAGATGCAATTCTAAATTATGATGTATGGTGTATGTTGATTCATATGCTCGTCTTAGAATTTGTATTCGAGTCATTTTGAGTTTTGATGATTAGTAATGTACATAATTGAGATATTAAGCATTAATAGTCACTTACATCTCTTTATCTATGTGACAGACACATGGTTGCAATAAAGAGTGTCATTCTAGATCTCGTGAAGGGAGACAAACTGAACGATGATAATTATGAGATTTTGCACTAGAAGGTTCAGTTAATCTTCGAGGAGTAAGGACTCGGGGAGGTTCTTAAGTACGAAATGGTGGGCCCTGAGGAGGGTAACACGACACAAGCGAGACAGAATCAAGAGGTGTATCATGCGTGGAAGAAGAAGGATGGCCAAGATAGGGTAATTCTTCTTAGTAGCATGCATGATGAGCTAATCTCTATTTATGAATATTATCCTACTGCATTGTCGATCTAGCATGCTCTGAGAGAGCAATATGACACCCCATCAACTCCTAAGTTGAAGATGCTAACATATAAGTTTATTACTTATACGAAAAAGCCCAATCATACTATGAAGCAAAATCTAATGCATATGTCGAGTATGATTTCTTCTTTGAAAAATATGGGGGAGTCAATGTTGAATGAGCTTCAGGTATTGAGTGTGATCTAGTCATTGCTTGACTCCTGAGAGATAGTTAATGTTGGATCGTAAAAAGAGCGCTAGAGGGGGGGGGGGTGAATAACGCACATGAATTCTTTTCGTTCGTTCGATATAAAACAAAATTATAAGAGTAAAAGCACAGCGGAAATGTAAATGCCACGAGTTACTTTTACTTGGTTCATAGCCTACCAGTTTCTAATCCAAGGCCCTAGCAGTCCGAAACCGCATACGGAGGGCAAATCACTAAAGCTTCTCCTCCTCATTGGAGGTAGGAGACGACAATTACAAAAACTCCGAGAAACCTTGAGGTAGAGAGACAAACCCCCTCTCCTCGTTATGATAAAATCTTTGAAAACAAAGTAAAGTACAATGATTAAAACAACAACTCTAAAAACTAATACCAACGACTGAGAGGATGAAGAATGAGCTCGTGTTGTCGGTGTTTCGACATCGCTTCGTCGTCGTAGAGTCATCGAAGAAGAGTAGCATTGCGAAGGCATTTGGAGAGCTTGAATGATGACCTAAAGGGGTGAAACCCCCCTTCTTTTATAGCCTTCCAACCCCCTAGACGTTGAGATCAAGTTCTATCAACAAAGGCCACCTCATCCTAAGATAAGGGGATGAAGTTTGACTCTCCCCGAAGCTGGAATTTGAATGGCAGTCAACTGATCAACCCTATCAGTCGACTGCCAACAACCAACAGTCGACTATTGCTAGGGTTTCTAGCTACAACAAAAAGTTAGCTCAAAAATGAAAGCAATATAAGTGAATTTGACGGCTACTTGTTGTCCAATCTCGACCTAGACCTTCCACGGGAAGTCTTGGTCGTATCGTCGCCTAAGGGCGTCCCCATACAGAGGACCCAACCTTGCATTCACTCACACACACGACCTTACCTTAGGTCCTTGTGACTTGTAGCTTTGCTTTCGATCTCCAACTGGGTTCTTCGGCTCCCTCCGAAGTTCTCCTGGTGTCGCCTGACCACCGCGGTTTCTCCATCCGATATTCTCCGGGTGTCACCGACCTTCAGCTTAGCTTAACCATTCCTGCACACTTGGTTCAACTCGTTAGACAACAATATGACCTTAGCTTTGAGTCTTTACCATAATCAAAACTTAGGTTCGATTATTTGGTGCCAACTGCACTAACAATCTCCCCCTTTTTGATCTATGGCAAACTAACACAAAGTTAAGGGTAACACTTAAAGCATTAAGTAAATAAAATGAATATGAAGTATAAATCAAATGAATATTAAATATGCATAACTTAATAAGTTAGTGTGAGTAACTTAGTAAGTTAGCTTCAGTAGAAGTAAGAGTAAGATCCTTTTTCAAGTCCTCCCCTTTGAGGTAACCTCCCTCTTGACCTTAGGTGAGTACTTGAGAAAGGATCTTGGTTCTCCCCCTTAATGGTTGTTACTTAATAAGTTAAGTATAGGCCTAAAAGTTTAAATTAAGTTTTAAGCTAAGATATCAAAAGTTAACTTTTGATCCCTTAACTTTGGCCTTGCCATTAAAAAGGTTAACCATAAAAAAGTTAAGTAAATCAAGCTTACTTAACTTGAGCCGATGTTTTTAAGTTAGATGCAAGTTAAGTTATCAAAAATTAAAATTAATTTTTGATTCCTTAACTTTGGCCTTTTCTACCCCTTTTGCCATAAATCGAAAAGAGCGAGGGGTTTTGGAAAACATATTTTTAGAATTTTACTGTAAATGAAGTCCAAACATGTTCCAAATAGATTTTGAAAATAATAGTTTAAACATAAGCTCATCTAAAAGTATGTTCAACTCCATTTGACTTGATTGATATAGAATGATCAATAAGTTCTGATTAGAGTTGATCAATTTAGATAATTATACTCCATGGTTCATGTTGATGCACTAGATCTATATCTGGAACCAATTGTGAGGTCCTAACATCTCACGCCCATCTACATGGCTAAGTACACAAACACATTAGTCCTATGTGTTGTGAGATGTTTTGGCTCCTTAAATCTATAGGTGCATGCTTTCTAGGGTAAGCCCTAGGCTAGTTCCATTTGCATAATAAAAAATAGAGTATAAAAAAGTATAAGTTTTTAAGTTCTACTCTATTAAGAACATACCTAATTTACATCTAAGTAGACTAAACTCTGCTTCGTGTAAAGGTTTGGTTAAAAAGTCTGCTAGGTTCGATTTGGACTCTACGTATTCGAGTTGTATGATCCCGTTAGCTACATGTTCTCGAATAAAGTGGTGTTTGACCTCTATATGTTTGGTCCTAGAGTGGCATATAGGATTTTTGGTTAAATTAATTGAACTAATATTATCGATGTAAATTTTAGTGCTGTTAAAATTCAGGTTAAAGTCTTGGAGAGTGTGCTTCATCCAAAGAAGTTGAGCCACATACTCACCCATCACGACGTATTCGGCTTCGGTGGTAGATAAGGCAACATAGTGTTGCTTTCTACTGCACCAACTCACTAGACTCGAGCCGAGGAGTTGACAACAACCACTCGTGCTCTTTCTATCGAGTTTACTACCGATATAATCTGAGTCGGAGTAGCCGATTAGTTTGAACTCGGTATATCTAGGTTACCAAATCCTTACGTTTAGTGTACCCTTTAGGTATCTAAGGATACGCTTAACTAACGTTAGGTGTGACTCCTTAGCACAAGTTTGGAACCTTACGCACATACTTACTGTGAATAATATATCGGATCGACTTGCAGTTAAGTACAGGAGACTACCTATCATGCTCCTATAGTATTTTAGGTCTATTGGTTTGTCTTCTAAGTCTTCTCCTATATTAACATTTGTAGCCATCGGTGTATTTATTGTTAGGACCTATGCGCCCGCTAGAGGGGGGGGGGTGAATAGCATTTTGTAGTCAGATAATGGAATTCGATTGTTCTTGCGTGCTTGTCTACAATGATCGTTAATATGCACAGTGGAATAATAATAAAGCAATAACAAAATGTACAAACACACAATACACAAGAACACGAGAATATAACGTGGTTCGGAATCGTGTGGTTCCTACTCCACGGATTGAGCTCAAATGAGCTCTAGCGATGCATTCAACACCACTAATCAATAACACTCCTTCTCGATAACACGTCGGAGGTGGAGAAACCTTGTACAAGTGATTACCGTAAGTAATACAATGAACAACAAGCATATACAAGTAAATACAACAAAATAATGCAAAGAACACTTTACAAAAATCTTTTGGAAGCTTGCTTGTTGATTGCCTTGGACTAGCCTTGAAGACCCTGATTTGCACCAGGAAATCGCTCCAAATTGCCTAAGAAAATCGCTGCCAAAACCTCCCCTTCGAGCTGCCTTTATAACCTGCACTCAGGTTGTTTTCGTGCTTGGCAGTCAACTGCCTTAAGGCCTCAGTCGACTGCCAACATTGTTTTTGTGAGACAACGGTTCGATCCACGTTTGAAAAACTCAAACGGATCATTTGACAGTCGACTGCCAACATCACCAGTCGACTGCCAACGTCGTAGCCGACTACTCGGTAGGCTACCGAGCGTTCTTTTCTCCTGACATTGAACCATCAGTCGAATTCCATCCATGGAAGTCGACTGGCATCAGTCGATTGCTCCAATGAGCAGTCGACTGCCAAGGCTTTTTCGACCCTAAACCGCAGTCAAGCACTAGTCGACTCACGACAGTCGAACTGGTCATAATCCCAGTCGATTGTTGAGTGTCAACTTGGTTGCCAAGTGTCAAACACTTGACCATCCGACCGATATAAAGCCCCGGTCAATCAATAACTTCAAACTTGAGGTTCAACCCCAAGTATGGTGCCCCCATACTTGGTAGACCACCCTTAGTCTAGACCTAAGCCTTCTAGCCACCTCTGTCAGCCTCGCGCCTATTGGATCCCTCCAATTCATTCATGAATTGTTCATCCATACGCTTGACTTCAGGTGCTTCCATCGGCTAATGTCATGCTAACGGTGTCTACACCACCAAGGCACATTGGACTTACGCTGCCATGACCACGCTTGGACTTTACACCGCCAACCATTGGACTTATACTGCCAAGACTCCACCCTTGGACTTTACGCTGCCAATATCAACCCTTGGACTTCCCAAATGCCAAGTACCCATGACTTGGACTTTCACCGTCAAGACTACATCCTTGGACTTACGTGACCAAGACTACACCCTTGGACTTTCCATGCCAACCAAATGTTGGACTTTCCAAATGCCAAGACTCAAGCTTGGACTTTCCCTTGCCAAGTCCCATGCTTGGACTTTCTATGCAAAGTAATCAAGACTTGGACTTTCCCATTGCCAAGTGTCTCACTTGGACTTCTCCATCATATGGTCAACCCTAACTCAACTATATAGTCAAACAATGGTCAAACCATCGTCAAACAGTCAATCATGACCTGGGTCAATTGCACCAACAATCTCCCCAATATATTGTTAGACATCAATGTCAAACATCAAAATACTACTCGAGTCAAACTCGAGTCTTGTCAATCGTGACCTGGGTCGATTGCACCAACAATCTCCCCCTTTTTGATGTTTAACAAAATCCAAACACCTTTAAGTTAGACCTAAACCCTAACTCAAATCTCCTTACCAATTTTTCCAAATTGGTAGTTTCACTTTCTCCCCCTTTTTGACATACATCAAAAAGGTTCTCTCCAAGGAGGTCAATGTCTCATATCCAAATGAGATCTTACAATCTCTCCCTTGGTCCAAAAACACCTAGGATGCCTTCACTCTTCCTAGTGATAAGTCTCATATCACTTAAGAGAAGCTTTCTATAAACTCTCCCAATTTTCAAATTGGGCATCTAACATTCCCATTTCTCCCCCTCATGAGGAAGAATACATCCATCATCCCATGATGGATACCTCCCCCTAAAGGCATGCTCCCCCTTGACCATTGCACCAACAATGTCCTTGGGAAGTCCCTAAGCCTATAGGCACCCTAAACCATCAAAATTAAGGTTAAAAGTTCAAACTTGAACTTTCACTCACCTTAAATTGATACACACCCTAAACAACTCTCCTAATCTATATCCAATGGATTTTCACCCTTTCTAATACTTTTGAAAGCATATCCTAGAGTTAGGAGTGATTAGGGAACCTTACCATAGCTGAAATTGGGTTAAACAAATCTTGTTTACCTGAAATCAGACCTGGCAGTCAACTCCTTACAGTCAACAGTTCGACTATCATTCATCAGTTGACTTCCTTTAAGTGGCAGTCGATTGATAACTGAAACTGCCCAATTTCAATTTCAGAAATTGAGTTTTGAAAAAGCATAAGTAATTCTACGTATTTTAAAAAATTATGAAAATTCATACGTACATTACTTATAAGCAATATAATGGGTGAAAAATATTTGAAAAATAATTTACCCATAAAATAGTGAGTTTGATACAAAGTTCAAAAGTGAGAAAAACTTCATTGTTTTTGGCTCACTTTATATCAACTCTATCAATGGTGACTTCTATCAAAAGATAGGTTGCACCAGGATTTTTCAAAGTGATTTTAAAACCTTATATTGGATCATGTTCTTTGGGCTCAATGCACATGACTTGTACATTAGCTTTTCCAATGATCCCTTCATGATATAGATGAGTTTTAGTTCATCTAGATGCAAAAACTATGCACCTTGAACTCAACTCATATCCTAACATCTCACATGTATCTAGGGTGTATCAATACACATACATGTCAATTTAATGTGAGATGTGGGTTTTGTTCATCTTAATCTAGGGTTTCATGCATTTTGCTAAGGCAACACTACTTGATTCCCTTATACATGAGACTTCAAGTCATGCCAATTGTCCTTAAATCAATTTAAATTAACTTAAAATGCATGGATGATGATTATGACATAAAATGAATAGCATAAATAAGCATAGCCAATAATCATGATGTCATGGCATGTCATATAAATTTAAACATACATGACATTTAACCTTAATCCTAAGCATTATCATGACATATTATATAATTAAAAGTAGATATGATGTCATGACATGGTATATGACAATCAAAACATGACAAATAAAATATAAGGCATAAAAATACCTAAACTTTAATATTAGTTGTCATTTGTTATGATTAAATTTATTTTGTCATATTACCATTTATCACCCAAGTGTGTCAAAAATCCAAAATGACACACTATGACCTCTAACCCTAATTGTGCCAATTTGATTAATTTTTCAACTTCAATAAATTATATTAGCACATCCTAAAAACCTTTAGGATATAAAATCATCCTTATTTCCAAAGTACCCAATTACCTTGGAAATGACCTAAAATACCACCTTTACCATGGTTAGGTTAACTACCTATGCATTTAAGGTTGGCACACCTAAACTCATTTAGCGTGAATCGATCACGCTCTTAGGAACCCAATACTTATTGAAGCTCCTTGGGTTTACTAGGTATTCCTTAGGGATAACTTCCCTAGATACCCTCCTAATGACCCTCCTAGGCTTTGAAGCCTTGGTCATTTGGGTCTTGCCTAGGTCAACTCTAGAGATAACTCCCCCTTTGACCATCTTAGTGGCTTCCCTAGGTTTCCTTGAAACCCTAGCCATTAGGCATTTACCTTGGTCAACCTTAGGGATGTCTTCCCTATTCACCTTGGTTTTCCTAGACCTAACTTGAGTTCCATAATCGAATGGAACATTATGATAGGTCTCCTTGGGCTTAGGTTTGTGACCCAAAGCTTTCTTGCCCTTGGTTGAACCTTGCTTTCTACTCCTTGACCTAGATTTTTGATCATTTGACCCTAGAATTTGATTTTGCATTTTCCTAAGAGTCTTCTCCAATTTCTCAAGTCTTGACCTCAAGACTTAATTTTCTAGCTATAATTGCCCAATTTTTAAATTTTATTTAATATTTGGGTATTACCATTCCTTCTAGGCATATGTCTAGTCCATTTAGGGTTGATACCTAGATGATCCTCTATTTTTCTAATGGTCTCCCTAGGTAAAATTTGTTAGGGCAATCTCTTGCCGTGATATGGTTTTGATGTGTGTGGCAAAGAGTTTAAGTTAGGTTGTTATTATGATTTGATATGTGCATTGGAGTCTTGCAAGACTTAGTAATTCGCACATGGAGCCTTGGCGGGTTCACCACTCAGAACCTCGTGCTTGAGTCGGAGAAGGAGCATTGCAGAGCTGTGTGCTTGATGCTGCCGAGGGACCGCCAGACGAGAAGACTTGAAGCGAAGCCAAGGAAGCAGACTTTGGAGGCAAGAGACGTGAAGGAGAATTGCAGAGTCGTACACCTGATGCTGCCGAGGGACGTGGCCGCGAACGAAGAGAGCTTCGGCGAGGGACTTCAAGTGAGATGAGAGAATGAGTGAATTGTAAGTAGCTCATTAGGTGAACTTGGCCGAATGGCTAAGTGTCGGATGAGTTTTCCCGACATCAGTCGACTGCCATGGAATGGCAGTCGACTGCTCTGAGTCGAATGGGTTCGACTGGTATCCGATTGATGGGTTTATGCCCAGCAGTCGACTGCTATAGAATGGTAGTCGTCGACTGCAAGAGGATATCGCGGGCACAGAACCGTTCGTAGCTGACTGGGCAGTCGACTACGGAGGCAGCAGTCGACTGATGAGGTCCATTAGTCGACTACCAAGTGTTCCGTTGGACTACAATGGTCGGGATTCGACGTGTTCAGAGGCCATTGTAGTGGTGGCAGTCGACTGCCAAGGGCAACAGTCGACTAGTGGCGGCCAACGGGAAGAAATCAACCCTCTCTATAAAAAGAGAGGGTGTGGGCTTTTGGATGGCTAATGCTTATGCTCTAAGTGACCATCCAAGTGCTCTACAAGATTCAAACTCCTTCTCTTAGTTTTCTTTCACATCTATTGTAAAAGAAGGAGTGTCTTTGAGTTGTAAGGGTTACCTCCACCTAGCTTAGTGCAAAGGAGAGACCGATAGTGATTTGGTTGCGGAGTGATTCACCGAGGACGAATCAGGGACCGTGGATTAGCGGCGTAGCCGTGAACCATGTTATATTTCGTACGAGCAAATTCCACCATCCAACGAGAAAGGGCTATTCACCCCCCTTTAGTCGGCCGATCGATCCCCTACAAGTGGTTTCAGAGCCAAGGAAAGCTTGTCGAGGACTAACCGCTACAACAAGCACATTCAAGAATGGTCGGCTCAAATATTCATCCGCCAAAGTTCGAGGGAGAATTCTCTTGGTGGAAAAAGAGAATGGAGGTATTTTTCGAGACCAATTTTGAAATTCTCTTAATTATGGAAAACGGTTTTGAATTGCCTAGGAATGAAAATGGGGAGCCATTGGAGAAATCAAGGTGGAGCAAGAAGCAAAGAAATGAGTACTTGGTGAATTCAAAGGCCAAGCACCACCTCTACAATGTACTCCCCCAACAAGAAGTAAGTAGGATAGGGGAGTGTGCTAGTGCCAAGGAAATGTGGGAGAAATTAATAGAAATTCATGAAGGCACATCCGAGGCAAAACTAGCAAGGAGAGATGTCCTTCGCTCCCAATTGTCCAACATCAAACTCGAAAAGGGAGAGAAGGTAAAATCCCTACACTCTAGATTTAAAGAAATTCTAACTGGCTTGACAAGTGTAGGTGAAAAGCTCTCTAACCGGGATATGGTAATGAAGGCCATAGATGTCTTTCCCCGGTCCTTAAGATGGAGCTCTATGGTGGACTCATTTTACATCTCGAAGAACCTAGAAGTTAGCACCTTGGAGGAGTTCTTCTCAACAATGGAGCTCCATGAAACGAGGCTTGAAGGAATACAAGAAGAGCCAAAGTTTCAACCTTCAAGAGGAGTAGCCTTGATGGCACACAAGGGGAAGAAGAAGATGGGGATCCCCTCTTCCTCCGATGATGAAGCATCCTCCTCCTCCTCCTCTATGGATAGCACGGAAGAAGCCTATATGGTAAGGAGGGTAAGGCGTGCATTAAAAGGTTTTCATTTTAATAAATCTAATGATAGGAGAAGAAGACCAAGGGGAAAGGTAATATGTTACAATTGCCAAGGAGAGGGACGCATAAGGGACAATTGTCCTCTCCTAAACAAGAGCAAAGAAGAGAGGAATGTTGGTGCAATCGGCCCAGGTCACGATTGACCAGGACTCGAGTTTGGCTCGAGTGATGTTTTGATGTGTTTTGATGTTTCGACAAAAACATATGACAATGTAATTGTCATTTGGTAAAATCCAAGTCTTGAGTACTTGGCATGAAAAGTCCAAGTGGGACACTTGGCATTGGGAAAAGTCCAAGCATGGGTCTTGGCAATGTAAAGTCCAACATGGGTTGGCAAGGAAAGTCCAAGCATGGTCTTGGCATGAAAAGTCCAACATGGGTTGGCAAGGGAAAGTCCAAGCTTGAGTCTTGGCATTTGAGAAGTCCAAGGGTTTGATATTGGCGGCGTAAAGTCCAAGCGGGAGTCTTGGCAGCATAAGACCAATGGTTGGCGGCGTAAAGTCCAAGCGGAGTCTTGGCGGCGTAAGTCCAAAGTGCCTTGGCGGTGTAGACACCGTTAGCATGACATAGCCGACGGAAGCACCTGAAGGCTAGCGCGATGGATGAACAAGTCATGGATGACTTGGAGGGATCCGAGAGGCGTGAGGCTGATGGAGGTGTCTAGAAGGCTTAGGTCTAGGCTAAGGGTGGTCTAGCAAGTATGGGGGAACCATACTTGGGTTAAAACCTCATGTTTGAGGTGTGCGGTCGGCCCGGTGCCATGTTTGGACCGAATCAACTAGGGTTTATTTGCGGGTTATGGCCCGTGATCATTGCGAAGGCGATCGGTGATGGCTCAGGCGATCGGCACCGATCGTGTGATCAGTCGACTGGTGCTCGAGAAATCGGCCACAGAATGGAGTCGAGACTCGACTGGTCGAGTGAGGACTCCATTAGTCGACTGATGGTCACAATCAGTTGACTGATGATGGTTCCGTTGGACTTATCCAGCATGGATCTAGCCATTGTCTCATGACAACAGTGGCATCAGTCGACTGATGGTCCCGATCAGTCGACTGATCGATCTTTTCCAGCACAGGTTAATGCTTTATAAGGAGCTCGTGATGGAGGATTTTGGCATTGGTTCTTGAGGGCTATTGGGGCGATTTGTTGGTGCAAATCAGGTCTCCAAATGCAAGCAAGCAACCAAGCATTCAAGCAATCAAAACAAGTGTTGTAAAGTCTTTTCTTTACTTGTATTTCGTATTCATTATTATAATTGCTTGTATTTGTATCTTATTGTTGTAAGATTACTTGTAAGGGGTTTCTCCACCCTTGACTTGTGTCAAGAAGGAGTTTTATTGGTTAGTGGTGTTTGTGGCATCACTAGGGTTCGTACGAACCCAATCCGTGGAGTAGGAACCAGTTCGGTTTCGAACCACATTATATGCTCTTGTTGTGATTTGTGTTGTGTCTATTTTGTTATTGCTTTTATTATTATATATATTCCGATGCACTAACAAAATTGTAGACACGAACGAGATTGAATTCCATCCATGATCGGGCGAAACGCTATTCACCCCCCCTCTAGCCGTTCCAATATTCCTAACAGTCGACTGCCCTGAGTGGCAATCGACTGATGAGTGTGGCAGTCGACTGGTAGCTGACAGAGTCGACTGCCAAGGCTGATTTCGGGAAAACTAGGTTTGGTTAGTCCGCGTTCAGCCATGGTAAAGGTCCCTAACCACTCCTAACCCTAGGATATGCTTTGGGAAGCATTATAAAGGGTGAAAATCCATTGGATATGGATTAGGAGAGTTGTTTAGGGTTTGTATCAATGTTAAGGTGTTGGAAAGTTCAATGTTGAATTTCTAACCTTAATTTTGATGGTTTAGAGTTCCTATTGGCTTAGGAATTTCCCAAGGACATTGTTGGTGCAATGGTCAAGGGGGAGCAAGCCTTTAGGGGGAGATATCCATCTTGGGATGATGGATGTGTTTTTCTCCTTGAAGGGGAGAATGTTATCAATTTGGGAAATTGATGGATTTTTAGAAACCC
The DNA here is from genome assembly GCA_025175895.1 of Wurfbainia villosa. Taxonomy (NCBI): domain Eukaryota; kingdom Viridiplantae; phylum Streptophyta; class Magnoliopsida; order Zingiberales; family Zingiberaceae; genus Wurfbainia; species Wurfbainia villosa. Next base: position 102,915,935 of record CM045994.1, read on the forward strand.
AATTTGGAAATTGTGAGAGTGTTTAGGATTGCCTCTCTTAAGTGATATTGGAATTATCACTAGGAAGATGGTAGACATCCTAGGTATTTATTTTTAGATCAAGGGGGAGATTGTAAGATCTCATTGGGACATGAGACATTGACCCTCTTGGGGAGAAAACCTTTTTGATGTTAGTCAAAAAGGGGGAGAATGTTTGGGGGAGAACATTTGGAGAGTGTTTACCAATTTGGGATAATTGGTAAGGGATTTAAGTTAGTGTTCTAACTCAATCATTTGTTTTGTTTTTTTGTCAAACATCAAAAAGGGGGAGATTGTTGGTGCAATCGGCCCAGGTCACGATTGACCAGGACTCGAGTTTGGCTCGAGTGATGTTTTGATGTGTTTTGATGTTTCGACAAAAACATATGACAATGTAATTGTCATTTGGTAAAATCCAAGTCTTGAGTACTTGGCATGAAAAGTCCAAGTGGGACACTTGGCATTGGGAAAAGTCTAAGCATGGGTCTTCGCAATGTAAAGTCCAACATGGGTTGGCAAGGAAAGTCCAAGCATGGTCTTGGCATGAAAAGTCCAACATGGGTTGGCAAGGGAAAGTCCAAGCTTGAGTCTTGGCATTTGAGAAGTCCAAGGGTTTGATATTTGCGGCGTAAAGTCCAAGCGGGAGTCTTGGCAGCATAAGACCAATGGTTGGCGGCGTAAAGTCCAAGCGGAGTCTTGGCGGCATAAGTCCAAAGTGCCTTGGCGGTGTAGACACCGTTAGCATGACATAGCCGACGGAAGCACCTGAAGGCTAGCGCGATGAATGAACAAGTCATGGATGACTTGGAGGGATCCGAGAGGCGTGAGGCTGATGGAGGTGGCTAGAAGGCTTAGGTCTAGGCTAAGGGTGGTCTAGCAAGTATGGGGGAACCATACTTGGGTTAAAACCTCATGTTTGAGGTGTGCCCCGACCGTGCCATGTGGCGCGATCCGACCGAGTCAACTAGGGTTTGATGCGGGTTATGGTGATCAATGCCGATCGAGAGGTGGGCAATGATCGATGGCTCGAGCAGTCGACTGATCGTGTGATCAGTCGACTGGTGCTCGAGAAATCGGCCACAGAATAGAGTCGAGACTCGACTGGTCGAGTGAGGACTCCATCAGTCGACTGATGGTCACAATCAGTCGACTGATGATGGTTCCGTTGGACTTATCCAGCGTGGATCTAGCCGTTGTCTCACGACAACAGTGGCATCAGTCGACTGATGGTCCCGATCAGTCGACTGATCGACCTTTTCCAGCACAGGTTGAAGCTTTATAAGGAGCTCGTGATGGAGGATTTTGGCATCGGTTCTTGAGGGCTATTGGGGCGATTTGTTGGTGCAAATCAGGTCTCCAAGTGCAAGCAAGCAACCAAGCATTCAAGCAATCAAAACAAGTGTTGTAAAGTCTTTTCTTTACTTGTATTTCGTATTCATTATTGTAATTGCTTGTATTTGTATCTTATTGTTGTAAGATTACTTGTAAGGGGTTTCTCCACCCTTGACTTGTGTCAAGAAGGTGTTTTATTGGTTAGTGGTGTTTGTGGCATCGCTAGGGTTCGTACGAACCCAATCCGTGGAGTAGGAACGGGTTCGGTTCCGAACCACGTTATATGCTCTTGTTGTGATTTGTGTTGTGTCCATTTCGTTATTGCTTTTATTATTATATATATTCCGCTGCGCTAACGAAATTGTAGACACGAACGAGATTGAATTCCATCCACGATCGGGCGAAACGCTATTCACCCCCCCTCTAGCCGTTCCAATATTCCTAACAAGGAAGAAGAAAGAAGAAAAGAAGAAGAAGAAGGGGAGCAAAAAAAAGGAAGAAGAGAAGAAGGCCAAAGAAAACGGGAAGACCAAAGCTTTAAAGGCAAGGACTTGGGATGATCCCTCCTCATCATCTTCATCATCATCGGAAGAGGAGAATGCTTTTGTCACCAACTTAGCCCTAATGGCCTTTGACGACTTGGATTGCTCCTCCTCCGAAAATGAAGGATCAAGTTCAAGTGGAGAGAGCTCAAGTGAAGGGGGAGCCTCCTCTACCTCCTCATCCGAAGAAGAGGACATGAAAATTATGGTAACTAACCTTTCACCTAGTAAAATAGTTTCTATGATTTCTAGCCTCACTAAGGATTTATTTAGAGCAAAGAAGAAAAATAAAACCATGCTTAATCAAATTAAAGATTTAGAGCAAAAATTAGAAAAAGCATGTTTTAATGATAATGATGATGATGCATGCTTACATGATAATTATATGCCTTTGGATGTTAATGATGCATGCATAGAAGAAAATAGGGCTTTAAGGGAAAAGGTAGACTATTTGACCAAAGCCCTAGAAAAGTTTACTATAGGCTCCAATACCTTGAACATGATCATAGGGAGCCAAAGGGCAAGCTTCAACAAGAAAGACCTAGGATATAAGGAAAAGAAAAATAAAAAGGCCTATAAATGCCTAATAGCTAGGGGTCAAGACAAGAAGAAGGTAATTGCTAGAAAATGGATCCCTAAGGAATTTTTAGTGAACCCAATAGGAAAGAACTTATTTTGGGTTCCAAAATCCATCTTAAAGGGTTAGGAAAACCCTAGGATAGTCAACCATATACAATTTACCTATATCATATGTTGGTTGACTTAGGATGGCGGGACATAATTTTTGAAATAGTGTTAGGTGATGATAATGTGCCTATAAATAGATATTAATGCTTAAGTCATGATAGTTAATGAAATTACTATGTATGTTTGCAATCATGATTTATGATCTTGATATTTGGCACATAGTCATGGGCTTTAGGGGTATAAATCATGCTTTAGGTGATATTTGCTTATTACCATTATGAAATACCTAATGCATGATAACAATTTGATGAATACATGTGTTTCATGATCATAATGTAAAATTAAGTCATATACATCTTTATGATCATGTGGATTGTTAGGATGATACTTAACCTTAATAGAATTGCATGAAAATAATGGTTTAAGTACATACAAATACCTTTAGGACACATCTCACACTCGCTATAGGCTACCATGATTGAAAACTTAGCATGGGTGAGATGATAGGATGATACAAATGTCCACTAGTGCCTATGGCATTTAGATGGTCATTTAAAGTATCAAAATAGCAATAATAGACCAATCATGGGGAAGACTTATGTTTAATTCATAGACATATTGCCCAAAGATCATGGTTGGATATTTCATATGTTTTCAAAACAATTTCTTACTTTAAAATCCATGTATTCATGTTTTGAAACAATCCAAAGCAAGACTAGGTGTTAAAATGGATACTAACATGATCAAAAACCTAGTGGTTTTTAAAGCTTTTGGATTTTTGGCAAATACTTGAAAATATAATGATTTTTCATGGAAAACTATTTTTCATTGATAGATATACTTAAAAGAAATGTGTTCCCCAAATTTCACTATTTTTTGAATTTTCTGGAATTTATAATGCATTTCTAAAATTCATCCAGAAAAGCAGAATTTCAGAATTCATTGTGCCAGTCGACTGCCCGACTGATAGCAGTCGACTGCTCACCTGAAAAACAGCCCAACAATTTCTGATACATGGTTTTAAGGCATGTTTTTGTTTATGTTTCTCTCTAGACTGTTGGTGCAACAATGCCCCAAGCATTTATATATATTTTGATGTTTGGATAATCATCTAAGTTAGGCAATGTTTTGTGATCTAATTGTATACATGTTTAAGTGACAGGAAAATCCAAGTATGAAGACTTGGTAAAAGACAAGTCCAAATGTGATCTTGGCAAAGAGAAGTCAAGGAAAGGTCTTGGCAGCATAAGTCCAAGCATGTAGTCTTGGCGGCGTAAAGTCCAAGCAGTCCTTGGAAAAGGAAGACCAAAGGAAAGTCTTGGCGGCATAAGTCCAAGCATGTAGTCTTGGCGGCGTAAAGTCCAAGCGTACTTTGGCAAAGAAGAAACCCAAAGCATGACGAAACTGAAGGAAGCTTTTGAAGGCAAGCGCATGGATGGAGTCGTGGACTCAGAGAAATCCTAGAGGCGCAAGGCTGATGGAGAAGCTAGAAGGTTAAGTCTAAGCTTAGGTTATGTTTTCAAGTATGAATTAGTCATACTTGGAGTGTGCCAGTCGACTGGAACATAGTATCGGTCGAACTGGCCCTTAAAATATAGCATTAGAGTTTGGAAGGCTGTTATCGATCGGGGTTATCGGTCCGGTGACGATCGACTCGATCGGCTACAAGCCGTGGCAATCGATCGCTATTATTGGCGCGCCGCCATAAATGAATGGCCGTGGCCGATCGGCTGGCTGACTGGCGATCACCGATCGAGCCGCCCTTTGTTGGTAGTCGATCGATAGTCTTCCCGTTAGCGATAACGACGGCAAATCCCAATCTGGTGTTGCCGTTAGAATGCGATCGATGTAAGTCATCAATCGACTGATAGACCTCCAACGGGAAAAAGAGGCTCTTTCCTATAAAAAGAGCCCAAGGGGAGCAAGAAGAGCCTAATGCTTATATTCTGATCTTTCTTCTAAGCTCCTACAAGTTTTCCAATCTTTCTAAGTGTATTAATCTCCTTTCTCCTCTCAAATCTTCATTGTCATCTTTTGTAAGAAGAGGAGGTCTTTGTAAAGAGAAAGCTTCATAGTGAAATTGCTTGGGTTGATCCACCTTAAGGATCGCCGTGGAGTAGGAGCGTTATCTCCGAACCACGTAAAGGCTTTGTTAGCATTGGTTTTTGTTTTTACATATATTACTTGTGTTTGCTTCCGCTAATTACTTTTGTAGAAACGAAAAGAGCTATTCACCCCTCCTCTAGCTTTCAAACAATCCCTTACAAGTGGTATCAGAGCTCGGATCGCATCGGAAGATCTAGCAATCAACCAGAGCAAAGATGGCATTTCAAGAGGGGTACAACACGGCGAGGCCTCCGTTCTTCGACGGCAACGATTTTGGATATTGGAAAGGTAGGATGGAGTATTATTTAATGAACGATATTGAAAATTGGTTTAGTATTGTAGATGGTTTTGAGAAGCTTGGATCGAGCACCACTGCCGACAAAGGATTGGACAAGAGAGATGGCCAAGAAAGCACAAGCGAATGCAAAAGCAACGACCACACTTCAATGTGGTCTATCCAAGGAGCAACTATCTAAGGTCGGGCCATTCAACTCCGCAAAAGAGCTTTGGGAGAAGCTCATCGAACTCAACGAAGGATCCAAAGAGACAAGAAGGGCCAAGAGGGATCTTTTGATTGGCCAACTCCAAAGCTTCACTATGAAGACAAATGAAACGGTGAGCCAAATGCACGGGCGCTTCAAGGAGATAGTCAACGGACTACACGTTATAGGTGAAAAGGTCGACAACCGAGACCTTGTGAGGTATGTACTACAAGCCTTCCCTAGGACCACCTTATGGGCCTCAATGGTAGATGCCTATAAGGTCTCTAGGGATCTTTCATTAGTTAAATTAGATGAGTTATTTTGTGAATTTCAATTGCATGAACAAGCTAACACTTCATCCAAAGAGAAGGGTATAGCTCTTGTTGTAGGAAAGAAGGAGAAGAAGAAAAAGGAAAAGAAGGAGGTGTCTTCCTCATCCGAATCCGAGGAGGACTCATCAAGTAGTGAGGATGAGTTGTCGGCAAGTGAGGTAGCACACTACGTCAAGAAATTTGGTGGGAAGTCAAGGAGGCTCACCAAGAAGGATGTGAAGAGGATGTTTCAATCCTCAAGAGGTAAATCTTCTAACAATTCAAATTCTATTTCTAACGTGACGTGTTTTGGTTGTAACAAGAAAGGGCATATAAAGCCCAATTGCCCGGAACTAAAGAAAAAGGAGGAGAAGGATAAGAAGAAGAAGGAAAAGAAGAAGAAGGAGGCGATGTTGGCACAAACGTGGGACACTCTAAGTGTGGAGGAGTCTACCGACGATGAAGAAGTTTGCCATTCAACCCGGAACTTAGCCCTCATTGCATTGGAAGAAACCGGAAGCTCAAGCGAGGAGTCTTCTTCCTCTTCAAGTGATGAATCATCATCAAGTGATGATGATGAGGTAAATGACTCACCCAAAGTAGATTTACTTTATAAGACTATTGCATATTTACAAAATGCTTTAAATAGATCAAAAACTAGGATTAAGGATCTAAAATTAGAAATCAAATCATTTAAGAATATAGATGCATCATGTGATAAATCATCTAGTGATGATGAGTGTACTCTTAGGGATGAAAATGATGAGTTAAGAAAAGAAATAAGTAAATTAAGAACATGCCTAGAAAAGTTCACTAATGGTTCCAAATATCTAGATATGATTATCAAGGACCAAAGGGCAATTTACAATAAGGCCGGTTTAGGATATAAACCTAAGGAGAAAGAGGTAGCATTTGCATCCCTAGTTAGTAGAAAATCCATGATTAAAAGCAAGGGAGAAAAGCATGGGTACCAAAGAAATTTATAACTAATGCTAGTGGTCCTAAGATTTGGGTACCTAAGGATTGTGTTTTTCATGTGACATAGGTAGAAGATCCAAGCTTGTGGATAGTTGATAGTGGGTGCTCAAAGCATATGACCGGGGATGAGAGAAAATTCTCCACTATCAACCACACTAGCCAAGGAAAATTGTCTTTTGGTAATAGCGGCAAACTTAAAATTTTAGGAAAGGGCACCATTGAGGTATCTCCCAATCTTGCTATTCATAAAGTTCTATTAGTTAAAAATATGAAATTTAACTTACTTAGTGTAAGCCAATTATGTGATGCAAATTTTGATGTTAAGTTTGATTCCTCAAAATGCTTTATAAGACACAAAACTATAAATGATTGCATGTTAGTAGGCTTTAGAAAATCAAATATATATTATGTTGATTTATCTTATGCTACTAATCCTTCCACTAAGTGTCTTATTGCAAAAGAGGAAGAAAGTTGGCTTTGGCATAGGAGACTAGGTCACATAAACATGAAGAATATAGCCAAAATAGCAAAATTGAAGCTAGTCAAAGGATTGCCTAGAGTCAAATATCTCAAGGACAAGATGTGTGATGCTTGTCAAGAAGGGAAACAATCAAAAACATCACACAAAGGTAAAAATTTACTTAGTACCGCTTTACCATTAGAATTGCTACATATGGATTTATTTGATTGTTGATATATAAACTTGTTACCATTAGATTAAGAAAGGTAAAAATTTACTTAGTACCGCTTTACCGATTTATTTGATACCCTTACATAGACTTGATACCATGATATATAAACTTGTTTTAATCTTTTTGATGGTGTCAAAGGGGGAGAAAACTATATGTTTAAGTAAGGGGGAACATATTTAGGGGGAGTTTCATGTATTAAGGGGGAGAGTTACTAATCATATTTATTTACATGCTTTCCTTTCTTAATGTTTTATCAAATATTTTTACCTAACTTAAACGGATTGCCACACATCAAAAAGGGGGAGATTGTTAGGGCAATCTCTTGCCGTGATATGGTTTTGATGTGTGTGGCAAAGGGTTTAAGTTAGGTTGTTATTATGATTTGATATATGCGTTGGAGTCTTGCAGGACTTAGTAATTCACACATGGAGTCTTGGCGGGTTCACCACTCAGAACCTTGTGCTTGAGTCGGAGAAGGAGCATTGCAGAGCCGTGCGCTTGATGCTGCCGAGGGACTGCCGGATGAGAAGACTTGAAGCGAAGCCAAGGAAGCAGACTTCGGAGGCAAGAGACATGAAGGAGCATTGCAGAGCCGTGCGCCTGATGCTGCCGAGGGACGTGGTCGCGAAAGAAGAGAGCTTCGGCGAGGGACTTCGAGTAAGATGAGAGAATGAGTGAATTGTAAGTAGCTCATTAGGTGAACTTGGCCGAATGGCTAAGTGTCGGATGAGTTTTCCCGACATTAGTCGACTGCCATGGAATGGCAGTCGACTGCTTTGAGTCGAATGGGTTCGACTGGTATCCGACTGATGGGTTTATGCCCAGCAGTCGACTGCTATGGAATGATAGTCGACTGCCAGAGGATATCGCGGGCACAGAACCGCTCATAGCCGACTGGGTAGTCGACTACGGAGGCAGCAGTCGACTGATGAGGTCCATCAGTCAACTGCCAAGTGTTCCGTTGGACTACAACGGTCGGGATCCGACGTGTTCGGAGGCCATTGTAGTGGCAGTAGTCGACTGCCAAGGGCAGCAGTCGACTGGTGGTGGCCAACGGGAAGAAATCAACCCTCTCTATAAAAAAAGAAGGTGTGGGCTTTTGGATGGCTAATGCTTATGCTCTAAGTGACCATCCAAGTGCTCTACAAGATTCAAACTCCTTCTCTTAGTTTTCTTTCACATCTATTGTAAAAGAAGGAGTGTCTTTGAGTTGTAAGGGTTACCTCCACCTAGCTTAGTGCAAAAGAGAGATCGATAGTGATTTGGTTGCGGAGTGATTCACCGAGGACGAATCGGAGACCGTGGATTAGTGGCGTAGCCGTGAACCATGTTATATTTCATACGAGTAAATTCCACCATCCAACGAGAAAGGGCTATTCACCCCCTTTAGCCGGCTGATCGATCCCCTACAAAATTGTTTTAGGAACATTAGTCCTAAATTTCTCCTTATTCCTAATATCGATATATTTATCACCTAGACAATAAATTCTATTATTTTTATTAGCATGCTTTTCATGATGAATTGCAAGTGAATTAAAAGAATGCTTTTGCCTATAACTTAAAGAAGGTGCATTAATAAATTTTACCTTAGGGTTTGCCTTAGAGGCTCCCCCTACATGTGATGCTCCTTTTCTCCTAGGGCATTGGCTTCTATAGTGCCCCTTTTGATGACACTTAAAGCACACTACGTGCTCCTTACTTTTTCTCATGGGGGCACCGACATCCTTGACTTTTTCATTGACTTTTGGTGTCGGAGGAGCCTTCTTGATTCTTTTCGGACACTTACTCTTGTAATGCCCGGCTTCCCTACACACAAAGCATATGATATGAATTTTTTTTTTAACCGAAATACTTGAGTTCCCTACACACTTACTCTTGATCATGTTCATCACTTCTCCCGGAAGTAGATGTAAGATACAGAAAAAAAAATTATATTGATTAACCCTATAATTAAATTGAGTTTAAATAGTGGGTTAATTGGAACTAATTAGTGATTGGGTTTGAGATTGGGCTTGGGCTAAAATCTGTTGGGCTGAGTCTATTGGGCCCAAATGGTTGGGCTGGAAATGGGCTGAACCGGTTGGATTTAATTCGATTTGGCTTGAACCAAATCAACGAACGACGTTTATAGAGTTCAAACCGTCGATCAACCACTGCCGCATTTCTTCTCTTCCACATCGCGACTTTCTTCTCCTCGCTCATGATTTCCTCTTTACCTCTGCCTCTCGTCTCCTTCGAACCTTAGCTGCTGCCGGCGATTTCTTCCGGTGGGTGATCCGGCTGAGGGAAAGAGGTCGACCAAGCTTTGTCGGGCTTGAATCGGGTGAGGGATCGCGATTTCTTTCTCTCCTTCTCCGCACCATCACCTCTTCCATCGATTTCTCCATCGCCACTACTTATTTTCTTCATCAGCGACCACCACGAGCTCCTCAGCCATCGTAGTCGCCTTGGATCGCCGATGCCCTTCTTCTTGTGCAAGACCGATCAGTGAGCAGCGTTAGCAAGATCTGCGTCGCTGCTGATTCAGGTGATGCGTTCTGCTAGGTTTAGGTTTTTAATTGTTGATTTTCCTTTTAGATCTAGATGTGGATTCTTGTTTGAGCTTGGATTTGTGGTATCGGCAGTGTGTTGAGATCAGATTTCTCATTAGTGAACAGGGGACGATGAAGGGGATGGCCGCCGGTAGTGATTTGGTTCGGTAAGCCTTGTTACCCTCTTTCAGTTTCAATGATAAATTGTATGTTGTAGGATTGGTGTGCTTGATTCATTCCTAGATCAGGGGAGTTGATTGGGACCTTGATGTTAGTTGTGTTGGGCAGCAAATGAATCTTCATCAGTCGTATTAGTGATGATTCAATCGGATCAAGGAGGGAGAGGTAAGGATATGGATGCTTATGGTATTTATAGTTGATGTTGTAATCGATTGTTGATTATTAGTTGTGAACGTAGTAGATGTGTGTACTTGCTAATTAAATTTGGTGGGTATGTTCATGATGTTAAGGCTGGATTATGTAGGATATGTAATTGTATTTCTATCGAGCTATGGGTAAATTGTTTTGAGTGTGAGATTGTCCTAAGATTCGATGTAACAGTGCGGGTATCATGGTAGTTAATCATAGTTGTTATTATGAGCAGGTTTGGGATACGAAGCAGCTTCATGACCGTGAGGATTTCTATTACGAGCTTCGTATCAGGTGGGTAATATCTACCCTGGTCAGGTAGTTTTGATCTAAATTTGGTGCATGAATTCGGACTTATGCTATTACTTTGATCTTAGATCCACTCTTATTTAATCATATGCTTGTACTGCCTTGACCTTTGTGATATATACTCTGTTACTTCATTAATTATCTAGCACGGATAGGAACTATAAACCCTATTATATGTTAGTTGATAGATGTTCAGTAAGTACATATGGATAGGGTTATCTTTGTGACCTCAGATTGGGTTACTGTGTTACATCACTAGGGGATGGATCAGATTATGAAGTCGATTGTTGTATCGTACACCTATTAGTTGTGCATCTATGGTGGATCTCGTTGTCTGTGCATAGATAAGTGTGTGGTTGTCAGTATGTGGTCATGGACTAGAGGTCCTAGCATGATGGTATATCCATTATGGATTGTGTGTCTGTGTATGGTTATATGGACGGTCGATAGTATCTCGCTGCTGACTAGAGGTCTTAGCGTGGTTGGCTGTCAGATGTGTATGACTCTTTGTGCGATAGAGAGAGTCTTGTGGATTGTAGTCCTTGCATAGTTGACTTTTGGTTGACTAGGACTCCCCGTGGGATAGGGAGTGTTGCGAGGATACATGTATGGAGCTATGCATCATTACATTGCATGCATGCTGTTAACTGGGGTCTCCCTTGTGGTGAGACGAGTTGTCAGTCATCCTGCCTCCCCGGCCACTCAAGGTAGTGGTAGCAGGGTTGAGGGCAGAGCATTGTTGTGTGTGCCGTTCTCGACCACTATGGATGGTGGTAGCTGGAGATGCGCACTTGGCCACTATGCAGAGTGGTAGTTAGCGCACTCACCCACTATAGACGGTGGTCGTGTGATGTGCAGTTGTCCTGGGTGTGGTGCTCGTCTACTCATGGGTAGGGACGGAGCGACTAGCAGCAGGGACCCCCGTGTGAGTAGCATATAACTCTATGGCGGCTAGCTACTATTTTATACTACCCAATTTGGTCACTCGAGAGTGGTGGCGGCTAGAGTCGGGATAGTTGTCATGTTGTGCCACCCTGGCCATACTGGGGTCGTGGTTGGACGGGTCCACAGACATGGTCATGCATATGCATTGTTGATATATATGTATGCATGTATTTGATATATGTTTTACATATGCCTGTGAGATGCTACATTTGATTGAGCTATGATTGCTGCATATGCTTGTACATCATGATACATGTCATTTTCATATTATATACTGCTGTGTGTTGAGCATGATATATGTGTTGGTCTAGACTGTTATATGCATTTGATTAGCGTCATGTCATAGTGTAGTCTGGACCGGAATGTTATCACATGTGATTATATACTGTTCATAGGTCGGAGTGTTGGTCAGATATAGAATTGACTTTGTACGTTTTATGGGTTATGTTATTGTATATCTGTTCAGTATGATATAGCTTATGGTGTTGCAGACCGTCAGGTATGTTGGTACATTACTTCATGTTCAGTTGATCAGTTTAGTATATGCATTGAGTATGACTATACTGTGGTTACTGGTTATTAGATTTTGATAGGATTGTATGTCTATTGGACTCATGCTATATACCTGTAGATCTTCACATGTATACTTGTAGATCTCTATATCCTTATATGTTGTTCATGCACTTTCTATATATTACCCCTGAGTTTATACTCATCACCCTGGACCCTGGGTTTCTTGTCGCCCAGGTAACAGGTAGAAGATTCCTTTGACGTTCGGAGCTCCGCCAGCTGATCCTATCTCACATCGAACAATTGGGGTTTTCCATGTATTTGCTTCTGCTGTTGTTTTGTATTATGGCCATGTATAATTGATGTGTTATTTTCCGCAAGTGTACGGTTGTTGTCAAGTAATAAAAATATCGATCCCACAGGGATTGGGACAATTACCGAATGATCGTGATACCAAGTTATCTAGTCAATCAATTTGTGGATTAAGCAAAGAAACTGAGAAGTCAAGAACAACGAATGAGAAGAACGAGCTAAAAGTCAATAGTTGAGAAGAATCTTAGGATATGGGTTTCACCACGTCGACGATTTATAAAGTGATTTAATTCTTTCCTACCCCTGTTAGAGTTGTTTTGATGGAACCTATCCTAAGGTAAATCAACGGCCCCTTTCAAGGTCTACGCCAACTGTACCTATCAAACTTAATTTACCTGTCACGGTATTCGAGCGTAGGGGATCATAATCAGCTAAGGGGACCTGTCACGGGACCCCCGCAAACCTCCCTAGTCTTACCACCGTTACTTGGTAAAAACTGGATTTGATAGATCCATTAAGTCCATAAGAGTTCCTTAGAGTCTAAATTTCCTTTTCACGATAGGTTTGCACACGGGACCATAATCAGCTAAGGGGACCTATCACGAGACCCCCGCAAGCCCTCATAGATACACTACCACTACTTGACAGGAGTTAATCTCTAGTTGGTTCTAGGTTTCCGAAACTTGGGTTCACTGTTAGGTACTTCGCCTTAGCTCCTTAGGTTTATCAATAAGAATCCAAAAACCAGATCAAAACAAACAATAATTCAAGTAATATAGATTACATCATCCATCATAAATCGTTAAGGGCTACTCCCACATCCTAAGATTACAGGACACTACTCCATAGTCAGACAAGAATTGCTAGAGAAAGAAATTACAATACTTAGTGCCATCTGTGTTCCTCTGTCGTCGACTCGTTCGTTCTCCTCGTTCTTCTATCGTCCTCTTTACCCAGCTGCCTCCCCTTTTAGGGTTAGAATGTCTCCTCTTTTATAGCCTTGGCCTCCTCTTCAATTAAGGCAAAAGATTTTCCTTTAATTGAGACGAAGATTGCGGCTTCGTCGAGTTGCTCGCAGAAAAGGAAGTCTGGAATCAGGCAAACACGCCCGTGCCAAATGAGGGCACAGGCGTGTCGCACATTTCTCACCGCAGTGCGGCTGAATGGGCGTGGATTGCGAACCAGGCGTGTGTAGCTGGAACTCCTGACACAGACGTGTCACTGATAACACGCCTGTGTTGTTTTGATACGCCTGCTTCTTCACCCTGTTAACACGAAAAACACCCAAAAGTAGTCTCTTCCTCCAAAATATGCTAAACTTAACTGAATCATGACAAAATACATGCCTAGGATATGAAATGAGATAAAATGCATGCATATGGAGTAGTGAAAACGTAGCACGATTTACACATCAAAATCCCCTAGTCCTAAACTTTTGCTTGTCCTCAAGCAAAGAAAACACAAAAAAAACAATTTAATTGTGGAAATGCTAGACACCATCCAGAGGTATACAATTTGATCTTAATCTTATCAAATCATTCCTAGTTGCCAAGCTTGAAAGATCCCTATATAGAGCACGTGAAAAGTTGAACTAAAGTCATTGGTCACCAATCCAGATTTGACATCTCTTCTATCGTAGAACATTCTTATTTCCGGCATAGAGGCACTTACCTGCCTTAATGCATGGATCATCCTTACCTAGCAACAAAAGGTCTCAAAGGAGCACTTTCTAAGAAGAAAGAAGGGAAGGAATTTAAAGAGAGCATTTCTCCAGTAACTAGTTAGTCTCAAAGGGGCACCTTTTCAGTGTTTCCCCAGTAACTAATTGGTGTCAAAGGGGTGCTTGAAAACAATTCCAGTCTCCTTTTTTATTTTTTATTTTAATTTTTTTTATTAAACCAAAACTTCTAGGGAAAATGTTTCTCCAGTAACCAAATTGCACAGGAAAGTCTCCAATGGAAAATCAAGTACTCGTCCGATATGGGGGATTTAAATCCTTTTTGGATACTTCAGACCTATATACCGTGTTAGAAGTGAAATAGAGTTCTTATCAAATAGGCAAAAAGGAATATCATGATCTGACCAATGTTCAGTTATATTACGCTAGATGATATAAAAATGCAATGTTATGATATATGAAAAGATGCAAACAAAAAATAGCACTAACCAAACTAAAAATCTAAGTAGAGACAACATAAGAAGTAAAGGATGTGCATCGAAACTCACAAAATAGCTCAAGGTGGTCAATGGTCATCGTCTTCGCTACTATCATCCTCCTCTGCCCACCTACGTCGCTGCTCCTGGTAAAACTCCCGGGACTCCTGTCGAAATCTATCATCATCTTCCCTCCGGGCGGACTGTGATGAAAACTCATCGCTCTCCCAGAAAATCACCGCCTATCCAAATGCTGTGTCACCATATGATGGTGCTCCTCTGTAGCTTGGGTAAACCGATCCCACACACCTATGTACGAGGTATGCTCGACCCTGAAAGCTTCGAATGATGATCGAAATCCTGAAAAATCAAAAGAAGAGTACCCTACAGAAACATTGTCAGTAGGAAACCATGAGGGTTCAGGAGTCGAATGTGATGGCTCAGGGGCTATGTGAGATGGCTCCCTAGGAGAAGGTGATGGAGCATGGGTAGTAGGGGTAGGAAAGGGTCCCTGGACATCTCTAAAAAGTCAATTGAATGAATTACGTACAGTCATCCACTTAGGGTTTGGAAGAGGAATTTTAATTCCATTTCTTAACACCAAACGATACCCCTCGTCACATGCCTCAATCATCTTCATATTTATACAAGCATCCAAATCCAATCTAGGGCTAGCAGGACAATATTCAAGGTCATCCAATTCACATTCTAAGGCCACAACAATCCTAGTGATAATACCACCTATGACTATGACCCCAGATGAGCTATTACTAACCTTAACTAAATGTCTAACCATATGGGATCCAGAATCAATATTAACTTCATTTAGCATAGCCCATAAAAATTATAACTCACTCTGCCTAGCCACCCCTGCACTATCATATCTTCCAGAGATTGTATTAGCCATAAACCTAAGGAGATAACGAAAAGTAGGATTAGGGATGTTAAATGATTTAGACCTAGATGCATCATAAGGGAGAGGGTCATCAGAAATTATTCTCCAAAATTGATGATCAATAAAAAGTCTATGAATTTGCCTCTCCCCTCCTCAAGGAAAATTAAATATTGTATTAAAATCACTTAAAGAAAGAGTAAACTCATGGTTCATTAATCTAAATTTGATTTTTCCTTCCTCACAATCCTTTCCTTGCAGTATTTCAGTAGACAGGGAGCTAAGGAATTCAAGAGTGATACTAGGGTAAGTAAGATGATGATGCGTGATAAATTCGGTCCAGCCTATCCTATTGGTCAACCAAGTTATGTCATCTCTTAACCATAGGGTTGTCAACGTGTAGAAGTCTATAGTTCTTGGAGATACTAACTTCCTTTTTTCAAGCTTACTGAATTTAGACTTCATAACCTCATCCCTAAAAACAATTCCATATGATGGCGGGGAAGTCGGAGGAGGATCGTTACCCAAGTCTGAGCTTTTCTCTTTCCCTTGTCCTTGAGGAAGAGGAAGAAGCTCCTCCTAGTCTTCACTCGCTTACTCATGGCGTTGGGAGGGAGGCGAGTTAGCTCCTCATTTGCTCGAGAGAGACCGTGGCATTGACTTGTATCGCAGTGGAAAATTAGGCGTGCTCGGGCGGCTTTAGAGGGCTATCCGCAACATAGGCGTGTCGGGCATCCTCTTACGCAAATGCGAAACCCGTTTAAGCGCGACATAGCGTGCTTAGCGAGCGTCAGCGTGCGCGGTGAGAAAAGTGCGACAGGCGTGCTCGGCACCGCGCTCGACTGTGTTGTCTTGGGTAACCTCAACACGCTGTAATAGATTCGGCATAGGCGGGTGTATCAATTTGTACCTTGTGCTTGTACGTTTAACATGTATGTCGTGTCTGTAAACACGAAAAAAATGTAAAACTCAAAATAAAATAAAATAAAATAAAATGACTCAAAAAAAAAAATGTAAAAAATAGCTTGGGTTGCCTCCCAAGAAGCGCTTGTTTAAGGTCGTTAGCTTGACCCCTCAATTACTCCCTAGTTTTGGGGATATGGCTCGAGAGTGTGCTCTGCCCCTCTTCCTCCCCAATCAGCTTAGTAGAATTGTTTGCGAAGTATCTCTTAAGTCTTTGACCATTTACTTTAAAAATTTTTGTAGACTCACTGGATATATCAATAGCTCCATGAGGATAAACCTTTTCAACTTGATATGGTCTTGACCATCTAGATTTTAGCTTCCCAGGAAAGAGTTTCAATCTTGAGTTGAATAGTAATACCAAGTCTCCTTGATGGAATTCTCTGCGCATGATATTCTTGTCATGCCACCTCTTCATTTTCTCCTTGTAAGACCTTGCATGTTCATAAGCATCGAGGCGTAGTTCTTCAAGTTCATTTAGCTGCAGTTTTCTTTTCTCTCCGACTTTCTTTAGGTCAAAATTAAGCCATTTAATTGCCCAATATGCCCTGTGCTCTATTTCAACTGGAAGATGACATGGTTTTCCATAAACTAATCTAAACGGAGTCATTCCAATGGGTGTCTTGTAAGCCGTTCGATAGGCCCATACAGCATCGTCAAGTCTTAAAGACCAATCCTTCCTTGATCTTGATACTGTTTTCTCCAAGATAGTCTTGATTTCCCTATTTGAAACTTCTACTTGCCTGCTCATTTGTGAATGATATGGTGAGGCTAGTTTATGGGTTACTCCATACTTCTTGAGAAGGCTTTCAAATTGTCTTTCGATAAAGTGTGAGCCTCCATCACTTATTACTGCTCTCGGTATTCCAAATCTTGGAAATATTATACTCTTAAAGAGCTTTATGGCTGTTTTTGCATCACAAGAGGGGGATGGTAGAGCCTCAACCCATTTAGACACATAGTCCCTTGCCACGATATAGGTATTTTTATAGGAAGTAGGGAAGGGTCCCATATAGTCAATTCCCGGATGTGAACAATTCAATTCGACAATATATCGAATTTTGAGGCATCTCATGTCTCCTTGATCGTTCCCGGTCCTTTGTGGGTCACAAGTCGTCACATAATTCGAGTCTCTAAAAATATGAGGCCAATAAAATCACCTTGCAAAACCTTTGCCGCGATCTTATGCATGCTTCGTGTGACCTCCATATGCTGAAGAATGACAATGATACAATATATCCTCAATATCTTCTTCGGATACACATCTTCGATATATAGCATCTGCCCCTTGCTTGAACAGGAATGGTTCGTCCCACACATAATGCTTTACATCCGAAAAAAACTTATTCTTCTGATGATAACACATGTGAGAAGGTATTATCCCGTAAGCTAGGTAGTTGGCAAAATCAGCATACCACGGAGCCTTGATTGTCCTGATCGCTAGTAGCTGCTCATCCGGGAAGAAATCATTAATAGCAAGATCATCGGCACTTCCCACATTTAATTCTTGATGAAGCCTCGATAGATGGTCTGTAACTATGTTCTCCATTCCTTGCTTGTCTCAGATTTCCAAATCAAACTCTTGTAGAAGAAGTATCCACCGGATAAGTCTTGGCTTAGATTCCTTTTTACTCAGCAAGTATCTTATGGTTGCATGATCTGTGTAAACTATCACCTTAGTCCCTATGATATAAGATCTGAACTTGTCGAAAGCAAATACTATAGCCAAGAGTTCCTTCTCTGTGGTAGCATAATTCATTTGTGCTTCATCCAATGTTTTACTTGCGTAGTAGATTGCATACACCTTGCGATCCTTCCTTTGTCCCAACACTGCACCCATAGCAAAATCACTTGCATCACACATAATTTCAAAAGGGAGACTCCAATTTGGAGGTTGCATTATTGGGGCGGTTGTTAATGCTTCCTTTAACCTGGAAAATGCATCAAGACAAGGATTATCAAAGTGAAACACAACATCTTTAACATGCAAATTAGTTAATGGCTTCGAAATTTTTGAGAAGTCCTTGATGAACTGTCGGTAGAACCCTACATGTCCTAGGAAACTACGCACTCCCTTGACATCAGTTGAAGGAGGCAACTTCTTGATCACTTCAGTTTTAGCAATGTCCACCTCGATACCATGGTGTGAAACTAGCTGCCCAAGTACTATGCCTTCTCGCACCATGAAGTGGCACTTCTCCCAATTAAGCATTAAATTCATTTCCTCGCATCTCTGCAAGACCTTGACCAAATTAGATAAACACATATCAAAATCTGCACATATACAAAAAAATCATCCATGAATACTTCCATTATATTCTCGATCATATCAGAAAAAATTGAAGTCATACATCTCTGAAAAGTGGCGGGTGCATTGCATAGTCCAAAAGACATTCTCCTGAAAGCAAAAGTACCATATGGGCAGGTGAAAGTTATTTTCTCTTGGTCATTAGGATAAATAGGGATTTGATAAAAACCGGAGTATCCATCTAAGTAACAGAAATGCGAGTGTTTTGCCAACCGGTCTAGCATTTGGTCAATAAATGGGATGGGAAAGTGGTCCTTTCTAGTTTCCTTATTCAATTTCCTATAATCAATACACATTCTCCATCTCGTAACCGCTCTCATGGGGATTAACTCATTCGTAGCATTCCTTATCACTGTTATCCTCCCTTTCATTGGCACAAAATGGACAGGACTTACCCATTCGCTATCGGATATTGGATAGATAATTCCTGCATCTAGCAATTTCATGACCACTTTCTTGACTATCTCTTTCATGGCTGGGTTCAGCCTTCTTTGATGCTTTATAGAGGTTTTAAAATTGTCTTCTAGTAGAATTCTGTGCATGCAAACCGATGGACTAATTCCCCTAATGTCATCAATCTTGTATCCAATGACATTCTTGTGTGTTTTCAATACCTCAATCAGTTTTTTGGTCTCTGCATTGCTCAGATTAGCATTAATGATCACAGGATAAGTAGAGTTTTCGGCAAGAAATTCATACCTGAGTGTTGATGGAAGAGGCTTAAGTTCTACCTGTGGTGTTAGGTTGGGGTCAGAAATCTCCAGCTCTTTATCCTCAAAATTCCCTTCGAGCTTATTAAGATAAGTTTGTTCTTGTGCTCCTTCTAGTGCTATTGACTGGAAACTGTCAATCCTACAACAAACATCAAAAATAGAAGGTTGTTTAACAGCTTTTGAAAGGTCGAATTTAATTTTGTCATTTCCAAATGCAAGTGAGAGTTTGTGGTTCTTGACGTCTATCATTGCCCTGGGCCAAGAAAGGTCTCCCTAAAATGAGTGGAATGCATGGGTCTTCATCCATGTCAAGCACTACAAAATCGGAAGGAATAATAAAATTTCCCACCTGGACTGGTACATCTTCTAGGATTCCCAAAGGATATCTAATGGAGCGATCGGCTAACTGCAAGGCCATAGTAGTTAGTTTCATTTCTCCCAAATCTAATTTCTTGCATATGGAAAGAGGTATCAGATTGACACTAGCGCCCAAATCGCAAAAAGCCTTATCAAAATTGGAGTCATTAATTATGCAAGGGATAGAAAAGCTACCTGGATCATTTAGTTTGGGAGGTACCATGTTCTTAATTAAAGAGCTGCACTCCTCAGTAAGAGCCACTGTTACATGCTCCTCGACTTTTCTTTTGTTGGTTAAGATATCCTTCAAGAACTTGGAGTATGTAGGCATTTGTTGAAGAGCTTCGGTAAAAGGTTTATTGATATATAGTTTCCTAATCACCTCAAGGAACTTACCAAATTGTTCATCCAATTTTTCCTTAATCAGCCTCTGAGGGAACGGAATAGGGGGCTTATACATTCTTGGTTCCTTGTTCAACACGCCTGTGTCGTTCGGCATAGGCTGGTCGTATTGGCTGCTGGAGTGACCCGACACGCGCTCGTGGGCATTCTCTTCCTCAGGCGTGTTGAACAATACGCCCTGGGTCAGGGTGTGTTGTCGGCTTCCTTTGCTATTCAACCCAGGCGTGCTACTGTCTTCTTCCAACTCTGACACGCTAGTGTCCTTTAGGACAGGGGCCGCATGTTGAGCTCTGTCTCCTTCTAAAATCCTTCCACTTCTCAAACTTATGGAATTACAATGCTCGGCTGGGTTTATACGAATTTCCGGAAATGCTTCAAGGGCGTCCTTGATCTTGGTGGGAAATTTGATTTTCCAGCATTCTTGTGTGATTAGTCAAATTATCAACCTTGCTTCCCAATTGCTTGATTGCCTCGGTATTATTTTGATGTTGCCGATTTGATTCTACAATATGCTGTCGAAATTCATCATTTATCTTCCCCTGACACGTAATAAAATTCTTCATCATCTTTTCTAAGCTTGACTTGGGTCCTGGCTGAAATCCCGAAGGTCCTCCAAAACTATTCTATCCAGAAGAATTTTGGTTGGCTCTATACGAAAAGTTGGGATGATTCCTCCAACCGGGATTGTACGTGTTCGAATAAGGGTTGCCACCATTAGGCTTCTGATTAAAATTATTTTCCGCAAGTGTACGGTTGTCGTTAAGTAATAAAAATATCGATCTCACAGGGATTGGGACAATTATTGAATGATCGTGATACCAAGTTATCTAGTCAATCAATTTGTGGATTAAGCAAAGAAACTGAGCAGTCAAGATCAACGAATGAGAAGAACGAGCTAAAAGTCAATAGTTGAGAAGAATCTCAGGATATGGGTTTCACCACGTCAATGATTTATAAGGTGATTTAATTCTTTCCTACCCCTGTTAGAGTTGTTTTGATGGAACCTATCCTAAGGTAAATCAACGACCCCTTTCGAGGTCTACGCCAACTGTACCTATCAAACTTAATTTACCTGTCATGGTATTCGAGCGTAGGGGATCATAATCAGCTAAGGGGACCTGTCACGAGACCCCCGCAAACCTCCCTAGTCTTACCACCGTTACTTGGTAAAAACAGGATTTGATAGATCCATTAAGTCCATAAGAGTTCCTTTAGAGTCTAAATTTCCTTTTCACGATAGGTTTGCACACGGGACCATAATCAGCTAAGGGGACCTGTCACGAGACCCCCGTAAGCCCTCATAGATACACTACCACTACTTGACAGGAGTTAATCTCTAGTTAGTTCTAGGTTTCCGGAACTTGGGTTCACTGTTAGGTACTTCCCCTTATCTCCTTAGGTTTATCAATAAGAATCCAAAAACCAGATCAAAACAAACAATAATTCAAGTAGTATAGATTACATCATCCATCATAAATCATCAAGGGCTACTCCCCCATCCTAAGATTACAAGACACTACTCCATAGTCAGACAAGAATTGCTAGAGAAAGAAATTACAATACTTTGTGCCATCTGTGTTCCTCTGTCATCGACTCCTTCGTTCTCCTCGTTCTTCTATCGTCCTCTTTACCCAGCCGCCTCCCCTTTTAGGGTTAGAATATCTCCTCTTTTATAACTTTGGCCTCCTCTTCAATTAAGGCAAAAGATTTTCCTTTAATTGAGACGAAAATCGCGGCTTCGTCGAGTTGCTCGTAGAAAAGGAAGTCTGGAATCAGGCCAACACGCCCGTGCCAAATGAGGGAACAGGCATGTCGCACATTTCTCATCGGCCGTGCCAACGCTTGAACGGGGCTTGCTGGTTGCTGAACCAGGGTGTGTTGAGTGCTGGAACTCCTGACATAGACGTGTCACTGATAACACGCCTGTGTTGTTTTGATACGCCTGCTTCTTCGCCCTGTTAACACGAAAAACATCCAAAAGCAGTCTCTTCATCCAAAATATGCTAAACTTAATTGAATCATGACAAAATACATGCCTAGGACATGAAATGAGATAAAATGCATGCATATGGAGTAGTGAAAACGTAGCACGATTTACACACATCAAAATCCCCTAGTCCTAAACTTTTGCTTGTCCTCAAGCAAAGAAAACACAAAAAAAACAACTTAATTGTGGAAATGCTAGACACCATCCAGAGGTATACAATCTGATCTTAATCTTATCAAATCATTCCTAGTTGCCAAGCTTGAAAGATCCCTATATAGTGCACGTGAAAAGTTGAACTAAAGTCATTGGTCACCAATCCAGATTTGACATCCCTTCTATCGTAGAACATTCTTATTTCCGGCATAGAGGCACTTACCTGCCTTAATGCATGGATCATCCTTACCTAGCAACAAAAGGTCTCAAAGGAGCATTTTCTAAGAAGAAAGAAGGGAAGGAATTTATAGAGAGCATTTCCCCAGTAACTAGTTAGTCTCAAAGGGGCACCTTTTAGGTGTTTCCCCAGTAACTACTTGGTCTCAAAGGGGTGCTTGAAAACAATTCTAGTCTCCTTTTTTATTTTTTATTTTAATATTTTTTTATCAAACCAAAACTTCTAGGGAAAGTGTTTCTCCAGTAACCAAATTGCACAGGAAAGTCTCCAATGGAAAATCAAGTACTCGTCCGATATGGGGGATTTAAATTCTTTTTGGATACCTCAGACCTATTAACCGTGTTAGAAGTGAAATAGGGTTCTTATCAAATAGGCAAAAAGGAATATCATGATCCGACCAATGTTCAGTTATATTACGCTAGATGATATAAAAATGCAATGTTATGATATATGAAAAGATGCAAACAAAAAATAGCACTAACCAAACTAAAAATCTAAGTAGAGACAGCATAAGCAGTAAAGGATGTGCATCGAAACTCACAAAATAGATCAAGGTGGTCAATGGTAATCGTCTTCGCTACTAGCATCCTCCTCTGCCCACCTACGTCGCTGCTCCTGGTAAAACTCCCGGGACTACTGTCGAAATCTATATTCATCTTCCCTCTAGGCGGACTCAGCAGTGAAAAACTCATCAGCTCTCCTGTAAAAATCAGCTGCCCTATCCAAATGCTGTGTCACCATACGATGGTGCTCCTATGTAGCTTGGGCAAACCGATCCCACACACCTATGTGCGAGGTATGCTCGACCCTGAAAGCTTCGAATGATGATCGGAACCTGAAAAATCAAAAGAAGAGTACCCTACAGAAACATTGTCCGTAGGAAACCATGGGGGTTAAGGAGTCGAATGTGATGGCTCAGGGGCTATGTGAGATGGCTCCCTAGGAGAGGGTGATGGAGCATGGGCAGTAGGGGTAGGAAAGGGTCCCTGGACATCTCTAAAAAGTCAATTGGATGAATTACGTACAGTCATCCGCTCAGGGTTTGGAAGAGGGATTTTAATTCCATTTCTTAACACCAAATGATACCCCTCGTCACATGCCTCAATCATCTTCATATTTATACAAGCATCCAAATCCAATCTAGGGCTAGCAGGATAATATTCAAGGTCATCCAATTCACATCCTAAGGCCACAACAATCCTAGTGATAATACTACCTATGACTAAGACCCCAGATGGGCTATTACTAACCTTAACTAAATGTCTAACCATATGGGCTCCAGAATCAATATTAACTTCATTTAGCATAGCCCATAAAAATTGTAACTCACTCTGCCTAGCCACCCCTGCACTATCATATCTTCCAGAGATTGTATTAGCCATAAACCTAAGGGGATAACGAAAAGTAGGATTAGGGATGTTAAATGATTTAGACCTAGATGCATCATAAGGGCGAGGGTCATTAGAAATTATTCTCCAAAATTGATGATCAATAAAAAGTCTATGAGTTTGCCTCTCCTCAAGGAAAATTAAATATTGTATTAAAATCACTTAAAGAAAGAGTAAACTCATGGTTCATTAATCTAAATTTGATTTTTCCTTCCTCACAATCCTTTCCTTGCAGTATTTCAGCAGACACAGAGCTAAGGAATTCAAGAGTGATACTAGGGTAAGTAAGATGATGATGCGTGATAAATTCGGTCCAGCCTATCCTATTGGTCAACCGAGTTATGTCATCTCTTAACCCTAGGGTTGTCAACGTGTAGAAGTCTATAGTTCTTGTAGATACTAACTTCCTTTTTTCAAGCTTACTAAATTTAGACTTCATAACCTCATCCCTAAAAACAATTCCATATGGATGGCAGGAGGTCGGAGGAGGATCGTTACCCAAGTCCTGAGCTTTTCTCTTTCCCTTGTCCTTTGTCGAAGAGGAAGAAGCTCCTCCTTTAGTCTTCACTCGCTTACTCATGGCATTGGGGAGGGAGAGACAGCAGGTTAGCTTCTCGGCTACTCGAGAGAGACCGACGACAGCTGCTTCAAGCTTGTAACGTGCATGGAAAATTAGGGCGTGCTTGGGTCAGCTTTAGAGGGCTAGCCGCAACATAGGCGTGTCGGGCATCCTCTTTCGCAAATACCCGACCCATTTAAGCGCGGCATAGGCGTGCTTCCGTCCGGCCCAGGCATGCCGCAGGTGAGAAAAGTGCGACACGGGCGTGCTCGACAGCACGCTCTACCTGTGTTGTCTTCGGGTAACCTCAACATGCCTGTGTCGTTCGACATAGGCGGGTCGTGTCAATTTGGCACACAGTGGCACGTTTAACATGTCGTGTCCTGTAAACGTGTCCTGTAAACCTGAAAAAAATGCAAAACTCAAAATAAAATAAAATGACTCAAAAAAAAATGTAAAAAATATCTTGGGTTACCTCCCAAGAAGCGCTTGTTTAAGGTCGTTAGCTTGACCCCTCAGTTACTCCCTAGTTTTGGGGATATGGCTCGAGGAGTGTGCTCTGCCCCTCTTCCTCCCCAATCAGCTTAGTAGAATTGTTTGCGAAGTATCTCTTAAGTCTTTGACCATTTACTTTAAAAATTCCTGTAGACTCACTGGATATATCAATAGCTCCATGAGGATAAACCTTTTCAACTTGATATGGTCCTGACCATCTGGATTTTGACTTCAGAAAGAGTTTCAATCTAGAGTTGAATAGTAATACCAAGTCTCCTTGATGGAATTCTCTGCGCATGATATTCTTGTCAAGCCACCTCTTCGTTTTCTCCTTGTAAGACCTTGCATGTTCATAAGCATCGAGGCGTAGTTCTTCAAGTTCATTTAGCTGCAGTTTTCTTTTCTCTCCGGCTTTCTTTAGGTCAAAATTA
Source organism: Wurfbainia villosa (assembly GCA_025175895.1). Lineage (NCBI taxonomy): Eukaryota > Viridiplantae > Streptophyta > Magnoliopsida > Zingiberales > Zingiberaceae > Wurfbainia > Wurfbainia villosa. The sequence continues at coordinate 102,941,099 of CM045994.1, forward strand.
AGCCATTTAATTGCCCAATATGCCCTGTGCTCTATTTCAACTGGAAGATGACATGGTTTTCCATAAACTAATCGAAACGGAGTCATTCCAATGGGTGTCTTGTAAGCCGTTCGATAGGCCCATACAGCATCGTCAAGTCTTAAAGACCAATCCTTCCTTGATCTTGATACTATTTTCTCCAAGATAGTCTTGATTTCCCTATTTGAAACTTCTACTTGCCCGCTCGTTTGTGGATGATATGGTGAGGCTAGTTTATGGGTTACTCCATACTTCTTGAGAAGGCTTTCAAATTGTCTTTCGATAAAGTGTGAGCCTCCATCACTTATTACTGCTCTCGGTATTCCAAATCTTGGAAATATTATACTCTTAAAGAGCTTTATGGTTATTTTTGCATCACAAGAGGGGGATGGTAGAGCCTCAACCCATTTAGACACATAGTCCACTGCCACCAGTATATAGGTATTTTTATAGGAAGTAGGGAAGGGTCCCATATAGTCAATTCCCCAGATGTCAAACAATTCGACTTCCAATATCGAATTTTGAGGCATCTCATGTCTCCTTGATACGTTCCCGGTCCTTTGACAGCGGTCACAAGTCATCACATAATTCCGAGAGTCTCAAAAAATATGAGGCCAGTAAAATCCTGCTTGCAAAACCTTTGCCGCAGTCTTGTCTATGCTCGTGTGACCTCCATATGCTGAAGAATGACAATGATACAATATATCCTCAATATCTTCTTCGGATACACATCTTCGATATATAGCATCTGCCCCTTGCTTGAACAGGAATGGTTCATCCCACACATAATGCTTTACATCCGAAAAAAACTTCTTCTTCTGATGATAACTCATGTGAGAAGGTATTATCCCGCAAGCTAGGTAGTTGGCAAAATCAGCATACCACGGAGCCTTGATTGTCCTGATCGCTAGTAGCTGCTCATCCGGGAAGAAATCATTAATAGCAAGATCATCGGCACTTCCCACATTTAATTCTTGATGAAGGTTCGATAGATGGTCTGTAACTACGTTCTCCGTTCCTTGCTTGTCTCGGATTTCTAAATCAAACTCTTGTAGAAGAAGTATCCACCGGATAAGTCTTGGCTTAGATTCCTTTTTACTCAGCAAGTATCTTATGGCTGCATGATCTGTGTAAACTATCACCTTAGTCCCTATGATATAAGATCTGAACTTGTCGAAAGCAAATACTATAGCCAAGAGTTCCTTCTCTGTGGTAGCATAATTCATTTGTGCTTCATCCAATGTTTTACTTGCGTAGTAGATTGCATACACCTTGCGATCCTTCCTTTGTCCCAACACTGCACCCACAGCAAAATCACTTGCATCACACATAATTTCAAAAGGGAGACTCCAATTTGGAGGTTGCATTATTGGGGCGGTTGTTAATGCTTCCTTTAACCTGGAAAATGCATCAAGACATGGATTATCAAAGTGAAACACAACATCTTTAACAAGCAAATTAGTTAATGGCTTCGAAATTTTTGAGAAGTCCTTGATGAACCGTCGGTAGAACCCTGCATGTCCTAGGAAACTACGCACTCCCTTGACATCAGTTGGAGGAGGCAACTTCTTGATCACTTCAGTTTTAGCAATGTCCACCTCGATACCATGGTGTGAAACTAGGTGCCCAAGTACTATGCCTTCTCGCACCATGAAGTGACACTTCTCCCAATTAAGCATTAAATTCATTTCTCGCATCTCTGCAAGACCTTGACCAAATTAGATAAACACATATCAAAATCTGCACATATACAAAAAAATCATCCATGAATACTTCCATTATATTCTCGATCATATCAGAAAAAATTGAAGTCATACATCTCTGAAAAGTGGCGGGTGCATTGCATAGTCCAAAAGACATTCTCCTGAAAGCAAAAGTACCATATGGGCAGGTGAAAGTTGTTTTCTCATGGTCATTAGGATAAATAGGGATTTGATAAAAACCGGAGTATCCATCTAAGTAACAGAAATGCGAGTGTTTTACCAACCGGTCTAGCATTTGGTCAATAAATGGGATGGGAAAGTGGTCCTTTCTAGTTTCCTTATTCAATTTCCTATAATCAATACACATTCTCCATCCCGTAACCGCTCTCGTGGGGATTAACTCATTCGTAGCATTCCTTATCACCGTTATCCTCCCTTTCTTTGGCACAACATGGATAGGACTTACCCATTCGCTATCGGATATTGGATAGATAATTCCTGCATCTAGCAATTTCATGACCTCTTTCTTGACTATCTCTTTCATGGCTGGGTTCAGCCTTCTTTGATGCTTTATAGAGGTTTTAAAATTGTCTTCTAGTAGAATTCTGTGCATGAAAACCGATGGGCTAATTCCCCTAATGTCATCAATCTTGTATCCAATGACATTCTTGTGTGTTTTCAATACCTCAATCAGTTTTTCGGTCTCTGCATTGCTCAGATTAGCATTAATGATTACAGGATAAGTAGAGTTTTCGCCAAGAAATTCATACCTGAGTGTTGATGGAAGAGGCTTAAGTTTTACCTGTGGCGTTAGGTTGGGGTCGGAAATCTCCAGCTCTTTATCCTCAAAATCCCCTTCGAGCTTATTAAGATAAGTTTGTTCTTGTGCTCCTTCTAGTGCTATTGACTGGAAACTGTCAATCCTACAACAAACATCAAAAACAGAAGGTTGTTTAACAGCTTTTGAAAGGTCGAATTTAATTTTGTCGTTTCCAAATGCAAGTGAGAGTTTGTGGTTCTTGACGTCTATCATTGCCCCTGCAGTAGCCAAGAAAGGTCTCCCTAAAATGAGTGGAATGCATGGGTCTTCATCCATGTCAAGCACTACAAAATCGGCAGGAATAATAAAATTTCCCACCTGCACTGGTACATCTTCTAGGATTCCCAAAGGATATCTAATGGAGCGATCGACTAACTGCAAGGCCATAGTAGTTAGTTTCATTTCTCCCAAATCTAATTTCTTGCATATGAAAAGAGGTATCAGATTGACACTAGCACCCAAATCGCAAAAAGCCTTATCAAAATTGGAGTCATTAATTATGCAAGGGATAGAAAAGCTACCTGGATCATTTAGTTTGGGAGGTACCATGTTCTTAATTAAAGCGCTGCACTCCTCAGTAAGAGCCACTGTTACATGCTCCTCGACTTTTCTTTTGTTGGTTGAGATATCCTTCAAGGTTCAACACGCCTGTGTCATTCGGCATAGGCTGGTCATGTTGGCTGCTGGAGTGACCCGACACGGGTGTGTCGGCTGACACGCGCTCGTGGGCATTCTCTTCCTCAGGCGTGTTGAACAACACGCCCTGGGTCAGGGTGTGTTGTTGGCTTCCTTTGCTATTCAACCCAGGCGTGCTACTGTCTTCTTCCAACTCTGACACGCTCGTGTCCTTTAGGACAGGGGCCTCTTATTGAGCTCTGTCTCCTTCTAAAATCCTTCCACTTCTCAAAATTATGGAATTACAATGCTCACTGGTTTATACAATTTCCAGAAATCATCGGGCGTCCTTGATCTTGGTGTGCAATTTGGAAATTTGATTTTCCAGCATTCTTGTGTGATTAGTCAAATTATCAACCTTGCTTCCCAATTGCTTGATTGCCTCGGTATTATTTTGATGTTGCCGATTTGATTCTACAATATGCTGTCGAAATTCATCATTTATCTTCCCCTGACACGTAATAAAATTCTTCATCATCTTTTCTAAGCTTGACTTGGGTCCTGGCTGAAATCCCGAAGGTGCTCCAAAACTGTTCTGTCCAGAAGAATTTTGGTTGGCTCTATACGAAAAGTTGGGATGATTCCTCCAACCGGGATTGTACGTGTTCGAATAAGGGTTGCCACCATTAGGCTTCTGATTAAAATTATTTAGCGCATCTACTTGCTCAATCCCAGCTCCCGATGATGGTGCGTGTAGGATTTAGCAATTTATCGCTACATGTCCTGTTACACAACAAATCTCGCAAGTGACATTAGATGAGTTTACAGCTGATACATTAAAATGTTCGAGCTTTTGAGTTAACGCATCAACTTTTGCACTGAGTAGATCAAGGGTACTTACCTCAAACTTACCTGGCGTTTTAATTGGATATCCTCGTTCTGTAGCCCATTGGTGAAAATTCATTGCCACATTCTCGATGATCTCAAATGCTTCATCCAACGTTTTGTTCATAAGAGCTCCTCCTGTAATAGAATCAAGAGAAACTTTAGTAGCATACGAGATTCCATTGTAGAAAGTATGAACAATGAGCCACTTCTCTAGCCCATGATGAGGGCATTGCTGTAGTAATCCCTTAAATCTGTCCCAGGCTTCAAATAATGTTTCTCCATCCTTTTGCACAAAATTAGTGATTTGATGACGAAGACTTGCAGGTTTGCTGGGTGGAAAATACTTGTCTAAAAATCTTTGCTCCAACTGATCCCAGGTAGTTATGCAATCTGCTGGAAGAGAGTGTAGCCAAGCTCTAGCTTTGTCCCGCAATGAGAAAGGAAACAAGGGCAATCTAATAGCATCAGCTGAGGCTCCATTCAGTTTTAAAGTTTCGTAAAATTCCAAAAATACTTCCAAGTGTAGATTTGGATCTTTAGTGGGTGCTCCTCCGAATTGATGCTGTTGGACCATGGATAGTAGAGCTGGTTTCAATTCAAAATTGTTCACTTCAATAGGGGGTCTTCTAATACTCGATCTCAATCCCCTTGTACTAGGTGCTGCATAATCCCTTAAAGGTTTATTCTCGTTCTGATCAGCCATGTTGGAGGTCAGATTTTCTTCCTGACGTTGCTGAAATCGTCTTCTAGCAAGGAACGTTCTCTCTATCTCAGGATCAATATCGAGAATTTCCCTATTAAATCTGTGCATGCAACAACAAGAGAGGCTCCCAAAACAAGAATTCAGAATAGACACAAAGAATAGGAACAAAAACAGAAATCTAGATTAACTAAATCACGCTCAATTCAATATTGAGTGCCAATCCCCGGCAACGGCGCCAAAAACTTGATGTGTTATTTTCCGCAAGTGCACGGTTGTCGTCAAGTAATAAAAATATCGATCCCACAGGGATTGGGACAATTACCGAATGATCGTGATACCAAGTTATCTAGTCAATCAATTTGTGGATTAAGCAAAGAAACTGAGCAGTCAAGAACAACGAATGAGAAGAACGAGCTAAAAGTCAATAGTTGAGAAGAATCTCAGGATATGGGTTTCACCACGTCGACGATTTATAAGGTGATTTAATTCTTTCCTACCCCTGTTAGAGTTGTTTTGATGGAACCTATCCTAAGGTAAATCAACGGCCCCTTTCGAGGTCTACACCAACTGTACCTATCAAACTTAATTTACTTGTCACGGTATTCGAGCGTAGGGGATCATAATCAACTAAGGGGACCTGTCACGAGACCCCCGCAAACCTCCCTAGTCTTACCACCGTTACTTGGTAAAAACTGAATTTGATAGATCCATTAAGTCCATAAGAGTTCCTTTAGAGTCTAAATTTTCTTTTCATGATAGGTTTGCACACGGGACCATAATCAACTAAGGGGACCTGTCACGAGACCCCCGCAAGCCCTCATAGATACACTACCACTACTTGACAGAAGTTAATCTCTAGTTAGTTCTAAATTTTTAGAACTTGGGTTCACTGTTAGGTACTTCCCCTTAGCTCCTTAGGTTTATCAATAAGAATCCAAAAACCAGATCAAAACAAACAATAATTCAAGTAGTATAGATTACATCATCCATTATAAATCATCAAGGGCTACTCCCCCATCCTAAGATTACAGGACACTACTCCATAGTCAGACAAGAATTGCTAGAGAAAGAAATTACAATACTTAGTGCCATCTGTGTTCCTCTGTCATCGACTCCTTCGTTCTCCTCGTTCTTTTATCATCCTTTTTACCCAGTCGCCTCCCCTTTTAGGGTAAGAATATCTCCTCTTTTATAGCCTTGGCCTCCTCTTCAATTAAGGAAAAAGATTTTCCTTTAATTGAGATGAAGATCGCGGCTTCGTCGAGTTGCTCGTAGAAAAGGAAGTCTGGAATTAGGCCAACACGCCCGTGCCAAATGAGGGCACAGGCGTGTCGCACATTTCTCATCGGCCGTGCCAGCGCTTGAACGGGGCGTGCCGGTTGCTGAACTAGGGCATGTTGAGTGTTGGAACTCCTGACACGGACGTGTCACTGATAACACGCCTGTGTTGTTTTGATACGCCTGCTCTTCGCCCTGTTAACACAAAAAACACCCAAAAGCAGTCTCTTCGTCCAAAATATGCTAAACTTAACTGATTCATGACAAAATACATGCCTAGGACATGAAATGAGATAAAATGCATGCATATGGAGTAGTGAAAACGTAGCACGATTTACACACATCAATAATCAGTGTTGTATTTGGTTGTTGGTTTGTATGTTGTTTTTGTGTAGTATGTTAGAGTCGCACCGGTGCACACCTTTATGTTGTTGTGGTTTTATTGTTTAGTATTGTCCATATATATGTTATGTAGTTGTGGGCCTACGGGCCTTGTATTAATCCGATATGTTACCACGTATAGTGGAGATGCTGTCCGTTTGCTTTTCGGCACGGCATACTCTCGGGGCGTGACAATTTTATTGGTATCAGAGCCCTAGGTTGTAAAGTCCACTTTCGGATTTGATTTTGTTCGGACATCGAGTTTTGCTTTACTCAGCTTTGGTTTTGTGAGTTCTGGGATCTGGCTGTTGCGGACATCTCCGAGCTACAAGGTTTAAGGTATGTTAACAGTTATTACATATCCTTCTGTTAGCTATGCATTTAGTTGCTTATAACAGGGATGACTTGTAGGGTGTTGGTTAGTATTCGTAACCGTGGTTTGAGTTGATCACGGGAATGACATGTTGAGGTTTTTAGACATGTACCTGCTATCGAAAAGGTAATTACCTTTGAGAGCTGACTGATATCGAGTCGGAAAGCAGGGGTTATGTAGTCACATCTCTTGTGGAGATCAAAGATTACAATCCTAAGGATTTCCACTAATTATGCTAGTCAGATCATTACCTATGAGGTAATGGACAAGCGAGTATACTATTCCTGATGCAGATAGTAGAGAATTAGTTTAGAGATATTCATAGGGATTTTGATCCCTGGACTGGTCGTACTGGGTTGTATAACTTTGGGAGTACTTTTGGGTACTTAATTCGTGTTATACGAAGAAAGTAGTGTTAGTTGTATACCATTATCGGGATCAAGCTGATACTTGGTGGAAGAGATAGGAAATAACCTTCGGGAAATCACACATCACTTGCCCACGGTGTAGTGATGTTGTGAGAGAGTATTTTCCCACGTCATCTTCTTTGACTCATTGTCAGGGAATTATTGAGCTTTAGGTTGAGTGATCGTTTGGTGACGAAAGTACCATACAGAGTAGTTAGACTTGTAAGGGTTACGTCTACCTAATAGCTCGAGAATGTGATCGACATGTCTTAAGCCACCTACGATTTATCGGTTGACATCTTGATCAGGATGTTTAGATCTCCTACCAGATCAAACCGAAAGTCCTTAAACCGAGTCATGTATATAGAAATGACTCCGTAGCAAGTGTTTTAAGAGTTGAAGATTTGATAAGCAGACATTGAAAGTCAAATTATTGGAATCAGAAATATCCGTATGTTGGACAAAAAGGAGCGAGATTGGAGTTATAAGTCATGAGCTATTATTGGAGAGTTTTCTGATCATAGAAGACTGATTGCAGATCGACAGCACCTTTTCATGTTTATCAGTGGAATCAGAGGAAAGAATCTGAAGGGAGATTATGTGCGTTCAGTGTGGGTTACGATGAGACACAGTCAGATTATTCGATGGATCATTTTATCCATTTCTATTATAAGCAGCCAGTACCTACGAGGAGAGTATGTACCTTGAAGACTCAGTTGAAGACTATGGATGAAGCTTTCGAGAGGACAATCCACAACCTCGGAAGCCAAGATCATCGTAGAAGATTGGGTTATCACGTCAGCAACGATCTACTACCTCAGATATAGTGGAGTTTTTGATACTTTCAGCTGAGAGAAGCGAGTTACTCAGCACTATCAGCAGAGGACATCTCAGAAGACTCAGACATTCAGACAACAACTGTTACCTCTACAGACGACAGCAACGGTTACCTTTCCAAGTGTGCTTATGTTTTGTATAGAGGAGAGCTTATACGACGATGGTCGTATCTATTCTGGATTCTTCAGTGGCAGCTATACTATTTGCAGAGTTGGAGCGTGCTACGATGTTGACAGTTCTTCAGTATCTTACAGCCGGATGTGTACCCTTTGCCAGTACAATAGTGTTTACCATCACCGTTGCAGTTGTTTTAGTTTGTACCTCAGTTTCATCAGTTGACTTCTGTTTCGCCCTGGTAGTCCTTTGCACTTACAGGAGCTCAACCGTTAAGAACAGATGTTGGGCGAGTTTACATGGTTACTTGAGAAGAGGTATAGAAGACCGAAGAATTAGTCATTTGGGGTATTACTTTAGGTTACCCTATTTGTGTATATAGCGAGATATATTATAGTTACTGAAGGTAGGAAACTTCGCTTCCCACTTCAACTCGATTGCTTGTTCATGGTGATCCCATCGATGTCCTCGGATTAAAAAAAATTTAATCCTAGACAAAAGGGATCACCCAAGCAACCGTTTCATCGTCGTGCTATTCGATTAGAGTGGTCACTTGAACAAACTTGTTGTTTATGCCACCAACCTCTATTCTATGAATAGCCGCAGAATAGACGATGTACGGATCACCGGCTTTTGTGTTTATGTTCGGGGTCCAAGTTATATTAGCCACAAAACAAAATATATCATGCATATATAATTGAGAAACAATTATAAACATGTTACATAAGAAAATAGACAAGTATTATACCTCTCGATCTTCTATCGTATGTCCTCCCTCCTTTTGAACGTCATGTGGGTGACGATCTACCAAAAGTCAAAGCTCCTAGATCATCAATCTTCCTTCCTTGCTCGCTCCGAACAAGAGGAAGAATAAGAAACAAAACCCTTCTCCTTCCTTTAGCCAACTAACAAACACCAACCTAGGTGCTTGCCGTCGGCCAACAAGGAGAAGATGATGGAGATAGTTGCCGGTCAAGAGCTCCAAGGGAAGACCCTAAGCCTTATTTCCACCGGCCAAGGAGAGGAGAAGGACTAGGTTTGGACGCCGGCCAAGGGAGGGAAGGGCTGGTTTGGGCGCCGGCCACCAAGGAGGAAGAAGAAGAAAAGGAAGAACTTTCCTTATTTGGTGCCGCCAACACCCCAAACCCTAATCACCCAAGCTTGCCACCCACTAACCCTAATCCTATCTCTATTGGAATTCTCCTTGCCGTCCACCCCATGATCTCCTTTTATAGAGTTAGGGATATGCCTTGTTTTAATACCCACCATTGGTTCTAGGGATTTAATCTCAACCGTCGGATCTCGAGAATTAATCTCAACCGTCGGATCTAGAGATTCAATCTCTACCATTGGTTCTAGAGTTTTGTTTTCATCCATTGGATCTAAGCTTCATGAGGTATTAATAGGCTACAATAGGGACAATGAGGAGGAGTTGGATCTTGGCCACCCAATGGATCAAGCCCACATAAAGTCCGATCCATTAATGATAATTCATTCCACTAAAGGATTATCATTGATCTACCTCACCAACCCCCATAAGTTAATATGGGCTCCATATATTATCTATACATTTTTATCCCCGTGTTTAAGATCTCGAATGCCCGTCGATTAATTAATTTACTGACCATTAATTAATCAACATCTAATTCCTTGAGTAGTACCACTCAACCTTATCATCATACCGGACCAAGTCCACCTGCAGGGTTTACATGATGAACCTTATGAGCTCCTCAAGGGGACATCATCATCCTAATATATAGGACACGGTTTCCTCCTATAATCAATGACACACCATATAAATAATATCATTTCCCAACTTACCTAGCCTATCGATTTAATCTATAAATCTCGCCCATTGGTAAATCAAAGAAATGAATACTAAGTATATGTGCCCGTTATTATATCGGGATTAAGAGTATGTACAATATAATATTTGAGGTCCGATTCGATTATGTAGTCAGTAATAAATCGAATCACCTCTAAGTTGGTCCTGCTCAATACACACAAAGTGTACTAGTGTGATTCTATGGTTAAGACAAACCAATACCAACTCACACTACAACCATACCAATGGTTTGTCCAAAGTCATCTTGGTTGTGAGCCTATACTTATACTTTACAAGGAGACGATAACATGATCTCCCGTATGACACCACACACCATGTCATCTACAATGTAATGTATTAGACAATATGCATAACCATAAATATGAAAACAATGATCATGTGATTCCTATTTCAAAATAAAGATGTTCATACAAAAGATAGACTTTTCAGTATACATCCCAACAATCTCCCACTTATACTAAAAGACTATGTTGTCCTCAAACTGTCATACATCTGATTCTCATTCCCTCCACATGCCTATCAAAAGATCTCGCCGAAAGGGCCTTAGTGAATGAATCTGCCAGGTTATCCTCCGATGCAATCTTTGCCACAACAACTTCTCCACTCTTTACGATTTCTTGTATCAGGCGGTACTTGCGCTCTATGTGTTTACTTGCCTTATGGGCTCATGGTTCCTTCGAGTTTACAAATGCACCACTATTATCACAATAAATTGTGATAGTTTTGGGCAAGCCAGAAATCACATCCAAGTCCATCAGGAAGTTCCTGAGCCACACAACTTCTTTGGCAACCTCAGAGGCCGCCACATACTCAGCTTCCATGGTAGAGTCCGCCATGCAATTCTGCTTGACACTCCTCCATACAATGGCTCCACCTCCCAAAGTAAACACAAAACCTGAGGTAGACTTACTGTTATTTCTATCTGATTGGAAGTCGGAATCTGTATAACCCACAGGGAGTAATTGGTCTTCCTGGTAAACTAGCATATAATCGCTAGTCCTTCTCAGGTACTTCAATATATATTTTATCGCAGTCCAATGTCAATGTCCTGAATTACTCTGATATCTGCTGATCATGCCTACGGCAAAGCAGATATATGGTCTCGTACATAACATCACATACATGAGGCTTCCTACCGCCGAAGCATAAGGAACCGCCTTCATCTCCTCTATCTCCTCAGATGTTCTAGGACACATCTCCTTAGATAAAGGAACTCCATGCCTGAAAGGTAGAAAACCTTTCTTGGAGTTTTGCATGCTAAAACGATCCATAATTGTTTCTATGTATGAAGCTTGAGATAAGCACAACATTCTTTTCCTGCGATCCCTTATAACCTTGATCCTAAGGATGTGTCCCACTTCTCCCAAGTCCTTCATATCAAACTATTTGGACAACCATACCCTTATGTCCGATAACACCTTGACATTGTTGTCAATTAACAAAATGTCATCTACGTATAGTACAAGAAATACCACTACGTTTCCGTCACATCTCTTGTATATACAAGACTCATCCGAACTTTGAATAAATCCATAAGACTGGATTACCTCATCAAAGCGGATGTTCCAAGACCTCGAAGCTTGCTTTAATCCATAAATGGACCGATTAAGCTTACACACAAGATGCTCTTTGCCCTTTGCAATGAGTCCCTCTGGTTGCTTCATATAGATGTTTTCCTCAAGACTTCCATTAAGGAAAGCTGTCTTGACATCCATCTGCCACACCTCATAATCCATATGAGCTACAATGCATAAGAGAATTCGGATAGACTTAAGCATGACCACCGGTGAAAAGGTTTTCTCATAATCGATACCCTCTTTCTGAGTATACCCCTTCACAACAAGCCTCGCTTTGAAGGTCTCAACCTTCCCGTCTATCCCTCTCTTTCTTTTGTAGATCCACTTGCATCCAATGGTTTTTACACCATCGGGTGGTTCTACTAGCTCCCAGACCTGATTCGAATCCATAGATTCAATCTCAGTATTCATTGTATTTTGCTAAGATACCGCATCTTTATCTTGGATTGCCTTGTCATATGTCCAGGGATCAGGTTCATGTTCGCCAGGGACCAAATCAGAAGATTCTCCCAAGAACATGAATCTATCAGGCTGTCTCATAACCCTCCCACTTTGATGAGGTATTACCTGTGTATCCTCTGTGACACGCGGTGCAGTGACTTGTGGTATATCCTCTTGTACCGGTGGTACTGAAGAAGTGACTTCCCCTTTCAATTCCTTCAGAACAATCTTACTCATGGGCTTGTGGTTCATCATATAGTCTTCCTCTAGAAATCTGGCGTTCGTGCTAACGATCACCCTCTGATCTCTAGGACTATAAAACAAACCATCTTTCGTTCCTCTAGGATAGCCAACGAACATGTGTACTTCTGTACGAGGTTCCAACTGACCAACATCTGCCTTCAACACATGTGCTGGACTCCCCCAAATCCGAATATGTCTTTGACTAGGCTTTCGCCCAGTCCACAATTCTGTGGGAGTAGAAGGCACTGATTTAGATGGAACCAAGTTCAGAATGTACACTGTCGTATCTAGAGCATATCCCCAAAACGAATCTGGAAACTCAGAATAACTCATCATCGATCTAACCATCTCCATAAGAGTCATATTCCTTCACTCTGCTACACCATTCTGCTGGGGTGTGCCAGGTGCAGACAATTGGGATTGAATCCCAACCTCTGATAAGTAATTCCTAAACTCTCCCAAGAGGTACTCACTACCACGATCAGATCGTAGTGTCTTGATACTTTTACCTTGACGTTTCTCCGCATCATCCTTGAATTCTTTGAACTTGTCAAAGCATTCAGACTTGCGGTGCATCAAGTAAATGTATCTATATCTCGAATAATCGTCTATAAAAGAGACAAAATACTCAAAACCACCTCTAGCCTGGATAGCCATAGGACCACACAAATCAGAATGAACCAATTCTAACACATCTTTGGCTCTATACCCCTTGGCCTTAAAAGGCCTCTTGGTCATTTTACCCTCCAAGCAAGATTCGCAGGTTAGGAAATCTTCCACCACTAATGAACCCAGAGGTCCATCAGCTATCAACCTTTGAATTCTTCTTAGGTTAATATGACCAAGTCTTAGATGTCAAAGATATGTTTGGTTCATCTTCGAAGGTTATTTTCTCTTATTGGAATTAGAAGATGAGTTATTAACTTCTATTTGCATCATGGGAGCTTTTGGTTCTAGTGTATATAAATTTTCTATCAATGCACCCGAACAGATAATCTCCCTATTCCTTTTTATAACAACTCTGTCATTAAAAGAAATAGAATATCCATCCATAAATAATTTATAAACTGAAATTAAATTCTTTCTAAATAAAGGTACATAAAGGCAATTCTTAAGAACCAAAACTTTATTTTTCTCAAAAGATAAATGAACATCTTCCATTGCAACAACCTCCACCTTCGTGGCATCGCCCAAGTATACGGTAATCTCCCCCTCAGCCAATCATCTGGTTTCCTAGAACCCCTGCAAAGTATTGCAGACATGATCAGTGACTCCCGTATCTACACACTAGGTGCTGGTAGATAACACCGCTAAACATGTTTCAACGACTAGACCAAAAGATATACCTTTGTTCTGCTTGCGGTTGGGGCAATCCTTCTTCCAGTGTCCAGTCTGCTTACAAGTGAAGCACTTGCCTTTCGACTTCTTCACTCCTCCCTAAGTTCCTCCCACTGCCTTTGCCCCAGCTTGTTTCTTCTTCTTCTTGCCTTTCGGCTTAGAAGTAGAAACCTTTTGGGTAACCATGACTGCGCCTGAGCACTCTGACGAAATAGCCCCTCTACCGCCTGGAGTTCTGTCAGAAGCTCCGCCAACGAATACAACCTCTTGTTCATGTTGTAGTTCAGGCAAAACTGCTCAAAACTCCTAGGTAGAGACTGGAGAATGATATCAACGTGGGTTTCCCCATCGATCTCAGCTCCGAGGACTTCCAACTCATTCAAGTGAGCCATCATCTTGAGAACATGATCCCTCACGGGTGTTCCCTCGATCATGGTGGTCGTCATCAAGTTCCTCATGGCTTCCTGCCTTGCAGCCCGATTTTGGTGTCCAAAAAGTTCTTTGAGATTGAGCATCATGTCATAAGCAGTGTGCATGGCTTGATGCTGATGTTGCAGTACATTTGACATAGATGCCAAAATGTAACACCGCGTCATCTCATCGGCCTTGATCCACTTCTTATAACTCTCCTTCTCCTTTTCCCCAGAATCATCCACAGGCTTAGGAGGGCACTCTTCGAGGAGTACATATTTGTATTCCTCTGCAGTCAAGACAATGTCAAGATTCCTCTTCCAATCAACATAGTTGGGTCCAGTAAGTTTATTTTCTTTCAGTATCACAGCAAGCGGATTGAAAGTCATTTTGAAAGAAAACCTAAGAATCACATAGATAAAAATATTAGATTTCAAAAAATTATTGATTCCTCAAACAATAAAATTTTAAAATCAACCAACACCTCAAAACACCGAGAATATCATATGCCACGATAGTGTGGACGTATACGAATTCTACATTTGTAAGAGGAGGTTTTACCCATTAATTTTACTATCTTGTCAACCTAACTTTTTGACAAGTAAAATTAATAGTTGGTTCCTCTTTGGCCCTACAAATAAAAGCAGTGACTCCGATGGGGAGGATACTTATATTTGTATCTAAGTGTTCACCATTATTCGGTACCAAGATAATTATCTCGGGTTATGTGCCTTCCGATGGGGAAGTACACACGCTCCTTAATAATTTCCTATAACCATATTCGACCTTGTGATCCGCAAACAAACCCATCTGATGGAAAGGAAGGCACTCAGAGCCGATGCACAAGTTTGTTTGCATCACATGTCAAATCGTAATGGACGCCGTGGGAATTTATAAAAATATCCCTCTCCCACTTAGTAATTTGAAATTGAGGAATTTTCTAACCTACGACATGCATATCAAATAATAAGCAATAAATATAAAAAATAAAAATTTTCCAACTATTATTGCTTTTGTCTTCAATATGTCTCCTGTCGTATCGCCATCTCGTCCGCTCCTCCCTACGCCATGTACAAGCCATCCGGAGATCCGAGCCGAGAAAAAAATATTTTAATTTACATCCATCGATCCTATACTCCACGAGGGAGTGTACATGAAATATAGATCGAAAGTAAACCAAAATAAAAAGAGTGGCTAAACAATGCCGTATCTAATTACAAAAATTAAATACTAGCCTCATCAACCCCGAGGATTCAACAAAATATACAATTACACACATACAATCACATACACACATATGGCCATAATAGTTGGATCCTATGCCTGCAACCAAAGAGTTAACCTACGCATATCCTACTATTATCCGTCACATATAATATATGAAAAGTGCATAAAAGTAACCGAATCCTAAACACACAAAATCGGAAACCGTGGCTCTAATACCACTTGAAGGTAGGAAACTTCGCTTCCCACTTCAACTCGATCGCTTGTTCATGGCGATCCCATCGATGTCCCTAGATAAAAAAAAATTAATCCTAGACAAAAGGGATCACCCAAGCAACCGTTTCATCGTCGTGCTATTCGATTAGAGTGGTCACTTGAACAAACTTGTTGTTCAAGCCACCACCTCTATTCTACGAATAGTCGCGGAATAGACGATGTACGGATCACCGACTTTTGTGTTTATGTTCGGGGTCCAAGTTATATTAGCCACAAAATAGAATATATCATGCATATATAATTGAGAAACAATTATAAACATGTTACATAAGAAAATAGACAAGTATTGTACCTCTCAATCTTCTATCGTATATCCTCCCTCCTTTTGGACGTCGTGTGGGCAACGATCTACCAAAAGTCGAAGCTCCTGGATCACCAATATTCCTTCCTTGCTCGCTCTGAACAAGAGAAAGAATAAGAAACAAAACCCTTCTCCTTCCTTTAGCCAACTAACAAACACCAACCTAGGTGCTTGCCGCCGACCAACAAGGAAAAGATGATGGAGATAGTTGCCGGCCAAGAGTTTCAAGGGAAGACCCTAAGCCTTGTTTCCACTGGCCAAGGAGAGGAGAAGGACTAGGTTTAGACGCTGGCCAAGGGAGGGAAGGGCTGGTTTGGGCGCCGGCCACCAAGGAGGAAGAAGAAGAAAAGGAAGAACTTTCCTTATTTGGTGTTGCCAACACCCCAAACCCTAATCACCCAAGCTTGCCGCCCACTAACCCTAATCCTGTCTCTATTGGAATTCTCCTTGCCGCCCACCCCATGCCCTCCTTTTATAGAGTTAGGGATATGCCATGTTTTAATCTCCACCATTGGTTCTAGGGATTTAATCTCAACCGTCGGATCTCGAGAATTAATCTCAACCGTCGGATCTAGAGATTCAATCTCTACCATTGGTTCTAGAGTTTTGTTTTCATCCATTGGATCTAAGCTTCATGAGGTATTAATAGGATACAATAGGGACCATGAGGAGGAGTTGGATCTTGGCCACCCAATGGATCAAGCCCACATAAAGTCCTATCCATTAATGATAATCCAATCCACTAAAGGATTATCATTGATCTACCTCACCAACCCCCATAAGTTAATATGGGCTCCATATATTATATGTACATTTTCTCCCCGTGTTTAAGATCTCGAATATCCATCGATTAATTAATTTACTGACCATTAATTAATCAACATCTAACTCCATGAGTAATACCACTCAACTTTATTATCATGCCGGACCAAGTCCACCTACAGGGTTTACATGATGAACCTTATGAGCTCCTCAAGGGGACATCATCATCCTAATATATAGGACACAGTTTCCTCCTATAATCAACGACACACCATATAAATAATATCATTTCCCAACTTACCGAGCCTATCGATTTAATCTATAAATCTCGCTCATTGGTAAATCAAAGAAATGAATACTAAGTATATGTGCCCGTTATTATATCGGGATTAAGAGTATGTACAATATAATATCTGAGGTCTGATTCGATTATGTAGTCAGCAGTAAATCGAATCACCTCTATGTCGGTCCTGCTCAATACACACAAAGTGTACTAGTGTGATTCTATGGTCAAGTTAAACCAATACCAACTCACACTACAACCATACCAATGGTTTGTCCAAAGCCATCTTGGTTGTGAGTCTATACTTATACTTTATAAGGAGCCGATAACATGATCTCCCGTGTGACACCACAAACCATGTTATCTACAATGTAATGTATTAGACAATATGCATAACTATAAATATGTAAACAATGATCATGTGATTCCTATTTCAAAATAAAGATGTTCATACAAAAGATAGACTTTTCAGTATACATCCCAATAGTTACAGGTAGCGAGGTATAGAATATTCTTAGATAGGATTAGAAGGGTTCCTATCGACTTGTAGGTTGGTGTTTTTTTTTCTCTACCGTCAGGTGAGATGTTGATCAATGACCAAGAAGTCAAGGGATACCCTTAGCCTTTTCTAGACATACTTCTAATATAGACATATCCTTACGGATAGTTAAATTGTTGAAATGACGGTATGCTATGTCTCTCAGATGTGCATATACTCCGAGAGTATTCGGATATAGTTTCGGATGAACTCCCAAGCTTGTCACTGTATGGGCAAGTGGAATACGCGATTGGGGGTGATTTCGAGAATAGTTCCAATATTGGAGACCTCATACTGGGAGATGAGTTTATTGGTATCAGTGTTGCTAAACACTATGGGAGATTTGTCTGTCTCAGTGTTTCTCCTTGAGAAGACTTGTAACTCTTTGTTAAAAGAGAGAGGACCTTTGAGGCTATGCATTGATTATCGATGATTGGAATGTAGTAGTTGAGAATGAATATCCTTCGTCATGGATAGATGATCTGTTTAGATCAGCTAAAGGACATCTGTGTATATCTTAGGGTTGATCTACAATTGGAGAGTTGATATTGTAGTGACTTGGTGTCATACAATTATCATCGTTGGTGTGATGATTGATATATCATCATCGTAGAGTAAAAGGATGGAGGCATATAGAAGACGATATTTCATACTTGGTATGAATTTTAGGAGATGTTGATAATGTTGTTAGACTTATCGACGATTTAGTCATTCATGGATTTGAGGAATCAAGTACTCTTGGAGTATTTGAGATCGATTGTCATTATATCTGTGGAGGATATATGTTTGGGGATATAGTCACAATCTTAAGGGAAGTTGTGGTTTCCCTGGATTGATCTGATTGATACCGTAGAGGTGGATAGGATGTTCTAGTGATACTATACTCTGACTTGTTGGACCAAGAAGGTGATGAAAATCACCTGGTCGAAAGTTTGTAAAGCTAGGTTGCAGGGCCTAGACGGTGACTGACTTTTGCATTAGTGTTAGTTAGCCCTTCCGTTGGGGATGGAAGGGTACTGCACATAGATGCAACATTGCAGGGATTGGAGCGCTTCCGATGCAGTTGTTGAGATGTGTCTTATGCCTACGTCAGTTGAGGAACTACGAGATAAGCAGTTATTATCTTGAGTAGTAGATGTATAGAGAAGGAGTGCTCATGGAGTTTTGGGCTAGCTACTGGGTAGCTACTATGGGGTTGTTAGAGCACGGATAGATGCAACTGGGGAGATGGGTCATTACTGTCTCCCAGTCACTTATAGTGTTGCGTGATAGAGTGGATTTTGGACATGGCTGATTTCGTAGTTGGTGTTGGGTATGCCAACAAGCAAAGGTAGAATATTGTGATCGGTAGGGTTACGTACCGTGATGAAGTAGAAGCCTAGTACGTTAGACTGTGTTGGAAGATTATCTGGAATTTCGAAAGGACTTGATAGGATTTGGGTAATCGATGATCGATTAGCTAGGTCTGCTCATTTTCTTCCGAGCCATAAGATGGATTTCGTTGGATCGCTTGATGGAATTATATCCATGGAGTAACCTTGAGTATTATTTCTGATATCGATTCATGATTCACTTTACGATTCTGGCAAAGTTTCCCATCGATTACGGGTATAGAGCTCCACTCTGGTACAGTTATTGACCTCTTAATGAGTTGGTTAAGAGTGTATATAAGAGCTGGAGTATAATATTCGAGCTCAGTACCCCACTTAGTCACTTGAGGTGTGTGACTTTGCTCCGGATACTTGAGATGGTTGTTGTGACATCTCATACTCGTACATGAGTCGAAAATTTGGAGACCAAATTTTTATTAGTGGGGGAGAATGTAAGATATGAAGAAAAAAAATTATATTGATTAACCCTTTAATTAAATTGAGTTTAATTAGTGGGTTAATTGGAACTAATTAGTGATTGGGCTTGGGCTAAAATCTATTGGGCTGAGTCTATTGGGCCCAAATGGTTGGGCTGGAAATGGGCTGAACCGATTGGATTTAATTCGATTTGGCTTGAACCGAATCAACGAACGACGTTTATAGAGTTCGAACCATCGATCAACCACTGTTGCATTTCTTCTCTTCCACATCGTGACTTTCTTCTCCTTGCTCGCGATTTCCGCTTCACCTCTGCCTCTCATCTCCTTCGAACCTTAGCTGTTGCCGGCGATTTCTTCCGGTGGGTGATCCGACTGAGGGAAAGAGGTCGACCAAGCTTCGTCGGACTTGAATCGAGTGAGGGATCGCGATTTCTTTCTCTCCTTCTCTGCACCATCACCTCTTCTATCGATTTCTCCATCACCGCCGCATGTTTTCTTCGTCAACGACCACCACGAGCTCCTCAGCCGTCGTAGTCGCCTTGGATCGTCGATGCCCTTCTTCTTGTGCAAGACCAATCAGTGAGCAACGTTAGCAAGATCTGCGTCGCTGCCGATTCAGGTGATGCGTTCTGCTAGGTTTAGGTTTTTAATTGCTGATTTTCCTTTTAGATCTAGATGTGGATTCTTGTTTAAGCTTGGATCTATGCTATCAGCAGTGTGTTGAGCTCAGATTTCTCGTCAATGAACAGGGGACGATGAAGGGGATGGTCGTCGGTAGTGATTTGGCTCGGTAAGCCTTGATACCCTCTTTCATTTTCAATGATAAATTGTATGTTGTAGGATTGGTGGGCTTGATTCATTCCTAGATCAGGGGAGTTGATTGGGACCTTGATGTTAGTTGTGTTGGGCAGCAGATGAATCTTCATCAGTCGTATTAGTGATGATTCAATCGGATCAAGGAGGGAGAGGTAAGGATATGGATGCTTATGGTATTTATAGTTGATGTTGTAATCGATTGTTGATTATTAGTTGTGAACGTAGTAGATGTGTGTACTTGCTAATTAAATTTGGTGGGTATGTTCATGATGTTAAGGCGGGATTATGTAGGATATGTAACTGTATTTCTATCAAGCTATGGGTAAATTGTTTTGAGTGCGAGATCGGCCTAAGATTCAATGTAATAGTGCGGGTATCATGGTAGTTAATCATAGTTGTTATTATGTGCAGGTTTGGGATATGAAGCAGCTTCACGACCGTGAGGATTTCTATTACGAGCTTAGTATCAGGTGGGTAATATCTACTCTGGTCAGGTAGTTTTGATCTAAATCTGGTGCATGAATTCAGACTTATGCTATTACTTTGATCTTAGATCCACTCTTATTTAATCATATGCTTGTACTGCCTTGACCTTTGAGATATATACTCTGTTACTTCATTGATTATCTAACACGGATAGGAACTATAAACCCTATTGTGTGTTAGTTGATAGATGTTTAGTAAGTACATGTGGTTAGGGTCATCTTTGTGACCTCAGATTGGGTTACTGTGTTACATCACTAGGGTTAGGTGATGGATCAGATTATAAAGTCGATTGTTGTATCGTACACCTATTAGTTGTGCATCTATGGTGGATCTCGTTGTCTGTGCATAGATAAGTGTGTGGTTGTCAGTATGTGGCCATGGACTAGAGGTCCTAGCGTGATGGAATATCCATTATGGATTGTGTGCCTGTGTATGGTTATATGGACGATCGATAGTATCTCGCTGCTGACTAGAGGTCTTAGCGTGGTTGACTGTCAGATGTGTATGACTCTTTGTGCGATAGAGAGAGTCTTGTAGATTGTAGTCCTTGCATAGTTGACTTTTAGTTGACTAGGACTCCCCGTGGGATAGGGAGTGTTGCGAGGATACATGTATAGAGCTATGCATCATTACATTGCATGCATGCTGTCGACTGGGGTCTCCCTTGTGGTTGAGAAGGGTTGTCAGTCATCCTGCCTCCCCGGCCACTCGGGGTAGTGGTAGCAGGGTTGAGGGCAGAGCATTGTTGTGTGTGCCGTTCTCGACCACTATGGATGGTGGTAGCTATAGATGCGCACTTGGCCATTGTGCGGAGTGGTAGTTAGCGCACTCACCCACTAAAGACGGTGGTCGTGTGATGTGCAGTTGTCCTAGGTGCGGTGCTCATCTACTCATGGGTAGGGACAGAGCGGCTAGCAGCAAGGACCCCGTGTGAGTAGCATATAGCTCTATGGAAGCTATCTACTATTTCATACTACCCAATTTGGTCACTCGAGAGTGGTGGCGGCTGGAGTCGAGATAGTTGTCATGTTGTGCCACCCTGGCCATACTGGGGTCGTGGTTGGATGGGTCCACAAACATAGCCATGCATATGCATTGTTGATATATATGTATGCATGTATTTGATATATGTTTTACATATGCCTGTGAGATGCTGCATTTGATTGAGCTATGATTGCTGCATATGCTTGTACATCATGATACATGTCATTTGCATATTATATACTGTTGTGTGTTGAGTATGATATATGTGTTGGTCTAGACTATTATATGCATTTGATTAGCATCATGTCATAGTGTAGTCTGGACCGGGATGTTATCACATGTGAAGGAGCATGTGTACTTCCCCATCGGAAGGCACATAATCTGAGGTAATTCCCTTAGTATCGGGTAATGGTGAACACTTAGATGCAAATAAAAGTATCCTCCCCATCGGAGTCACTGCTTTTATTTGTAGGGCCGAAGAGGAACCAACTATTAATTTTATTTGTCAAAAAGTAAGGTTGATAGGATAATAAAATTAATGGGTAAAACCTCCTCTTACAAATGTAGAATTCGTATACGTCCACACTATCATGGCATACGATATTCTCGGTGTTTTGAGGTGATTGATTTTAAAATTTTATTGTTTGAGGAATCAATAAATTTTTGAAATCTAATGTTTTGATCTATGTGATTCTTAGGTTTTTCAAAAATGACTTTCAACCCACTTGCTGTGATACTAAAGGAAAATAAGCTTACTGGACCTAACTATGTCGATTGGAAAAGGAATCTGGATATAGTCTTGATTATTGAGGAGTACAAGTATGTACTTCTCGAAGAGTGCCCTCCTATGCCTGCGGATGATTTTGGAGAAAAGGAGAAAGAGAGTAATAAAAAGTGGATCAAGGCTGATGAGATGGTGCAGTGTTACATTTTGGCTTCTATGTCAAATGTATTGCAACATCAGCATCAGGCCATGAATACTGCTTATGACATGATGCTCAATCTCAAGGAACTTTTCGGACACCAGAATCGGGTTGCTAGGCAAGAAGCCATGAGAAACTTGATAACAACCACCATGGTTGAGGGAACACCCGTGAGGGATCATGTTCTCAAGATGATGGCTCATTTGAATGAGCTAGAAGTCCTTGGAGATAAGATCGATGGGGAAACCTATGTCGATATCATTCTCCAATCTCTACCTAGGAGTTTTGAGCAGTTTTGCCAGAACTACAACATGAATAAGAGGTATTTATTGGCGGAGCTTCTAACAGAACTCCAGGCGGCAGAGGGGCTTTTTCTGTCAGAGTTCTCAGGCTTTGGTTGCCCAAAAGGTTTCTACTTCTAAGCCAAAATGCAAGAAGAAGAAATAAGGTGCAACAAAGGTGGCGGGAGGATCTCAGGGAGGAGTGAAGAAGCCGAAAGGCAAGTGCTTCACTTGCAAGCAAACTAGACATTGGAAGGCTGACTGCCCCAACCGAAAGCAGAACAAAGGTATATCTTTTGGTCTAGTCGTTGAAACATGTTTAGCGGTGTTATCTACCAGCACCTGGTGTGTAGATATGGGAGTTACTGATCATGTCTGCAATACTTTGCAGGGGTTCCAGGAAACCAGACGACTAGCTGAGTGGGAGATTACCGTCTACATGGACAATGCTACTAAGGTGGTGGCTATTGCAGTGGGAAATGTTTATTTATCTTTTGATAGGAATAAAGCTTTGGTTTTGAGAAATTGCCTTTATGTACCTTCATTTAGAAAGAATTTAATTTCAGTTTCTAAATTGTTTTTGGATAGATATTCTATTTCTTTTAATGATAGAGTTGTTATAAGAAGGAATAGGGAAATTATCTATTCTGGTGCATTGGTAGGTAATTTGTACACTCTTGAACTAAAAGCTCCCACGATGCAAATAGAAGTAAATAACTCATCTTCTAAATCTAATAAGAGAAAAGAACCTTCGAAAATGAACCAAACGTATCTCTGGCATCTAAGGTTAGGCCATATTAACCTGAGTAGAATTCAAAGGTTGATAGCTGATGGACCTTTGGGTTCATTAGTGGTGGAAGATTTCTCAACCTGCGAATCTTGCTTGGAAGGTAAAATGACCAAGAGGCCTTTTAAGACCAAGGGGTATAGAGGCAAAGATGTGTTGGAATTGGTTCATTCTGATTTGTGTAGTCCTATGTCTATCCAGGCTAGAGGTAGTTTTGAATATTTTGTCTCGTTTATAGATGATTATTTAAGATATGGATACATTTACTTGATGCGCCGTAAGTCTGAATGCTTTGACAAGTTCAAAGAATTCAAGGCTGATGTGGAGAAACGTCAAGGTAAAAGTATCAAGACACTACGATCTGATTGTGGTGGTGAGTACCTCTTGGGAGAGTTTAGGAGTTACTTATCAGAGGCTGAGATTCAATCCCAATTTTTTGCACCTGGAACACCCCAACAGAATGGTGTAGCAGAGCGAAGGAATATGACTCTTATGGAGATGGTAAGATCGATGATGAGTTATTCTGAGTTACCAGATTCATTCTGGGGGTATGCTCTGGATACGACAGTGTATATTCTGAACTTGGTACCATCTAAATCAGTGCCTTCTACTCTCATAGAATTGTGGACTGAGCGAAAGCCTAGTCTGAGACATATTCGGATTTGGGAGAGTCCAGCACATGTGCTGAAGGCAGATGCTAGTAAGTTGGAACCTTGTACAGAAGTGCGCTTGTTTGTAGGCTATCCTAGAGGAACGAAAGGTTGTTTGTTCTATAGTCCTAGAGATCAGAGGGTGATTGTTAGCACGAATGCCAGATTTTTAGAGGAAGACTATGTAACCACAAGCCCATGAGCAAGATTGTTCTGGAGGAATTGAGAGGGGAAGTCACTACTTCAGTACCACTGGTACAAGAGGACATATCACAAGTGACTGCACTGCGTGTCACAGAGGATACACAGATGATACCTCATCGTAGTGGGAGGGTTGTTAGACAACCTGATAGATTTAGGTTCTTGGGAGAATCTTCTGATTTGGTCCCTGGCGAACATGAACCTGATCCCTGGACATATGACGAGGTAATCCAAGACAAAGATGTTGTATCTTGGCAAAGTGCAATGAATTCTGAGATAGAATCTATGGATTCAAATCAGGTCTGGGAACTAGTAGAATCACCCAATGGTGTAAAAACCATTGGATGCAAGTGGATCTACAAAAGAAAGAGAGGAATAGATGGGAAGGTTGAGACCTTCAAAGCAAGGCTTGTTGCGAAAGGGTATACTCAGAAAGAGGGTATCGATTATGAGGAGACCTTTTCACCGGTAGTCATGCTTAAGTCTATCCGGATTCTCTTGTCTATTGCTGCTCATATGGAATATGAGGTGTAACAGATGGATGCCAAGACAGCTTTCCTAAATGGAAATCTTGAGGAAAACATCTATATGAAGCAACTAGAGGGATTCATTGCAAAGGGCAAAAAGCATCTTGTGTGCAAGCTTAATCGGTCCATTTATGGATTGAAGCAAGCTTAGAGATCTTGAAACATCTGCTTTGATGAGGTAATCCAGTCTTATGGATTTATTCAAAGTCCGGATGAGTCTTGTGTATACAAGAGATGTGACGAAAATGTAGTGGTATTTCTTGTACTATACGTAGATGATATTTTGCTAATTGGAAACAATGTCAAAGTGTTATCAGACGTAAGGGTATGGTTGTCCAAACAATTTGATATGAAGGACTTGGGAGAAGTGGGACACATCCTTGGGATCAAGGTTATAAGGGATCGCAAGAAAAGGATGTTGTGCTTATCTCAAGCTTCATACATAGACACTATTTTGGCTCGTTTTAGCATGCAGAACTCCAAGAAAGGTTTTCTACCTTTTAGGCATGGAGTACCTTTATCTAAAGAGATGTATCTTAGAACATCAAAGGAGATAGAGGAGATGAAGGCGGTTCCTTATGCTTCGGTGGTAGGAAGCCTTATGTATGCTATGTTATGTATGAGGCCGGATATCTGCTTTGTCGTGGGCATGGTTAGAAGATATCAGAGTAATCCAGGACAAGGACATTGGACTGCAGTAAAGCATATATTGAAGTACTTGAGAAGGACTAGGGATTATATACTAGTATACCAGGTAGACCAATTACTCCTTGTGGGTTACACAGATTCTGACTTCCAATCAGATAGGGATAACAATAAGTCTACCTCGGGTTTTGTGTTACTTTGGGAGGTGGAGCCATTGTATGGAGGGGTGTCAAGCAGAAATGTGTGGTGAACTCTACCATGGAAGCTGAGTATGTGGCAGCCTCTGAGGCAGCCAACGAAGTTGTATGGCTCAGGAACTTCTTGATGGACTTGGATGTGATTCCTGGTTTGCCCAGAACTATCACAATTTATTGTGATAACAATGGTGCAGTTGCAAACTCGAAGGAACCACGAGCCCATAAGGCAAGTAAACACATAGAGCACAAGTACCACCTGATACGAGAGATCGTAAAGCGGGTAGAAGTTGTTGTCGCCAAGATTGTATCAGAGGATAACCTGACAGATCCTTTCACTAAGGCCCTTCCAGCGAGAGCTTTTGATAGGCAAGTGGAAAGGAATGGGAATCAGATGTATGACAGTATGATGGCAGCATAGTCTTTTAGTATAAGTGGGAGATTGTTGGGATGTTTACTGAAAGCCTAGTCTTTGTATGGACATCTTCATTTTGAAATAAGAATCACATGATCATTGATTGCATTTTATATTTATTATATGTGTGCATATTGTTTGATACTTTACATTATAGATAACATGGTATGTGGTGTCACACAGAAGATCATGTTATCAGTTCCTTGTAGAGTATAAGTAGAGGCTCACAACCAAGATGGTTTTGGACAAACCATTGGTATGGTTGTAGTGTAATTTGATATTGGTTTATCTTAACCATAGAATTACACTAGTGCACTTTGTGTGTATTGAGCAGGACCGACTTAGAGGTGATTCAATTTATTGCTGACTACATAATTAAATCAGACCTCGAATATTATGGTGTACATGCTCTTAATCCCGATATAATAACAGGCACATGTACTTAATATTTATTTCTTAGATTTACCAATGGGCGAGATTTATGGGTTAAATCGATAGGCTCGGTAAGTTGGGAAATGATATTATTTACATGGTGTGTCATTGATTATAGGAGGAAACTATGTCCTATATATTAGGATGATGATGTCCCCTTAAGGAGCTCATAAGGATCACCATGTAAATCCTACAGGTGGACTTAATCCAGCATGATGATAAGGTTGAGTGGTATTACTCATGGAGTTAGATGTTGATTAATTAATTGTCAGTAAATTAATTAATTAACAGACATTCGATATCTTAAACACGGGGAGACATTTGTACAATTAATATATGGAGTCTATATTTAATTATGGGGGTTGGTGAGGTAGATCAATGATAATCCTCTAGTGGAATGGATTATCATTAATGGATCGGATTTTATATGGGCCAGATCCATTGGGTGGCCAATATCCAACTCCTCCTCATGGTCCCTATTGTAGCCTATTAAAACCCTCAAGAAGCCTGGATCCAACGGACATGATTAAAAGGAGGCTTGGCTTGGACGGCAACTAGAAGAATTGGAATTCTAGGGTTTGCTTCTAAGGCTTGGGCGGCAAGCAAAAGGTTGGGCGCCTAGGGTTTGGAGAAGCTTTGGGCGGCAACAAGTGGAAGAGTTAAGGTTTTGTTTTTCCTCTCTTCCTAAGGTCTAGCTGGCGCCCCTCTTCTTCTTCCTCACTTGGCCGAAACCCTTCACCCTCCTCCTTTGGTCGGCGGTTCCTTTTCCATTGGAAAGGGCCGGCGCCACTCTTCCTTCTTCCTCTCCTTGGCCGGCGGCAACAACCTAGCTAGGAGCTTAGTGGTTGGCTTTAGATAGGAGAAGAAGTGTTTGATATTCTTCCCTTTGTTCGGTGCGAGCAAGGATGGGAAGAACGTGATCTAGGAGGCTTCATTTCTTGGTAGATCATCGCCCACACGAAGTCCAAGAATAGGATAGGACATACGATAGAAGATCAAGAGGTAAACAAGAGGTATAATTCTTGTTTAAGTTTCTTTCTTGTTCTATGAAATTTGTATGTAATTGTATGTGGTTAATTCACTTGGACCCCGAAGATAAACACAAAAACCGGCGATCCGTACATCATCTATTCCGTGGCTAATCGAGGAAAAGAGTTAGGGTTGCTTGAGCAACAAGTTTGTTCAAGCGACCACTCTAATCGAATAGCACGATGATGGATCGGTTGCTTGGGTAATCCGTCTTCATCAAGGATTAATTTTTTTATCCGGGGACGTAGATAGGATTGCCATGCACAAGCGACCAAGTTGAAGTGGGAAGCAAAGCTTCGACCTTCATTTCCAATATGAGCATATCCTTTCAAAAGTTTCAATGATACTCTTGCTTTTCAAATAATGCAAAATCGCTTTATTTAAAAACAAATAGTAATGCTTTTCCTAAAGTTACTGCCAAAATTTGTCAATACATTCTTACAACATCTAAATGATAACAACACATCCTTTCTCTTTGAGAAAAAAAACAAACATAAGTTTCACAACATCTTATCCACTAAAATAGGGTCAAAAATGATATACATTCCTAGGTCATGATAACAATCTTCCTAGGGCATCCTTCAAATAGTAAGTGATGCATACGAATGCGACCTCAAATCTCGCTATGGATACTATCGAGGACTCGAAGCGCGCTCTCGCGCTCAATGCCTGCAAGTGCACGGATGTCGTGAAGTAATAAAAAGATTATTGATCCCACAGGGACTGAGATTTGAGTACCGATTTATTCAGTAGATGTTATTGTTTGGAAGTCAATCTAAAGGTTGTGATTGTGATGGTTGTCGATGGACTAAACTCTAGTACGGTGTCACACGGAAGAAGAAAAGAGATTGCCGCGAGATCTTTTAAAGGGATTCTAGGACTTCGATTTCGCTTGTGTGTCGCAAAATATGTTATCAACGGGCGTTGTATAAACATCTAACTATGGTCTTGTGGAAGGTGATGTGAGCAAAACATATAGGGTTTTAGGAGTAATTTTCACTCACATCTCATTACATTTCATGTTAGTTTCATGCATATGTCACTTTGTTTTGCATACATTTCCTATTTTCTGGTTCGGAGGTCTGCTTTGTGTACTTTTGTGTGCAGGATAGCATTTCGAGGGAAAAGGCGCACTTTCGGAGCAAAAGAAGACCATTTTGTAGCTAGACGTAGAATGGGACATGGCTAGGGCGTGTGGCTACACACGGTCGTGTCCAATGGGCGAGATTAGCCACCCTAGGGCCGCACTCAGCTTGGCCGTGTGGAGACACACGACCATGTGGTAGCCCAGCAAATTGACATGATTAGGGTTTTTTCTAGATTTTACAGTGATCCGATGTGATATTTATATAAGGAGAGCTCCGCCCAACCCCTAGGGGGGAGGCACGACGGCTGGGACGACACACCGAAGCCCTAAAAAGCTTCGGGAACTTGCAACAAGGAGGAAGAACACCGCTGGAGATCCAAGTTCTGCACTTCAACGCCGGAGAGAAGGCCACATCGGCATTGTAACCTCTTGTTCTTGCATTTTATTTCTGATATATTCGAACATGAACATGACTTGTGATTCTCCTCTTCTATATATGGAGTAGTTCCTTCGATTCTAGGATTAGGGAGTAGCTTGTGTGCGCATGACATGTTGCTTCAAATTGAATTTTATTTTTGAGTTTGAATTTACAATTGGAAATTGTTTATATCAATATCTATGCGTATTTGGTTTTCTACCTGCTGTGCTTATGCGATACGAGGGGTGACAACCCTCATATTTAAGATTTAGGGGATTTATACAAGGAACCTAGGGGTAAACCCGATCTCCTATAACCGTGGGTAGAAGGATGCAATAGAACTGGAAACGGTTCGTCACAGGGATTGATTCGGCATCCTCGTACCGCCAATCCCATCCTTGTAAGGCAGAGATAGCTCCCGATAGATGTGGTGACTCATCGGGAGAGTGTATGATGTCCCTTCAACAAAACCATAGGTAGACGTTTAGACAACGTCCAGTTGATAGCATATTTTACGACACAAGCGAAACTGAAGTCCTAGAATACCTTTTAAAGATCTCGTGGCAAGCTCATTTCTTCCTCCGTGTGACACCGAACTAGAGTTTATTCCACCGACAACCCTTAGATTTGACTTCTGAACAATTTCACCCACAAAACAAATCGATACTCGAATCTCAGTCCTTGTGGGATCGATAATCTTTTATTACTTGACGACATCCATGCACTTACGGACGTTGAGCGCGAGCGCGCACTTCGAGTCCTCGATGGTCTCCATCGCAAGGTTAGAGGTCGATTTCGCGTGCATCAAGTTTTTGGTGTCGTTGTTGGGGACTGATCGATTCGATATCGAATCGAGAAGTGGAAAATTGGATCGGACTTAGGATTAGATTTATTTACTTGTTTAATTTTCTTTTTAGTTTACTTCATTTACTTTAGTTTTATATTTTCCATATTTAGATTTAGTTTTTCTTTTTATTTTAGCAGTAGTTTTCTATTTCCTTATTGCCTCTTTGATTTTATTAGCTAGATTTGTTTATTTCCTGTTTCTTAGTATTAAGTAGCACTCCTAATTTTTGTAGCTCGGTTCTTCATATGCTTAGACGCTTAGGATCAGAAGGCCTGATTCCGATCGACTTAGAAATCGAATGAACCTTTCATCGCCGAAAAGCAGAACAGAAGAGGATGGAGAACCAAGCTACATCTGAAGTACATATAGGTAGCCGACCTCTGCGGGATTATGCAGCTCCTAGTGCTAGAGGATTTAGTCCGAGTATAGCTGGACCATCTATTTTGGAAAACAACTTTGAACTAAAACCATCACTTATACATATGGTCCAGCAGAGTCAATTTGGGGGAGCTGTGACTGAAGACTCGAACCGTCACCTAGAGGCATTTTTGGAAATCTGCTCAACAATGAAGATGAACGGAGTCCCTGCTGACGCGATCTACCTGAGCCTATTCCCGTTCTCATTGTGGGATAAGGCTAAGGCATGACTTCACTCCCTACCTTCGGGAAGCATCACTACATGGGAGCAATGTGAGCAGCAATTTTTGAACAAATACTTCCCGCCAAGCAAGACTGCTCACATGCGCCATCTTATCACGAGCTTCCGTCAGAAGGAGGGGGAGTCCTTATTCAAAGCTTGGGATCACTACAAAGGGCTACTCTACCAATGCCCCCACCACGAACTAGAAAGGTGGTTGGTGATTCACATCTTCTACAATGGGATCGCGTACGCCACGAAGATGTCCTTGGATTCTACTACAGGAGGAGCACTTGTGAATAAGACCATAGAGGAAGCGAAAGAGCTGATAGAAGAGGTGGCTCAGAACCACCATCAATGGGCTTTCGAACGTGGTCACCCAGCTCCTGCGGTAGGACGATATGTTGTCAACTCTGTGGACCACCTAGCAGCATATCGAGAGGACTACTATGGAGGGCAGGGAACCTCAGAAGAGCAGATTGAGCATGTTGATGCGGTTGGGGACTACAACCAAAGGCCCAACAACCCATACTCTAGTACCTATAATCTCGGATGGAGGAATCACCCAAATTTCTCCTATAAGAATAACTCGGGAAACTTCCAACCATCAGGAGGGTATGGGCAGCAATCGGGCAATGGGCAGAAATAATAGAAGTCTAGACTGGAACTGATGATGGAAGACCTCATTGCTACCCAAACAAAGGACAATGAGGAATTTCATCGCCAGCATCAGAAAACAGAGGAGTCACTCAGAGACTTGAAGGCCATTGTCGATGGTCATGCAAGTCATACAAAGATGTTGGAGACACAAGTGGCCCAGATAGCTCGATCCGTGTCGCAACCTATGAAGAGCTCTCCGTTACTACCCGAGTTGAGTCAAGCAAAGGAGGAAGAAGTATACAATGATGGAGTAGCACCGAGAAATAGATTCACCAAGGGGTGTACAACCATGATTACCACCCTACCTTACCAAGCTGAAATTGAAGATAAGATTCCACCACAGCTTGAGGACTCCGATGAATTTGTTATCCCTTGCTCAATTTATGGGGAAAGCTTTGATGAAGCACTGTGTGACTTGGGGTCATCAGTAAGTGTGATGCCCTATGCATACTATCTGAAGATGGGATTGAATGGGCTCCAACCAGCGAATCTTGGTATTTGTATGGGAGATGACTCAGTCAAGGAACCCGTCGGCTTGCTAGCACATGTGCCTGTGGTTGTCGAGAATTTCGTGATACCCACAGACTTCATCATATTAGACACAAGACCCAATCCCCAGAATCCCATCATTCTGAGAAGGCCTTTTCTGGCAACCGTAGGAGCGTGATGTGAAGGCACACCAAATCTCCTTGGAGGTAGATGGGGAGATCATCCTCTTCAGCCTTTCAGAGCATAGAGCCCCCTACCTAGACGGCTTCACTCTCACTAGGTTAAAGTTGAGGCCCCCAGATGAATACCCCGAGACGGATGAATGGAGGTTCACTGAACTTCCAGAGCCAAGTTGATAGTGGAGTGCGGTCGAGCTAAACAACCTTTAACAAAGCGCTTCTTGGGAGGCAACCTAAGTTTAGTTTTTAGATTTCCCTTTGATTGTATTTCATGAATTTAGTTAATTTGAATTTTGATTTCCATCTCATTTAGAATTAGGACTGAAAAGGAACTTTGCTAGGTAAAAATAAAATCCATATTAGCTTACACGGCAAAGTGTATGAGGAAATTCGGACCGTTGTGCAAAAATGAGAGAAAAAGGGGGACACACGGCCTGACTGTGTGTTTTCCCACGGTCGTGCCTGACTGACCCGAGGCACACACGGCCTGGCCGTGTGTTTTCACACGATCGTGTCATGCTAGGTTAAGTAGGGCAAGCCGTGTGTTTTTGCCCCATTTACGCAGTGTGCTTCGATTTCTCTTGCCCTAGCCATGTGGTTTCTTCTTCCCCACCACCTAGAAGCTTTTCTAACCTTCAAGGAAGCCAAAAGAAGCAAGGATGAGGAGGACCAAGCATGTAGTGTCTTGATCCGGTGCTTCGGAGTGACGAACAAGGAGAACCGACACCCCTCGAGTTCTGGAGGAGGGTAACGCCCTACCAACCCTTCTTTTTCGTAATAATGAACATAGAGATAGATATAATATGCTTTCTACTCATAAACTCACTACTACTAGGTACCTAGATGAAGATTTGCTAGAATCCTTAGGGTTGTTGGGTGACATTCAAGCCCTATTTTCAAAAATGGGGTAGGAAGAGATAATGGGAATAAGACACCCAACCTACCCTAGGATAGTTCTAGAATTTTTAAGCTCTTTAGAGGCGGAAATTTTAAAGGGTAGAGAGAGAGAAGAGGGGAAGATAACTTTTAGAATATTTAACATTGAGCATGAATGGACCCTCCACCAAAGGAATTCATGCTTTGGCTTGCCGAGTGGGGGAGAGAGAAGAATTCCTATTGGGTTTAACTCTCGGATATTTTGGACCGAATTGACGGGGGAGCACGCTTATGACCCTTCTAGGGCCAAAGCATTGCACCTCCAAAACCCCATTTTCCGATACCTCCATCGAATCATGGCTAGTACTATATTTTGTCGTGGGGAGAGTGACGGGGTGGTGAGAGCTAGCGAGCTGCTTTGCCTTTGGGACATGCTACAAGAAAGAAGTAGCATCGATGTAGGGTCCCACTTCATCAGACACTTAGTGAAGATGGGCAAAGCATCACAAGGAGAGATTAATGTAGGGGGCCTACTTACCCACATTTGCCATAGGATGGGGTATGATTACACTGCATTAGAGCGTATAGAGGGGAGCCCTAGGATCAACCTAGGAGTGTGCATGGCCATGAAGATGATTGTGAGAGAAGGACACTCCTTATGCTTTGTAAGAAAAAATCTGACGACCCTTAGGCTCCTCGACCCTGATCGTACTACCATCACTACACGCGCCAATTGGCGCTTGGACCTGATAGTGGAGTCCCCACCACACGAAGGACCATCCACATCGGTGCCCATCTCTCCCCCTTTACATGACTCTCCCTCCAGTCCACACATGCATAGGAGCCCACCTAGTCCACGTTGACATGAGCTTGCACCTGCACCACCACCTTTTTCTACTTTTGAGCAGGATACAGGTACGTCAGCCTATGATTTCTCGGAGTTCTGATCGCGCCTCGATGATATATATGTCGAGAAGCAAACACAGAGGCAGCGATGGGAGGAGCAGAGCGCCTACACGTAGGCGAAGTTCCAGGGCTTCCGGGAGCACTTCCAGTGGATTGAGGAGTTCTACGACGAGGCCCGCATCTACTTCCAGGAGGAGGCTGCCCATCGCCAGGATGAGGCTGCCTAACACCAGGATATGTGACAGCACATGCATGCCCAGCAGACACAGTGGGCTAAGGAGGAGGAGCACCGAGCAGCTGCTGCATTCACCAGCTCCCAGATCAACCACATGTACATTTGGCATCAACGGCTCAATAGCAGGTTCTCTCAGGATCTCGAGATGCCGAGGCTTCCAGACTTTCCACCTCGTCCACCATACTAGAGGTATACTTTCATTTAAGTCTGGGGGGACCCCAAATTTTATTTTGTTTCTAGCAGTAGTTTCTTTCCTGGTATTTGTTCATGCATAGGTTGTTGAGTTTCTTTCAGCACTTAGTTTTTGTTATCTGTAAAGCGGCCTCAGTAGTATTTTAAAAAAAAAGTCTTATTCATGAATTGTTTCCATGAGTAGTGTAACTTCATTTATCTCGTGTATTTTATTTTATTCGCTCTAATGAATGTTCTAGACTTACACTGGTTAGCTTCTATTTTTACACCTACACATGTCGAACATTCTAAAAGGGAGAGTCTAGTACATACCTAGTTATGATTCATCTCAGTAGTCTAGTACTTTGGAATCCATAGGTGACCCTAAGACTAGCAGTTTAGTTACTGGAGATGCTCATATTGTGTAAGCCCATTCGGAAAAATCAAAATCCCAGTGAGCCGAAAAAAAAAGAGAGAGAGAAAAAGAAATGAAAAAGAAAAGAAAAAAAAAGAGAGATTATGAGGGATTAAAAAATAGTTGTTGTGGGTGGAAATGACTAGGTGTCATTTTGAGACTGAGTTAGGTTACTGGGGAAACACCTATCAATTTCTCTCAATACCGAGCATGCCCTTGAGACTTTGTGCTAGATCTAGGGAACGACCCTCGCTTTGGGCAGGTAAGTGCCTAAGAGCCAGAGACCTTAGGAAAGGTATAGGATGACAACTTAACTGACCATGGAATGAGTTTCCCCTAAGAATGATTCGCTTAGCATGAGCACGAGGAGCTAACTTTGTGAATTTCTAGAACATATTTATTTTGCTTTGATTGCAAATACCACTTGATAAATTTAGTTAACATGCTAAGTATAAAACAATATCCTTTTAAAATTTCATGGCACTGAGATTTTCCTGAGGACAAGCAAAGATTTAAGTCTGGGGGAAGTAATGTGAGCAAAACATATAGGATTTTAGGAGTAGTTTTCCCTCACATCTCATTATATTTCATGTTAGTTTCATGCATATGTCACTTTGTTTTGCATACATTTCCTATTTTCTGGTTCAGAGGTATGCTCTTTATACTTTTGTGTGCAGGATAGCATTTCGGGGGAAAAGGCACACTTTCGGACCAAAAGAAGGGTATTTTGCAGCTAGACGCAGAATGCGACATGACCAGGGTGTGTGGCTACACACGACCATGTCCAATGAGCGAGATCAGCCATCTCAGGGCCACACACAGCCTGGCTGTGTGGAAACACATGGTCGTGTGGTGGCCCAGCAGATTAATGCGATCAGGTTTTTTTCCGAATTTTGTAGCGATCCGATGTGATGTCTATATAAGGAGAGCTCCACCCAAACCCTAGGAGGAAGGCACGAAGGCTAGGACAGCTCACCGAAGACCTAAAATGCTTCGGGAACTTGCAACGGGGAGGAAGAACGCCACCGGAGATCCAAGTTCTGCACTTCAACGCCGGAGAGAAGGCCACATCGGCATTGTAACCTCTTGTTCTTGCATTTTATTTCTGATATATTCAAACATGAACATGCCTTGTGATTCTCCTCTTCTATATATGGAGTAGTTCCTTCGATTCTAGGATTAGGGAGTACCTTGTGTGCGCATGACATGTTGCTTCAAATTGAATTTTATTTTTTAGTTTGAATTTGCAATTGGAAATTGTTTATACCAATATCTATGCGTATTTGGTTTGCTACCTGCTGTGCTTAGGCGATACGAGGGGTGACAACCCTCGTATTTAAGATTTAGGGGATTTATACAAGGAACCTAGGGGTAAACCTGATCTCCTATAACCGTGGGTAGAAGGATGTGATAGAACTGGAAACGGTTCATCGCAGGGATTGATTTGGCATCCTCATACCACCTGTCCCATCCTTGTAAGGCAGAGATAGCTCCCGATAGATGCGGTGGCTCATCGGGAGAGTGTATGATGTCCCTTCCACAAAACCATAGGTAGACGTTTAGACAATGCCCAGTTGATAGCATATTTTGTAACACACATGCGAAACCGAAGTCCTAGAATCCTTTTTAAAGATCTTGCGGCAAGCTCCTTTCTTCCTCTGTGTGACATCGAACTAGAGTTTAGTCCACCGACAACCCTCGCAATCGCAACCCTTAGATTTTACTTCCGAATAATTTCACCCACAAAATAAATCGGTACTCGAATCTCAGCCCCTGTGGGATCGATAATCTTTTATTACTTGACGACATCCGTGCACATGCGGATGTTGAGCGTGAGTGTGCGCTTCGAGTCCTCAACGGTCTCCGTCGCGAGGTTAGAGGTCACGTTTGCGTGCATCAGAAGGGACATCATACACTCTCCCGATGAGCCACCACATCTATCGGGAGCTATCTCTTCCTTACAAGGATGGGATAGGCGGTACGAGGATGCCGAATGAATCCCTACGATGAACTGTTTCAAGTTCTATCTCATCCTTCTACCCACAGTTATAGGAGATCAGGCTAACCCCTAGGTCCCTTGCATAAATCCCCTAAATCTTAGATACGAGGGTTGTCACCCCTCGTATCGCCTAAGCACAATAGGTAGAAAACCAAACACACATAGATATCGGTGTAAACAAATCCCAATAGCAAATTCAAACTCAATAACAGAATTCAATTTGAAGCAATATGTCATACGCACACAAGCAACTCCCTAATCCTAGAATCGAAGAAACTACTCCATAGATAGGAGAGGAAAATCACAAGGCATGTTCATGTTCGAATCAACAGTAAATAAAGTGCGAGAACACGAGTTTAAAATGCCAATGTAGCCTTCTCTCTGGTGTTGAAGTGCAGAACTTGGATCTCTAACGGCGTTCTTCCTCCCCGTTGCGAGTTCCCGAAGCTTTTTAGGGCTTCGGTGTGTCATCCCAGTCATCGTGCCTCCCCCCTAGGGTTTGTCCAGAGCTATCCTTATATAGACATCACATTGGATTGCTGCGAAATCCAGAAAAAAACCCTAGCCGTGTCAATCTGCTGGGTCGCCACATTGATAGAACGATTTTAATTGTCGCAATACCGTTCCCAAATTATTTACCGAACCCCCTAACTACACTAATGCAGTATAGGACTGACTCGGATCGTCTCCCAACGAACTTAATGGCTGGATGTTTGTTTTCAAATAGAAGTAAACACTGGGGGTTTTTACAATTATCAAAACAATTATTCAAAGCTAACCTAATGCAAGAACGATTCAACCTTGCACCACACTGTCACAATACGGTGCAATGGTCAAACAATTCTGGTAAACAGACATGGAAATTAAATCTCCAGGAAGTAAATCTAACTACCAAATAACAATTAATAAGTAACTATCCTAATGCGCAAAAGTAAGTAATCATGCACCGCACTGTCACTATACGATACAATGATCACGAAATAAAGGTGAACAATTCAACCAAGCACTGCACTATCACTATACGGTACAGTGATCAAACAGTCACTGAAAATTGCAATAAACGAAAGCAATTCAACCAAGCACCGCACTGTCACTATACGGTACATTGGCCAAATGTAAATGAAATCTAAACTAATAACGAAAGCAATTCAACCAGGCACCGCACTGTCACTCTACGACACGTTGGTCGAATGTAAATGAAAACTAACCTAAACATGATCAAACATAATAAATAAATTAACCATAACAGAACAAACATAACAAAGAAGAATATCCAATTAAATGGACTGAATTCAAATATAAGTAATTGGTAACCCCACGATGGCCACAATAACCCAAACAACTATTCCGGCGGTGAATGCGAAGCTGCCCCGATCGGCACAGCAGGGAGGACGGACAGATGGAGGAACGCGAACACTGTTCCGGCAATCTGAATTCACCGGACAGTGAATGGAATCTTCACCGGTTGGAGATGGAATTGCCCTAATCCGACACAGCTGGTGGGTGACTCCGGCGAGATGGAAAGGCCTATCCCAGTCGCCGGAATGTAGTGGAACGCCGGTGAAGGTGAATCACTAGAATCCTGCCTCACCCCGCTTCGGATCAGCTACCGCAATCAGCGCATCTGGATCTGCTGTTGAGGATCGGTTGGGATTGCCGTGGATCTCGGAAGGGAGGTCGTCGGAAGAAGCTGTCGGACTGTCGCCGCCGCTCGTGGGGAAGAAGACTCTGCCGTGCGTGAAAATGGGGGGGAAAATGCTATAGCTCAAGATCCGGCTGCCTGTTTTGAGGATCTTCTTCTGCGCGTCGCCGCCGGCTGCCTGTGCGATCCCGCTTCCGCGCTCGGAAACAGAAGAAGTCACCGCGTCGCTCGCGAGGAAGAAGACCCGATGCTCGTGAAGTTTCTGTCGCCTTCTCTTCTGCCGATTCTGGGAAGATAGGTAAGGTTTTAGTGATTTTCTCCCAGCCGTCCGATTTGAGCCTTATCTGATCCTAGCCGTCCAAACAAGCTAGGGTTTGATGGATATATTAATTGCTTAATTAAGCTTCTCCATCCAACGGCTGAAATCAGTCTGATTTGAAATGGACGGATCTGATCCATCTGAAGGTATAATCATGATCCAACGGTCCGGATGAACGGCCAAGACGTGTAGATCTTAATGTACGGGCCGGATCGCTCCAGATCCAAATGGATGGCTCAGAATCAATCACTTTCCTCGGACGGTTCATAATGCTCATATCTGAACCCTTGATTTCATTTGCCTTCTGATCTGGATGAAGGGCTCGGATTAAATCATCTTGAAATGTCCATTATGACCCTAGATGAAGCCATATTTGATCCAACTTGAGTCTAGTCCAGTGGCTCATCTCGATCTCCTACAAACAAAGATAAAATTTGCATATAAATCCAAAAATTAGGAGAATTTACAATAAGGTCCAAAAATATATCCAACTTATAAAACATGATAATAATCAATAATAAATCACTCGAGAGGATAAAAACAGTGATATTAAGGACCAAAATAATACAACAAAATGACAGTTATCAATTCCCCCACACTTATTTTTGCGCGTCCCGTGCAATAACAAAAACAAAGACACACTAACTCCATCACTCATTCCCTAAACAATACCTAGATCAATAATTCAGAGACAGGAAAAATAAGTTACTTAGGATCACCAAATCGATCAGGATCCTAGGTAGTCAAAAGATCTGACTCCTACAACAGTCAACATGTATGATGATTTACAGTCAAATCAAATAGACTAAGCCTGATACAAAACCTCCCAAAATGGATACATGCACTGATGCTCACATAATAAACGTAGGAGTGGGGCGCCCTCAAAACAACATGCAATTTTGTACTACCATATGCTTGCTTATCATCTACTTCTCTACTGCTATCAATGCATCTCATACATGAATCAAAAGGATTTATCATGAATCAAAATAAGATCAAAAGTAGATTGCAGATAAAGTATGCAAAGAGAAGTACAAAACAAATGTACAAATGAATAGGGAACAAGAGAAGAATTGGAGAAATAAACCTGATGAGTTGCTCTGTGAAATGCTCAGTAACCAGCAATATGGGAAGAGACTAGGACAATTAGAAACTTTAGAATTGGATTCAGGATCAAATGGCTCTATCCAACACATTGCAATCCCATTTGTCTGCATTACAATTGCACATTTTTTTTTCTTTTTTTTACAAAAGAAACATCAATGGTGCCATTTTTTTTCCTTTTTTTTTTGTTTTGTGTGTGTGTGTGCAGAAACTCAAGTACTAATCACAGACAAATACATCTCAGGACCAATGACCTTTGAAAATTATGCCTTCCATATCATGTTTCCAACAAAAATAATATAGCTTCTCCCCCACATTTAAAAATTTTGTCCGTCTCGGACAATACAACCCATCAAACTATTCCTCCAACATGGAAAACAATAGATATGAAAAAGATAATCCACAAAGATACAAAGACAATGGATAGCAAATGAAGAGATATGACAAGTAAGACATGGAATAAGTATCACATGGATTAGACAAGCAAACCAAGTCAGAAAAAGAGTCAAGAATGAAATCCTTCATCATATTCATGCAAGTAAATGTTACTGCATTTTTGAAAAGACTCAAAGCAAGTTCTAGAGTAACAAGAATCACATTGTTATCACACAGAAGTGGGTAGATGATAAGAATGGCTTGTAACCTCACTAGGTGAATAACATCAAGCTTAGACTATCAATAAAAAGTTCACCATCATAACAAGTGACTGCATGCAAGTGAAGTCTCCTATCATACACAAAAATCCATAATTTGATGATTAAACTTAACTAATTTTTACCACCTCTGAAATGATACTAAGGCATGCATAGGGAATATTATTTGACTCAACAACAGACAAACAAACCTAGGTAAACAAGCAAACACGCAATCAACTCATACAAATTATTCCGAACATGAAAGGAAGAAAATAAATATAGTAAATAAAAGAACACACTCCCCTTTCAAGTCGGAGAAAAAGCATCATCATGTCTGGCCCCATCGTATTCTCCAGTATAGAATTGATCTCTTTGCTTAAAATGACCTACGTCTATTGCGAAAGTGAGACCCTTGATCACTAATGATCGCCCTGAGTACTCCAAATCTGCAAAATATGTGAGACCTAACAAAATCCACAACAACTAGAGAATCATTAGTCCTGGTGGGGATGACCTCCACCCATTTGGAAACATAATCATATGCCAACAGAATATATGGAAATCCAAAAGATACAGGACACAGATCCATAAAATCAATACCCCAAATATTGAAAATCTCACAGAATAACAAAAGTTTTTGAGGCATTTCATTTCTATGTCCTATTTTCCCTGTTCATTGACATCGCTAACAAGACTTGTAGAATTCAGAGGTATCATGAGATAAGGTGGGCCAATACAAACTAGACTATAAAACTTTCCTAGCAGTTCTTTTGGGGTCCAAAATACCCCCCACAAGCCATAGAATAACAAAAAGTAACTACGTATGGAATGAAACACATAATCAAATGTACATCATCTAATAATCTGATCACTACAAAATTTTCAATGATAAAGATCATCCCATACATAATACTTAGCATCACTTTTCAATTTCTAGACTTGTTCATGAGTAAAATGTAAAGGTACAACACGACAACTAAATAAATAGCAAGATCTGCATACCATGGTGTCTTACCCTACAGGTGAAAAAGTTGCTCATTTGGAAAAGAATTTGCTATGGAGGTGGGCTCGATCTCCCTTACAATTCTGGTCAAAATGAAATACCACCTCCTTCAGCAACAAGTTGGTCAAGGTTAGGGGTAATCTTGCTAAAGTCTCTGATAAAACGTCTGTAGAAACCTGCATGACCTAGAAAAGCACAAATTTCCTGCACAGAAGTGGGGTAAGATAAAGAAGATATAACATGAATTTTAGCAGGATCTACTTCAATACCATACATAGAGAAGATATGACCTAAGACTATCCCATGCTCGACCATGAAATGACATTTCTTACAAACATCTGATGGAAGTGATTCTTGGGGCAGTCCCTACACATTCCATATCCCTATCTACATAAAAGGGCCCATAGATAGGTCCTAACAATAAATCATTATCAACATCAGAATCAATAAAATTACAACAAAATATAGAAGGTGCAGAGATATCCAAATGAAAAACAGACTAAGAAATAAAGTTCATGCAGTTCAGCTCATCAACTATATCCACGCTAAGAATAGAATGATCCTCCATTGGGTACCTCATAGCGTCCAAAATACTGAAGTGAACTACAGTATCTCCTACCTCCATAGAAAGAGTACAACTTCTCGTGAACACACAGATCTTTAAAAAAAAACACTTGGCATACTTGGGAATCTGCTAGCTCTCAGAATTCTCTAGCCTTTTCTTCAACAACCCCCTTCCTAGGTTGGGCCTTTGAGGGAAGAGAAAAACGGTTGCATAAAACGCAAGTAGATTATAGCCTGAAGACCTAGTCATCCACACAAAAAAATAAAATGAGAAACAAATATAGATAATAAGAAAGACAATAATAACAAAAGAAAAAGAAAACAAACAAACAAACTACAGTTTAAAGACAAAAAAACCCATTAAAATTCCCCGGCAATGGCGCCAAAATTTGATCGAACAATTTTTAATTGTCTCAATACCGTTCCCAAATTATTTACCGACCCCCCTAACTATACTAATGCAGTATAGGACTGACTTGGATCATCTACCAACGAACTAAATGGTTGGACGTTTGTTTTTAAATAGAAGTAAACACTGGGGGTTTTTACAATTATCAAAACAATTATTCAAATCTAACCTAATGCAAGAACGATTCAACCTTGCACCGCACTGTCACTATACGATGCAATAGTCAAATAATTCTAGTAAACAGACATGGAAATTAAATCTGCAGGAAGTAAATCTAACTACCAAATAACAATTAATAAGTAACTATCCTAATACGCAAAAGTAAGTAATCACGCACCGCACTGTCACTATACGGTACAATGATCACGAAATAAAGGTGAACAATTCAACCAAGCACCGCACTGTCACTATACGGTACAGTGATCAAACAGTCACTGAAAACTGCAATAAATGAAAGCAATTCAACCAAGCACCGCACTGTCACTATACGGTACATTGGCCAAATGTAAATAAAATCTAAACTAATAACGAAAGAAATTTAACCAGACACCGCACTGTCACTATACGGCATGTTGGTCGAATGTAAATGAAAACTAACCTAAACATGATCAAACATAATAAACAAATTAACCGTAACAGAACAAACATAACAAAGTAGAATATACAATTAAATGGACTGAATTCAAATATAAGTAATCGGTAACCCCACGATGGCCACAATAACCCAAACAACCATTCCGGCGGTGAATGCGAAGCTGCCCCGATCGACGCAGCAGGGAGGACGGACAGACGGAGGAACACGAACATTGTTCCGACGATCTGAATTCACCGGACAGTGAATGGAATCTTCACCGGTTGGAGATGGAACTTCCCTAATCCGGCACAGCTGGTGGGTGACTCCGTCGAGATGGAAAGGCCTATCCCAGTCGCCGGAATGGAGTGGAACGCCGATGAAGGTGAATCACCGGAATCCTGCCTCACCCCGCTTCAGATCAGCTGCCGCAATCAGTGCATCTAGATTTGCCGTCGAGGATCGATTGGGATTGTCACCGGATCTCGGAAGGGAGGTCGCCGGAAGAAGCTGTCGGACTGTCACCGCCGCTCGTGGGGAAGAAGACTCTGCCGCGCATGAAAATGGGGGGAAAAATGCTACGACTCGAGATCCGAATGCCTGTTTTGAGGATCTTCTTCGCTGCCGCCGCCAGCTGTCGATCCCTTGCCGCTCGGAAATAGAAGAAAGCAAAAGACCCAATGCTCGTGAAGTTTCTGCCGCCTTCTCTTCTGTCGATTCTGGGAAGATAGGTAAGGTTTTAGTGATTTTCTCCCAGCCGTCCAATTTGAGCCTCATCTGATCCCAACCGTCCAAACAAGCTAGTGTTTGATGGATATATTAATTGCTTAATTAAGCTGCTCCATCCAACGGCTGAAATTAGTCTGATTTGAAATGGATGGATCTGATCCATCTGAAGGTATAATCACGATCCAACGGTCCGGATGAACGGCCAAGACGTGTAGATCTTAATGTATGGGCCGGATCGCTCCAGATCCAGATGGATGGCTCAAAATCAATCACTTTCCTCGGACGGTTCATAATGCTCATATCTGAACCCTTGATTTCATTTGCCTTCTGATCTGGATGAAGGGCTCAGATTAAATCATCTTGAAATGTCCATTATGACCCTAGATGAAGTCATATTTGAGCCAACTTGAGTCTAGTCCAGTGGCTCATCTCGATCTCCTACAAACAAAGATAAAATTTGCATATAAATCCAAAAATTAGGAGAATTTACAATAAGGTCCAAAAATATATCCAACTTATAAAACATGATAATAATCAATAATAAATAACTCGAGAGGATAAAAACAGTGATATTAAGGACCAAAATAATACAGTAAAATGACAGTTATCAACAAAATAAACAGTGATAATAATCATAAAACATGACCGTGTGTTTCCACACGGCTAGG
The DNA here is from genome assembly GCA_025175895.1 of Wurfbainia villosa. Classification (NCBI taxonomy): domain Eukaryota; kingdom Viridiplantae; phylum Streptophyta; class Magnoliopsida; order Zingiberales; family Zingiberaceae; genus Wurfbainia; species Wurfbainia villosa. Next base: position 102,985,219 of record CM045994.1, read on the forward strand.
CCGTGTGTGGCTTTGGGGTGGCTGATCTCTCCCATAGGACATGGTCGTGTGTATCCACACGCCCTGACCGTGTCCCCTTCTGCGTCTAGCTGCAAAATGCCCTTCTTTTGCTCCGAAAGTGCCCCTTTTTCCCATGAAACGCTATCCTGCGTGCAAAAGTACAAAGAGCATGTCTCCGAACCAGAAAATAGAAAATGCATGCAAAACAAAGTGACATATGCATGAAACTAACATAAAATGTAATGAGATGTGAGCGAAAACTACTCCTAAAACCCTATATGTTTTGCTCACATCACTTCTCCCAGACTTAAATCTTTGCTTGTCCTCAAGCAAACCTCAATGCCATGAAATTTTAAAAGGATATTGTACCATACTTAGCATGTTAACTAAATTTATCAAGTGGTATTTGCAATCAAAGCAAAATAAATATATTCTAGAAATTCAATATATTAGCTCTTTGTGCTCGTGCTAAGCGAATCATTCTTAGAGGATAGTCGTTCCACGGTGAGTTAAGTCGTCATCCTATAGCTTTCCTAAGGTCTCTGGCTCTTAGGCACTTACCTGCCCAAAGTGAGGGTCGTTCCCTAGATATAGCACAAAATCTCAAAGGCGTGTTCGGCATTGAGAGAAATTGGTAGGTGTTTCCCCAGTAATCTAACTCAGTCTCAAAGGAGTACCTAGCCATTTCCACCCACGATAACTATTTTTTTATCCGTCATAATCTCTCTTTTCTTTTTTTTTTCTTTTCTTTTTTTCATTTTTTTCTCTCTCTTTTATTTCTCAGCTCACTGGGATTTTAATTTTTCCGAATGGGCTTACACAATCCGAGCATCTCCAGTAACTAAAATGTCAGTCTTAGGGTCACCTGTGGATTCCAAAGTACTAAACTACTGAGATGAATCATAACTAGATATGTACTAGACTCTCCCTTTCAGAATGTTCGACATGTGTAGGTGTAAAAATAGAAGCTAACTAGTGTAGGTCTAGAATATTCATTCATAGGCAATAAAATAAAATACCACAAGGTAAACGAAGTTACACTACTCATGGAAACAACTCACGTAGAAGACTTTTAACAAAAATACTACTGAAGCAGCTTTACAGATAACAAAAACTAAGTGGTGAAAGAAACTCAACAACCTATGCATGAACAAATGAATGCTAACAATAATGCAAATATCAAAAAAAAAACTACTGTTAGAAACAAAATAAAATTTGGGTCCCCCAGACTTAAATGAAAGTATACCTCTAGTATGGTGGACGAGGTGGGAAGTCTAGAAATCTCGGCATCTCAGGATCCTGGGAGAACTTGCTACTGAGCCGCTGATGTCACATGTACATGTGATCGATCTGAGAACTGGTGGATGCAGTGGCTGCTCGGTGCTTTTCCTCCCTAGCCCACTATGCCTGCTGAGCATGCATGTGCTGCCGCATCTCCTGGCGGTAGGTGGCCTCATCCTGGTGACGGGCAGCCTCCTCTTGGAAGTAGATGCAGGTCTCATCGTAGAACTCCTCAGCCGCTAGAAGTGCTCCCTGAAGCCCTAGAACTCCGCCTGCATTAAGGCGCCCTACTCCTCCCATCACTGCCTCTGTGTCTGTTGCTCAGTGTATATATCGTTGAGGCACGATTGGAACTCCGAGAAATCATAGGCCGATGTACCTGCATCCTGCTCAAAAGTAGAAAAATGTGGTGGTGTAGGTACAGACTCATGTTGACGTAGACTAGGTGGGCTCCTATGCATGTGTGGATTGGAGGGAGAGTGATGCAAAGGGGGAGAGATGGGCGTCGATGTGGATGGTCTCTCATATGGAGGGGACTCCACTATCAGGTCTAAGCACCAGTTGGCACATGTGGTGATGGTGGTATGATCAGGGTCGGGGAGCCTAAGGGTCATCAGGTTTTTCCTTACAAAGCATAACGAGTGTCCCTCTCTTACAATAATCTTCATCGCCATACACACTCCTAGGTCAATCCTAGGGCTTCCCTCTATACTCTCTAATGCAGTGTAATCGTACCCCTCCTATGGCAAATGTGAGTAAGTAGGCCTCCCACATTAATCTCTCCTCTCACTGCTTTGCCCATCTTCACTAAGTGTTTGATGAAGTGGGACCCTACATCGATGCTACTCCTTTCTTGTAGCATGTCCCAAAGGTAAAGCAGCTCGCTAGCTCTTACTACACTGGCACTCTTTCCACGACCAAATATAGTACTGGCCATAATGCAGTGGAGGTATCGGAAAATAGGGTTTTGGAGGCACGACGCTTTAGCCGTAGAAGGGTCATAAGTGTGCTCCCTTGTCAACTCGGTCCAAAATATCCGAGAGTTAAACCCAATAGGGATTCTTCTCTCTCCCTCACTCGGTAAGTCAAAGCATGAATTCCATTGGTGAAGGGTCCATTCATGCTCAATGTTAAATATTCTAAAGGTGATCCTACCCTCTTCGCTCTCTCTACCCGTTAAAATTTCCGCTTCTAAGGAACTCAAAAATTCTAAAACTATCCTAGGTTAGGTTGGGTGTCTTATTCCCATTATCTCTTCCCATCCCATTTTTGTAAATAGGTCTTGAATGTCACCCAACAACCCTAAGGACTCTAGTAAATCTTCATCAAGATACCTAGTTGCAGTGAGTTTACGAGTAGAAAGTATATTATATCTATCTCTATGTTCATTGTTGCGAAAAAGAAGGGTTGGAAGAGTGTTACCCTCCTTCGGCGCTTGAGGGGCGTCAGTTCTCCTTGCTCATCGCTCCGAAGCACCGGATCGAGATGCTACTTGCTTGGTCCTCCTCATCCTTGCTTCTTTTGGCTTTTTTGAAGGTTGGAAAAGCTTCTATGTGGTGGGGAAGAAAGATCCACACGGCTAGGGCAAGAAAAATCGAAGCACATGGCGTAAATGGGGCGAAAACAAACGGCTTGCCCTACTTAACCCTTGCACGACATGACCGTGTGAAAACACATGGCCAGGTCGTGTGCACCTCAGGTCGGTCGGGCACGACCATGGGAAAACACACGGCTAGGTCGTGTGTCCCCTTTTTTTCTCTCCTTTTTGCACAACAGTCTGAATTTTCTCATACGCTTCACTGTGTAAGCTAATATGGATTTTATTTTTACCTAGCAAAGTTCTCTTCTGGTCCTAATGCTAACTGAAATGGAAATCAAAGTTCAAATTAACTAAATGCATGCAATACAATCAAAGGGAAACCTAAAAACTAAACTTGGGTTGCCTCCCAAGAAGCACTTTGTTTAAGGTCGTTTAGCTCAACCACACTCCATTATCAACTTGGCTCTGGAGGTTCAGTGAACCTCCATTCATCCATCTCGAAATCTTCATATACGATTTCCTTCTTAGCTCTAGCTGGAATCTCGTACTTCCTCGACGTGGGTTCATGACTTCTCATTCCAGTAGGCTTAAATTCCATCTTATCCTCTCCCACTTTTAGGGTCAGCTTGTGATTCTTTACATCAATGACCATTCTTGCAGTCGCTAAAAATAGTCGCCCAAGGATGATGGGTATCTTTGGATCCTCTTCCATTTCCATGACCACAAAGTCAGTTGGCAATGTAAAGTTTCCCACCTTTATAGGAACCTCTTCTAAAATCCTCAATGGGTATCGGTATGTGTGGTCAGCTAGTTGTAGTGTCATAGTAGTGAATTTTAAATTTCCTAACCCTAGCTTTTTGCATAAGGTATAGGGCATAAGGCTCACACTTGCTCCCAAGTCATAGAAGGCTTTGCTAATCAGTGTCGTCCCTATATAACATGGAATATAGAAGCTCCCCAGATCTTTTAGTTTTTGAGTGGTCTCGTTCCGGAGATAAGCGCTTGATTCCTCTGTGAGGACCACTGTTTCAAATTTTGCGACCTTTCTATGATGCGCCAGAATATCTTTCATGAATCTTGCGAACTGGGGCATTTGGTGCAGTGCTTCGAGTATTGGTACCTCTACTGAGATCGACTTTAGCATATCTAGAAATTTACCAAACTCAGCATCCTTCTTTGCATTAGTTAACCGTTGTGGGAACGGTACAGTAAGGGGTGGTTGAGTCCTTGTAGCAGGCCCCCGGTTTATTTCTCCGGATTCTTCCTTCTTGGTCTCTCCCAAAGGTTCCCGTATTTCAGGTCCCATGTCCCCTTCAGCAGCTGATCGACCTAGCATCTCTTTCAGAGCCCTCCCACTTCGCAGTATTATTGCCTTGCACTGCTCTACCGGATTGACTTCTGCCTTTCCTGGCAGCTTTTCTAGTACTCTGGAGATCTGGTTTACAATCTGAGCTACTTGAATCTCTAGCGACTTTTGCCTGTCGACAAGATCCCTTACAGATGATTGATGTATTGTTTTCCGCAAGTGCACGGTTGTCGTCAAGTAATAAAAATATCGATCCCACAGGGATTGGGTCAATTACCGAGTGGTCATGATACCAAGTTATCTAGTCAATCGAATTGTTGTTTAAGCAAAGAACCTGAGAAGTCAAGAACAACGAATGAGAAGAACGAGCTGAAAGTCAAGAGTTGAGGAGAATCTCAGGATATGAGTTTCACCACGTCGATGATTTATAAGGTGATTTAATTCTTTCCTAACCTTATTAGAGTTGTTTTGATGGAACCTATCCTAAGGTAAATCAACGGCCCCTTTCGAGGTCTACGTTAACTGTACCTATCAAACTCAATTTACCTGTCACGGTGTTCGAGCATAGGGGATCATAATCAGCTAAGGGGACTTGTCACGAGACCCCCGCAAACCTCCCTATGTCTTACCTCCGTTACTTGGTAAAAACTGGATTTGATAGATCCATTAAATTCATAAGAGTTCCTCTAGAGTCAAATTTCTTATTCATGGTAGGTTTGCACACGGGACCATAATCAGTTAAGGAGACCTGTCACGAGACCCCCGCAAGCCCTCATAGATACACTACCGCTACTAGTAGGAGTTATTCCATAGTTGGTTCTGGCTTTCGGGAACTCGGGTTCACCGTTAGGTACTTCCCCTTTGCTCCTTAGGTTTATCAATAAGAATCCAAAAGAACCAGATCAAAATAAACAATAGTTCAAGTAGTATAGATTATATCATCCGTCATAAATCGTCAAGGGCTACTCCCCCATCCTAAGATTATAGGATACTACTTCATAGTCTGACAAGAATTACTAGAGAAAGAAATTACGATACTGGGTGCCATATCCTTCTTCTGCCAACTCCTTCTCTTTTACTTCTTCTGTCGTCGATCTCTGACCACCCGCCGTCCTTTTTCCCTAGGGTTAGAATCTCTCCTCTTTTATAACCTTGGCCTCCTCTTCAATTAAGGCAATAGATTTCCCCATAATTGAGACGAAGATCCTGATTGCTCGCAGAAAAGGAATTCGGGAATCAGACCAACACGCCCATGCCAAATGAGGGCACTGGCGTGTCGCGCTTGAACTGGGGCGTGTCGAAGCTGAACTGGGGCGTGTTGGCTGTTGGAACCCCTGACACGGGCGTGTCAATCTTTGAACTAAGGCGTGTCGGCTGCTGGATCTTATGACATGGGCGTGTCAATTGCTAACACGCCTGTGTTGTTTTGATACGCTGCTTCTTCGCCCTGTTAACACCAAAAACACCCAAAAGCAGTCCCTTCATCCAAAATATGCTAAACTTAACTGAATCATGATAAAATACATGCCTAGGATATGAAATGAGATAAAATGCATGCATATGGAGTAATGAAAATATAGCATGATTTACACACATCAAAAATCCCCTAGTCCTAAACTTTTGCTTGTCCTCAAGCAAAGAAAACTCAAAAGACAACTTAATTGTGGAAATGCTAGACACCATCCAGAGGTATACAATCTGATCTTAATCTTTTCAAATCATTCCTAGTTGCCAAACTTGAAAGATCCCTATATAGTGCACGTGAAAAGGTGGACTAAAGTCATTGGACACCAATCTGGACTTGACATCCCTTCTATCGTAGAACATTCTTATTTCCGGCATAGAGGCACTTACCTGCCTTAATGCATGGATCATTCTTACCTATCATCAAAAGGTCTCAAAGGAGCACTTTCTAAGAAGAGAGAAGGAAAGGAATTATAGAGAGCATTTCCCCAGTAACTAGTTAGTCTCAAAGGGGCACCTTTTAGGTGTTTCCCCAGTAACTACTTGGTCTCAAAGGGGTGCTTGAAAACAATTCCAGTAACCCTTTTTTTTTTTTTTAAACATACTTCTAGTGAAAGTGTTTCTCCAGTAACCAAATTGCGCAGGTAAGTCTCCAATGGAAAATCGAGTACTCGTCCGATATGGGGGATTTAAATCTTTTCTTTGGATACCTCAGACCTATAGACCGTGTTAGAAGTGAAATAGGGTTCTTATCAAATAGGCAAAAAGGAATATCATGATCCGACCAATGTTCAGTTGTATTACGCTAGATGATATAAAAATGCACTGTTATGATATATGAAAAGATGCAAACAAAATAGCAGTAACCAAACTAAAAATCTAAGTAGAGACAGAACAAACAATAAAGCATGTGCATCGAAACTCACAAGATAGTTCAAGGTGGTCAATGGTCATCGTCTTCACTACTAGGATCCTCCTCTGCCCACCTACATCGCTGCTCCTGGTAAAATTCCCGGGACTCCTGTCGAAATCTATCATCATCTTCCCTCTGGGCGGACTCAGCAGTGAAAAACTCATCAGCTCTTCTGTAAAAATCAGTTGCCCTGTCCAAATGTTGTGTCACTATACGATGGTGCTCCTTCGTAGCTTGGGCATACCGATCCCACATACCTATGTGCGAGGTATGTTCGACCCTGAAAGCTTCGAATGATGATCGGAATCCTGAAAAATCAAAAGAAGAGTACCCTGCAGAAACATTGTCAGTAGGAAACCGTGGGGGTTCAGGAGTCGAATGTGATGGCTCAGGGGTTATGTGAGATGGCTCCCTAGGAGGAGGTGATGGAGCATGGGCAGTGGGGGTAGGAAAGGGTTCCTGGACATCTCTAAAAAACCAATTGGATGAATTACGTGCGATTATCCGCTCGGAGTTGGAGAGGGATTTTAATTCCATTTCTTAACACCAAACGATATCCCTCGTCACATGCCTCAATCATCTTCATATTTATACAAGCATCCAAATCCAATCTAGGGCTAGCAGGACAATATTCAAGGTCATCTAAATCACATTCTAAGGCTACAGCAATCCTAGTGATAATACCACCTATGACTATGACTCCGGATGGGCTATTACTAACCTTAACTAAATGTCTAACCATATGGGCTCCAGAATCAATATTAACTTCATTTAGCATGGCCCATAAAAATTGTAACTCACTCTGCCTAGCCACCCCTGCACTATCATATCTTCCCGAGATTGTATTAGCCATGAATCTAAGGAGATAACGGAAAGTAGGATTAGGGATGTTAAATCATTTAGACCTAGATGCATCATAAGAGCGAGGGTCATCAGAAATTAATCTCCAAAATTGATGATCAATAAAATGTCTATGAATTTGCCTCTCCCCTCCGCTAGGAAAATCAAATATCGTATTAAGATCACTTAAAGAAAGGGTAAACTCATGGTTCATTAATCTAAATTTTATTTTTCCTTCCTCACAATCCTTTCCTGCAGATTTTTTGACAGGAGCTAAGGAATTCAAGAGTGATGCTAGGGTAAAGATGATGGTGCGTGATAAACTCGGTCCAGCCTATCCTATTGGTTAACCAAGTTATGTCATCTCTTAACCCTAGGGTGGTCAACGTGTAGAAGTCTATAGTTCTTGTAGATACTAACTTCCTTTTTTCAAGCTTACTGAATTTAGTCTTCATAACATCATCTCTAAAAATAATTCCATATGGATGGCTAGAGGTCGGAGGAGGTTCGTTACCCAAATCCCGAGCTTTTCTTTTCCCTTGTCCCTTCAAGATGAAGAAGCTCCTCCTCTAGTCTTCACTCGCTTGCTCATGGCGTTGGTGATGGAGAGACGAGGTTAGCTCCTCAGCTTGAGAGAGAGACCGGCGGTGCCAACCTTAGATCGCGAGTGGAAAATTAGGCGTGCTCGGTCGGCTTTAGAGGGCTATCCGCGAAGATAGGTGTGTCGGGCATTCTCATGCGCAAATGCACCCGTTTAAGCGCGACATAGGCGTGCTCCGTCGCTCCCAGCGTGCGCGATGCCCCGAGCGTGCCTAGGTTGAGAAGGTGCGACAGGCGTGCTAGTCGACGCCACGCACTGTGTTGTCTTGGTACCAACAACACGCGCTGTAATCGTCGACGCGGGTCGTGTCAACTTGGCACGCAGTGGCACGTATCCTGAAAACCTGAAAAAAATAAAAATAGAATAAAGAATAAAATAAAATACAATAACTAAAAAAATGAAAATAGTTTGGGTTGCCTCCCAAGAAGCGCTTGTTTAAGGTCGTTAGCTTGACCTCGGTACATTCTCCTAGTTTTGGGGATATGGCTTGAGGTATGCTCTGCCTCTCCTCATCTCCAATCACTCAATGTAATTGTTTTGCGAAGTATCTCTTAAGTCTTTGACCATTTACTTTGAAAATTCCGTAGACTCACTAGATATATCAATAGCTCCATGAGGATAAACCTTTTCAACTCGATATGGCCCGACCATCTAGATTTGACTTCCCGGGAAAGAGTTTCAATCTGAGTTGAATAGTAATACCAAGTCTCCTTGATGGAATTCTCTGCATGATATTCTTGTCATGCCACCTCTTCGTTTTCTCCTTGTAAGACCTTGCATGTTCATAAGCATCGAGGCGTAGTTCTTCAAGTTCATTTATCTGCAGCTTTTCTTTTCTCTCGGCTTTCTTGAGTCAAAATTAAGCCATTTAATTGCCCAATATGCCCTGCTCTATTTCAACTGAAGATGACATGGTTTTCCATAAACTAATCGAAACGGAGTCATTCCAATGGGTGTCTTGTAGGCAGTTCGATAGGCCCATAGAGCATCATCAAGTCTTAAAGACCAATCCTTCCTTGATCTTGATCTTTGCTTTCTCCAAGATAGTCTTGATTTCCTATTCAAACTTCTACTTGCCCGCTCGTTTGTGGATGATATGGTGAGGCTAGTTTATGGGTTACTCCATACTTCTTGAGAAGACTTTCAAATTGTCTTTCGATAAAGTGTGAGCCTCCATCACTTATTATCGCTCTCAGTATTCCAAATCTTGGAAATATTATACTCTTAAAGAGCTTAATGACTGTTTTGCATCACAAGAGGGGATGGTAGAGCCTCAACCCATTTAGACACATAGTCCATCGCTACGATATAGGTATTTTTATAAGAAGTAGGAAGGGTCCCATATAGTCAATTCCCGGGCGTCGAACAATTCAACTTCCAATATCAAATTTTGAGGCATCTCATGTCTCCTTGATATGTTCCTAGTCCTTTGACAAGTCACAAGTCGTCACATAATTCCAGAGTCTCTAAAAATATGAGGCCAATAAAATCACCTTGCAAAACCTTTGTCGCTTGATCTTGTTCTGTTAAGTGTGACCTCCATATGCAGAAGAATGATAGTGATACAATATATCCTCAATCTCTTCTTCGGATACGCATCTTCGATATATAGCATCCGCCCCTTGCTTGAACAGGAATGGTTCGTCCCACACATAATGCTTTACATCCGAAAGGAACTTCTTCCTCTGATGATAACTCATGTGAGAAGGTATTATCCCGCAGCTAGGTAGTTGGAAAAATCAGCATACCATGGAGCTTTGATTGTTCTAACCGCTAGTAGCTGCTCATCTGGAAAGAAATCATTTATAGCAAGATCATCAGCTCTTCCCGCATTTGATTCTAGATGAAGCCTCGATAGATGGTCTGCAACTACGTTCTCCGTTCCTTGCTTGTCTCGAATTTCTAAGTCAAACTCTTGTAGGAGAAGTATCCACTGGATAAGTCTTGGCTTAGATTCCTTTTTACTCAGCAAATATCTTATGGCTGCATGATCTGTGTAAACTATTACCTTGGTCCCTATGATATAAGATCTGAACTTGTCGAAAGCAAATACTATAGCCAAGAGTTCCTTCTCTGTGGTAGCATAATTCATTTGTGCTTCATCCAATGTTTTACTGGCGTAGTAGATTGCATACACCTTGCGATCCTTCCTTTGTCCTAACACTGCTCCCACAAAAGCATCACACATAATTTCAAAGGAGACTCAATTTGGAGGTTGCATTATTAGGCGTTGTTAATGCTTCCTTTAACCTAGAAAATGCATCAAGACAAGGATTATCAAAGTGAAACACAACATCTTTAGCAAGCAAATTAGTTAATGGTTTTGAAATTTTTGAGAAGTCTTTGATGAACCGTTGGTAGAACCCTGCATGTCCTAGGAAACTACGCACTCCCTTGACATCAGTTGGAGGAGGCAACTTCTTGATCACTTCAGTTTTAGCAATGTCCACCTCGATACCACGGTGTGAGACTAGGTGCCCAAGTACTATGCCTTCTCGCACCATGAAGTGGCACTTCTCCCAATTAAGCATTAAATTCATTTCCTCGCATCTCTGCAAGACCTTGACCAAATTAGATAAACACATATCAAAATCTGCACCATATACGTAAAATCATCCATGAACACTTCCATTATATTCTCGATCATGTCAAAAATTGAAGTCATACACCTCTGAAATGTGGTGGTGCATTGCATAGTCCAAAAGGCATTCTTCCAAAGCAAAAGTACCATATGGGCGGTGAAAGTTGTTTTCTCTTGGTCATTAGGATAAATAGGATTTGATAGAAACCGAGTATCCATCTAAGTAATGTAAATGCAGTGTTTTGCCAATCGGTCTAGCATTTGGTCAATAAATGGGATGGGAAAGTGGTCCTTTCTAGTTTCCTTATTCAATTTCCTATAATCAATACACATTCTCCATCCCATGCTTGACTCTAGTGGGGATTAACTCATTCGTAGCATTCCTTATCACCGTTATCCCCCCTTTCTTTGGCACGACATGGACTGGACTTACCCATTCGCTATCAGATATTGGATAGATAATTCCTGCATCTAGTAATTTCATGACCTCTTTCTTGACTATCTCTTTCATAGCTGGGTTCAACCTTCTTTGATGCTCTATAGAGGTTTTAAAATTGTCTTCTAGTAGAATTTTGTGCATGCAAACCGATGGACTAATTCCCCTAATATCATCAATCTTGTATCCAATGACATTCTTATGTGTTTTCAATACCTCAATCTGTTTTTCGATCTCTGCATTGCTCAGATTAGCATTAATGATCACAGGATAAGTAGAGTTTTCGCCAAGGAATTCATACCTGAGTGTGGATGGAAGAGGCTTAAGTTCTACCTGTGGTGTGAGGTTGGGGTCGCAAATCTCCAGCTCTTTATCCTCAAAATCCCCTCCAAGCTTATTAAGATGAGTTTGTTCTGGTGCTCCTTCTAGTGCTATTGACTGGAAACTGTCAATCCTACAATAAACATCAAAAACAGAAGGTTGTTTAACAGCTTTTGAAAGGTCAAATTCAATTTTGTCGTTTCCAAATGCAAGTGAGAGTTTGTGGTTCTTGACATCTATCATTGCTCCTGCAGTAGCCAAGAAAGGTCTCCCCAAAATGAGTGGAATACATGGGTCTTCATCCATGTCTAGTACTATAAAATCTGCAGGAATAATAAAATTTCCCACTCAAGCTTTGGTACATCTTCCAAGATTCCCAAAGGATATCTAATGGAGCGATCGGCTAACTGCAAGGCCATAGTAGTTAGTTTCATTTCTCCTAAATCTAGTTTCTTGCATATGGAAAGAGGTATCAGTTTACCACGCCCAAATCGCAAAAAGCCTTATCAAAATTTGAGTCATTAATTATGCAAGGGATAGAAAAGCTACCTGGATCATTTAGTTTGGGAGGTACCATGTTCTTAATTAAAGCGCTGCACTCCTCAGTAAGAGCCACTGTTACATGCTCCTCGACTTTTCTTTTATTTGTTAAGATGTCCTTCAAGAACTTGGAGTATGTGGGCATTTGTTGAAGAGCTTCTGTAAAAGGTATATTGATATATAGCTTCCTAATTACCTCAAGGAACTTACCAAATTGTTCATCCAATTTTTCCTTAATCACCTTTGAGGAAGCGGGATAGGGGCTTATATGTTCTTGGTTCCCTATTCGACATGCATGTCGTTCGGCCGTGCCGGGCGTGTCATTTGGAGTTACCCGACACGGTGTGTCGGTGACACCTGCCTTCGTGTGTCGCTTTCCCTCGGCGTGTTGAACAACACGCCTGGTCGAGTGTGTTGTCGGCTTCCTTTGCTACTCAACCCGAGCGTCTTTCTTTGTCTTCTTCCAACTCTGGCACGCTCATGTCATTTAGCACAGGGGCCGCTTGTTGAGCTCTGTCTCCTTCTAAAATCCTTCCACTTCTCAAACTTATGGAATTACAATGCTCGGCTGGGTTTACTTCTGAATTTCCAGGAAATCTGCCGGGTGTCCTTGATGCTGAGCTGGCAATTTGGGAAATTTGATTTTCCAGCATTCTTGTGTGATTAGTCAAATTATCAACCTTGCTTCCCAATTGCTTGATTGCCTCGGTATTATTTTGATGTTGCCGATTTGATTCTACAATATGCTGTCGAAATTCATCATTTATCTTCCCCTGACACGTAATAAAATTTTCCATCATCTTTTCTAAGCTCGACTTGGGTCCTGGCTGAAATCCCGAAGGTGCTCCAAAACTGTTATGTCCAGAAGAATTTTGGTTGGCTCTATACGAAAAGTTGGGATGATTCCTCCAACCGGGATTGTACGTGTTCGAGTAAGGGTTGCCACCAGTAGGCTTCTAATTAAAATTATTTAGCGCATCTACTTGCTCAATCCTAGCTCCTTCAGATGGTGCGTGTAGGATTTGGCAATTCATTGCTACATGTCCTGTTGCACCACATATCTCGCAAGTGACATTAGATGAGTTTACAGCTGATACATTAAAATGTTCGAGCTTTTGAGTTAACGCATCGACTTTTTGCCGAGTAGATCAATGGTACTTACCTCAAACTTACAGCATTTTAGTTTGATATCCTCGTTCAGAGCCCATTGGTGAGAATTCATTGCCACATTCTCGATGATCTCAAAAGCTTCATCCAATGTTTTGTTCATAAGAGCTCCTCCGCAGTAATCAAGAGAAACTTTAGTAGCATACGAGATTCCATTGTAGAAAGTATGAACAATGAGCCACTTCTCCAGCCCATGATGAGGGCATTGCTGTAGTAATCCCTTAAATCTGTCCCAGGCTTCAAATAATGTTTCTCCATCCTTTTGCACAAAATTCGTGATTTGATGACAAAGACTTGCAGTTTTGCTGGGTGGAAAATACTTGTCTAAGAATCTTTGCTCCAGCTGATCCCAGGTAGTTATACAATCTGCTGGAAGAGAGTGTAGCCAAGCTCTAGCTTTGTCCCGCAATGAGAAAGGAAACAAGCGCAATCTAATAGCATCAGCTGAGGCTCCATTCAGTTTTAAAGTCTCGCAAAATTCCAAAAATACTTCCAAGTGCAGATTTGGATCTTCAGTGGGTGCTCCTCCGAATTGATGCTGTTGGACCATGGATAGTAGAGCCGGTTTTAATTCAAAATTGTTTGCTTCAATAGGGGGTCTTCTAATACTCGATCTCAATCCCCTTGTACTAGGTGCTGCATAATCCCTTAGAGGTTTATTCTCATTCTGATCAGCCATGTTGGAGGCCAGATTTTCTTCCTGTCGTTGCTGAAATCGTCTTCTAGCAAGGAACGTTCTCTCTATCTCAGGATCAATATCGAGGATTTCCCTATTAAATCTGTGCATGCAACAACAAGAGAGGCTCCCAAAACAAGAATTCAGAATAGACACAAAGAAAAAAAAAAATAGAAATCTAGATTAACTAAATCACGCTCAATTCAATATTGAGTGCCAATCCCCGACAATGGCGCCAAAAACTTGATGTGTTGTTTTCCGCAAGTGCACGGTTGTCGTCAAGTAATAAAAATATCGATCCCACAGGGATTGGTTCAATTACCGAGTGGTCGTGATACCAAGTTATCTAGTCAATTGAATTGTGGTTTAAGCAAAGAACTTGAGAAGTCAAGAACAACGAATGAGAAGAACGAGCTGAAAGTCAAGAGTTGAGGAGAATCTCAGGATATGGGTTTCACCACGTCGACGATTTATAAGGTGATTTAATTCTTTCCTAACCTTATTAGAGTTGTTTTGATGGAACCTATCCTAAGGTAAATCAACAGCCCCTTTCGAGGTCTACGTTAACTGTACCTATCAAACTCAATTTACCTGTCACGGTGTTCGAGCATAGGGGATCATAATCAGCTAAGGGGACCTGTCACGAGACCCCCGCAAACCTCCCTATGTCTTACCTCCGTTACTTGGTAAAAACTGGATTTGATAGATCCATTAAATTCATAAGAGTTCCTCTAGAGTCAAATTTCCTCTTCACGGTAGGTTTGCACACGGGACTAATCAGCTAAGGAGACCTGTCACGAGACCCCCGCAAGCCCTCATATATACACTACCGCTACTAGTAGGAGTTATTCCCTAGTTGGTTCTGGCTTTCGGGAACTCGGGTTCACCGTTAGGTACTTCCCCTTTGCTCCTTAGGTTTATCAATAAGAATCCAAAAGAACCAAATCAAAATAAACAATAGTTCAAGTAGTATAGATTATATCATCCGTCATAAATCGTCAAGGGCTACTCCCCCATCCTAAGATTACAGGATACTACTCCATAGTCTGACAAGAATTACTAGAGAAAGAAATTACGATACTGGGTGCCATATCCTTCTTCTGCCGACTCCTTCTCTTTTACTTCTTCTGTCGTCGATCTCTGACCACCCGCCGTCCTTTTTCCCTAGGGTTAAAATCTCTTTTCTTTTATAGCCTTGGCCTCCTCTTCAATTAAGGCAATAGATTTCCCCGTAATTGAGATGAAGATCCTGATTGCTCGCAGAAAAGGAATTCTGGAATCAGGCCAACACGCCCGTGCCAAATGAGGGCACTGGCGTGTCGCGCTTGAACTGGGGCGTGTCGAAGCTGAACTGGGGCATGTTGGCTGCTGGAACCCCTGACACGGGCGTGTCGATCTTTGAACTAAGGTGTGTCGACTGCTGGATCTTATGACACGGGTGTGTCGATTGCTAACACGCCTGTGTTGTTTTGATACGCTGCTTCTTCGCCCTGTTAACACCAAAAACACCCAAAAGCAGTCCCTTCATCCAAAATATGCTAAACTTAACTGAATCATGATAAAATACATGCCTAGGATATGAAATGAGATAAAATGCATGCATATGGAGTAATGAAAATATAGCATGATTTACACACATCAATGATCCCAACCCTTCGATCACGTATCTGTCTGCGAATGTTACCACTAAAATTCAGTATTCGCCTCCCATTATGTTCAGATGAAGCTCTCCAGCATATTCTCCAGACGGGTGTTAGGTGGCTGTGGCTGCCCATTTTCACCTGGCTGTTGGAACCTTCCCAAGTTATTCTTATAGGGAAAATTTGGGTGGTTTCTCCATCCGGGATGGGAAATGCTGGAGTATGGGTTATTAGCCTTTTTATTTAGGTCACCAACTGCATCACAGTGCTCGATCTGCTCTTCTGAGGTTCCCTACCCTTCATAGTAGTCCTCTCGATACGTTGCTAGGTGGTCCACGGAGTTGACAGCATATTGTCGCGTTGCAGGAGCTAGGTGACCACGTTCGTAAGCTTATTGATAGTGGTTTTGGGCCACCTCTTCTATCAACTCCTCTGCTTCCTCGATAGTCTTGTTCATAAGTTATCCTTCTACAGCAGAGTCAAGGGACATCCTTGTGGCGTACACGATCCCATTGTAGAAGATGTGGATCACCAGCCACCTTTCCAGTCCGTGGTGAGGGCATTGGTAGAGTAGTCCCTTGTAGTTATCTCAAGCTTCGAATAGGGACTCTCCTTCCTTCTGACGGAAGCTTGTGATAAGGTGGCACATGTGGGCAGTCTCGCTTGGTGGGAAGTATTTATTCAGGAACTGCTGCTCACATTGCTGCCACGTAGTAATGTTTCCCGAAGGTAGGGAGTGAAGCCACGCCTTAGCCTTATCCCGCAATGAGAACGGGAATAGGCTCAGGCAGATTGTGTCCGCAGGGACTCCATTTATCTTCATTGTTGAGCAGATTTCCAAAATTGTCTCTAGGTGTCGGTTCGGGTCTTAAGTTGCAGCTCCCCCAAATTGACTCTGCTGGAACATATGTATAAGTGTTGGTTTCAGTTTAAAGTTGTTTGCCGAAATAGATAGTCCAGCTATACTCGGCCTAAATCCTCTAGCGCTAGGAGCTGCATAATCCCACAGAGGTCAGCTACCTATATTTATTTCGGTTACAACTTGATCCTCCATCCTCTTCTGTTCGGCTCTTCGGCGATGATAGGTTCGTTTGATTTCTAAATCGATCGAAATTAGGCCTTCCGATCCTAAGCGTCTAAGCATACGAAGAACCGAGCCTCAAAAATTAGGAGTACTACCTAATACTAAGAAATAGGAAATAAACAAATCTAGCTAACAAAATCAAAGAGGCAATAAAGAAATAGAAAACTACTACTAAAATAAAATAAAATCTAAATCTAGATATGAAAAATCTAAAACTGAAGTAAATAAAGCAAACTAAGAAGAAAATAAAGCAAGTAAATAAATCTAATCCTAAGCCTGATCCAATTATCCACTTCTTGATTCGATATCGAATCGATCAGTCCCCGGCAACGGTGCCAAAAACTTGATGCACACGAACGCGACCTCAAATCTCGTGATGGATACAGTCGAGGACTCAAAGCGCGCGCTCACGCTCAATGCTCGCAAGTGCACGGATGTCATCAAGTAATAAAAAGATTATTGATCCCACAGGGACTGAGATTTGAGTATCGATTTGTTCAGTGGATGTTATTGTTCGGAAGTCAATCTAAAGGTTGTGATTCTGAGGGTTGTCTGTGGACTAAACTCTAGTACAGTGTCACACGGAGGAAGAAAGGAGCTTGCCGTGAGATCTTTTAAAGGGATTCTAGGACTTCGATTTCGCTTGTGTGTCGCAAAACATGTTATCAACTGGGCGTTATATAAACGTCTAACTATGGTCTTGTGGAAGGGACATCATACACTCTCCCGATGAGCCACCGCATCTATCAGGAGCTATCTCTGCCTTACAAGGACGGGATAGGCGGTACGAGAATGTCAAATCAATCCTTGCGATGAACCATTTCTAGTTCTATCGCATCCTTCTACCCACGGTTATAGAAGATCAGGCTAACCCCTAGGTTCAATGTATAAATCCCCTAAATCTTAGATACGAGGGATGTCACCCCTCGTATCACTTAAGCACAATAGGTAGAAAATCAAACACACATAGATATCGGTATAAACAAATCCCAATTCCAAATTCAAACTCAATAACAAAATTCAATTTGAAGCAACATGTCATACGCACACAAGCTACTCCCTAATCCTAGAATCGAAAAAACTACTCCATAGATAGGAGAGGAAAATCACAAGGCATGTTCATGTTCGAATCAACAGTAAATAAAGTGTGAGAACAGGAGTTTACAATGCCAAAGTGGCCTTCTCTCTTGCATTTAAGTGCAGAACTTGGATCTCCGATGGCGTTCTTCCTCCCCGTTGCGAGTTCCCAAAGCTTTTTAGGGCTTCAGTGTGTCATCCCAGCCGTCGTGCCTCCCCCCTAGGGTTTGGGCGGAGCTATCCTTATATATACATCACATTGGATCGCTGCGAAATCTAGAAAAAACCCTAGCCGTGTCAATCTGCTGGGCCATCACACGGTCGTGTGTTTCCACATGGCCAAGCCGTGTGTGGCCCTGGGGTGGCCGATCTCACCCATAGGACACGGTCGTGTGTAGCCACACACCCTGGCCGTGTCCCCTTCTGCATCTAGCTATAAAATGCTCTTCTTTTGCTCCGAAAGGGCGCCTTTTTCCCACGAAATGCTATCCTGCACGCAAAAGTACAAAGAGTAAGTCTCTGAACCAGAAAATAGGAAATGCATGCAAAATAAAGTGACATATGCATGAAACTAACATAAAATGTAATGAGATGTGAGCGAAAACCTCTCCTAAAATCCTATATGTTTTGCTCACACCAGTAAGCCCCCACTCCCACTCGGCTTTCCACTTGAAAGGTCCTTCCCATTTAGGTCCCAGCTTGCCCTTAGCTCTTTCAGGTAGCACCTTCTTTAACACCAAGTCTCCTACCTGAAAAGAACGAGGCACTACCTTTCTATTATAGGATTTAATTACCTGTACCCTATATCTTTCAGTGTTATATGCGGCCATATCCCTCTTTTCTTGAATCAAGTCCAATTCCATACTTCGAACCACGCTATTGTCGTCCGGGAAATAACTCAGCACCCATGCAGATACTATTCCAACCTTTACAGGTAGCACAACCTCTGAACCATACACCATACTAAAGGGAGTAGCCCCTGTGGCTCTCTTAGAAGTAGTTCGAAAATACCATAAAATGCTAGGTAACTCCTCCACCCAACTGCCTCCTATATGCTCCAATTTAGTTTTTAACCCATACACCAATTCTCTATTAGTTACCTCAACTTGCTCGTTACTCGGAGGATAAGCCACATATATGAATACTTGTTCAATTTTAAAGTCTTGGCACCATTTCCCTAACCTTTTACTCTGAAATTGCCGCCCATTATCAGATATCAGTCTTCAAGGGATACCAAAGCGACATACAATATTCCTCCATAAAAATTTAACATCATCTACTCGGTGATATGGGCTAACGGTTCAGCTTCCACCTACTTAGAGAATAATCTATAGCTACCAATAAGAATTTATTTTGCCCCGTCCTGATCGAGAAAGGTCCTACTATATCCATATCCCATTAGTCAAAAGGGCAAGCCGCTACTACTGCCTTCATACATTTAGCTGGTTGATGCTGCCAATTGTGATGCTTCTGATAGCTCTCACAGTGTCGTACCAACTCTATAGAGTCCTTCATCAGAGTGGGCCAAAAATATCCAGCTAATAATACCTTCCGCGCTAATGCTCGACCCCCTATGTGACTGCCACAAGCTCCTTCATACACTTCTTTCATCACATAACTTGATTCTGTCTTCCCCAAACAATGCAGCAAAGGCCCGATACAAGTCCTTTTATACTAAATTCCTTTTTATCATATAGAAATGAATTGCTTGCTGCTTCAATTGTCGAGCTTTTACAGGGTCATCCGACACCCTCTTATCTGTAAAGAACAAAACCAACTCCTTCCTCCAGTCATCTTCTATGACCTCACCCAATCTTTCATTCTGTGGCAATAGTTAAACCTGTACAATTATGTCCCGAGTGCCCCAATTCCCCAACGAACTAGCCAAATGAGCCAACGCCTCAACTTTCTGATTTTCTATCCTGGTTATTTTCTTTATCAATACTTCAGAAAAATCTCCTTTAGCCTTTTCTACTAATTCACAGTATTTTCGGCACTTATCATCCTTAATCTCAACTCACCCCACAGTTTATTGTACTACTAACTGAGAATTCATATGTACAATCACCTGTTCTGCCCCTATATTTTTAGCAGCTTGCAAAGTTATCAGTAAAGCCTCATATTCATCTTCATTATTAGAGGCTCTGAAATGTAATCTAACTGCCAACTTAACTTCTTCTCCTTGCGGTGAAATCAAAATTACTCCTACCTCACGACCCTCTTTTTTGGAAGATCCATCTGCATATACCATCCATGGTTCACATTCTTCCTTGTGTACAGTTTCCACTAAAAAGTCAGCTAATGCTTGCACTTTAATTGAGGTATGGGGTTGATAGGTAATGGCATACTCACTGAGTTCAGTGGCCCATTTAATAAGTTTCCCCATAGCTTCTGGATGAGTAAGTATTCTCTCCAGTGGAGTGTCAGTGAATACCACTAAGGGATGAGATAAAAAATAAGGTCGTAGCCTTCGAGCAGTCAAAACTAGTCCTCAGGTTAATTTTTTCAAATTGGTATAACGAACTTCAGTCCCCTTCAACAGATAGCTAATATAATAGATTGGATGTTGTTGGCCCTTGTCCTCTCGAATCAATGCTGAGCTTACAGCCACCTATGAAAGAGCAAGATACACCCATAACACTTCTCCAGGTTGAGGCTTAGCTAAGAAAGGAGGCTCCACCAAGTATTTCTTCAAAGATTGAAGGGCTTTATCACAATCCTCGCCCCATTGGAACCGTGTAACCCTCTTTAATATCTTGAAGAAAGGGAGACTCCTTTCTGCGGATCAGGATATGAACCTCGATAGGGCAGTAATCCTACCTAATAACCTTTTCACCTCCTTCAAATTTCTTGGAGGTTGCATTTGCTGAATGGCTTCAATCTTAATAGGATTAGCCCTTATACCCTGTTCAGTGACCACATATCCCAAAAAATGACCCTGCGTCACCCCAAATACACACTTTTTCAGATTTAACTTCATTTTATATTGACGTAGAGTACAAAAAGTTTCCTCCAGATCAGTTATTAACTGCCCATCATATAGAGTTTTAACCAGAATATCATCCACATATACCTCCACATTCCTTCCCAATTGCTTTTCAAAGATTTTATCCATTAACCTCTGGTAAGTAGCCCCAACATTTTTTAATTCAAAAGGCATAACTACATAACAGAAAGTTCCCTTAGCTGTAATAAAATTGACCTTATTCTGATCTTCTCGGGCTAACGGTATTTGATGATATCTCTGGTAAGCATCCATCATTGAAATAAACTGATGTCCAGCAGTGGAAACTACTAACTGATCAATGTGGGGGCAAAGGATAATAATCCTTAGGACAAGATTTATTAAGATCTCTAAAGTCCACACACATTCTCCATTTCCCTGACAGCTTAGGCACCAACACCACATTAGACAACCAAGGAGGATACTGCACTTCTCTAATATACCTAACCTTCAGCAATTTACCTATTTCTTCTTTAATGATAGCATCTTTCCCTGTTCCAAAATGTCGGCGCTTCTTCTTTACAGGAACTACAGTAGGTAAGATATACAATTTATGCTCCATGATATTAGGATCAATTCCTGATAAGTCTTGCGGAGACCATGCAAAAATGTCCATATTTATGATAAGGCATTGTATTAAGCCTGCTTTAAGCTGCACGGGAAGAACCCGATCTATAAAGGTAACATGTTCAACACATCATCTAATATAATCGCCTCTTTATCAGGTTCTCCTATCTCTTCAGCATCCCCCTTTTAAACGAAACACACAGTATCTTTGTACTTAGATTTTTGTAGAGGCTTATTAATAAATTTTCCTTTTTACCCTATCCTGATAGCATCCACATAGCATATTTGGGAGAGTTACTGGTCACCTCTTACCTCTCCTACTTCACTCCCTACACGAAACTTAATCTTTTGATCGTAGGGGGAAGCTACAACCTATAAACTGGTCAAAATAGGTCTTCCTAAGATAGCATTATAGGAAGAAGGCATATCCACCATAGTGAAATTGATAAGTACCATCCTTCTTGGCTCTTCCCCCAAAGACAAAGGTAATTTAATTTGGCCCATTGGTTGCACTTCATGCCCAGAGAACACAAACAAAGAAGTTCCTACTGGTTGTAGATCAGTGATGAAAACTCCCATTTGTTCCAGAGTTGTCCAATATAAATATCTACTGAACTACTAGGATCAACAAAAACTCTTCCTACATCGAAATTGGCAATGAGAGCCCGAATGACCAAAGCATCAGTGTGAGGAGTTATCACTCCCCATAAATCATTATCGTCAAAGCCTATTATGGTTCCTCTGGTCCTAGGAAGAACAACAACAGTTGCGCACTACTCCCTATTGTGCCTTTTTCGTGCCCTATTAGAATCCCCGTTAGTGGAGCCACCAGATATCATGTTGATGGAACCTCTCACAGAGGGTTGATTAGAAGGCTCATCCCGATCAAGCACTATTTCCCATATCTGCACACGCTGCACAGGTCGATTTATAAGAGGCCTAGGATTACCTCTTCCATAATTTCTTCCTCTGAACCCCTGCTGATAAGGAGCTGGATGTTGGTGCAGGGGCACTAGATAATCGAACCTGTGTTTTGATTATGGCAAAGACACAAAGTTAAGTTTATATTGTTATCTCACGAGCTAAATCAAGTGTGCAGAAAAGTACTAAAGCTGGAGCTGAAGGCTAGCGACACCCGGAGGAAGCCGTGGTGGTCGGGCGACACTTGAGTGAATTCGGAGGGAGCCGAAGGAATCGAGTGGAAGGCCGGAAGCGAGAGCTACTATCGAGGTAAGCTCGTGTGAGTGAGAGATTGTAAGGTCGTGTCCTCTTTACGGGGATGACCGTAGGCGACGATTCGACTAAGACTTCCTGTGGAAGGTCTAGGTCAAGATCGGACGGTTAGAAACCGTCGTATTTATCATTTTCCGAGCTAATCTCTTACTGCGAGAAGTGAAGTGGCGGTGGATCATCGGTTGGACATTAGGCGATCGTATTATCAGTTGGTGATGAGATGCATCGATTGTCATCATCGATCGATGAGAGGCATCGATCGTCGATGGCGACGATTCAGCTTTTGCGCTAGGTCAAAACGGATAACGTTTGACGCGGCCACTTCGCGATAAAAATTTGGAAAAATCCATGATCCGTTCCAAAGAAATAGGAGACAAATTCAGAGGCTAAAGTCTATAAAAGGAGGGGAGGATTCATCTCCAAATCACATCAATTATTCATCAAGTGCTCCTACAACGCCAACGCTTCAACACCGTCATAACGCCGACGCGACGCCAAGTTTTGATCTTCTTCGTCGGCAGCAGATTCAAGTAATATTTTTGATATTATATTCTGTATTTTTATCTTCATAACGAGGTGAGGTAGGCTTGTTGCCTCATCCTCGTGTATTCGGTTTTTGTAATCGTTGTCTCCTACCTCCAACGAGGAGGAGACGTTTTAGTGCTTTGCCCTCCGTACGCGGTCTAGGACCGATAGGGCCTTGGAGTAGCAACCGCTGGGTTGTGAACCAAGTAAAATAAACGTGTTCATTTATTTTCCGCTGTGCTTACTTTGCGTATTGAACGAACGAAAAAGAAAAGATTTACGATCGCTATTCACCCCCCCCCCCTCTAGCGACGCTTCTCGATCCAACAATTGGTATCAGAGCGGGGGCGCTAAGATTTGGTGAAACCACCAATTTAGCACGTTTTGGTTTTCTTTTCGTATTTTTCGATTCGTATATTTCTTAGGTTTTGTTTCCCGCACTACTAATCCAAGACCAAGTCTTGGTACATAGTTTTTGGTTGTGTTTTTGCTAGTACTAATCTCCTTCGGAGTACCTCACGATCAAACGAGCATAACTTTTGCTACGAGTGGACTCACGAAACGATCTACCCACCAAATCGAAGCTCTCTGAAAGATCTACACTTTTTACTGGGGGTTTACCCCCGTAACAAGCTGTTTCCAGCCCCAAAATCCAGCGTTTAGTACCCTTTCGGGGACATCGAAGGTCGTAAGTTTCAAATTTTTTTAGTTTTTTATCCTCCTTATTTATTTCTGTTTTTTTTCTATTATTTCCCGCATTACTAATCCAAGACCAAGTCTTGGAATTCTCTTTAGTTTTATTTGTGTTTTTGCAAGATACTTAATGGCTCACATTGAGGGATATAGCACCACCCGACCTCCGTTCTTTAACGGAGATGATTTCCGTTATTGGAAAGGTCGGATGGAGTGTTTCTTGAAAACACAAGTCGAGACTTGGATAATAATCCAAACCGGCTTTGCTTTACCCACCAATGATCAAGGAGAGCCCTTGGATTTCAACAAGTGGACAAATGCAACCAAGAGGCAAATCGAAGCCGATGCAAGAGCAACCCAAATATTGCAATGCGGCTTGTCCAAGGAGGAACTCAACCGCATCGGACCATTCATTAGCGCCAAGGACCTATGGAATAAATTAATTGAGCTACACGAAGGAACACCCGATGCTAAGGTATGTAAACGTGACCTTCTTTTCAATAAGTTGTATAACCTCAAGATGCAGGAACACGAGACGGCAACACAATTACACGCCCGCGTCCAGGACATTGTCAACGACCTACACACCATCGGACACAAGGTCGAAAACCGTGACCTATTAAGGTACGTTCTTAATTCATTTCCTAGGACTACCTTGTGGGCATCCATGGTCGATGCCTACAAGGTCTCTAAGGACCTATCGAAGCTTAGGTTAGATGAATTATTTTCCGAGTTTGAACTTCATGAGCAAACTAACGTGATCCGGGCCGAGAGAGGTATTGCTCTACTTGCAGGACAAAGAAGCAAGCCACCTACTAGGCAAGTAGATGAACTCGAACCCGAAGACGAATCCGAATCCGAAGAGGAGGCCATAATAGTCAATATTGTGCGGAGAATAGTTCGACAAGAAAGAAGGAAATTGAAGAATGAGAACCAAAAGAAAAAGGGAGCAAGGAAAGCCTTCCATGCAACTTGGGACAACAGAGAAGACATAGCTTACATGGCAAGAACGGAGGTCAGTCGAGAATCCGGCCGAGTCCAACTACAACTCCGACTCAGGCCCAAGATTATTTAGAGAAAACTCAAAGCCGGACCAAAAGGGAAAGTTAAGGTTGATTTCTCTTTAATTAGTACACTTTACGATACAATTAAACTGCTTAATAGGAAATTAACTAAGTCCGAGTCTAGGGTTGAGTCGTTACTTGAGGAGGTTGAAACCCTCAAGCAAGAGGCTACTCTAACCTCTTCAACTAGTCAAGTTCAAGAGAGAAACTCAACCCAAATTGAAAAACTTGAGAAGGAGAATTCTCTCTTGAAAGACCAAGTTCAAGAGGTCGAGGCTAGGTTGGAAAAGTTCACGTTGGGATCTAAGAACCTTAACCGACTACTTGGAACCCAAAGAGCCGTGTACAACAAAGCCGGACTCGGATTTAAGTCAAAGACTACGAATAGGTCTTATATATCTATCGTAAATCGTAGTCATCAAAGAGTCCAAGCATGGGTCCCAAAGGTTTTATTAAATTCACATATTAGGACTAATAAGTATTGGATTCCTCAGGATCAAGTTCATTATTTGAATAGACCTTATTGGTTCAAGGGTCTCGGGGGAGCTAACACTAAAATAGTATACCGCTTACTTAGCAAAACCATTGCATGCTTAGAATTTACATTAACTTGTGAACTTACTTAGAATCGTACATAACCAACTAAAATCCTTGAAAGATTGAGCCTCGGAGCCTCTTTTCATAAATAACTAGTTAGTCAACTCTTGAAAACATAGTATCAGGATGCAACGAGATGATAGTACGTTAGGGAAACAAAGTCTCGTGTATTCGAGCTAGATAAGGCGTATCTAGCTTGGTGCACTTGACCGAGTGGAACTAGCTGAAGCTACCTCACCGTTTCCTAAACCAGTTAGACCAGGAAGTAACCCTAAGTGACTTAAGTGATATTTTCTTGAATTTGGCTTTGTCTAAGGAAATAGTCGTTGTTCTGATCAAAGAAGGCCCCTGTGCCTCACCACGACCTGGAAGTCAGTTTCTCGAAAAGTTACTTAACGATCTAAAGGTTAAATCCGAATCTAACCCAAGGTTGACTATCTTTAATCAATTTAAAATCATCTCACAAAACATATAAGGTGAACAAATTATGAGACACATAGAATGGGTGAGATTTTAAGGATAATTGAAATATACTTAAAACAATCTCTTCAAGATACTACTTATTTTCTCAACTGTTGTACTTAACAACTCACGAGGCCAGTTTAGCGCCCCTACATCTCTTATACTTCATATATTTGACTAAGGGAGAGCAAACTAATCTTAAGGGTTATATTATAAATCTTTAGATTATTAGTGCGAGAGGACACACCTCGAACCAATCTATCTAACTATTGCTAGGCGCATGCTTGGACTCATATTTGATTTATCTAGATGCATTCATAAGCGACATTGTTTTAAACCCCTATTTTATACAAAAACCCCAACACTCTTTTTTGATTTATGGCAAAAGGGGGAGAAGAGCGAAAGTTAAGGGGAGTAACACAAAATTTCATTTTGAAACACAAAATTTGTTTTTGAAAACTAAAGTATCTCTTTCAAAACTCACCTAGGGTTAAGGGGGAGTTTTGGTTAAGGGAGAGTTTTTGGGAATGACATTCATCATCTACTATATGTGTTTTATGCTTTAATTTCCCTTAACTTTGTGTTGGTTTGCCATAGATCAAAGGGGAGATTGTTGGTGCGAGGGCACTAGATAATCGAACACTGTTTTGATTATGGCAAAGACACAAAGTTAAGTTTATATTGTTATCTCACGAGCTAAATCAAGTGTGCGAGAAAAGTACTAAAGCTGGGTGAAGGCTAGCGACACGGAGGAAGCCGTGGTGGTCGGGGCGACACTTGAGTGAATTCGGAGGGAGCCGAAGGAATCGAGTGGAAGGCCGGAAGCGAGAGCTACTATCGAGGTAAGCTCGTGTGAGTGAGAGATTGTAAGGTCGTGTCCTCTTTATGGGGATGACCGTAGGCGACGATTCGACTAAGACTTCCTGTCGAAGGTCTAGGTCGAGATCGGACGGTTAGAAACCGTCGTATTTATCATTTTCCGAGCTAATCTCTTACTGCGAAGTAGCGGTGGCGGTGTGATCATTTGGACATTAGGCGGTCATTATCGATTGGTGATGAGATGCATCGATCATTGTCATCGATCGGCGATGAGAGGCATCGATCGTGATGGCGGCGATTCGGCTTTGCGCTAGGTCAAAGCGGATAACGTTTGTAGCGGCCGCCAGCGATAAAAATTTGGAAAAATCCATGATCCGTTCCAAAGAAATAGGAGACAAATTCAGAGGCTAAAGTCTATAAAAGGAGGGGAGGATTCATCTCCAAATCACATCAATTATTCATCAAGTGCTCCTACAACGCCAACGCTTCAACACCGTCATAACGCCGACGCGACGCCAAGTTTTGATCTTCTTCGTCGGCAGCAGATTCAAGTAATATTTTTGATATTATATTCTGTATTTTTATCTTCATAACGAGGTGAGGTAGGCTTGTTGCCTCATCCTCGTGTATTCGGTTTTTGTAATCGTTGTCTCCTACCTCCAACGAGGAGGAGACGTTTTAGTGCTTTGCCCTCCGTACGCGGTCTAGGACCGATAGGGCCTTGGAGTAGCAACCGCTGGGTTGTGAACCAAGTAAAATAAACGTGTTCATTTATTTTCCGCTGTGCTTACTTTGCGTATTGAACGAACGAAAAAGAAAAGATTTACGATCGCTATTCACCCCCCCCCCTCTAGCGACGCTTCTCGATCCAACACTGGATTCATAACCAAATTTCAGAAATGAGGATGAGCTCCCATTATTCTCTGTAATTCCAAGTCCAACTACTAGCAATTCTGAGTATTTTGTCTATATTCTTGATGAAAAGCATAGAAAGTAGGAGTTGGCAATCTTCTAGGCCCTCTATCAGCTCCAAAGGGTCTCTGCAGCAACCTCTGCTCTATACAAATATTCATAGCCTTCTCCTTAGAAAATCGGAGCGGAGGAGCATACAAAGTTCTGTTCTCTACAGGGTGCCCAGGCCTCACCCATTTAATCCTCCCTTCTGGTCTTTCCATTACCCTGAAATCCTGTGAAGTTCGCCAGGATTTCTGAGCATCCTCCAAATTAATAAACTTCTTGTTGGTGCGGAGGCACTAGATAATCGAAACTTGGTTTTGATGATGGTAAAGATTCAAAGTTAAGCTATTTTGTTATCTCATGTGATATGCTAAGTGTGCAGGAAGTGTTTAAGCTAAGCCAAAGGTCGAGCGACACTCGGAGAATCTCAAGTCGAGAAATTGTGGTAGTTGGGCGACACCAGGAGAACCTCGGGGAGTCGAGGAACCTCGGTGTTAACCGAAAGCTAAGCGACAGATCAAGAAGACCAAAGGTATGTTCTGTGTGTGGAGCAGTGGTAAGGATGCGTCCTCGGTTAGAGGACAATCCTAGGCGTCGATCCGACTAAGGCTTCCGGAGAAATGCCGAAGTCTAGATCAGACAGTCAAAGGACTGTCACACTGCATGGCATTATGCATCTATTGTGCTAATCTTGTGTTGCAGGAATTCTCAAGTGCAGCAGTTGACTGGAGATGTTAGCAGTCGACTGCTAAGAGGATCAGTCGACTGATGTCGATGAATCAGCCCAGTGCACAAGGTCAAAGAGATAGAGATTGATGTTGCCACCTCAGGATAAGATAAGCCGCCACCTTAAGATAAGATCCATGAGTTTTGGATCTAGATCAGGACAAATTCCAAGGCGCAAATCTATAAAAGGAGGGGAGGACTCAAACCTAAATTCAAGAATCTCCCAAGTGCTCGTGCTCTCCTTTGTGCTACAATGCTACTCCGACCGTGCGTCGTCTTCTAATTAATTGTCAATATTATTGTTATCTTTCTGTACTTAATTTGTATAAGGACCGATAAGGTTGTTACCGGCCTTATAATCATTGTAATCGTCCTGTCTCTTACCTCCAACGAGGAAGATACTTTTAGTGATTGTCCTTCGGAAGCGATCAAGGATCGCAAGGCCTTGGATTAGCAGTCGGTGGGCTGTGAACCAAGTAAAAAAGCTTTGTGTCTTTCTTGTGTTTGTCTTTTATTTTTCCATTGTGTACTTGGTTTTAATCGTCGAAAAAGAAAAGTTTTCACGAACGCTATTCACCCACTCTAGCAATTCATTTTGATCCAACAATTGGTATCAGAGCGGGGGCGCTCAGATTCGGTGCAACCACCGATCGAGCATTTTCTTTTCTTTATTTTTATTTTTATTTTTAAATATCTCCCGCACTACTAATCCAAGACCAAGTCTTGGGAATTTTTGGTTTGTATTTTTTTTACGAGTTTTAGAAAATCGTTGACCGAGCCAACCCTGGAAGAGTCTCCCACAGGGCATAAAGGTAACAATGTCAATTTAAATTTTAAATTTCATATTATTTGCTTCAAGTGCAGGGAGAGAGGAGACTATAAAAATAAGTGTCCTACTCGTAAGAGTTGAATGACGCAATCGACGACAAAGGAGACACCATTGCCAGGAGTTCAGAAGAACAAGGAGCACATCAAGTAAGATTCTGGCCACTATAAGAATCGTCTAAAAAGGTTAGTAAAGTTAATAATTTTGAAAAGTTGAGTTTTAGAATAGTTGATAATTTAGATAAATTATGTAATTGTTGTCAATTAATTAATACAATTAATAATTCAACTAATAAAAAATTAATTAATTCAGATTTAATTAGTTTAAATAATAATAAAAACAATATCATGGAAGAAAATGATCAAATTAATCTAACATTTGATAAAATTAACCAAGATATTAATTAAATTTTTAGTTTAATCAACATAGATCTAGATCAAGTCAAGGATAAAACCAATCTAGGAGTTAATCAGAATAATCAAAACCTAGATCAGAATAATCAAACCATAGGACAGAATCATCAAATCCTAGATCTGATTAATCTAGATAATTCTGAATTAAAAAAATTCTATTTTTAAAAAATTCAACCATAAAAAATTCGAAATTAACTTTAAAAAATTCCAAAGATAATCTAAATAATTCTACCTTTAAAAACTCTAACAATCTTATCTTAAATAATTCTAATAATAATTCTACCTTTAAAAACTCTAACAATCTTATCTTAAATAATTCTAATAATAATTCTACCTTTAAAAACTCTAACAATCTTATCTTAAATAATTCTAATAATAATTCTATCTTTAAAAATTCTAATAATCTTATCTTGAATAATTCTAATAATTCTACCTTAAAAAATTCTAATAATTTTAATAATTCTATTTTTAAAAAGTCTAATAATCTTATCTTAAAAAATTCTAATAATTCTACTTTTAAAAAGTCTAATAATCTTATCTTGAAAAAGTCTAATAATATTATTTTGAAAAATTCTAATAATTCTATTTTAAATAATTCACAATCTAACTTAATTAAAAATTCAAAATTAGATAATCAAACCAATAAAATTAATTATAATAGAGGACCATTTGATTATACACAAATTAATAATCAAGTAATTAAACCTTTAACTTTTAAAAATTCAACTAATAAATATGTAGACTTGGGTTACAAGTCTAAGCTAACCAAAAATCAAGACACTAAAAATTGTAAACCTAATTATAATAAAGTATCTTATAACTATGGAACAAATAAAAGTCTACCCAAGAAAACAACCATTTATTTAAATTGATTGAATGTAGCTTGCTCATGCATACATATCATTATCATGTTTATTTTGTCATGTCATACATACTAGTTTTATATTCACTCTCATAGAATGGTTAAATAGGAAATAATTAATTAATCTTGACAACATAGTATCAGGACGCGGTCAGATGATAGTACGTTAAGGAAACGAAGTCAAGTATATCCGAGCTGGATAAGGAGTATCTCGCTTGGTGCATTTTACTAAGTGGAACTAACTGAAGCTACCTCACCACATCCTAAACTAGTTAGACCAGGACATAACCCTAAGTGAATTAAGTGTGTAATTTCCTAAGTTGGCTTTGTCTAAGGAAGTGGTTGTTGTTCCGATCAAATAAGGCCCCTGTGCCTCGCCACGACCTGGAAGCCCTCTTTTGAAATGTTCACTTAACTAACTAAAGGTTAAATCTGAATCTAACCCAAGGTTAATTAATTTCTAAGGCATTAAATTAAATTCATCTCACAATATCTATAAGGATAACTTGGTTGATCATGTAGAATGGGTGAGATGGTAAGGACAACAAATTGAAAATGATTTTGAAATTTATATACACATAAATAGATTCTTAAAACTATTTTTATTGGTTGTCATGATTATTGTGTGTAGTTATACGTAGTTTTCAAAACAACTATGCTTCTTAAAATGATAGTTAGTTGACCAATACTGAACGTCTAAATCCTTAGGTCAACTTTAGACACCTAAATCCTTTGGACACTTAGGTGAGCCTTCCTTGTGGCCAACAAGGATGTCCTAAGAGTTTGTCAGACAAAAGAGGAGACCCTCTAGATAAGCGTTCCTTGTGGCTAAAACAAATAGAAAACTACTACTAAAATAAAATAAAATCTAAATCTAGATATGGAAAATCTAAAACTGAAGTAAATAAAGCAAACTAAGAAGAAAATAAAGCAAGTAAATAAATCTAATCCTAAGCCTGTGTAGGGATTTCTATATGCCAAATAGCATATGCGCAACGGAAAAATTAGGATCCCTTCCTAGTGATCCTTGCGAAAGAAAACTCGTACAAAATAAATTTCTCTAAAACCAAACCTATCTTATAGGAGAGGATTACCTTTGTTGCGTGCCCTTGTTAATCCCGCTTTTCCTTTTGGTTTGTTGGATCTTTAGCACGTTCAAATGTCCGTGCCTCTATATGTATCCACACGAGCAAGCTCTTGTCTCACAAAAGAAACTAGAAGAGATCTCCTTTACTTCTTGCTAGAGAAGTCCCTAAAGGAGAGGAATCTAGGGAAAAAGAGAAAGGAAGAAGAAGACTACTCTTCTTGCTAGCCTACACTCACAAAGCCACACAACCAAAGCTTCCACCAAGCTCTCAAGCTCTCTCACAACCACAATGCTCACTATGGCCGGCCACTTCATGGAGTCTTTTATAGGGTTGGAAAAACCCTTTCACCTCCACACATTCAATGCAATCCATTGCATTGAGACACAATCCAAAAAGGAGTTGGCTTCCTTGTTTGGCCGGCCACTTAAGGAGACAAAAACCACTTTGTCTCCTTCCACCTCATCTAGCTTAGGTGGATGCTTAGGTGGCATGCTTATGTGGCATTCATGCATGTTGAATTAATCTTATTAATTCAATTAAGCTTATGTTATCATATTGAATTAATCTCATTAAATCAATAAGGTAACATATTGAATTAATCTCATTAAATCAATTAGCTAAAATTCTCATTAAGCTTAAAGTCCAAAAACCATTTTGTACTTAAGCTTATTCCCAAATTATTCTAGTCAAACTAGAATACTCTAATTCCTCTAATTATCATGCTCTTTGTGTGTGACCCTATAGGCTCTCATAACGTTGGCAGTGGATCTAAACTCTTTTAGATACACAAGCAATGAGCGGCATCTAGCAATACATCATTGCTACCCAAGTTATGAGATAAGTCAAGATCCGACTAACCTTTCCGTGACTACTTTAATGTATGACCGTGTCCTTCTATCCTTGATATCAGATTGACCAATGAGGCATAGACCGTGTCATCCTCGATCAATCTATGTGTTTCTTGATCCCTGAGTAAACTAACTCAAACAAATGAGCTCAATATCTCATATTGACTCATTCGAGCATGGCCATGCATTTTAGTAGTTCTACTCAATCAAGGGGCCCACCGATATCACTCTCGTCATATGAGAGGGATAGATCCCATCTACATCACTCACATCCCTCCGCATAATTTGTTATATACCCAGTAATCGCCTTTATGGTCCACCCTGTTACGGGTGACGTTTGACGATACCAAAGTACATAACTCCTTATGTAGGGAACCGTAGTGACTTCAGGTCGAGGACTATTCATACCAATAGTCACATGAGAAAGTTTATGACACTCATATAACGATCCATGAAACTTTCTCATGGCGGGTCGGGCCAAGATATATTCTCTAATATATACCCATGTGTCAACTTGATATCATATATCCATGACTTGTGAGATCAAGTCATCAATTGACCTACATGCTAGTCTTTATGTATTAATATTGCCTTGCATATTAATACTTGACTAGGAACATTTAGAAAGTGTTCTCTACAAATTTCTCATAATCAATTCTCGCCAATTGATGTGTCAGAGATAAGAACCTACTTTTCTAGGGCATTACTATATTTAATTTAGCCGCACAAGCAAGACTTAAATATAATAACCAATCCTTTGCCTTTATAGAATATGATACAAAATGTTCCCTATTCAACCATCACATGATTGGTTCTTAGGGCTATAACTAACAATCTCCCACTAGCACTAGTACCAATCACTATGATATCAAATACCTAGTGACCTAGTGTGACCATCATGCTTCCTCTGTGCCAAAGCCTTGGTCAATGGATCTGCGATGTTAGCTTCTGTCGGTACTCTGCATATCCTCACATCTCCTCTATCGATGATCTCTCGAATGAGATGGAAGCGCCGCAGTATGTGTTTGGTCCGCTGATGTGATCGAGGTTCCTTAGCCTGTGCAATAGCCCCATTGTTGTCACAATAGAGGTCTATTGGATCTGTAATGCTAGGAACTACCCCAAGTTCACTGATAAACTTGCGGAGCCAAACAGCCTCCTTTCTTTGTATCGACGCGACAATATACACTGTTGTAGAATCAAGCTGTGTCCGCTTTGAACTCTTCCACTCACACTCCACCATTCAGCAAAACACGTACCGATTGCGATCTATAGTCATCCTTATCCGCTTTGGAAGCTTGCATCATCGTAACCCTTTACGGCTAGCTCCTCATTGCCTCCAAATATCGAGGAAATATTCTTTCGTTCTTCGTAAGTATTTAAGAATATTTTCGACGCTATCCAGCTGACTTTCACCGGATCCGATCGGGTATCTACTCGTCATGCTCAAAGCATACGAGACGCCGAGCAGTACAAGCATGGCGCATATGATAGACCCTATGGCGGATGCATAAGGGATCTTATCCATGCGATCTCTCTCCTCCTTAGAAGAGGGACATTGAGTCTTCAAAGACTCACACCATGTGATAAAGGCGTAAATCCTTTCTTGGAATTTTGCATAGCAAAACGCGTTCTAGCACTTTATCTATGTATGTACTCGACTTAGGCCAAGTAATCTTTTAGATCTATCTCTATAGATCTTGATGCCTAGAATATAGGCACTTCACCTAAGTCTTTCATCGAGAAACAATTCCTAACCACATCTTCACAGACCGGAGTGAGGGAATATCATTTCATGAGAAGTATGTCATCTACATACAAGACAAGAAATACAACTGTGTTCCCACTATTTCTCTTGTAGACACAAGGTTCATCTTCATTCTTGATGAAACCAAACTCCTTGATTGCATCATCGAATCAAGATTCTTCGAGAGGCTTGCTTTAGTCCATAAATGGACCTTTGCGGTTGCATACCTTTCAGGATGCTTTGGATCTTCAAAACCCTCGGTGTGTCATGTACACATCCTCGAGTAGCTTTCCATTCGAGCGGTTTTGACATCCATCCGCCAGATCTCATAATCGTGGTAGTAGTCGCAATAGCAAGTATGATCCGAATGGATTTAAGCATCGTGAATCGTGAAAAGGTTTCATCATAGTCAATACCATGAATTTGTTTGAATCCTTTAGCCACCAATCTACCTTTATAGGTATGCTTATTACCATCCATGTCGCCTTTACTTTAAAGACCCACTTACACCCAATGGGTTTTACCCCTTCGTGGATCAACCAAAGTCCATACTTGGTTAGTGTACATGGATTCCATTTCGGATCTCATGGCCTCTAGCCATTTCTCAGAATCTGGGCTCATCATAGCTTCTTGATAGGATGTAGGCTCGTCAAGATCGACAAGCAATACCTCACCGTTGTCAGTCAAGAGAAAAGAATATCTCTCGGGTTGATGACGGATCCTATCAGATCTACGAAGAGGTTGGTCTACTTGAACAGGTGTTTGCTCCATAACTCTTTGGGCAACAATTTCCTCATCCACAACACTTTGTGGTTCCTGTTCATTTTCCATCGAAGCCTTAGTGTTATCGTCATCTTGAACTTCTTCAAGATGAATTTTACTCCCACTAGTTTTTCTAGAAATAAATTCTCTTTCTAGAAAGATGATTTGCAACAAACACCTTGCCAAGTGTGGGATTGTAAAAGTAATATCCCTTAGTTTCCTTGGGATATCCTACAAAATAACACTTATCTGATTTGGGTCCTAGTTTATCTGAGACTTGACGTCTAACATAAGCTTCACAACCCCAAATCTTTATAAAAGACATTTTGGGACTCTTCCCAGTCCATATCGTATATGGTGTCTTTTCTATGGCTTTTGATGGGACGCGATTAAGTGTGAAAGCGGCTGTCTCTAGAGCTAATCCCCAAAAGGAAGTAGGTAGATCAGTCTGACTCATCATTGATCGTACCATATCTAATAGAGTACGATTTCTCCTTTCAGATACACCATTCCATTGTGGTGTTCCAGGTGGAGTGAGTTGGGATATTATCCCACACTCAGCCAGGTGATCACGAAACTCTTGACTAAGGTATTCACCACCTCGATCTGATCGAAGTAGTTTAATACGCTTACCAAGTTGGTTTTGTACTTCATTCTTGAATGCTTTGAACTTTTCAAAGGATTCTGATTTATGTCTCATCAAATATAAGTAGCCGAATCTACTCATATCATCAGTGAAAGTAATAAAGTATTTATAGCCTCCTCTGGCTTCGACATTGAAAAGGCCACATACATCAGTATGTATGAGTCCTAACAAGTCCGTCGCTCTCTCGCCATGTCCACTAAATGGAGTTTTAGTCATCTTTCCTAAAAGACAAGATTCGCATACCTCATATGATTCAAAATCAAATGAGTCCAATAATCCATCTTTATGGAGTTGGGATATGCGTTTTTCATTTATGTGACCTAGGCGACAGTGCCAGAGAGATGTTTGGTTCAAATCATTCGATTTGAACCGTTTGGTATTTACGTTATATATTGGGTTTTCTAAATCTAGAACATAGAGACCATTCATAAGTGGTGCATTACAATAGAACATTTCATTCAAATAAATGGAACAACATTTGTCCTTTATTATAAAAGAAAAGTTTTT
This sequence comes from Wurfbainia villosa, assembly GCA_025175895.1. Classification (NCBI taxonomy): domain Eukaryota; kingdom Viridiplantae; phylum Streptophyta; class Magnoliopsida; order Zingiberales; family Zingiberaceae; genus Wurfbainia; species Wurfbainia villosa. The sequence goes on from CM045994.1 coordinate 103,021,032, forward strand.
CTTGTCTAAACAAGATACAGAAATTATGTTCTTTGTCAATGCAGGTACATATAAGCACTCCTCTAGTTCTAAGATAAGCCCAGTGGGCAAAGACAAGGAATATGTTCCTACAGCTACAGCAGCAACTTTTGCGCCATTGCCTACTCGTAGGTCCACTTCGCCTTTTGCCATTAGTCTACTATTTCTCAGTCCCTGCACATTAGTACAAATGTGAGATGCACATCCGGTATCTAATACCCATGTAGAAGAAATAGATAGATTAACTTCTATAACGTGTATACCTGAGGCAGAAGTCCCACTTCTTTTATTCTTTACTTCCTCAAGGTAGACTTTGCAGTTCCGCTTCCAGTGTCCAGTCTCACCGCAATGGAAACAGTCCCCTTCCTTAGGTACTTTACCTTTACCCTTTGAAGTGGATGAATTGGCCTTGCCTTTGGCTTGGGTCTTACCCTTGCCTTTGCGCTTACCTTTGCCCTTCTTGACCATTAGTACGCATTAACTTTCTTTTTGAGATTCGGTTCAGCAGTTCTTAACATGCTGAGAATCTCAGGCAAAGGTTTATCAATTTCATTCATGTTATAATTCATGACGAATTGATTATATGCTTCCGGCAACGATTGCAGGATAACATCGGTTGCCAATTCTTGGCTCAGTGGAAAACCTAGTCTTTCAAGGTTCTCAACGTACCCAATCATTTTAAGTACGTGAGTTCCTACAGGTGTTCCTTCTTGCATCTTGCATGCAAAAAGAGCCTTAGACACTTCAAAACGCTCGTGTCTGGCTTGTCCTTGATATAGTTGTTTCAAATGCTCAACCATATCATAGGCATCCATGTTCTCATGTTGCTTCTGAAGCTCAGAGTTCATGGTTGCAAGCATAAGGCATGACACATCTAATGCGTCATCTTGATGCTTCTTATAAGCATCTTTATCAAGACGACAGTGGCGCAGGGCAGGTATTTGAGGTAGACTGCTCTAGGACATACAGTTTGCGTTCTTGCTTGAGGATAATCCTCAAGTTCCTATACCAGTCAAGAAAGTTTGCTCCATTGAGCTTGTCCTTCTCAAGGACAGATCGCAAGTTGAGGGGGTGTGTCGTGTTAGATGACATGGTGATCTACAACAATAAAATGCAAAATTAAGTATCATACCTAAGTCATTTAATTAGGCCTTTAATTAAATGAGGCTCCCACTAAATTCTCATAGCTTTGATATGAGCTAATCATTGATGTAGGCAAACACTTTTCGCTTACATCATTAGCTACTATTTAGCTATAAATTTATATGGGATAAAGATCCACATCATAATTCATCTTGAGTTAGCTTTGGCTAATTGCCCAAGACGTAGTATGATTAGGTAGGCAATCTTTTGCCAATTACATCTGATGTAACTCTTTAATAGCTTTGGTTAAGTTTAGATTAGTTTAGTGCTTATTCCTAAACCAGCTTCCAGGCTGTGGCGAGGCACAGAGGCCTTCTTTGATATCGGAGCAACGACCACTTCTAAGACAAAGCTGATGTTCGGAAATCACACAAAACTAATTTTAAAACTTATGTTCAAAGCTAATATATGCCTCTACTTTCTTAACTAATTAAGAAAAACTTAATTAAGTCTTAACCAAATTTGATAGCGGGACATCACGATTGCCCACTCGCACTCTTCCAAGATAAAATGCATTGCTTTGCTTTGGCAAACCCAATAACAAATGATCGAGGAAGTAGTGAGTACCAAACTTTGGTAGGCATATCGTATTTGACTTATTAAGATATAAACTTAAACATGCATCACATACATATTAGCATACATCACATATAAGCTAAATTAACATGCATCACATACAAGTTAAACTAAGTGTGTCATGGTTATGGCCCTTATTCTACAATCTTCTCAAGCCAATGAGAAGATTGATTGGTCAACCTAGGGATAGCATCTTCTCCCAAGTGCTTCCTTTTGGTTGTCTTGTGTTGTTGACTTCCTCCTTGTAACATTATCTTCCAATGGACCCTCCATCTTTGTTGTATATTACAAAAGGAGAAATACTCGAGTTACATTCGAGTCTAAAGCTAATTTTACAACAAGAATTTTAGGAGAAAGGCACGACACGCAGGTCGTATTAAGAATTACAACACACAATCACAAACTTTTTGGGACTAGGCCATAACCATGCACCATGTCAATTTTAACTTTTAAAAGACATCGGATATTTTATTATGTTTGAAAATTTGCTAATGCAATTATCAACTCATAATAAAATTCATCCTACTTCTATATCATATATAAAATAGAGAAAAACTATTTTTATACGATCTTTCGCAAGTGGCTCTGATACCACTGTAGGGATTTCTATATGCCAAATAGCATATGCGCAACGGAAAAATTAGGATCCCTTCCTAGTGATCCTTGCGAAAGAAAACTCGTACAAAATAAATTTCTCTAAAACCAAACCTATCTTATAGGAGAGGATTACCTTTGTTGCGTGCCCTTGTTAATCCCGCTTTTCCTTTTGGTTTTTTGGATCTTTAGCACGTTCAAATGTCCGTGCCTCTATATGTATCCACACGAGCAAGCTCTTGTCTCACAAAAGAAACTAGAAGAGCTCTCCTTTACTTCCTTCTAGAGAAGTCCCTAAAGGAGAGGAATCTAGGGAAAAAGAGAAAGGAAGAAGAAGACTACTCTTCTTGCTAGCCTACACTCACAAAGTCACACAACCAAAGCTTCCACCAAGCTCTCAAGCTCTCTCACAACCACAATGCTCACTATGGCCGGCCACTTCATGGAGTCTTTTATAGGGTTGGAAAAACCCTTTCACCTCCACACATTCAATGCAATCCATTGCATTGAGACATATCCTTGTTTGGCCGGCCACTTAAGGAGACAAAAACCACTTTGTCTCCTTCCACCTCATCTAGCTTAGGTGGATGCTTAGGTGGCATTCTTATGTGGCATTCATGCATGTTGAATTAATCTTATTAATTCAATTAAGCTTATGTTATCATATTGAATTAATCTCATTAAATCAATAAGGTAACATATTGAATTAATCTCATTAAATCAATTAGCTAAAATTCTCATTAAGCTTAAAGTCCAAAAACCATTTTGTACTTAAGCTTATTCCCAAAGTATTCTAGTCAAACTAGAATACTCTAATTCCTCTAATTATCATGCTCTTTGTGTGTGACCCTATAGGCTCACATAACGTTGGCAGTGGATCTAAACTCTTTTAGATACACAAGCAATGAGCGGCATCTAGCAATACATCATTGCTACCCAAGTTATGAGATAAGTCAAGATCCGACTAACCTTTCCGTGACTACTTTAATGTATGACCGTGTCCTTCTATCCTTGATATCAGATTGACCAATGAGGCATAGACCGTGTCATCCTCGATCAATCTATGTGTTTCTTGATCCACAGGTAAACTAACTCAAACAAATGAGCTCAATATCTCATATTGACTCATTCGAGCATGGCCATGCATTTTAGTAGTTCTACTCAATCAAGGGGCCCACCGATATCACTCTCGTCATATGAGAGGGATAGATCCCATCTACATCACTCACATCCCTCGCGTAATTTGTTATATACCCGATGTCGCCTTTATGGTCCACCACATTACGGGTGACGTTTGTGATACCAAAGTACATAACTCCTTATGTAGGGAACCGTAGTGACTTGAGTGTCGAGGACTATTCATACCAATAGTCACATGAGAAAGTTTATGACACTCATATAACGATCCATGAAACTTTCTCATGGCGGGTCAGTTCAGTATATATTCTCTAATATATACCCATGTGTCAACTTGATATCATATATCCATGACTTGTGAGATCAAGTCATCAATTGACCTACATGCTAGTCTTTATGTATTAATATTGCCCTTGCATATTAATACTTGACTAGGAACATTTAGAAAGTGTTCTCTACAGCCTCTCATAATCAATTCTACCAATTGATGTGCTGTAGATAAGAACCTACTTTTCTAGGGCATTACTATATTTAATTTAGCTGGCACAAACAAGACTTAAATATAATAACCAATCCTTTGCCTTTATAGAATATGATACAAAATGTTCCCTATTCAACCATCACATGATTGGTTCTTAGGGCTATAACTAACAGCTTGATCCAATTATCCACTTCTTGATTCGATATCGAATCGATCAGTCCCCGGCAACGGTGCCAAAAACTTGATGCACACGAATGCGACCTCAAATCTTGTGATGGATACTGTCGAGGACTCGAAGTGCGCGCTCACGCTCAATGCTCGCAAGTGCACGAATGTCATCAAGTAATAAAAAGATTATTGATCCCACAGGGACTGAGATTTGAGTACCGATTTGTTCAGTGGATGTTATTGTTCGGAAGTCAATCTAAAGGTTGTGATTGTGAGGGTTGTCTGTGGACTAAACTCTAGTACGGTGTCATACGGAGGAAGAAAGGAGCTTGCTGTGAGATCTTTTAAAGGGATTCTAGGACTTCAATTTCGCTTGTGTCGCAAAACATGTTATCAACTGGGCGTTGTATAAATGTCTAACTATGGTCTTGTGGAAGGGACATCATACACTCTCCCGATGAGCCACCGCATCTATCGGGAGCTATCTCTGCCTTACAAAGACGGGATAGGTGGTACGAGAATGCCAAATCAATCCTTGCGATGAACCATTTCTTGTTCTATCGCATCCTTCTACCCACGGTTATAGAAGATCAGGCTAACCCCTAGGTTCCTTGTATAAATACCCTAAATCTTAGATACGAGGGATATCACCCCTTGTATCGCTTAAGTACAATAGGTAGAAAATCAAACACACATAGATATCGGTATAAACAAATCCCAATTGCAAATTCAAACTCAATAACAAAATTCAATTTGAAACAACATGTCATACGCACACAAGCTACTCCCTAATCCTAGAATCGAAGAAACTACTCCATAGATAGGAGAGGAAAATCACAAGGCATGTTCATGTTCGAATCAACAGTAAATAAAGTGCGAGAATAGGAGTTTACAATGCCAATGTGGCCTTCTCTCTTGCATTGAAGTGTAGAACTTGGATCTCTGGTGGCGTTCTTCCTCCCCGTTGCGAGTTCCCAAAGCTTTTTAGGGCTTCGGTGTGTCATCCCAGCCGTCGTGCCTCCCCCCTAGGGTTTGGGCTGAGCTATCCTTATATAGAAATCACATTGAATCACTGTGAAATCTAGAAAAAACCCTAACCGCATCAATCTGCTGGGCCGCCACACGGCCGTGTGTTTCCACATGGCCAAGCCGTGTGTGGCCTTGGGGTGGCCGATCTCGCCCATAGGACACGGTCGTGTGTAGCCACACACCCTGGTCGTGTCCCCTTCTGCGTCTAGTTATAAAATGCCCTTCTTTTACTCCGAAAGTGCAGCTTTTTCCCACGAAATGCTATCCTGCACGCAAAAGTACAAAGAGTAAGTCTCCAAACCAAAAAATAGGAAATGCATGCAAAATAAAGTGACATATGCATGAAACTAACATAAAATGTAATGAGATGTGAGCAAAAACTACTCCTAAAATCCTATATGTTTTGCTCACACCAGTAAGCCCCCACTCCCACTCGGCTTTCCACTTGAAAGGTCCTTCCCATTTAGGTCCCAACTTGCCCTTAGCTCTTTCAGGTAGCACCTTCTTTAACACCAAGTCTCCTACCTGAAAAGAACGAGGCACTACCTTTTTATTATAGGATTTAATTACCTATGCCCTATATCTTTCAGTGTTATATGCGGCCATATCCCTCTTTTCTTGAATCAAGTCCAATTCCATACTTCAAACCGCGCTATTGTCGTCTGAAAAATAACTCAGCACCCATGCAGATTCTATTCCAACCTTTACAGGTAGCACAACCTCTGAACCATACACCATACTAAAGGGAGTGGCCCCTGTGGCTCTCTTAGAAGTAGTTCGAAAATACCATAAAATGCTAGGTAACTCCTCCACCCAACTGCCTCCTATATGTTCCAATTTAGTTTTTAACCCATACACCAATTATCTATTAGTTACCTCAACTTGCTCGTTACTTTGAGGATAAGCCACATATATGAATACCTGTTCAATTTTAAAGTCTTGGCACCATTTCGCTAACCTTTTACTTTGAAATTGCCGCCCATTATCTGATATCAGTCTTCAAGGGATACCAAAGCGACATACAATATTTCTCCATAAAAATTTTAACATCATCTGCTCGGTGATATGGGCTAATGGTTCAGCTTCCACCTACTTAGAGAATAATCTATAGCTACCAACAAGAATTTCTTTTGCCCCATCCCGATCGAGAAAGGTCCTACTATATCCATATCCCATTAGTCAAAAGGGCAAGCCGATACTACTGCCTTCATACATTTAGCTGGTTGATGCTGCCAATTGTGATGCTTCTGACAGCTCTCACAGTGTCGTACCAACTCTATAGAGTCCTTCATCAGAGTGGGCCAAAAATATCCAGCTAATAATACCTTCCACGCTAATGCTCGACCCCCTATGTGACTGCCACAAGCTCCTTCATGCACTTCTTTCAGCACATAACTTGCTTCTGTCTTCCCCAAACAACGCAGCAAAGGCCCGATACAAGTCCTTTTATACTAAATTCCTTTTTATCATATAGAAATGAATTGCTTGCTGCTTCAATTGTCGAGCTTTTACAGGGTCATCCGACACCCTCTTATCTGTAAAGAACGAAACCAACTCCTTCCTCCAGTCATCTTCTATGACCTCTCCCAATCTTTCATTCTGTGGCAATAGTTCAATCTATGCAATTATCTCCCGAGTGCCCCAATTCCCCAACGAACTAGCCAAATGAGCCAACGCATCAACTTTTTGATTTTCTATCCTGGTTATTTTCTTTATCAATACTTCAGAAAAATCTCCTTTAGCCTTTTCTACTAATTCACAGTATTTTCGGCACTTATCATCCTTAACCTCAACTCACCCCACAGTTTATTGTACTACTAACTGAGAATTCATATGTACAATCACCCGTTCTGCCCCTATATTTTTAGCAGCTTGCAAAGTTATCAGTAAAGCCTCATATTCATCTTCATTATTAGAGGCTCTGAAATGTAATCTAACTGCCAACATAACTTCTTCTCCTTGCGGTGAAATCAAAATTACTCCTACCTCACGACCCTCTTTTTTGGAAGATCCATCTGCATATACCATCCATGGTTCACATTCTTCCTTGTGTACAGTTTCCACTAAAAAGTCAGCTAATGCTTGCACTTTAATTGAGGTACGGGGTTGATAGGTAATGGCATACTCACTGAGTTCAGTGGCCCATTTAATAAGTTTCCCCATATCTTCTGGATGAGTAAGTATTCTCCCCAGTGGAGTGTCAGTGAGTACCACTAAGGAATGAGATAAAAAAATAAGGTCGTAGCCTTCGAGCAGTCAAAACTAGTCCTCAAGTTAATTTTTCCATATTGGTATAACGAACTTCAGTCCCCTTCAACAGATAGCTAATATAATAGATTGGATGTTGTTGGCCCTTGTCCTCTCGAATCAATACTGAGCTTACAGCCACCTATGAAAGAGCCAGATACACCCATAACACTTCTCCAGGTTGAGGCTTAGCTAAGAAAGGAGGCTCCACCAAGTATTTCTTCAAAGATTGAAGTGCTTTATCACAATGCTCGCCCCATTGGAACCGTGTAACCCTCTTTAATATCTTGAAGAAAGGGAGACTCCTATCTGCGGATCAGGATATGAACCTCGATAGGGAAGTAATCCTGCCTAATAACCTTTTAACCTCCTTCAAATTTTTTGGAGGTTACATTTGCTGAATGGCTTCAATCTTAATAGGATTAGCCTTTATACCCTGTTCAGTGACCACATATCCCAAAAAATGACCCTACGTCACCCCAAATACACACTTTTTCGGATTTAACTTCATTTTATATTGACGTAGAGTACAAAAAGTTTCCTCCAGATCAGTTATTAACTGCCCATCATATTGAGTTTTAACCAGAATATCATCCACATATACCTCCACATTCCTTCCCAATTGCTTTTCAAAGATTTTATCCATTAACCTCTGGTAGGTAGCCCCAACATTTTTTAATTCAAAAGGCATAACTACATAACAGAAAGTTCCCTCAGCTGTAATAAAATTGACCTTATTCTGATCTTCTCGGGCTAACGGTATTTGATGATATCCCTTGTAAGCATCCATCATTGAAATAAACTGATGTCCAGCAGTGGAAACTACTAACTGATCAATGCGGGGCAAAGGATAACAATCCTTAGGACAAGATTTATTAAGATCTCTAAAGTCCACACACATTCTCCATTTACCTGACAACTTAGGCACCAACACCACATTAGACAACCAAGGAGGATATTGCACTTCTCTGATATACCCAACCTTCAGCAATTTACCTATTTCTTCTTTAATGATAGCATCTTTCCCTGTTCCAAAATGTCGGCGCTTCTTCTTTACAGGAACTACAATAGGTAAGATATACAATTTATGTTCCATGATATTAGGATCAATTCCTGATAAGTCTTGTGGAGACCATGCAAAAATGTTCATATTTATGATAAGGCATTGTATTAAGCCTGCTTTAAGCTGCACGGGAAGATCCCGATCTATAAAGGTAACATGTTCAACACATCATCTAATATAATCGCATATTTATCAGGTTCTCCTATCTCTTCAGCATCCCCCTTTTAAATGAAACACACAGTATCTCTGTACTTAGATTTTTGTTGAGGCTTATTAATAAATTTTCCTTTTTGCCTTATCCTGATAGCATCCACATAGCATATTTGGGAGAGTTACTGGTCACCTCTTACCTCTCCTACTTCACTCCCTACATGAAACTTAATCTTTTGATTGTAGGGGGAAGCTACAGCCTATAAACTGCTCAAAATAGGTCTTCCTAAGATAGCATTATAGGAAGAAGGCATATCCACCACAGTGAAATTGATAAGTACCATCCTTCTTGGCTCTTCCCCCAAAGACAAAGGTAATTTAATTTGGCCCATTGGTTGCACTTCATGCCCAGAGAACCCAAACAAAGAAGTTCCTACTGGTTTTAGATCAATGACAACAACTCCCATTTGTTCCAGAGCTGTCCAATATAAATATCTACTGAACTACTAAGATCAACAAAAACTCTTCCTACATCGAAATTGGCAATGAGAGCCCGAATGACCAGGGCATCAGTGTGAGGAGTTATCACTCCCCATAAATCATTATCGTCAAAGCCTATTATGGTTCCTCTGGTCCTAGGAAGAACAACAACAGTTGCACACTCCTCCCTATTGTGCCTTTTTCGTGCCCTATTAGAATCCCCGTTAGTGGAGCCACCGGATATCATGTTGATGGAACCTCTCACAGAGAGTTGATTAGAAGGCTCATCCCGATCAAGCACTATTTCCCATATCTGCACACGCTGCACTGGTCGATTTATAAGAGGCCTAGGATTACCTCTTCCATAATTTCTTCCTCTGAACCCCTACTGATAAGGAGCTGGATTCATAACCAAATTTCAGATATGAGGATGAGCTCCCATTATTCTCTATAATTCCAAGTCCAACTGCTTGCAATTCTGAGTATTATGTCTATATTCTTGATGAAAAGCATAGAAAGTAGGAGCTGGCAATCTTCTAGGCCCTCTATCAGCTCCAAAGGGTCTCTGCAGCAACCTCTGCTCTATACAAATATTCATAGCCTTCTCCTTAGAAAATCGGAGCGGAGGAGCATACAAAGTTCTGTCCTCTACAGGGTACCCAGGCCTCACCCATTTAATCCTCCCTTCTGGTCTTTCCATTACCCTGAAATCCTATGAAGTTCGCCAGGATTTCTGAGCATCCTCCAAATTAATAAACTTCTTGTTGGTGCGGAGGCACTAGATAATCGAAACTTGGTTTTGATGATGGCAAAGATTCAAAGTTAAGCTATTTTGTTATCTCATGTGATATGCTAAGTGTGCAGGAAGTGTTTAAGCTAAGCCAAAGGTCGAGCGACACCCGGAGAATCTCAAGTCGAGAAATCGTGGTGGTTGGGCGACACCAGGAGAACCTCGGGGAGTCGAGGAACCTCGGTGGTAACCGAAAGCTAAGCGACAGATCAAGAGGACCAAAGGTATGCTCTGTGTGTGGAGCGGTGGTAAGGATGTGTCCTCGGTTAGAGGACAATCCTAGGCGTCGATCCGACTAAGGCTTCCAGAGAAATGCCGAAGTCTAGATCAGACAGTCAAAGGGTTGTTACACTGCATGGCATTATGCATCTATTGTACTAATCTTGTGTTGTAGGAATTCTCAAGTGCAGCAGTCGACTGGAGATGTTAGCAGTCGACTGCTAAGAGGATCAGTCGACTGATGTCGATGAATCAGCCCAGTGCACAAGGTCAAAGAGATAGAGATTGATGTTGCCACCTCAGGATAAGATAAGCCGCCACCTCAAGATAAAATCCATGAGTTTTGGATCTGGATCGGGACAAATTCCAAGGCACAAATCTATAAAAGGAGGGGAGGACTCAAACCTAAATTCAAGAATCTCTCAAGTGCTCGTGCTCTCCTTTGTGCTACAACGCTACTCCGACTGTGTGTCGTCTTCTAATTAATTGTCGATATTATTGTTATCTTTCTGTACTTAATTTGTATAAGGACTGGTAAGGTGGTTACCGGCCTTATAATCATTGTAATCGTCTTGTCTCTTACCTCCAACGAGGAAGATATTTTTAGTGATTGTCCTTCGGAAGCGATCAAGGATCGCAGGGCCTTGGATTAGCAGTCGGTGGGTTGTGAACCATGTAAAAAAGCTTTGTGTCTTTCTTGTGTTTGTCTTTTATTTTTCCACTGTGTACTTGGTTTTAATCGTCGAAAAAGAAAAGTTTTCATGAACACTATTCACCCCCTCTAGCGATTCATTTTGATCCAACAATTCGTATCAGAGCGGGGGCGCTCAGATTCGGTGCAACCACCGGTCGAGCATTTTCTTTTCTTTATTTTTATTTTTATTTTTAAATATCTCCCGCACTACTAATCCAAGACCAAGTCTTGGGAATTTTTGGTTTGTGTTTTATTTACGAGTTTTAGAAAATCGTTCACCGAACCAACCCTGGAAGAGTCTCCCACAGGGCATAAAGGTAACAATGTCAATTTAAATTTTAAATTTCATATTATTTGCTTCAAGTGCAGGGAGAGAGGACACTATAAAAATAAGTGTCCTACTCGTAAGAGTTGAACGACGCAATCGGCGACAAAGGAGACACCATTGCTAGGAGTTCGGAAGAACAAGGAGCACATCAAGTGTTTCGGGTGTGGAAGATTCGGTCACTATAAGAATCGGTGCCCGGAAAAAAAGGTTAGTAAAGTTAATAATTTTGAAAAGTTGAGTTTTAGAATAGTTGATAATTTAGATAAATTGTGTAATTGTTGTCAATTAATTAATACAATTAATAATTCAACTAATAAAAAATTAATTAATTCAGATTTAATTAGTTTAAATAATAATAAAAACAATATCATGGAAGAAAATGATCAAATTAATCTAACATTTGATAAAATTAACCAAGAGATTAATTAAATTTTTAGTTTAATCAACATAGATCTAGATCAAGTCAAGGATAAAACCAATCTAGGACTTAATCAGGATAATCAAAACCTAGATCAGAATAATCAAACCATAGGACAGAATCATCAAATCCTAGATCTGATTAATCTAGATAATTCTTAATTAAAAAAATTCTATTTTGAAAAAATTCAACCATAAAAAATTCGAAATTAACTTTAAAAAATTCCAAAGATATTCTAAATAATTCTAATAATAATTCTACTTTTAAAAACTCTAACAATCTTATCTTAAAAAAATTCTAATAATAATTCTACCTTTAAAAACTCTAACAATTTTATCTTAAATAATTCTAATAATAATTCTACCTTTAAAAACTCTAACAGTCTTATCTTAAATAATTCTAATAATAATTCTATCTTTAAAAATTCTAATAATCTTATCTTGAATAATTATAATAATTCTACCTTAAAAAATTCTAATAATTTTAATAATTCTATTTTTAAAAAGTCTAATAATCTTTTCTTAAAACATTCTAATAATTCTACTTTTAAAAAGCCTAATAATCTTATCTTGAAAAAGTCTAATAATATTATTTTGAAAAATTCTAATAATTCTATTTTAAATAATTCACAATCTAACTTAATTAAAAATTCAAAATTAGATAATCAAACCAATAAAATTAATTATAATAGAGGACCATTTGATTATACACAAATTAATAATCTAGTAATTAAACCTTTAACTTTTAAAAATTCAACTAATAAATATGTAGACTTGGGTTACAAGTCTAAGCTAACCAAAAATCAAGACACTAAAAATTGTAAACCTAATTATAATAAAGTATCTTATAACTATGGAACAAATAAAAGTCTACCCAAGAAAACAACCATTTCTTTAAATTGATTGAATGTAGCTTGCTCATGCATACATATCATTATCATGCTTATTTTGTCATGTCATACATACTAGTTTTAAATTCACTCTCATAGAATGGTTAGATAGGAAATAATTAATTAATCTTGACAACATAGTATCAGGATGCGGTCAGATGATAGTACGTTAAGGAAACGAAGTCAAGTGTATCCGAGCTGGATAAGGAGTATCTCGCTTGGTGCATTTTACTAAGTGGAACTAACTGAAGCTACCTCACCACATCCTAAACTAGTTAGACCAGGACATAACCCTAAGTGAATTAAGTGTGTAATTTCCTAAGCTGGATTTGTCTAAGGAAGTGGTTGTTGTTCCGATCAAAGAAGACCCCTGTGCCTCGCCACGACCTGGAAGCCCTCTTTTGAAATGTTCACTTAACTAACTAAAGGTTAAATCTGAATCTAACCCAAGGTTAATTAATTTCTAAGGCATTAAATTAAATTCATCTCACAATATCTATAAGGATAACTTGGTTGATCATGTAGAATGGGTGAGATGGTAAGGACAACAAATTGAAAATGATTTCAAAATTTATATACACATAAATAGATTCTTAAAACTATTTTTATTGGTTGTCATGATTATTGTGTGTAGTTATACGTAGTTTTCAAAACAACTATGCTTCTTAAAATGATAGTTAGTTGACCAATACTGAACGTCTAAATCCTTAGGTCAAATTTAGACACCTAGATCCTTTGGACACTTAGGTGATCCTTCCTTGTGGCCAACAAGGATGTCCTAAGAGTTTGTCAGACAAAAGGGGAGACCCTCTAGATAAGCCTTCCTTGTGGCTATTAAGGATGTTAGGTTAAGGGGGAAGGTTCTAATTGGATAATCATCATAGAAGTTGTTAAAAAATATTTAAAAAAAAATTGCCAATACTTTCTAAATTTAAATCCTTCTTTTGATAATATGCCAAGGGGGAGAGAAGACTTAAGTTGGACAAACTTAGTATCTAGCTACCTTCAGTTTGGTATAAAACCCAATAAACATGAGCCTTTAAAATGTTTTTTTTTTAAATCTTTCTCAAAATTTTATAACAATGTTAAAGGTTAGGGGGTCACATTCTAACCTAGGATATACATTGTTGGTGTAGGATCTAGAAATCTAAACTCCTAAACTCTTAAGTATTAAAGGGAGTTGAACATATTAAATCAACTTGATTAGCATGTTTAAAATTTCTATTTATTGGCAATGCACCACTTATAAAATTATTTTTGATATATGTCAAAGGGGGGGAGAGGATAAAGTTAAGAGGAGGTTACTTACTTTTTCTTTCCCAAAAAGTAATTATTTTTCAAAACTCACCGAGGGTTAATGGGGAGGTACCCTTAAGGGGGAGGTTTTGAAAAATGATTGTTCAATGCTTACTGTTTATTTTATCTTAACTTTGAATTGGTTTGCCATAGATCAAAAAGGGGGAGATTGTTGGTGTAGGGGCACTAGATAATCGAACCTTGGTTTTGATGATGGCAAAAATTCAAAGTTAAGCTATTTTGTTATCTCATGTGATATGCTAAGTGTGCAGGAAGTGTTTAAGCTAAGCCAAAGGTCGAGCGACACCCAGAGAATCTCAAGTCGAGAAATCATGGTGGTCGAGCGACGCCAGGAGAACCTCGGGGAGTCGAGGAACCTCGTGTTGGGATGTATACTGAAAAGTCTATCTTTTGTATGAACATCTTTATTTTTGAAATAAGAATCACATGATCATTGTTTGCATATTTTTATGGCTATGCATATTGTCTAATATATTACATTGTAGATAACATGGTGTGTGGTGTCACACGGGAGATCATGTTATCGGCTCCTTGTAAAGTATAAGTAAAGGCTCACAACCGAGATGACTTTGGAAAACCCATTGGAATGGTTGTATTGTGATTTGGTATTGGTTTGTCTTGACCATAGAATCACACTAGTGCACTTTGTGTGTATTGAGCAGGACCGACTTAGAGGTGATTCGATTTATTGCTGACTACATAATCGAATCAGACCTCAGATATTATATTGTACATACTCTTAATCCCGATATAATAACGGGCACATATACTTAGTATTCATTTCTTTGATTTACCAATGGGCAAGATTTATAGATTAAATCGATAGGCTCGGTAAGTTGGAAAATAACTTTATTTATATGGTGTGACATTGATTATAAGAGGAAACCGTGTCCTATATATTAGGATGATGATGTCCACTTGAGGAGCTCATAAGGTTCATCATATAAACCCTGCAGGTGGACTTGGTCCAGCATGATGAAAAGGTTGAGTGGTACTACTCATGGAGTTAGATGTTGATTAATTAATGGTCAGTAAATTAATTAATCGACGGACATTCGAGATCTTAAACACGGGGAGAAAATGTACAAATAATATATGGAGCCCATATTAACTTATGGGGGTTGGTGAGGTAGATCAATGATAATCCTCTAGTGGAATGGATAATCATTAATGGATCGGACTTTATGTGGGCTTGATCCATTGGGTGGCCAAGATCCAACTCCTCCTCATGGTCCCTATTGTAGCCTATTAACACCTCATGAAGTTTAGATCCAATGGATGAAAACAAAACTCTAGATCCAAAGGTAGAGATTAAATCTCTAGATCCGACGGTTGAGATTAAATCTCTAGATCCGACGGTTGAGATTAAATCCCTAGAACCAATGGTGGAGATTAAAACAAGGCTTATCCCTAACTCTATAAAAGGAGGACAAGGGGTGGGCGGAAACTTGGTGGATGAGGGGATTAGGGTTTATCCCTTGGGCGGCAACCAATCC
The DNA here is from genome assembly GCA_025175895.1 of Wurfbainia villosa. Taxonomy (NCBI): domain Eukaryota; kingdom Viridiplantae; phylum Streptophyta; class Magnoliopsida; order Zingiberales; family Zingiberaceae; genus Wurfbainia; species Wurfbainia villosa. The sequence goes on from CM045994.1 coordinate 103,036,269, forward strand.
TAATTAGATTAGGATTGGGAGTGGGCGGCTAGGGTTAGGGTTTGGGTGTTGGTGGTGGGCGGCAACAATGAGGAGAAGGCTTCTTCTTCTTCTTCCAAGGTTTGGCCAGCTTCTATCCTTCTTCCCTCTACCTTGCCCGGAGCTCAACCTATTCTTCTTCCCTTCATCCTTGGCCGGAAATTAGGAGAGCTTAGTTTAGGGTTTGGGCGGCAACAAGGAGAAGGATTGCTTTCCTTTCTCTTCTCCAAGTGTTGGCCGGCGCCCATGCCCTTATTGTTTCTCCTTTGGCCGGTTCCTATACTCCATGATCTCTTCCTTGGCCGGCGGCAACATCGAGCCTATTGACTTGGTGGCCGGTTCTAGATAGGAAGAAGAGTTTTGTTTTATATTCTTCCTTTTGTTCGAAGTGAACAAGGAAAGGAAGATTGGTGATCTAGGAGGCTTCGACTTTTGGAAGATCGTCGCCCACACGACGTCCAAAAGAAGAAAGGACATACAATAGAAGATCAAGAGGTATAACAAGAGGTATAATCTTGTTTATTTTGATTAGTGTTCTTTTTTATTATGTTTATAATTGCTTTTCAATTATATGCATGTTTTATGTGGATGTTTACTTTATGTATGTGGCTAATATAACTTGGACCCCGAACATAAACACAAAAGTCGGTGATCCGTACATCGTCTATTCCACGGCTATTCGTGGAAAAGAGGTTGGTCGCTTGAAAACAAGTTTGTTCAAGTGACCACTCTAAACGAATAGCACGACAATGACTTAGTTGTTTGGGAAATCCCTTTTGTCTAGGATTAAATTTTTTTAATCTGGGGACATCGATGGGATCGCCATGAACAAGTGACCGAGGTGAAGTGGGAAGCGAAGTTTCCCCTCACAGATCAACCCAATAATTGGTATCAGAGCAAAGGTTTCCGATTTTGTGTGTTTAGGATTCGGTTAATTTTTATGCACTTTTCATATATTATATGTGTCAGATAATAGTAGGATATGCGTAGGTTAACTCTTTGGTTGCAGGCATAAGATCCGACTATTATGGTCATATGTGTGTATGTGATTGTATATGTGTAAATGTTTATTTTGTTGAATCCTTGGGGTTGACGAGGCTAGTATTTAATTTTTTGTAAATTAGATATGACATTGTTTAGTCACTCCTTTTATTTTAGTTTACTTTCGATCTAGATTTCATGTACACTCCCTCTAGAGTATAGGATCGATGGATGTAAATTAAAATAGTTTTTAGTCTCAACTCGGATCTCCGGATGGCTCGTACATGGCGTAGGAGGAGCGGATGAGAAGGCGATACGACGGGAGACATATTGAAGACAAAAACCATAATAATTGGAAAAATTTTATTTTTCATATTTATTGCTTATTGTTTGATATGCATGTCGTAGGCTAGAAAATTCCTCAATTTTAAATTACTAAGTGGGAGAGGGATATTTTTTATAAATTCCCATGGCCTCCATTACGATTTGGCATGTGATGCAAGCAAACTTGTGCGTCGGCTCTGAGTGCCTTCCTCCCCATCGGATGAGTTTATTTGTGGATCACAGGGTCGGATATGGTTATAGGAAATTATTTAGGAGCGTGTGTACTTCCCCATCGGAAGGCACATAACCCAAGATAATTCCCTTGGTACCGAGTAATGGTGAACACTTAGGCTACGTTTGGTATGGGGTAATCAGGCTTGTAATGTAATCGGATTACATTACAAGATGATTTACTTTGTTTGTTAACATTTCAAAGATGTAATGTAATGTAATCGCATTACAAAATAAGAGCCAAGATCCGTAATCTCGATTACGAAGGAAAAGCGATGTAATCCGATTACATTACGGACTCAATATTTGTCTTTACAAATATGCCCTTCTTTTATTTTTTCTAATTGCTTCTCGAGGCCGGCCGGCGACCGACGACCAGCGGCGGCGGCCGTGGCGATCGGCGACGGCCATGATCGACGGCCGACCGACAGTGACCGGCCGACGATCACCGGCGACCGGCCGGCCGCGTTACGACCGGCGACGGTGGTCGATATAAGGCTATTTTTGTCATTTTATAATAATATGAATTACATTCCTTATAACAAATATGGATACCAAACAAACGAATGTAATCACTTTTGTAATCAAAGATTACACACCAATCGCTAACCAAACACAGTAATGTAATACACATTACATTACATTACATTACAAACTTGATTACATTACAAGGTTGATTACATTACCCCGTACCAAACGTAGCCTTAGATACAAATATAAGTATCCTCCCTATCGGAGTCACTGCTTTTATTTGTAGGGCCGAAGAGAAATCAACTATTAATTTTATTTGTCAAAAAGTTAGGTTGACAGGATAGTAAAATTAATGGGTAAAACCTCCTCTTGCAAATATAGAATTCGTATACGTCCACACGATCGTGGCATACGATATTCTTGGTGTTTTGAGATGTTGGCTGATTTCAAAATTTTATTGTTTGAGGAATCAATAATTTTTTGAAATCTAAAGTTTTGATCTATGTGATTCTTAGGATTTTCAAAAATGACTTTCAGTCCACTTGCTGTGAAACTAAAGGAAAATAAACTTACTGTACCCAAATAATGTTGATTGGAAAAGAATCTAGATATTGTCTTATCTGCTAAGGAGTACAAGTATGCACTCTTCGAAGAGTGTCCTCCTAAGCCTATGAATGAACTAGAAGTCCTTGGAGCTGAGATCGATGGGGAAACCCAGATCGATATCATTCTCCAGTCGACAGAAAGGCTTGCTCAGGCTCACGCCATGGTTGCTCAGAAGGTTTCTACTTCTAAGCCGAAAGGCAAGAAGAAGAAGAAACAAGGTGGAGCAAAGGTGGATCACAAAGGGGAGTGAAGAAGCCGAAAGGCAAGTACTTCACTTGCAAGCAGGATGGACATTCGAAGAAGGACTGTCCCAATCCGAAGCAGAACAAAGGTATATCCTTTGGTCTAGTTATTGAAACATGGTTAGCGGTGTTATCTACCAGCACCTGGAATGTAGGTACGGGAGCCACTGATCATGTCTGCAATACTTTGCAGGGGTTCCAGGAAACCCAATGACTAGCTTAGGGGAGATTACCATTTACTTGAGCAATTCCACGAAGGTGGCAGCTATTGCAGTGGGAGATGATTATTTATCTTCTGATAGGAATAAAACTTTGGTTCTGGAAAATTTCCTTTATGTACCTTTATTTAGAAAGAATTTAATTTCAGTTTCTAAATTGTTTATGGATGGATATTCTATTTCTTTTAATGACAGAGTTGTTATAAAAAGGAATAGGGACATTATCTGTTCGGGTGCATTGATAGGAAATTTATACACACTTGAACCATAACCTCCCACGATGCAAATTGAAGTTAATAACTCATCTTCTAATTCCAATAAGAGAAAAGAACCTTCGAAGATGAACCAAACATATCTTTGGCATCTTAGGCTTGGTCATATTAACCTAAGCAGAATTCAAAGGTTGATAGCTGATGGACCTCTAGGTTCATTAGTGGTGGAAGATTTCCCAACCTGTGAATCTTGCTTGGAGGGTAAAATGACCAAGAGGTCTTTTAAGGCCAAGGGGTATAGAGCCAAAGATGTGTTGGAATTGGTTCATTCTGATTTGTGTGGTCCTATGTCAATCCAGGCTAGAGGTGGTTTTGAGTATTTCGTCTCTTTTATAGATGACTACTCGAGATATGGATACATTTACCTGATGCATCGCAAGTCTGAATGCTTTGACAAGTTCAAAGAACTCAAGGCTGATGTGGAGAAACGTCAAGGTAAAAGTATCAAGACACTACGATCTGATCGTGGTGGCGAGTACCTCTTGGGAGAGTTTAGGAATTACCTATCAGAGGATGGGATTCAATCCCAATTGACTACACCTGACACACCCCTGCAGAATGGTGTAGCAGAGCGAAGGATAGGACTCTTATGGAGATGGTTAGATCGATGATGAGTTATTCTAAGTTGCCAGATTCATTCTGGGGATATGCTCTAGATACGGCGGTGTACATTCTGAACTTGGTTCCATCTAAATCAGTGTCTTCTACTCCCACAGAATTGTGGACTGGGCGAAAGCCTAGTCCAAGACATATTCAGATTTGGGGGAGTCCAGCACATGTGCTGAAGGCAGATGCTGGTAAGTTGGAACCTCGTACAGAAGTACGCATGTTCGTTGGCTATCCTAGAGGAACCAAGGGTGGTTTGTTTTATAGTCTTAGAGATTAGAGGGTGATCGTTAGCATGAACACCAGATTTCTAGAGGAAGACTATGTGATGAGCCACAAGCTCAAGAGTAAAATTGTTCTGGAGGAATTAAAAGGGGAAGTCACTTCTTCAGTACCACCGATACGAGAGGATATACCACAAGTCACTACACCGCGTGTCACAGAGGATACATAGGAGATACCTCGTCGTAGTGGGAGGGTTGTTAGACAGCCTGATAGATTCATGTTCTTGGGAGAATCTTCTGATTTAGTCCCTGGCGAACATGAACCTGATCCTTGGACATATGACGAGGCAATCCAAGATATAGATGCAACATCTTGGCAAAGTGCAATGAATACTGAGATTGAATCTATGGATTCAAATCAGGTCTGGGAGCTAGTGGAACCACTCGATGGTGTAAAAACCATTGGATACAAGTGAATCTACAAAAGAAAGAGAGGAATAGATGGGAAGGTTGAGACCTTCAAAGTGAGGTTTGTTGCGAAGGGGTATACTCAGAAAGAGGGTATCGATTATGAGAAGACCTTTTTGCCAGTAGCCATGCTTAAGTCTATCCGGATTCTCTTATGCATAGCAGCTCATATGGATTATGAGGTGTGCCAGATGGATGTCAAGACAGCTTTCCTGAATGGAAGTCTTGAGGAAGACATCTCTATGAAGCAACCAGAGGGATTCATTGCAAAGGGCAAAGAGCATCTTGTATGTAAGCTTAATCGGTCCATTTATGGATTGAAGTAGGCTTTGAGGTCTTGGAACATCTAATTTGATGAAGTAATCCAGTCTTATGGATTTATTCAAAGTCCGGATGAGTCTTGTGTATACAAGAGATGTGACAGAAACGTAGTGGTATTTCTTGTACTATACGTAGATGATATTTTGTTGATTGGCAACAATATCAAGGTGTTATCGGACGTAAGGGTATGGTTGTCCAAACAGTTTGATATGAAGCACTTGGGAGAAGTGGGACACATCCTTGGAATCAAGGTTATAAGGGATTGCAGGAAAAGGATGTTGAGCTTATCCCAAGCTTCATACATAGACACGATTCTGGAGTGTTTTAGCATGCAGAACTCCAAGAAAGGTTTTCTACCTTTCAGGTATGGAGTTCCTTTATCTAAGGAGATGTGTCCTAGAACATCTGAGGAGATAGAGGAGATGAAGGTGGTTCCTTATTCTTCGGCGGTAGGAAGCCTCATGTATGTGATGCTATGTACGAGACCAGATATCTGCTTTACCGTGGGCATGGTCAGCAGATATCAGAGTAATCCAGGATAGGGACATTGGACTGCGGTAAAGCATATATTGAAGTACCTGAGAAGGACTAGGGATTATATGCTAGTTTACCAGGCAGACCAATTACTCCTTGTGGGTTACACAGATTCCGACTTCCAATCTGATAGGGATAACAGTAAGTCTACCTCAGGTTTTGTGTTTACTTTGGGAGGTGGAGCCATTGTATGGAGGAGTGTCAAGCAGAAATGCGTGGCAGACTCTACCATGGAAGCTGAGTATGTTGCAGCCTCTGAGGCGGCCAAAGAAGTTGTGTGGCTCAGGAACTTCCTGATAGACTTGGATGTGATTCCTGGTTTGCCCAGAACTATCACAATTTATTGTGATAATAGTGGTGCAGTTGCAAACTCGAAGGAACCACGAGCCCATAAGGCAAGTAAACACATAGAGTGCAAGTACCACCTGATATGAGAAATTGTAAAGAGAGGAGAAGTTGCTGTGGACAATATTGCATCGGAGGATAACCTGGCAGATCCTTTCACTAAGGCCCTTCCGGCGAGAGCTTTTGATAGGCATGTAGAGGGAATGGGGATCAGATGTATGGCAGTTTGAGGACAACATAGTCTTTTAGTATAAGTGGGAGATTATTGGGATGTATACTGAAAAGTCTATCTTTTGTATGAACATCTTTATTTTTGAAATAAGAATCACATGATCATTGTTTGCATATTTTTATGGCTATGCATATTGTCTAATACATTACATTGTAGATAACATGGTGTGTGGTGTCACACGAGAGATCATGTTATCGGCTCCTTGTAAAGTATAAGTAAAGGCTCACAACCGAGATGGCTTTGGACAAACCATTGGAATGGTTGTAGTGTGATTTGATATTGGTTTGTCTTGACCATAGAATCACACTAGTGCACTTTTTGTGTATTGAGCAGGACCGACTTAGAGGTGATTCGATTTATTATTGACTACATAATCGAATCGGACCTCAGATATTATATTGTACATACTCTTAATCCCGATATAATAATGAGCACATATACTTAGTATTCATTTCTTTGATTTACCAATGGGCGAGATTTATAGATTAAATCGATAGGCTCGGTAAGTTGGGAAATGATATTATTTATATGGTGTGTCGTTGATTATACGAGGAAATCGTGTCCTATATATTAGGATGATGATGTCCCCTTGAGGAGCTCATAAGGTTCATCATGTAAACCCTGCAGGTGGACTTGGTCCGGCATAGTGAAAAGGTTGAGTGGTACTACTCATGGAGTTAGATGCTGATTAATTAATAGTCAGTAAATTAATTAATCGATGGACATTCGAGATCTTAAACACGGGGAGGAAATGTACAAATAATATATGGAGCCCATATTAACTTATGGGGGTTGGTGAGGTAGATCAATGATAATCCTCTAGTGGAATGGATAATCATTAATGGATTGGACTTTATGTGGGCTTGATCCATTGGGTGGCCAAGATCCAACTCCTCCTCATGGTCCCTATTGTAGCCTATTAACACCTCATGAAGCTTAGATCCAATGGATGAAAATAAAACTCTAGATCCAAAGGTAGAGATTAAATCTCTAGATCCGACGGTTGAGATTAAATATCTAGATCTGACGGTTGAGATTAAATCCCTAGAACCAATGGTGGAGATTAAAACAAGGCTTATCCCTAACTCTATAAAAGGAGGACAAGGGGTGGGTGGCAACTTGATGGATGAGGGGATTAGGGTTTGTCCCTTGGGCGGCAACCAATCCTAATTAGATTAGGATTGGGAGTGGGCGGCTAGGGTTAGGGTTTGGGTGTTGGTGGTGGGCGGCAACAATGAGGAGAAGGCTTCTTCTTCTTCTTCCAAGGTTTGGCCAGCTTCTATCCTTCTTCCCTCTACCTTGCCCAGAGCTCAACCTATTCTTCTTCCCTTCATCCTTGGCCGAAAATTAGGAGAGCTTAGTTTAGGGTTTGGGCGGCAACAAGGAGAAGGATTGCTTTCCTTTCTCTTCTCCAAGTGTTGGCCGGCGCCCATGCCCTTATTGTTTCTCCTTTGGCCGGTTCCTATACTCCATGATCTCTTCCTTGGCCGGCGGCAACATTGAGTCTATTGACTTTGTGGCCAGTTCTAGATAGGAAAAAGAGTTTTGTTTTATATTCTTCCTTTTTTTCGAAGTGAACAAGGAAAGGAAGATTGGTGATCTAGGAGGCTTCGACTTTTGGAAGATCGTCGCCCACACGACGTCCAAAAGGAGGAAGGACATACAATAGAAGATCAAGAAGTATAACAAGAGGTATAATCTTGTTTATTTTGATTGGTGTTCTTTTGTATTATGTTTATAATTGCTTTTCAATTATATGCATATTTTATGTGGATGTTTACTTTATGTATGTGGCTAACATAACTTGGACCCCGAACATAAACACAAAAGTCGATCATCCGTACATCGTCTATTCCGCGGCTATTCGTGGAAAAGAGGTTGGTCGCTTGAACAACAAGTTTGTTCAAGTGACCACTCTAAACGAATAGCATGACGATGACTTGGTTGTTTGGGCAATCCCTTTTGTCTAGGATTAAATTTTTTTAATCCGGGGACATCGATGGGATCGCCATGAACAAGCGACCGAGGTGAAGTGGGAAGCGAAGTTTCCCCTCACGAATCAACCCAAAACCTCGGTGGTGACCGAAAGCTAAGCGACATGTCAAGATGACCAAAGGTATTCTCCATGTGTGGAGTGATGGTAAGGACGCGTCCTCGCTTAGAGGACAATCCTAGGTGTCGATCCGACTAAGGCTTCCGGAGGAATGCCGAAGTCAAGATCAGACAGTCAAAGGACTGTCACACTGCATGTCATTATGCATCTATTATGCTAATCTTGTGTTGCAGGAATTCTCAAGTGCAGCAGTCGATTGCTAAGAGGATCAGTTGACTGATGTCGATGAATCAACCCAGTACACAAGGTCAAAGAGATAGAGATTGATGTCGCCACCTCAGGATAAGATAAACCTCCACGTCAAGATAAGATCCACGAGTTTTTTATCTAGATCGGGACAAATTTCAAGGCGCAAATCTATAAAAGGAGGGGAGGACTCAAACCTAAATTCAAGAATCTCTCAAGTGCTCGTGCTCTCCTTTGTTCTACAATGCTACTCCGACCATGCACCGTCTTCTAATTAATTTTCGGTATTATTGTTATCTTTATGTACTTAATTTGTATAAGGACCGGTAAGGTGGTTGCCGGCCTTATAATTATTGTAATCGTCTTGTCTCTTACCTCCAACGTGGGAGAGACTTTTAGCGATTGCCCTTCGGAAGCAATCAAGGATCGCAGGGCCTTGGATTAGCAGCTGGTGGGCTGTGAACCAAGTAAAAAAGCTTTGTGTCTTTCTTGTGTTTGTCTTTTCTTTTTCCACTGCGTACTTGGTTTTAATCGTCGAAAAAAAAAGTTTTCACGAACGCTATTCACCCCCCCTCTAGCGATTCGTTTCGATCCAACACTTCTTAGCCTGGGACAACAGATCTTCGAAGCTTGTGGGAGGCCTCTTGGACAAATATTTAAAGAAATCCCCCTCCCTGAGCCCTTGGGTAAAAGCTCCCATCATCATACCTGGCTCCATGGCAGGAATTTCACGAGTAGCTTGTGTACATCTATACACATATTGCCGCAAACTTTTTGGCTCTTTTTGTTTAGGATCAAAAAGACTTAAGAGCTGAGGCAAATATTTCTTAGAACTAGAAAAATTCCATACAAATAATGTAGAGAAATCCTTAAAGGATGTAATGCTCTTTGGTTTCAAATCACAAAACCATTATTCTGCCGATCACGTCAAGGTAGTAAGGAATACCCGACATTTAACCCCATCAATATAATGATATAATGGAGCAGCATTTTCAAATTTCCTTAAATGATCTTTAGGATCGGAAGAGCCAACATATTTAGATATTTGAGGAAGCCTCAAATGTCGAGGTAATTCATCGTTCAAGATACTTTCAACAAAAGGAATTTCCTCATCTATTTGTACAATAGTGCCTATAGCAGGGGCTTCCACTTCTAGTGGTACACCCTCTGAAGGAGCCACCAATTTTTCCTTCCCTTTCCCTTTTTGGCAAGCACCAGAACCTTTCTTTGATTGAGAAATCTTACCCCCCCCCCTTCTTTCTCAGAATCACTATTAGAGATATCTTCTTTAACCTTCTTTGGGGTGGTCTTTTGTGACATTTTGTCCATCATCTCTGCCATAATCTGCATAAGATCTTCCTTGTATAGGGGTTTCTGATGCCTTTTACTAGTACCTCCCTGGGAAGTACTGGAGACGGATTCTCTCCTTCTGCTGGCACCTTCAACGTCCTTCTAGTATTGGCCATCATGACTTTTTGTTCAACTTCCCACAAACGGTGCCAATTTGATGGTGCTTACTTCTTTGGATCACTGAGATCCCCCTTCCTCTCCTTACAAATGACTGGATCTAACATCGCGAAAGAGAGACTTGGAGGGGAAAAGATGATCTGTAAGAATCACCTTTAATCTTTAGGACATGAGCTGAGCTTGGCACACAAAAGAAGAGTGTTAAGGGTTGGTCGGCTTCCCGACGTGGCCACTCTGACGATCAAGTTAGTATGAGTATGAGAAGAAAGTAATGAACTAGAAAAGAAGAGAGATCTCAGATATACCAAATGGAGAAGAAACAACCATCCCCGATCCCGTCGTCCTCTGCCACTTTTATAGATGAGCCAGCCCGCCTTCTCCTTGTAGTGCATTTACTTAAATGCCCTTGGCCAAGTTGTCATGTTAACCGTCTTTCCCGCTCCTAATTCAAAATATCTTCTGCCACATGTTAATTTTAAATAATATATAAGGATACATGTGATTATATTAAACTAAACATTTTTAACCTTTCATTGTTACCTCCTATCCCTCTTCTCATTTCACCCCTACGTTCGGTAGATGTACTAACCGTCCTAGAAACATATAGATTATCCTAGAAGTACATAACTTGCTCTACAACTATACAAACTTCTCTGGAATTGACCATACTGCCCTAGAAATACGCCCTCTGGCATTGCACCCACTAGCCTGAAACATCACACTGTCCTACACATACTGCTCTGGAAATTCATCCTGCCCTGAAAATACATATATTGTCCTAAAGATACACATACTTTGGAAATTATAACACTGCTATGGAACTACACATACTTCCCTAGCATTAATAGCACTGCTCTGGAACTACTCATACCATCCTGGAACTGTTCACACAGTCCTGGAAATACCCATACTACCCTGGAACTTCCCATACTGCCCTGGTACTATTCACACAGTCCTAAAAATATTCATATTGCCCTGGTACTGTTCACATAGTCCTGGAAATATACATACTATCCTGGTACTATTCACACAGTCCTGGAAATATTCATACTACACTGGTACTGTTCACATAGTCCTAGAAATATACATACTACCCTGGTACTGTTCACACAGCCCTGGAAATATTCATACTGCCCTGGTATTGCTCATTCTGCCCTGGTATTATTCACACAGTCCTGGAAATATACATATTGCCTTGGAAATGCTTATACTACCCTGGAAATGCTTATACTACTCTGAAAATGCTTATATTTCCCTGAAAATGCTTATGCTACCCTGGACACATAAATATTGCTTCTGGAACTGCTTATACTGCCTTGAAAATGCTTATATTGCCCTAGGCACATGCATTGTCACGCCCCAAGAGTATGCCGATCCGAAAATAAACGGACAGCATCTCCCCTGTACATGGCAATATATCCTATTTATACATAGCCTATCGGCCACAACCACATAACATATATATGAATATAATCCATAAAATACAGCGGAATATACTGACAAATAATAAAGACTCAAATATGCACTCCGAAGTGACTTTGACACAACAAGAATCATAATAAAGACCAAATACATACAACACATCCATATACCACAAATACGGAAACAATATAGGATGAAATCCCAAATCAAACAACACAAGGGAATACAAGAATACGGAATAAGAATCCAACCATTCGGTGTGAGATGGGATCAGCTGGCGGAGTTCCGAACATCCAAGGAATCTTCTACCTATTACCTGGGTGACAGAAAACCCAGAGTCTGTGGTGGTGAGTATAAACTCAGGGGTAATATGTAGAAAGTGCATGAACAACATATAAGGACATAGAGATCTATAAGTATACATGTGAAGATCTACAGGTATATAGAAGAAGTCCAACAGACATACAGTCATAACTGTGATAACAAATAACCACCAGAATAGACATGATCAATGCATCTACTAAACTGATCAACTGAACATGAAGGAAAGCAAAGTACCAACATACCTGACGGTCTGCAACACCATAAGCTATATCATCCTGAACATGTATACAATAACATAACTCATATAACATACAAGGTCAATCCCACACCTGACCAACACTCAGACATATGAACAGTATATAATCACATGTAATAACCAACCAGTCCATACTAAACTGTGACATGAAGCTAATCAAATGCATACAATAGTCTGGACCAACACGAACATCATGCTCAACACACACAGTCGTATAAAAGATGCAAATGGCATGTAACATGATGAACAAACATATGCAACAATCATAGCTCAATCAAATGCAGCATCTCACAGGCATATGTAAAACATATATCAAATACATGCATACATATATCTCAGCAATGCATATGCATGGCTATGTCTGCGGACCCATCCAACTACGACCTCAATATGGCCTGGGTGGCACGACATGACAACTATCCCGACTCTAGCTACCACCACTCTCGAGTGGCCGAGTTGGGTAGTATGAATGAGTAGCATATAAGCGTAAAAAGTCAACTACTCCAAGGGGGTCCTTGCTGCTAGCCACGCCGTCACTACCCATGAGTAGACGAGCGCCACACACAAGACAACTGCACACCACACAACCACCGTCTATAATGGGTGAGTGCGCTAACTACCACTCTGCACAGTGGCCAAGTGCGCATCTCCAGCTACCACCGTCTAGAGTGACCGAGCGAGGCACATCCAATGCTCTACACTCAACCCTGCTACCATTACCCCGAGTGGCCGGGGAGGCAGGATGACTGACGACCTGTCTCAACCACAAGGGAAACCCAGTCGACAGCATGCATGCAATGTAATGATGCATAGCTCCACATACATATCCTCGCAACACTCCCTATCCCACAGGGAGTCCTGGTCAACCAAAAGTCAACTATGCAAGGACTACTAATCCACAAGACTCTCTCTCTACCACACAGAGAGTCATACACAACTAACAGTCAACCACGTTAGGACCTCCAGTCTATAGCAAGATACTATCAACAATCAACCATGCTAGGATCTCCAGTCCGTAGCAAAACACCATCACCAATCGATATAACCATACACAAACTCATGATCCATAATGGATATACAACCATGCTAGAACCTCCAGTCCCTAGCCACATACTGACAACCACACACTTATCTATGCATAGACGACTAGATCCACCATATATGCACAACTAATATGTGTACGATACAGAAATCGACTCCATAATCTAATCAATCACCTAATCCTAGTGATGTAACATGGTAACCCAATCTGAGGTCACAAAGGTAACCCTAACCACATGTACTCAACTGAACACCTATTAGCTAACACACAATAGGGTTTGTAGTTCATATCTGTGATAAATGAACAATGAATTAACGATAATATATCTCAAAGGTCAAGGCTAAGTACAAGCACATGATTAAATAAGAGTGGAGTCAACATAAAAGAATTCAGCATAAATCCAAATTCTTGTACCGAAATTAGTCAAAACTACCTGACCAGGGTAGATATTACCCACCTGATACGAAGCTCATAATAGAAATTCTCACGGCCATGGACCTGCTTCGTATCCCAAACTTGTACATAATAGCAAACTATGATTAAGTTATATTACACAATGAATGATCGAATCGAATCCTACATCGACTCTGTATCCCGATCAACTAGAGTGATCTAGTTATCTAATTATTCTAATCAAGCCTTTATATCTATCCTCATATTGCATCATGAACCAGGAAACTCCAGACACTAACTATCATTAGATACGTTAAATCACATGGATAATGGTATTCATTCATGAATTAATTCAATCCAACTTACCTTGCACTGCTTACCAAATTCAGATTCTTCCTTGCTCCTTAACCTACTCCGAAGACTCCAATCAGGGCAGTAACAATGCACTGGAAGTTAATGTTGGGATGTATACTAAAAAGTCTATCTTTTGTATGAACATCTTTATTTTTGAAATAAGAATCACATGATCATTGTTTGCATATTTATGGTTATGCATATCATCTAATACATTACATTGTAGATAACATGGTGTGTGGTGTCACACGGGAGATCATGTTATCAGTTCCTTGTAAAGTATAAGTAAAGGCTCACAACCGAGATGGTTTTGGACAAACCATTGGTATGGTTGTAGTGTGATTTGGTATTGGTTTGTCTTGACCATAGAATTACACTAGTACACTTTATGTGTATTGAGCAGAACCGACTTAGAGGTGATTCGATTTATTACTGACTACATAATCGAATCGGACCTCAGATATTATGTTGTACATGCTTGTAATCCCGATATAATAATGGGCACATATACTTAGTATTCATTTCTTTGATTTACCAATGGGCGAGATTTATAGAGTAAATCGATAGGCTCGGTAAGTTGGGAAATGGTACTATTTATATGGTGTGCCATTGATTATAGGAGGAAACTGTGTCCTATATATTAGGATGATGATGTCCCCTTGAAGAGCTCATAAGGTTCATCATGCAAACCCTGCAAGCGGACTTGGTCCGGCATGATGATAAGGTTGAGTGGTACTACTCATGGAGTTAGATGTTGATTAATTAATTGTCAGTAAATAAATTAATTGACGAACATTCAAGATCTTAAACATGGGGATAAAATGTACAAATAATATATGGAGCCCATATTAACTTATGGGGGTTGGTGAGGTAGATCAATGATAATTCTCTAGTGGAATGGATAATCATTAATGGATCGGACTTTATGTGGGCTTGATTCATTGAGTGGCAAAGATCCAACTCCTCCTTCTAGTCCCTATTGTTGCCTAATAAACCCTCATGGAGCCTAGATCCAATGGTGGAAAATGGAACTCTAGATCCGACGGTGGAAATTAAATCTCTAGATCTGACGGTTGAGATTAAATCTCTAGATCCGATGGTTGAGATTAAATCCCTAGATTCAACGATGGAGATTAAAACAAGGCTTAAGCCTAACTCTATAAAATGGGGCTTAAGGTGGGCGGCAAGTGCATGGCTTGGAGATTAGGGTTTTGCCTCTCGTTAGCTTGGGCGGCAAGAAATCCTAGGAAGATTAGGGTTTGGTTGGGCGGCTAGGGTTTGGGAGGTGGAGTGGGCGGCAACAATGGGAGAGGTTCTTTTCTTCTTCCTAAGGTGTGGTCGGCACCTATCTCTCTCCCCTCTACCTTGGTCGACGCTCAACCTATTCCTATTCTTCTCCTTGGTCGGTGGAAACAAGGGTTAGTGTCGTTCCTTGGAGCTCTTGGTCGGTGCCCACAATCATTTCGTTCTCTCTTTGGGCCGGCGGCAAGCATCAAGCTTGGAGCTTGATGGTTGGTCCTAGATAAGAGAAGAGTTTCGTTTCTATACTTCATCTTGTTTGGAGCGAGCAAGGAAGGAAGATTGGTGATCTAGGAGGCTTCGACTTTTGGAAGATCGTCGCCCACACGATGTCCAAAAGGAGGAAGGACATACAATAGAAGATCGAGAGGTATAACGCTTGTTTATCTTTTGTAACATGTCTATAATTATTTTTCAATCATATACATGTTGTATATTCTGTTTTGTGGCTAAATTTACTTGGACCCCGAATACAAACACAAAAGCCGGCGATCCGTACATTGTCTATTCCGCAACTAATCGTAGAATAGAGATTGGTTGCTTGAACAACAAGTTTTTTCAAGTGACCACTCTAATTGAATAGCACGACGATGAAATGGTAGCTTGGGTAATCCCTCTTGTCAAGGATAAAAAAATTTTTATCCGGGGACGTAGAAGGGATCGCCATGAACAAGCGATCGAGTTGAAGCGGGAAGTGAAGTCCCCTACCTTCAAGTGGTATAAGAGCTTCGGTTTCAAGCAAAACCATCAATTGGTATCAGAGCCACGGTTTCCGATTTTGTGTGTTTAGGATTCGGTTACTTTTATGCACTTTTCATATATTATATGTGCCGGATAATAGTAGGATGTGCGTAGGTTAACTTGTTGGTTGTAGGCATAGGATCCAACTATTATGGCCATATGTGTGTATGTGATTGTATGTGTGTAATTGTATATTTTGTTGAATCCTCGGGGTTGACGAGGCTAGTATTTAATTTTTATAATTAGATACGACATTGTTTAGCCACTCTTTTTATTTTAGTTTACTTTCGATCTAGATTTCATGTACACTCCTTCATGGAGTATAGGATCGATGGATGTAAATTAAAATAGTTTTTTTTCTCGGCTCGGATCTCCGAATGGCTTGTACATGGCAGAGGGAGGAGCGGATGAGATGGTGATACGACGGGAGACATATTGAAGACAAAAGCCATAATAGTTGGAAAATATTTATTTTTCATATTTATTTCTTATTGTTTCATATGCATGTCGTAGGCTAGAAAATTTCTCAATTTTAAATTACTAAGTGGGAGAGGGATATTTTTATAAATTCCTATGGCCTCCATTACGATTTGACATGTGATGCAAATAAACTTGCGCGTCGGCTCTGAGTGCCTTTCTCCACATTGGATGATTTTGTTTGCGGATCACAAAGTCGAATATGGTTATAGGAAATTATTAAGGAGTGTGTGTACTTCCCCATCGGAAGGCACATAACCCGAGATAATTACCTTGGTACCGAGTAATGGTGAACACTTAGATACAAATATAAGTATCCTCCCCATCGGAGTCACTGCCTTTATTTGTAGGGTCGAAGAGGAACCAACTATTAATTTTATTTGTCAAAAAGTTAGGTTGACAAGATAGTAAAATTAATGGGTGAAACCTCCTCTTACAAATGTAGAATTCGTATACGTCCACACTATCGTGGCATATGATATTCTCGGTGTTTTGAGGTGTTGGTTGATTTTAAAATTTTATTGTTTAAGGAATCAATAATTTTTTTTAAAATCTAATGTTTTGATTTTTGTGATTCTTAGCTTGTTTTCAAAATGACTTTCAACCCGCTTGCTGTGATACTGAAAGAAAATAAACTTACTGGACCAAATTATGTTGATTGGAAGAGGAATCTAGATATTGTCTTAACTGCTGAGGAGTACAAGTATGTACTCTTAGAAGAGTGACCTCCTAAGTCTGCAAATGAGCTGGAAGTCCTTGGAGCTGAGATCGATGGGGAAACCCAGGTCGATATCATTCTCCAGTCTCTACCTAGGAGTTTTGAGCAATTTCTCCTGAATTACAACATGAATAAGAGGTTGTATTCGTTGGCGGAGCTTCTGACAGAACTCCAGGCTACAGAAGGGCTTGCTCAGGCTCAGGCCATGGTTGCTCAAAAGGTTTCTACTTCTAAGCCGAAAGGCAAGAAAAAAAAGAAACAAGCTGGGGCAAAGGCAGTGGGAGGAACTCAGGGAGGAGTGAAGAAGTCGAAAGGCAAGTGCTTCACTTATAAGCAGACTGGACACTGGAAGAAGGACTACCCCAATCAGAATCAAAACAAAGGTATATCCTTTGGTCTAGTCATTGAAATATGTTTAGCGGTGTTCTCTACTGGTACATGGTGTGTAGATATGGGAGCCACTGATCATGTCTGCAATACTTTACAGGGGTTACAGAAAACCAGACGACTGGCTAAAGGAGAGATTACCGTATATTTGGGCGATGCCACGAAGGTTACGGTTGTTGCAGTGGGAGATGTTTATTTGTCTTTTGAGAGGAATAAAGTTTTGGTTCTTAAAAATTGCCTTTATGTACCTTTATTTAGAAAGAATTTAATTTCGGTTTCTAAATTGTTTATGGATGGATATTATATTTCTTTTAATGACAGAGTTGTTATAAAAAGGAATAGGAAGATTATCTGTTCTGGTGCATTGATAGAAAATTTGTATACACTTGAACCAAAAGCTTCCACGATGCAAATAGAAGTTAATAACTCATCTTCTAATTCCAATAAGAGAAAAGAACCTTCGAAGATGAACCAAACATATCTTTGGCATCTAAGACTTGGTCATATTAACCTAAGCAGAATTCAAAGGTTGATAGCTGATGGTCCTTTGGGTTCATTAGTGGTGGAAGATTTCCCAACCTGTGAATCTTGCTTGGAGGGTAAAATGACCAAAAGGCCTTTTAAGGCCAAGGGGTATAGAGCCAAAGATGTGTTGGAGTTGGTTCATTCTGATTTGTGTGGTCCTATGTCTATCCAGGCAAGAGGTGGTTTTGAATATTTCGTCTCCTTTATAGACAATTATTCGAGATATGGATACATTTACTTGATGCGCCGCAAGTCTGAATGCTTTGACAAGTTCAAAGAATTCAAGGCTGATGTGGAGAAATGTCAAGGTAAAAGTATTGAGACACTACGATCTGATCGTGGTGGTGAGTACCTCTTGGAAGAGTTTAGGAATTACTTATCAGAAACTGGGATTAAATCCCAATTATCTGCACCTGGCACACCCCAACAGAATGGTGTAGCAGAGCGAAGGAATAGGACTATTATGGAGATGGTTAGATCAATGATGAGTTATTCTGAGTTGCCAGATTTGTTCTGGGGATATGCTCTAGATACGACAGTATATATTCTGAACTTGGTTCCATCTAAATCAGTGCCTTCTACTCCCACAGAATTATGGACTGGGCGAAAGCCTAGTCTGAGACATATTTGGATTTGGGGGAGTCCAGCACATGTGCTGAAGGCAGATGTTGGTAAGTTGGAACCTCGTACAGAAGTGCACATGTTCGTTGGCTATCCTAGAGGAACGAAAGGTGGTTTGTTTTATAGTCCCAGAGATCAGAAGGTGATCGTTAGCATGAACGCCAGATTTCTAGAGGAAGACTATATGATGAACCACAAGCCCATGAGTAAGATTGTTCTGGAGGAATTGAAAGGGGAAGTCACTACTTCAGTACCACCGGTACAAGAGGATATACCATAAGTCACTGCACCTCGTGTCACAGAGGATACATAGGTGATACCTCATCGTAGTGGGAGAGTTGTGAGATAGCCTGATAGATTCATGTTCTTGGGAGAATCTTCTGATTTGGTCCCTGGCGAACATGAATCTGATCCCTGGACATATGATGAGGCAATCCAAGATAAAGATGGAGTAACTTGGCAAAGTACAATGAATGCTGAGATTGAATCTATGGATTCAAATCAGGTCTGGGAGCTAGTAGAACCACCCGATGGTGTAAAAACCATTGGTTGCAAGTGGATCTACAAAAGAAAGAGAGAAATAGACGGGAAGGTTGAGACCTTCAAAGCGAGGCTTGTTACGAAAGGGTATACTCAGAAAAAGGATATCGATTATAAGGAGACCTTTTCGCTGGTAGCCATGCTTAAGTCTATCCGGATACTCTTATGTATTGCTGCTCATATGGATTATGAGATATGGCAGATGAATGTCAAGACAACTTTCCTTAATGGAAGTCTTGAGGAAAACATCTATATGAAGCAACCAGAGAGATTCATTGCAAAGGGAAAAGAACATCTTGTGTGTAAGCTTAATTGGTCCATTTATGGATTGAAGCAAGCTTCGAGGTCTTGGAACATCCGCTTTGATGAGGTAATCCAGTCTTATGGATTTATTCAAAGCCCGGATGAGGCTTGTGTATACAAGAGATGTGACGGAAATGTAGTGGTATTTCTTGTACTATGCGTAGATGACATTTTGTTAATTGGCAACAATGTCAAGGTGTTATCGGACGTAAGGGTATGGTTGTCCAAACAGTTTGATATGAAGTACTTGGGAGAAGTGGGACACATCCTTGGGATCAAGGTTATAAGGGATCGCAAGAAAAGGATGTTGTGCTTATCTCAAGCTTCATACATAGACACCATTATGGATCGTTTTAGCATGCAAAACTCCAAGAAAGGTTTTCTACCTTTCAGGCATGGAGTTCCTTTGTCTAAGGAGATGTATCCTAGAACATCTGAGGAGATAGAGGACATGAAGGCGGTTCCTTATGCTTCGGTAGTAGGAAGCCTCATGTATGCTATGCTATATATGAGACCGGATATTTGCTTTGCCATCGGCATGGTTAGCAGATATCAGAGTAATCCAGGACAAGGACATTGGACTGCGGTAAAGCATATATTGAAGTACCTGAGAAGGACTAGGGATTATATGCTAGTTTACTAGGCAGACCAATTACTCCCTGTGGGTTACACAGATTTTGACTTCCAATCAAACAGGGATAGCAGTAAGTCTACCTTAGGTTTTGTGTTTACTTTGGGAGGTGGAGCCATTGTATGGAGGAGTGTCAAGCAGAAATGCGTGGCGGACTCCACCATGGAAGCTGAGTATGTAGCAGCCTCTGAGGCGGCCAAAGAAGTTGTGTGGCTCAGGAACTTCTTGATGGACTTGGATGTGATTCCTAGTTTGCCCAGAACTATCACAATTTATTGTGATAATAGTGGTGCAGTTGTAAACTCAAAGGAACCACGAGCCCATAAGGCAAGTAAACACATAGAGCGTAAGTACCACCTGATACGAGAGATCGTAAAGCGGGTAGAAGTTGTTGTCGCCAAGATTGTATCACAGGATAACCTGGCAGATCCTTTCACTAAGGCCCTTCCAGCGAGAGCTTTTGATAGACATGTGGAGGGAATGGGAATCAAATGTATGGCAGTTTGAGGACAGCATAGTCTTTTAGTATAAGTGGGAGATTATTGGGATGTATACTGAAAAGTCTATCTTTTGTATGAACATCTTTATTTTTGAAATAAGAATCACATGATCATTGTTTACATATTTATGGTTATGCATATCGTCTAATATATTACATGGTAGATAACATGGTGTGTGGTGTCACACAGGAGATCATGTTATCAGTTCCTTGTAAAGTATAAGTAAAGGCTCACAACCGAGATGGTTTTGGACAAACCATTGGTATAGTTGTAGTGTGATTTGGTATTGGTTTGTCTTGACCATAGAATTACACTAGTACACTTTGTGTGTATTGAGCAGGACCGACTTAGAGGTGATTCGATTTATTACTGACTACATAATCGAATCGGACCTCAGATATTATGTTGTACATTCTCTTAATCCCGATATAATAACGGGCACATATACTTAGTATTCATTTCTTTGATTTACCAATGGGTGAGATTTATAGAGTAAATCGATAGGCTCGGTAAGTTGGGAAATGGTACTATTTATATGGTGTGTCGTTGATTATAGGAGGAAATCGTGTTCTATATATTAGGATGATGATGTCCCATTGAGGAGATCATAAGGTTCATCATATAAACCCTGCAGGTGGACTTGGTCCGGCATGATGATAAGGTTGAGTGGTACTACTCATGGAGTTAGATGTTGATTAATTAATTGTAAGTAAATTAATTAATCGACGGACATTCGAGATCTTAAACACGGGGAGAAAATGTACAAATAATATATGGAGCCCATATTAACTTATGGTGGTTGGTGAGGTAGATCAATGATAATCCTCTAGTGGAATGGATAATCATTAATGGATCGGACTTTATGCGGGCTTGATCCATTGGGTGGCTAAGATCCAACTCCTCCTCATGGTCCCTATTGTAGCCTAATAAACCCTCATGGAGCCTAGATCCAATTGTGGAAAATGGAACTCTAGATCCGACAGTGGAGATTAAATCTCTAGATCCGACGGTTGAGATTAAATCTCTAGATCCGATGGTTGAGATTAAATCCCTAGATCCGACGATGGAGATTAAAACAAGGCTTAAGCCTAACTCTATAAAAGGGGGCTTAAGGTGGGCGGCAAGTGCATGGCTTGGAGATTAGGGTTTTGCCTCTCCTTAGCTTGGGCGGCAAGAAATCCTAGGAAGATTAGGGTTTTGTTGGGCGGCTAGTGTTTGGGAGGTGGAGTGGGCGGCAACAATGGGAGAGGTTCTTTTCTTCTTCCTAAGGTGTGGCCGACACCTATCTCTCTCCCCTCTACCTTGGCTGGCGCTCAACCTATTCCTCTTCTTCTCCTTGGTCGGTGGAAACAAGGGTTAGGGTTGTTCCTTGGAGCTGTTGGCTGGTGCCCACAATCCTTTTGTTCTCTCTTTGGGTCGGCGGCAAGCATCAAGCTTGGAGCTTGATGGTTGGTCCTAGATAAGAGATGAGTTTTGTTTCTATACTTCCTCTTGTTCGGAGCAAGCAAGGAAGGAAGATTGGTGATCTAGGAGGCTTTGACTTTTGGAAGATCGTCGCCCACACGATGTCTAAAAGGAGGAAGGACATACAATAGAAGATCGAGAGGTATAACATTTGTTTATATTTTGTAACATGTTTATAATTGTTTTTCAATCATATACATGTTGTATATTCTGTTTTGTGGCTAAATTTACTTGGACCCCGAATACAAATACAAAAGTCGGTGATCCGTACATCGTCTATTTCGTGGCTAATCGTAGAATAGTGGTTGGTTGCTTGAACAACAAGTTTGTTCAAGTGACTACTCTAGTCGAATAGCACGACGATGAAACGGTATCTTGGGTAATCCCTCTTGTCAAGGATAAAAAAAATTTTATCCAGGGACGTAGATGGTATCGCCATGAACAAGCAACCGAGTTGAAGTGGGAAGCGAAGTCCCCTACCTTCAAGTGGTATAAGAGCTTCGGTTCCGGGCAAAACCATAAGTTAATTCCCCAAATGCTACACACTGCATTCAGATTTATCTCAAACCCACCAAACTTTGATTCCTTAATCCATTCAATAGATCAATGGAAATAATCTTGCTAGAAATAAACAATGCATAGGTTACCTGAAAATCTGCCCATTAACCCACCAATCTAAGCCTTGGCGATCTGAAACTGGAACAAGCTCACGATGGTAAGAGGAAGCATAGTTGGACTCAGAAAAAAGAGCACCGATGACAATTCTAATTCACTCTGACACTGGTGTTCTGACTGATGCAGGGGAAATCACACCATTTCTCAACTGAAGCAGCACCCAAACCACAATTGGATACCACTCATCGAATCCCAATCACACCGACACACCACAAACAATACAGCAACTATCGTTGAAACAGCAAAGGAAAACGAAGCTTACCAACCAAATCTTCACCGGCAGCCCCCCTCCCCTTTTCACCGGCGAAATCTAAGCTCCAATCACTAACCAAAATCATAGATCCAAGCTCAACAAGAATCCCACAGCTAAAATCTCAAAGGAGGAAAGAGATCGACCCTTACCTAGCTCCGACGACAATCAGCGGCAAGCTCCTTACTCTCAGCAGCTCACTTCCACGGTGTTCCCAGCTCCCCAACCAATCCTCCACCCGATTCCAACTTCTCAGTGCCTCACCCACCGGCTAGATCTATCACCGTCGGCAGCAGCTGGCTCGCAGAGGAAGATGAGCGGAGAAATCACGAGTCGCGCGAGTGAGGAGAGGAAATCACGATCACGATCTGAGGAAGAAACCACGACTGCGGATCGGGTTTTGGGGTTCGGGTTCAGCCTTATAAACCAACCCCTTGTGGTTAAGCTAGCCTAGATCAAGTCCAAGCTAGCCTAAGTTGACCCAACCATCTATGTAAGCTTAAATCTTCCTCATATAGACACCTTTTAAATCCAGAAAAATTTCTGTGAACTCATGAGAAATTATATAAGACAATTTCTCCATTAACAAGGGATATTTTTTTCCCGTATCTTACATTCTCCCTCACTTAATAAAATTTGGTCCCCAAATTCCCGACTCATGTACGAGTACGAGATGTCACAATAATCATCTCAAATATCTGGAGAAAAGTCTCACACCTCAAGTGACCAAGTGGGGTACTGATAGCCTCTAAAATCTATCATGGATACTCTCAACAAACCTTTTAAAGTCTGAATAACACCTTCATATCGTTCACCTATCAAGAAGTACATAACTGTACCAAAGTGGAGCTCTATACTCGTGACCAGTGGGAGACTTTGCTAGAATTGTAAGATGAATCGCGAATCACTATCGGAAATGATACTCAAGGATACTCCATGAATATAATTTCATCAAGTGATCCAACGAAATCCATCTTATGGCTCAGAAGGAAATGAGCGGACCTAGCTAATCGATCATCAATTACCCAAATCATATCAAGTCCTTTCCGAATTCTAGATAATCTCCCAACACAGTCTAACGTACTAGGTTCTCACTTCATCACGGTACATAACCCTACTGATCAACAATATTCCACCTTTATTTGTTGGCACACCCAACATCAAACTACGAAATCAACCATCGTCTAGGCTCTGAAACCTAGTTTCACAAGCTTCTGGCCAAGTGATTCCCATCACCTTCTTGGTCCAACAAGTCAGCGGTATAGTATCGCTAGAGCATCCTACCCACATCTATGGTAAATACCAAATCAATCTAGGGAAACCACAACTTCCCTTAAGATTGTGAATATATCCAACACCATCTCGTCTAAAATGACACCCATCTACTGGTCCAATCACTTCCAGAATATTCGATTCCTCAAGTCTATGGACGACTAAATCATCGACAAGTCTAACAACATTATCAACAACTCATAAAATTTATACCAAATATGAAATGTCATCTTCTAGACACCTGCATCCTTTTTACTCTAAGCGGATGATATCCCAATCATCACACCGACAATGATAATTGTATGACACCAAGTCACTACAATATCAACACTCCAATCATATATCAACCCTAGAGTATACACAGGTATCCTTTAGCTGATCTAAACAGATCACCTATTCACAACGAAGGATACTCATTCTCAACAACTATTGCATTCCATCATCGATAATCGATGTATAACCTCAACGGTCCATCCCTCTTTTAACCAAGAGTTCTGAATCTTCTCCAGAAGGAGTACTGGGATAGATAAATATCCCATCCAATACCTCCTATAACTAGAACTACGTTCTTCCAATTCTCATAGCATTTAGCAACACTAATACCAATAAAATCATCTCCCAGTATAAAGCCTTCAATATCGAAATTATTCCCAAAATCACTCCGATCACATACTCCACTCGCCTATGCAGTGGTAAGCCTGGGAGTGTATCCGAAACTACATCCAAATACCCTTGGATCAAATGCACGTCCGAGAGACCTAGTATACCAACATTCCAATAATTTAACTATCCGTAAGGATATGTCTATAGTAGAGATATGTCTAGCAAAGGCTAAGGGTATCCCTTGACTTCTTAGTTGTTGATCAACATCCCACCTGACGGTAGAGAAAAATCACCAACCCACAAGTCGATGTATAGGAACCCTTCTAATCCTATCTAAGAATGTTCTAGACCTAGCTACTTATAACTACCAGTATCTCTCGATATATCAGCATATAGGGTAATCTAAAATAATACCTCGAATGACCAATCCTTCAGTCCTCTATACCTCTTCTCGAGTAACCATGTAAACTCGCCCAACATCTGTTCTTGATGGTTGAGCTCATGTAGGTGCAAAGGACTACTATGGAGGAACTGAAATCAACTGTTGAACTGAGATACAATACCCAAAATGTCTACAATGGAGATGGTAAACACTGTTGTACCGATAATGAGTACATCACTGACTGTACAATACTGAATAACTGTCAATATCATAGCACGCTCCAACTATGTAAATGGTATAGCTGCATTTGGAGAATACAACATAGATATGACCATCGTCGTAAACTCTCTCCTCTGTACAATAAATAACCACGCATGGAAAGGTAACAGTTGTCGTCTGGACGTCTGAGTCTTCTAAGATGTCTTCTGCTAATACTGCTGAGTAAATTTCTTCTCCTGGATGGAAGTATCAAAGAGCTCCACTATGTTTGAGGTAGTAGATCGTTGTTGGTGTGATAACCCAATCTTCTACGATGATCTCTGCTGTTGAGATTGTGAATCACCCTCTCGAAAGCAACAACAATGGTCTTCAACTGAGTCTTCAAAGTACACCTCCTCATATGTACTGGTTGCTTACCATAGCAACAGGTGAACTGATCCAACGGATAATCTGGCTTTATGTCATCGTGATCTACACTGCATGCACACAATTCCCTCAAAGTCTTTCTTCTGAGTTAGATGATAAACATGAGAAGATGCTGACGATCTACAGTCGGTCTTCTACGGTTGAAAAACTCTCCAATAGTCGCTCGTTGCCCAAGACTCCAATCTTGCTCCTTTTGTCCAACATTTGGAGACTTTCGATTCCAATAATTTGACTAGCAATGTCTGCTTATCAAATCTTCAACTCTTAAAACACTTGTTACGGAGTCATTTTTATACACATGACTCGGTCTAATGACTTCTGGTAGGATTTGGTAGGAGATCCAAACATCATAATCAAGATGTCAGCCAATAAATCGTGGGTGGCTTAAGACATGTCGATCACATTCTTGAGCTATTAGATGGTCATAACCCTCGCAAGTCTAACGACTCTGCATGGTACTCCCATTACCAAATGATCACCCTACTTGATGCCCAAGAATTCTCTGACAATGAGTCAGAGAAACGACGCAGGGAAATACTCTCTCACCACATCACTAAACTGTGACCAAGTGATGCATTATTTCTTGAAGGTTATTTCTTGTGTCTTCCACCAAATACCGGCTTGATCCCGATAATAGTATGCAACTAACTCCACTTTCTCTGTATAATACAAGTAAGGACTCAAAAGTACCTTCAAAGTTATACAACCCAGCACGAACAACTCAGGGATCAAAATTCCCTATGAAACACCATATATTAATTCTCTACAATCTGCATCAATAATAGTATACTCGCTTGCCCATTACCCCGCAGGTAATGATCTGACTAACATAGTTAGTGAAAATCCCTAAGCTTGTACTCTTTAATCTCCATAAGAAATGTGACTACCTGATCCCTGCTTTCTGACTCGGTATTAGTCGGCTCTCAAAGGTAATTAACCTTTTCGACAGCAGGTCCAAGACACACAGACTCAACAAGTTGTTCCCGTGGTTAACTCAAATCACAGTTATGCATAGTGACTAACACACTACATGGCATTCCCTATTATAAGCAACTAAATACATAGCCAATAGAAGGATATGTGATAACAGTTAACATACCTTAACCCTTGTAGCTCGGAGATGTCCGCAATTGCCAGATCTCAGAACTCACAAAACCAAAACTGAGTAAAACAAAATTTGATATCCGAACGAAATAAAATCCGAAAGTGGACTTCGCAACCTAGGGCTCTGATACCAATAAAATTGTCATGCCCCGAGAGTATGCCGATCCGAAAACAAACGGACAACATCTCCCCTGTACATGGCAACATATCTTGTTTATACATAGCCTATCGGCCACAACCACATAACATATATATGAATATAATCCATAAAACACAGCGGAATATACTGACAAATAATAAAGACTCAAATATGCACTCCGGAGTGACTTTGACACAACAAGAATCATAATAAAGAATAAATACATACAACACATCCATATACCACAAATACGAAAACAATATAGGATGAAATCCCAAATCAAACAACACAAGGGAATACAACAATATGGAATAAGAATCCAACCATTCGGTGTGAGATGGGATCGGCTGACGGAGCTCCGAACATCCAAGGAATCTTCTACCTGTTACCTGGGCGACAGGAAAACCAGAGTCCGTGGTGGTGAGTATAAACTCAGGGGTAATATGTAGAAAGTGCATGAACAACATATAAGGACATAGAGATCTATAAGTATACATGTGAAGATCTACAGGTATACAGAAGAAGTCCAACAAACATACAGTCATAACTGTGATAACAAATAACCACTAGAATAGACATAATCAATGCATCTACTAAACTGATCAACTGAACATGAAGTAATGTAAAGTACCAACATACCTGATGGTCTGCAACACCATAAGCTATATCATCCTGAAGAGGTATACAATAACATAACCCATATAACATACAAGGTCAATCCCACACCTGACCAACACTCAAACATATTAACAGTATATAATCACATGTAATAACCACCCAGTCCATACTAAACTATGACATGACGCTAATCAAATGCATACAATAGTTTGGACCAACATGAACATCATGCTCAACACACACAGCAGTTTAAAAGATGCAAATGGCATGTAACATGATGAACAAACATATGCAGCAATCATAGCTCAATCAAATGCAGCATCTCACAGGCATATGTAAAACATATATCAAATACATACATACATATATCTCAGCAATGCATATGCATGGCCATGTCTGCAGACCCATCCAACCACGACCCCAGTATGGCCTGGATGGCACGACATGCCAACTATCCCGACTCCAACTACCACCACTCTTGAGTGGCCGAGTTAGGTAGTATGAATGAGTACCACACAGAACAACTGCACACCACACAACCACCATCTATAGTGGGTGAGTGTGCTAACTACCACTTTGCACAGTGGCCAAGTGCGCATCTCCAGCTACCACCATCTATAGTGGTTGAGCACGACACATCCAATGCTCTGCACTCAACCCTGCTACCACTACCCCGAGTGGCTAGGGAGGCAGGATGACTGACGACCCATCTCAACCACAAGGGAGACCCAGTCGACAGCATGCATACAATGTATGATGCATAGCTCCACATACATATCCTCGCAACACTCCCTATCCCACGGGGAGTCCTGATCAACCAAAAGTCAACTATGTAAGGACTACTGATTCACAAGACTCTCTCTATCTACCACACGGAGAGTCATACACAACTAACAGTCAACCATGCTAGGAACTCCTGTCTATAGCGAGATACTATCAACAATCAACCATGCTAGGATCTCCAGTCCGTAGCAAAACACCATCACCAATCCATATAACCATACACAAACACATGATCCATAATGGATATACAACCATGCTAGAACCTCCAGTCCCTAACCAC
Source organism: Wurfbainia villosa (assembly GCA_025175895.1). Taxonomy (NCBI): domain Eukaryota; kingdom Viridiplantae; phylum Streptophyta; class Magnoliopsida; order Zingiberales; family Zingiberaceae; genus Wurfbainia; species Wurfbainia villosa. The sequence goes on from CM045994.1 coordinate 103,064,876, forward strand.
ATACTGACAACCACACACTTATCTATGCACAGACGGCTAGATCCACCATAGATGCACAACTAATATGTGTATGATATAGAAATCGACTCCATAATCTAATCCATCACCTAACCCTAGTGATGTAACATGATAACCCAATCTGAGGTCACAAATGTAACCCTAACCACATGTACTCAACTGAACACCCATCAGCTAACACACAATAGGGTTTGTAGTTCATATCTGTGATAAATGAACGATGAATTAACAACAATATATCTCAAAGGTCAAGGCTAAGTACAAGCACATGATTAAATAAGAGTGGAGTCAAGGTAAAATAATTCAGCATAAATCCAAATTCATGCACCGAAATTAGTCAAAACTACCTGACCAGGGTAGATATTGTTAAGGCAATCAACCCATGTGATATGGTTTTGATGTGTGTGGCAAAGGGTTTAAGTTAGGATTGATATGTGCATTGAAGTCATGCAGGACTTAGTAATTCGCACATGGATGGATAGCATTGGCAAGATTCACCTCTCATGACTCAGTCCTTGAGTCAGTGAAAGATGCATTGAGGAAGTCGTGCGCTTGGTGCATCCGAGGGACCGTCGAACAAGGAGCATTGGAGCGAAGCCGAAGGAAGTAGACTTTAGGGTGAGACGCGAAGGATGGCACTGCGAAGCCGTGTGCTTGGCGCATCCGAGGGGCATGGTCAGAAGAAGAGAACTTCAAAGGCGAGGGACTCTAAGGGAAAATGAGAGTGAGCAAATATAACCCGGGATGGGGTAGCTCGTAGGTGAAACTTGGCCAAACGGCTAAGTGTTGGATGGGTGTTTTCCGACACCAGTCGACTTCTATAGGTAGCAGTCGACTGCTCTAAGTTGACTGGTGTTCGAGTCTCCGTTCTGGTCGAACAGTCGACTGCTAGCTCCATCAGTCGACTGCCAAGGGGAGCAGTCGATTGATGTTGAGGCTTTCGGGCACAGAAGCTTGAGCAGTCGAGTGCTCACTTCTGGCACTCGACTGTTGGCTCCATCAGTCGACTGATGGGATGATCAATCGACTGATGTGGGAGTCGTTGGTTTGAATCCAATGTGGAAGAAGCCGTTATAGGACAATGTCTACAGCGACAATCGACTGATCGAGGCATCAGTCGACTGCTAGCTGCCCAATGGGAAGAAAGGCTTCTTCTCTATAAAAAGGAGCCTTGGGTTATCTTGGAAGGCAAATGGTTCATTGCTAAACATCTCCCAAGTTCTCAAAATGATTTTCCTCCTCTTCCTTGTGTTTAATTTCATCTTATTGTAAGAGGAGAGAATTCTTGTAAGAAAGATTACCTCCACCTAGCTTTGTGCAAAGGAGATATTAGTGGAAAGCTTAAGGTGTGATTCACCTTGGAACAAATTGGGTCATGGACTAGCGACAAGGGTTGTTAATCACGTTACATCTTGGTGTTAGCGTTTGTGCTCCTTTCTCTTTGTATTTATCTTAATTGTCCCGTTTGTGCTAATATTGTTTATAGACGATTAAGAGCGATCAACCACCACCATACACGAGAAAGGTTATTCACCCCCCTCTAGTCGGCCACCGATGTTCCAACAAATGGTATCAGAGCCAAGTTGCTTGTCACCGGACTCACCGCCATAACAAGCATGACAACTACAATGGCCGGCTCCTACATCCATCCGCCAAAGTTCGAGGGGGAATTTACTTGGTGGAAGAAGCGCATGGATGTATTTTCCGAAATGGATTTTGATATCATGTTAATAATGGAATCCGGTTTCGATATACCTAGGGATGATGAGGGGAAGCCAATAGAAAAATCAAGGTGGACCAAGAAGCAAAGGGAGGAGCACCTTGCAAACTCAAAGGCCAAGCACCACCTCTTCAACGTGCTCCCCCAACAAGAGATAAACCAAATTGGGGAATGTGCTAACGCCAAGGAGATGTGGGAAAAGAGTGGTAGAACTTCATGAAGGCACCTCCGAGGCAAAATTAGCAAGAAGAGATCTCCTCCGCTCACAATTGAACAACATCAAGCTAGATAAAGGGGAGAAGGTAATATCTCTTCATTCTCGCTTTAAGGAGATAATTAATGGTTTAACAAGTGTAGGGGAGAAGCTCTCCAATAGAGACATGATCATGAAGGCCACAGATGTCTTTCCCCAATCATCAAAGTGGAGCTCCATGGTGGACTCCTTCTACATCTCCAAGAATCTAGAGGTAAGTACTCTAGAGGAATTCTTTTCTACTATGGAATTGCATGAAACATGACTTGAAGGCATAGTAGAAGATCCAAGGAGCCAACCAAGGGGAGTGGCACTAATAGTTGAGAAGGGAAAGAAGAAGAAGATGCCTTCACCCTCCTCATCCGATGAAGATTCATCCTCCTCCTCCATGGATAGCACGAAAGAAGCCTACATGGTAAGGAAGGTAAGGCGTGCTTTGAAAAAATTTAAATTTAAAAAATCTGATGATAGGAGGAGAAGGCCAAGGAGGAAAGTCATTTGCTACAATTGCTAAGGAGAAGGACATATAAGAGATGATTGTCCCCTCTTGAACAAGAGCAAGGAGGAGAGAAGAAAGAAAGAAGAGAAGAAGAAAGGGAGCAAGAAGAAGGAGGATGAAAAGAGAGCCAAGGAGAAAGGGAAGGCTAAGGAACAGAAGGCTACATGGGATGATCCGTCATCATCATCCAAAGAAGAAGAAGCCTTCACAAACCTTGCCTTAATGGGGATAGATGATTTGGACTCCACCTCCTCCGAAGAAGAAAAAAGAAGCACTAGCGAGGAGGAGAGCTCAAGTGAAGGGGGAGCATCCTCATCTTCATCCTCATCATTGGAAGGGGATTGGGTGAGTAAGGTAACGAAGCTACCCTCCCATGAAGTAATTTCAATGATTACTAGTTTAACTAAGGACCTGTTTAGGGCTAAAAAGAAAAACAAAAGCATGCAAAATGAAATTAAGGCCCTAGAAGAAAAGCTAGAAAAATCATATTTAAATGTAAATGATAATGCTTCTTCTAGTATCAATAATGCATGCTCACATGATGATTACATGCCTTTTGATGTTAATGATGCATGTATTGAGGAAAATAGGGCTTTAAGAGAAAAGGTAGATCATTTAACCAAGGCCATAGAAAAATTTACCATTGGCTCCAACACCCTAAATATGATCATTGGGAGCCAAAGGGCTAGTTTTAATAAGAAAGGCCTAGAATATAAGGGAAACAAAAATGAGAAGGCCTACAATTGTTTAATTGTTAGGGGTCAAACTAAGAATAAAATGGTAGCTAGAAAATGGATCCTTAAGGAATTTTTAGTGAACCCTATAGGAAAGAATTTGTATTGGGTTCCTAAATCCATCCTTAAGGGTTAGGAAAACCCTAGGTTAGTCAAACATGAGTGGACTTTACTTATATCATATTGAATGGTTGACTTAGGATGATGTGGGTTATAAATTTTTAACATAGTGTTGGGTGATGATAATGTATAACCCATAAATTGAATGCTTGAATAATGATTCATGATTAATTTTATATTTTATGATCATGATATGTAATTAGTGATTTATAATCATGATATACAATAATTGATGATTTATGATCATGATTGATAATTCTTGATGCATGTTCATGATTGGGTTTTTAGGATGATACTTAACCATGGGTAGAATGCATGAAATTTTGGTTAAGTACCTTTAGGAACATCTCACATCCCACTATAAGGCTAACTTGATTGAGAACATAGCAATGGGTGAGATGATAGGATGATACAAATGGTCCGCTAATGCTTATGGCATTTAGATGGGTCATTAAGTGTATCATTAGAGCAATAATAGACCAACTATGGGGAAAGCAAATGTTTAATCAATGGACATATTGCCCATATATCATAGTTGGATATTTTAAATGTTTTAAAACCATTTTATACTTTGCAAACAGTGAGTTCATGTTTCGAAAAGTTTCAAGGCAAAACTAGGCTTTAAAATGGATACAAACTTTAGACATTTTTGCAACTTTTGAGTTTTTGCCTAATTTTTGAAAATAAAATGAATTTTCATGAAAAAATATTTTTCACTGATAAAGGAACTCATTAGAAATATGTACTCAAAATTTCATGATTTTTTGAATTTTTTGGAATTTCTGGTGCATTTTTGAAGTTCATTCGAAAAATCAGAAAAACCTAGAAATTGAGTGTCAATCGATTGATGGACTGATTCAGTCGACTGATGTACTGTGCACGAGTACAATAACCTATTTTTATCAGGTTTTGAACTTGTTTTGGTATTTTTCTCCCATTAGACTTGATGTCATGAGTGTATAACATTTGAATAATGTTTTTGATGGTGTCCAAGGGGGAGAATTTGTGGGTTTAAGTTAATCATGCTAAGGGGAGAGTTAGCATGTCTTAAGGGGAAGTTGCATGTTTAAGGGTGAGTTTTTATACTCATGTTATTTACATGCTTCCTTGCCTTATGTTTTTATTGTAATTATTTTACCTAACTTAAACGGATCGCCACACATAAAAAAAGGGGAGATTGTTAGGGCAATTAACCCATGTGATGTGATTTTGATGTGTGTGGCAAAGGGTTTAAGTTAGGATTGATATGGATTTGATATATGCATTGAAGTCATGCAGGACATAGTAATTCGCACATGGATGGATAGCATTGGAAAGATTCACCTCTCATGACTCGGTCCTTGAGTCGGTGAAAGATGCATTGCGGAAGTCATGCGCTTGGTGCATCCGAGGGACCGCCAGACGAGGAGCATTAGAGTGAACCCGAAGGAAGTAGACTTCAGGGCGAGACACGAAGGATGGCGCTGCGAAGCCGTGTGCTTGGCGCATCCAAGGGACATGGTCAGACGAAGAGAACTTCAAAGGCGAGGGACTCCAAGGGAAAATGAGAGTGAGCGAATGTAACCCGAGAAGAGGTAGCTCGTAGGTGAAACTTGGCCAAACGGCTAAGTGTCGGATGGGTGTTTCCCGTAGCAGTCGATTGCTCTGAATCAACTGGAGACTTGACTGGTGTTCGAGTCTCCGTTCGCCGAAACACGATCATTGGCAACTCTTAGCTAAAAAACGATCGATGTCGAGGGTTTCGAACCAGAGCGAAGCGGTAAGTGCTCACTGCACTCGATCATTGTTAGCTCCATCGATCCGATCGATGGGCGATCATTCGACTGATGTGGGAGCCATTGGTTAGAATCTAATGTGGAAGAAGTCGTTATAGGACAATGGCTACAATGGCAGTCGATTGATCGAGGCATCAGTCGACTGCTAGCTGCCCAACGGGAAGATAGGCTTCTCTATAAAAAGGAGCCTTGGGTTATCTTGGGAGGCAAATGGTTCATTGCTAAACATATCCCAAGTGCCCAAAATGATTTTCCTCCTCTTCCTTAAGTTTAATTTCATCTTATTGTAAGAGGAGAGAATTCTTGTAAGAAAGGTTACCTCCACCTAGCTTTGTACAAAGGAGAGATTAGTGGAAAGCTTAAGGAGTGATTCACCTTGGAACGAATTGGGTTGTGGACTAGCGGCAAGGGTCGTGAACCACGTTATATCTTGGTGTTAGCGTTTGTGCTCCTTTCTCTTTGCATTTATCTTAATTGTCTTTACTATTAGTTTTCCATTGTGCTAATATTGTTTGTAGACGATTAAGAGCAATCAACCACCACCGTACACGAGAAAGGCTATTCACCCCCCCTCTAGCCGACCACCGACGTTCCAACAGATATTACCCACCTGATACGAAGCTCGTAATAGAAATCCTCACAGTCGTGGACCTGCTTCGTATCCCAAACCTGCACATAATAGCAAACTATGATTAAGTTATATTACACAATAAATGATCGAATCGAATCCTACATCGACTCCGTATCCCAATCAACTAGAGTGATCTAGTTATCCAATTATCCTAATCAAGCTTTTATATCTATCCTCATATTGCATCACGAACCAGGACAACTCCAGACACTAACTATCATTAGATCCGTTAAATCACACAAATAATGGTATTCACTCATGAATTAATCCAATCCAACTTACCTTGCACCGATTACCAATTTTAGATTCTTCCTTGCTCCTTAACCTACTCTGAAGACTCCAATCAGAGCAGTAACGATGCACTAGAAGTTAATTCCCCAAATGCTACACACTGCATTTAGATTTATCTCAAACCCACCAAACTTTGATTCCTTAATCCATTCAATAGATCAATGGAAATAATCTTACCAGAAATAAATGATGCATAGGTTACCTGAAAATCTGCCCATTAACCCACCAATCTAAGCCTTGGCGATCTGAAACTGGAACAAGCTCACGATGGTAAGAGGAAGCAGAGCTGGACTCGGGAAAAAGAGCACCGACGACTATTCCAATTCACTCCGACACTGGTGTTCTGACTGATGCAGGGGAAATCACACCATTTCTCAACTGAAACAGCACCCAAACCACAATCGGATACCACTCATCGAATCCCAATCACACCGACACACCACAACAATACAGTAATTACCGTTGAAACAGCAAAGGAAAACGAAGCTTATAGGCCAAATCTTCACCAGCAGCCCCCCTCCCTTGTTCACCGACAAAATCTGAGCTCCAATCACTGACCAAAATCATATATCCAAGCTCAACAAGAATCCCACAGCTAAAATCTCAAAGGAGGAAAGAGATCGACCCTTACCTAGCTCCGACGACAATCGGCGGCAAGCTCCTTACTCTCGACTGCTCACTTCTGGGCGTTCCCAGCTCCCCAACCAATCCTCCACCCGATTCCAACTACTTAGCACCTCACCCACTGGTCAGATCTTCCACCGTTGGCAGCAGCTGGCTCACGGAGGAAGATGAGCGGATTAATTGTGAGTCGCGCGAGTGAGGAGAGGAAATCGCGATCGCGATTTGAGGAAGAAACCATGGCTGTGGATCGGGTTTTGAAGTTCAAGTTCAACCTTATAAATCAACCCCTTGTAGTTAAGCTAGCCTAGGTCAAGTCCAAGCTAGCCTAAGTTGACCCTACAATCTATGTAAGCTTAAATCTTCCTCGTATGGACACATTTTAAATTCGAAAAAATTTCTGTGAACTCCTGAGAAATTATATAAGACAATTTCTCCATTAACAAGGGATATTTTTTTTTTCGTGTCTTACATACATATTGCCCTGGAACTGCTTATAATGCCCTGGAAATGCTTATACTGCCCTAGGCACATACATATTGCTTCTGGAACTGCTTATACTACCCTGAAAATGCTTATACTGCCCTGGGCACATACATATTGCCCTGGAAATACTTATACTATCCTAGAAATGCTTATACTACCCTGGGCACATACATATTGCTTATGGAACTGCTTATACTACTCTAGAAATGCTTATACTACCCTAGGCACATACATATTGACCTGGAATTGCTTATACTACACTGGAAATGCTTATACTTCCCAGGAAATGCTTATACCGCCCTTGGCACATACATATTACCCTGGAACTGCTTATACTGCCCTGGAAATGCTTATACTGCCCTGGGCACATACATATTGCTTCTGGAACTGCTTATACTGCCCTGGAAATGCTTATGTTATCCTGGGCACATACATATTGCCTTGGAACTGCTTATACTGCCCTGGAAATGCTTATATTGTCCTGGGCACATACATATTGCCCTAGAAATGCTTATACTACCATAGAAATGCTTATACTGCCCTGGAAATCCCTACCCCATCAGTTACCTAATCGTTTCTTTCGGACTTAGTAAGTTGCTCCTCCGTCCATTCCTTCTTCTTGAGTATTCTACCCTTCTTATCTATGGGAGCTTCAAATCCTTGCATGATGACGATCTAATCCTCTATGTCATTCATGAAGAAATAGTCCATTCTTCCTTTCCAATACCCGAAATCCTCACGGTCGAAGACTGGTGGAACTAGGATGTTGTAGCCAAGTCCATTGTTGGGCAACTCCATTGTTCTTTTCTACTCCTCTAGCTCGTGCTCTCACAATGGTTAGTCCTTAAAGAGCAGCCTCACTTTGATACCAATTGTTAGGACCTCTTGGTCCGCTAGATGGGATGAATAGCATTTTTCGATTTTGTTTGTTTGATTGCATTCATGCTCGTCTACACCAATGTTAGTGTACATCGAAAATAGAAATAAACACTAAAATAAAATACAAGACAAGCATACACAAACAAAACGTCTGATTTTACGTGGTTCGGAATCCTAGTTCCTACTCCACAGCTAAGCTCTATAGTGAGCTCTAGTGATGCACACCACTACTAAAGCTTCTCATTCTCGGAAACAATTCAGAGGTGGAGAAACCTCTTAGGAGTTACAGCAAGAAGAAACAAACAAATACAAGAAGAATGATATACAAATATAAAGAATACTTTAGAAAGAGTACTTTTGATTGCTTGTTGATTTGGTTGCTTTGGGATGCCTTAAAGGTCTGGAATCACAGCAAGAAACCCCCTTCAAACCCTTAGAAATCGGCTTCTTCAACCCTCCACCACAACCTCCATTTAAACCACCGCTTGGGATAATTTTTCGCCTAGCAATTAACAAGCCTTACCCACTAGTCGACTGTCCAATTATTCGTTGTCTCACAACAAACTAATCCAGGTCAGAAATAGTCGATTAGTTGACTTTCCCAACCCAGTAGTCGACAATCATAACCATCAATCAACTGCCATAAGTTGGTAGTTGACTATGAAACATTACGTGTCCTATCCACTTAAGGTAAGTCGGCTGCTTATCCCTAGCATTCGATTACCAATGGTCAGCCGACTAGTCTAACCCACTAGTCGACTTCCAAAGTCGCGATCAGCAGTTGAGCCTCAGTCGACTACACAATCAATCGACTGGGTCATAACCCCAGTCGACTATCCAAATCAACTAAGCCTTATGAATGTCGAACACTCGACTTGTCAATACCACCAATCGACTGATAAACCTCAAAAGTAAGGTTTAATCCAAGTATGATCCCCTTATACTTGACACTCACCCTTAGTCTAGACCTAAGACTTTAAGTCACTTCCATCAGCCTCACACCCTCAGGGTTCATCCGAGTTCTCCACGACTCCTGCACCCTTTCGTGCTAGCCTTCAAGTGCTTCCATCGGCTTTGTCATGCTACTGGGTACCTTGCCTAGACTTAAGCCTTCAAGCCACTTCTCTCAGCCTCATACCTTTGGTTTGAGTCCACGACTCCTCAACCTTGCGCTAGCCTTCAAGTGCTTCCATCAGCTTTGTCATGCTAACGGGTCTACCTTTGCCAAGAGGTCGCACCTCCAGGACTTCCATTGCCAAGTCCCTATACTTGGAATTTCGCTGCCAAGACTACACCCTTGGATTTACATAGCCAAGACTCCATCCTTAGACTTTCCCTTTGCTAAGTATTCATACTTGGACTTATGCCACCAAGACTACACACTTGGACCTACATAGCCAAGACTACACACTTGGACTTTTCCCTTTGTTAAATATTCATATTTGGACTTTCCCTTGCCAATACTCCACTCTTGGACTTTTTCTTGCCAAATATTTATACTTGGACTTCTCCATTTCTAAGAATTCATTCTTGAACTTCCACTCGAGTCTCACTCAAGCTTGGTCGACCTTGACCTGAGGTTGATTGCTCTAACAATCTCCCTCAATACGTATGTCAAATGTATTGTTAAACTCATTGTCAAATATATTGTCAAACATCAAAGCCCTACTTGAGTCCCACTCGAGCTTGGTCAACATTGACCTGGGGTTGATTGCACCAATAAAAATTAGCTAGATTTGAGGGTGAAAACTCTCAGAACCGATTATGGGCACAAGTATTTATCTGAGTAGTTCAAAGAGATCTATTTCGAGAAAGACATTATAAGACAGTGGACTATTCTTGCTACTTCTCAATAGAACAGAATCGTTGCGAGAAGGAATAGGACTCTTTTGGAAATAGTGAGATCTATGATGGCGTGGGCTAATTTATCTATCGTCCATTGGGGGGGATGCGTTATTGATTGTTGCCTATGCCCTTAGTCATGTTCTAACAAATACAACAATCCTTAGTTATTTAAGGCCATGGGATTGTAATGCGTATGTTAATGATTCTTCACACAAATACAACAATTAGGCCCACAAGGAAAGAAGTGTATATTTATTAGATACTCTGAACACTCCAAAGGATATGTATTCTTAGGAGAACATACAGATGACACGGTCATAGAGATTGAGTCTTGTGATGTCGTATTTCTCGAGAATGATTTTCCTAAGAGAGGAGAAATCGATCAAGATTTCACCATCTATGAGATGGAAGAGCCTAGTGGCTCAAAGGATCCTAACGGTGGGATTCAAGACCCTAAAGTGGATCTTAGTCCTAGTGGTGGTGGTCCATCTCAAGGGGAGGATGCTCTCTCTCCTAGTCGGAGTGGTCGGAGAAATATACCTCAATGTCGTTTCTTGATTGAGAATGAGACACTCATTGTAACCAGAGGACAAGGAAGATCTGAGAACTTTAAGAGAGGCCCTCGGGGGTTCTATAAAAGATCAATGGTTTAAGGCCATGTAGGAAGAAATGGAATTAATGAAAGTCAACAAAATCTGGGATCTAGTTGACTTACCTGAGAATAGAAAGGCCATTGAGAACAAATGGGTTCTCAAAATTAAGAGAAAGGCTGACGAATCAATCAAGAGGTATAAAGTCCGTCTAGTAGCCAAGGGCTTAGGCAAAGAGCATTAACTACAAGAAGACCTTCTCTCCAGTAGTCAAGTTTACTTCAATCCATTTACTTTTAGTGATTGTCGTGAGTTTAGATCTAGAGTTACATTAAATGGACGTGAAGATCGCCTTCCTTAATGGAAGTTTAGATGAGGAGATCTACATGGGACAACCTCTAAGATTCGTTCTGGTAGGTCAAGAGAATAAGGTTTGTTGACTTCAAATGTCGATATATGGCCTTAAGCAATCATCAGGCGGGGGTACCTAAGATTTCACAAGGAGGTGATATCTTATGGGTTTACAATGGTCGAGGAGGATCATTGTGTCTATCTGATAAGATATGATAACTCTTTTATGATTCTCTCGTTATATGTGGATAACATAATATTGGCTGGGAACAATATTGAGTATCTGATAATCATTAAAATATGGTTATCATCCACTTTCGACATGAAAGACATGGGTGAAGCTGAGTTCATCCTTGGAGTACATATCCAGAGGGATCGCTCGAGAAGATTTCTGGCTCTTTCAAAAGAGACCTATATTAAGAAAATTCTCGAGTATTTTAGGATGAGTGATTGTAATCCCATAGATACTCCAATTGCCAAAGGTGATGGTCTTAGTTTGATGATGTGTCCTAAACTCAAGAAGAAATGAGTAAAGTATCTTATTCAAGTGTAGTAGGAAGTCTGATGTACGCAATATTGTGTACATGACCGAACATATATTATGTAGTCAATCTAGCATGTAGATATTAAGCAAATCCTCGAAGGGATCACTGGAGAGCAGCGAAAAGATTTTTTTGATATCTCAAAGGAACTACAACCTTCTCTTTGTGTTATGGAGGAGGTGATTTGCATCTTGTTGGATATTCAGATGCCGATTAGGGAGGTGATCTGGATAAGCGCAAATCAATGTCAAGTTTTGCTTTCTTACTCAATGGTAGGGCCATCTCTTGAAGTAGTAAGAAGCAAACTTATGTTGCTCTATCTACGATAGAGGCTGAGTTCGTAGCATGCTCAATAGCAGTTCAGGAGAGTTTTTGGCTGAGAAGAATATTGGATGACTTAGGAATTGTAGCAGATAGTGGAAGACCCATTCTAATTTATTGTGATAATCAAGTCGCAATTGCTTACATAAGAGACCCTAAGTTTCATAGTAGAACCAAACACATAGATACAAGATACCATTATGTAAGAGACATCATTGAGAAGAATGAAGAGATTGCCAAGTACCTTTCAACACACAACATGGTGGTTGACCCCTTTACCAAACCTATCACTAGAGACTCCTTTGTGGGACATAGAGAGTCATTAGGTTTGGGTACCTTATAAAATTTCTCAACTTGTATTATAATGACAACAGTGATGCTTAATGAAATGTATAACTTTATATGCATTAATAGTCTAATTATAATTTCAAATGTTACACTTGTTATATATATGTATTCTGTGATATAATAGATATGTCAGGTAGGCACGTTCACTTTCTCACACAAGTGACCAACTCTAAGAGTGGAGGTTAGACGATTTCTAACTGTAAGAGTTTTTTAGAGTAAACCTGCTAGAACTTAAGTCGCTCTGATATGTGTTTAGGATGAGGTCATGTGCGATATGATTGACATGGACATAGTCACATCCATATTGCCTGTAAGTAGCCAAGTTTAAGATCTCATATATCACTTGTGATTGTGATATTGTCTTTGAGATACTCTCTATGAGATCTCTTAGCAGTCTTATGTGTAGACTAAGTCTCATACCTACACAATGTTAGAGAAACCGAACATTTTTTTTTATTAACCTGTGGTATCGGGCTTGCGCCCACTAATCCACAGGGCCAACCGGCCCCGCCCCAAGGCCTTCGACTAGAGTCCCCACCGGTTGACGAGGGTAAATCAGGGTGACGGGTGGCCCGTGGCATACGAGCTCATGGGCGCCTAATGGGCCGACCACGCTGGGACAGGGGGGCATCGAGCACCTCCACCTGCCTAGCGCGCACTGCTGGTAGGCAGAATCGACCCCAGGCCAGTTCAGAGGAGCCCTTCGCTCGGAACCACCACACCGTGCCCCTGGGAAATCGGACATATGCCTTTATGAGAAATGGAGAATAATATTGTGGCACATGTTTCATACCACATGTGAGTAAACGACAAGGATAGTGGGAATCAGATTATTGGAGACAATAAATGATATCCTCGAGCCCCACTGTGTGAGACCTGAAATCCTCTAGGTGGGATACCCTTATTACTTTCGGCTATTTCTTAAGATCCTGATTCAGTGTTTTCTACTTTAGTCTATTTACTGATGGCCTAGAAGATAAATTGAGGTTTGAGAGATAGGTCTAGGAAAGCAGCTGAGTTGTGGTTGTTAGATTCGAGTTTAAGAAAAGGAAGACCAATAGATTTTACATCAGAATTTAATATTCACCGACTAGTATTTTATGTTTATCTAAGTAGGGATTAAACATATTAGTGAATATAATATCAAACATATTTTGGGGATACTTTCGATGAAAAAAGTAGCTCAATGAATGTAATAAGTCTTAGATCTAGGGTGTAGTGAGATTTTGTATCTTATGATACAAGAGTGGCTACTCTATCATCCTAACAGGTGTATAGAGCAGGTTTTTATTTGCAGGTGTACTTGCATGTCACACAACATCTAATCCTATGTGAAACTCTAGTAGGGTGATCACACGAGATGTGATATAATGATGATTAAAGTAATATGCCCTCGTGTGCAAGTGGGAGATGTAGGTAACTGCCCATGTTGAGCCATCATTAATCAGGTTATCTCTATTATCCCACCTATGTATCCCATGACCTCTCATCTCTTCCCTATATCTACTTCTTGTGAAGAAGTAGAAGATGATGAAAAATATTCTACTCTTGAGTGAAGAAGTAGAGAGCAGTGGTAGCACATTTGTGCAAGGCTTGGTGAGGAGGATAAGTTCATGCGTGTAGGCAGAACTTGGGGTGTGAGGCTAAGAATGAGAAGGTAGGAAGCCTCTTGTCTCTTGTTGAGGAGAACAAGAGATAATCGTCACAAACATCATCGGGCTTAGGGTTGTGACGTTGTGACGTTGCGGTAGAAGTTTTAGTTAACCCTCATGATTTTCATCCTAACTATGAGCGATCCGTGAAGGCGACAGATTCACAGAAATTCCTGAGTAGTAGAGTGCCAACAATTCTACATCTACTTTAAGGTATACTTATGATTTCATTTATATCATAAGTTCTAATAGAAACCCTCCCTACTTCTTTCACTAGGGACTATACAATCTCCCTTAGGGCTCTTTATGAAATCCCTCGTGACCACCGCATTCGAATTCCTCTACCTGAGGAACGCCCCATCTTCCACCCAACGATGGCTTTGTTACCTTTTTCCATGACCAACTAGTTAATAGTCTCTGATTTCCTCTTCTGCCTTTTTTATGGACCTCTCCAATTATTTTCTCATTTCTCTACAACAACTAATACCGAACTCCATTCGCTTGATGTGTGGGAGAGTGATAATCTTCCATTTCTATCACATCCCCTTAACTCTCAAGAACTTCCACTTCTTTTTTATCCCAAAGAAGAAAGAGAGTGGAGTCTTCTACTTCGTTGCCTGACCCTCTACTAAATTTTAGTAAAATTTTTGACCTCCCACAAATTTTGGAAAACTATATATTTCTTTGTCCGACCTATCCCGACCTTTGAATGGTCGGCCTCCTGGCAAATAGAGTTTCCCCCAGCACTAAAGATGCATAATTTTAAGGAGCTTGCCTCCTACCAAGAGTACTCAGATACTCTTGTCGATCTCCAGTTCTATATTAACCTTCTACTAGAGGAGGGACTTCTCTTCTATTTCGGGTTAAGCCCGATAGAAGTAGAACATGACGGTTCTCTGGGTAAGAGATATAAATTTTCTTTTCTTGAAGCTAAGTACTGATTTTTTTTTAGCCAAAGTATATGGAAGGTCTCGTATTCCAAGAACCTAAAGTGGAGTCGATCTTGGATCGTAGTGCCCCCCCCCCTCCCCTGAAATGATCGAGGAGCCCATCACTCCCGATGTAGAAAACTCCATCGAGCTTCCTCCAACCCGACCTTCCCTAGTCCCCAAGACAATGAGCTCGGGAGATTCTGCAGAGGTGTCCCATGCAAGCAAGGTCAGACTAAAGAAACAAATACCAAGCTAAGCTTCTCTAGGCAAGAACCCAGCCCAGTTCTCAAGGATCAAAGCGAAGGAGTCGCTTAGGGTGTTGAACCCATGACAAGTGAAGGACCAACTTCCTCTTAGGAATTGAGTGTTGGTGCCCCCATACCTGACTTTTCTTTCAGTGCCTCCCTATTGGGATCGATTTGTCCGCACTAGGGGGGAGGGTGAATAGCGGTTCATCGATTTCTTCGCTTAGATTCATCGTGCTTGTCTACAATCGTTAGTACATAGAGGAAATACAAATACTAATACTAATACAAACACAATGCACAACACAAACAGGACACATGTATTTTGTTCGAAACCCTAGTTTCTACTCCACGGTCGAGCCCTAGCGAGCTCTAATGATGCACCACCTATTATATCATTGAAAAAAAAAACTCAAAGACCCTATCTATAAATTCTTAAACTTGTTGGACATTTTTGCAAAAGTGCAAAAAAAACCCATGAACAACCTTTTTCTTCCGCTGGCTCTTTCGCCGCCAACCTCTTCTTCATTTTTTTCCCGTTTCCAATTTTTCCTATTCTGTTTAACCCTAAATATCTCTAATCAATCTCAATATAAATCTCATCATCGTGGTCGTTGCTAGCCTCATCCCTATCACCGTCGTTACCTACACCATCATCCTTGCTGCCCACCGCCGACATTGCTCACTGCGACTACAAACATTGTCATCGGCGCACCGTCATTACTCCTTGGAAAAAAACTGATTGAGGTGGAGTTTTTCCTGCTTGTTTCATTCCACTCAACCAATCTTGTGCATGACTAATTCTATCCCAATTAACTTATGGTGATTTAGAAAGTAGACAATAATTTATTTTCAATCTTCTTTTGGTTTTTTTTTTTTGTTATTCTTCCTTCAGACATTCTAAGCGACCAATTTATATCTATTTAATATTCTAACTAGAGTACAAAAATAATTTGCTCTAAATTAGATGATGATTTTATTTTATGTCTACTAGTTAAGTGGACGGATAAGACGGTGTAGTTCTAGTTAGCAAATAGTTATTTCTGCCATTCTGTTACTGATAAATGATTATTTGCATTTTACTTTAGATCGATGGAAGATAAGTTTGATATTTTGTTACGATTATTGCCTAGTAAAGAGATTGTGTAATATAAAATTTTATGAAGATAGTTGCTCATAATCAAATTCTATACTAAAGTTTTGGCTCAATGGTTGTAAGAAGCTGTATTAACTTCTCCACTAAATTAAATAACGAAATGAATAGAACATTTGTATTATATAATTTAAATTCTATAAGAAACAAATGTACCTCATATGTTATGGAAATTTTGATTTTATAATCAATAAATAAGATGAGATTATTAAATTTAGATAACTAAGTAATGCTCTATAAATATAGAGATTTTATTTTGTGCCTTAAAAATAAATAACTTATCTCACTGGGTGGATTGTAGGTCGTTCACCCTATTTTTGTATGAGGCACCTCACAGGATGGATTGCAGGTCATTCATCCAATTTTTATGTGAGGCATTTCGAGTGGATTGTAGGTCGTTCACCCCATATTTATGTACGTATATGTGCATACATAAGATGTACTTCGTATTGGATGGATTGTCGGTCATTCTTCTTAGGTGTATACGATGCATCTCTACTAGGTGGTTGTAAGTCGCTCACTCTTATCTTATATTTATATAGAATCTATTTTATATCAAGTGGATTGCAAGTTGTTTGCTTGACATGTATGACATATTCTAGAGGGGTGGATTGCAGGTCATTCACCTATTAAATGCTTATGTTCGAGTCATATATTTATGTAAGAGCAATATGTGTTTAAATGTTGAAATGATAAATTGAGAAAAAAATTGATGGAATTAACTAAGGAGGGAATAAGAGTTGAATTAATGAGAACGGAGAAATAATCAATGGGGTACAAAATCTGAAAATATAAATACTCTCTTTTGTTGTTGACCTCTTGAATTATATATATATTCATTCATGTCTTTTCTTACTCCATTTTGTATATTGTGCTCACTCTATGTTCCTTTGACCTCTAGATTCACGGACGTGAGGTGATTGTCAAGGTTCAATCAATATTAAGATTGATAGCTCAGAGATTTCTCAACGATAGTTTGGAGATATCTTCTACAGAGTTCATTCAGTTTATTTTCCTTTTAGTGTTATCTATTATTTATGCATTTTTGATATTTTAACATTTTGTGTGTTTTGCATGAGTCAATGTGTTAATCATATCATGATATAGTCAAGTCAATATTTTGGGACAAACATGTAGTTACATTATTTAATAAAGTATTGCGTATTTATGTTTGTGCAACCTTGTGTACCCTTCTTGGGTATTATTTGTGATTTTTAGTGCAATGATGAATATTGTCCAAACAGGGAGGCTATTCCTCATATAGGGATGGAAGCTTCTAGGTCGTGACACCACCACTATCAAACTTCTCCTTCTTGGTGATACCTGAGGTGGAGAAACCTCTTACAAGGCTCTTACAATAATAAGAATAAGAATACAACCAAATACAATAAGAGTATAAATGAAATGCAAAGAAACACTTTACAAACTAGGGATTTTGAATACTTGTTGATGTGGTTGCTTGGACGAGCTTGTTTGGAACGTAGCAACAATTCCCCTTCAAGATCACCAAAAACAACTCCTTCAAATGTCCCTATCGAGCACCTTGTAAACCATGCATAGGGTTGATTTTCATTTGGCAGTCGACTGCCCACACATCCTTTTCTCACAACGGACTAATCCACATGGGATTCGACTCAATGGATACTTGATCAGTCAACTGCCATAAAGCCCCAATCGATTGCTAAGCCAGTAGTCGACTGCCCAGTCGACTATCGAAGCTTCTGTGCTCGTGTCCACTTTAACCAATCGATTGCCCATTATAGCAGTTGACTGCTCAAGGCCAATCAACTGCCCTCAACTTGCAGCTGACTGCCAGAGCATAGCTCGAGCAGTCTAGCCTACTAAGTCGACTACATGACCAGTCGACTGGGTCACAACCCCAATGGATTGCCCGAGTCAACTAGGCCTCTCAAGTGTTGAACACTCAATCAGTCGACTGGTAAACCTCAACAATGAGGTTTAACCCAAGTATGATCCTCTCATACTTGATAACCACCCATAGCCTAGACCTAAGCCTTCTAGCCAACTCCATCAGCCTCACGCCTATCAGATCCCTCCAAGTCCTCCACGACTCGTTCGCCCATCGCGCTAGCCTTTAAGTGCTTCCATCAGCTATGTCATGCTAATCAGATACCCTTAGCCTAGAACTCGACCTTCTAGCCACTTCCATCAACCTCACGCCTCTTGGATCCCTCGAGTCCATGACTCTTTATCCTCATGCTAGCCTTCAAGTACTTTCGTCAACCAAGTCATGCTAACTAGGTTTAGCTTTGCCAAAGTTCACTTTGACTTTACGCTGACCATACTACACACTTGGACTTATGCCACCAAGACTTCACCTTTAGACTTTTCCCTTGACAAGTATCCATACTTGGACTTTCCTTTCCAACTCCATGCTAGACTTTCATGCCAAGACCTATGCTTGTACTTTCCATGATAAGACCATTCTTGGACTTTCCATACCAAGTACCCATGACTTGGGCTTTCCAATTGCCAAGACCAATGCTTGGGCTTTCATTGTCAAGTGCCCATGACTTGGACTTTCCCATGACAATCACATTGTCAATCCATTTGTCAAACATCAAAACACTACTCGAGTCCGGTCAATCGTGATCCGGGTTGATTACACCAACACTCCTTGCCACCTCACTCCCTGGGGCTTCTCCCCCAGGCAGTCTCTTGAAGCAAATTATAGAGACCGAGGAGGCAGAGTTGAAAAATAAGACTCTCAATGGGATATGTGATTTAATGGGTGTCACAGTCACCAAGGTACTCTACCCTTCCCTTTAACTTTCCCTATACTAATACTTCCTTCCTCAATAATTTTCTCCATACTAATAGTGATTGTCTATGTTGCCTAGCTTCTGGCCCAACAAAGGGGATTAATAGGTAGATTCCCCGAGATGGCCTCTGTCTACTAGTCAATGTGAGCTCGGCTGGGCAAGTGTGTAGTCAAATTTCAAAAGGATAAGGATTTGGAGCAAGCACAGGCAGAATCCGCTATCCATCAAGCCAGCACTATGAACCTTGAAGTTCAACTGGTCGAGCTTTAGGAGCAACAATGCGACTCTGAGAGACTTTGGCTGAATCATGAGGCACGATACAAAGAGGAACCCCAACATCTGAAAGAACAAGAGAGAGATGAGGTCGAGCACCGAGAAGAGCTGACTACTCAGGTTGAGTTGCTGAAGGAAGAGATAGCGACCTACAAGGTTAGAGAAGAAGGTCAAACGACCAATAAGAAAAAGGATTTCCTGACCTCCTCTGAATTTCAATACATGCTCAGGGATCAAGCTGCCAAGATTCTGGAGATGGGATTCAACGAAGCTATGCGCCAAGTACAAGAAGTCAGGCATCATCCTGAAGGGGTAGCCTTGGACTTCTTGGACATATAGAAAGTCCTCGATGAGACCCTCGAAGATGCCCTTTAGGAGTAAATTGTCCTTTTAGGTTAAGTCTTTAAGTTGTCTTTTATACTGAATATTTTTTTCTTAATGGATGCACTCCTTTGTTTTTTCCAAATTTAAAAATTGTCTGTGTATAATGCATTCTTCATGAAAAGCAGAGATTGTGTCATCGAGAGGAAACACTGAAAACTTCCCCCAGTTTGTTGAAGCCTCTAGAAGAGGAATCAAGACCCGGAGGATGCCTCGGTTCGTGATCAGAGGTAATAATATCGAAGGATGCCTTAAGCCAAAAATAATGTTGATATGCTGATCTGAAAGTTGTCTCAGTCTGAGATCGAGGGAGAAATACCGAAGGATGCCTTAGTCTATGATAAGGGAGATATGCCGATCTAAAGGTCATCTATCCGAGACTGAGGGAGAAATACCGAAGGACACCTTAGTTTGCGACTAAGGGAGATACGTCGATCTGAAGGTCGTCTCATTCCGAGATCGAGGGAGATAGACCGAAGGATGCCTTAGTCCAAGACTAAGGGAGAATGTCATTGGATGCCTTGGTTCGAGACCAAAGGGAATAATGCTGATGGATGCCTCGGTTCGAGACTAGAGGGAAAAATACAGATGGATTCCTCGGTCCGAGACTAGAGGAAAAATGTCGATGGACGCCTCGGTCCGGGACCTAAGGGAAAATGTCAATGGATGCCTTGGTCCAAGACCAAAGGAAAAATATAAATGGACACCTCAGTCTGAGACCAAAGGAAAAATATCGATGGATGCCTCGATTCAAGACCAAAGGAAAAATGTCGATGGGCATCTCAGTTCGAGACTAGAGGGAAAATATCGATGGATACCTTAGTTCGAGACCAGAGAAAAAAATATTAATTATGGAGAAAATATTAATTGCATCAATTTTCACAAAAGAAAAAGTAGTTAAGCTAATAGGTTAGATTTACATATGATACAACCTCAAATGAAAGGAATTCCAAGGCTGATTGCACTCTTTTTCCATCTTTGTCCTACAGATAATAGGTTGTCGAGCTCATCTTTCAAGTGATCTTGTACGGTCCTTCCCATCGGGGTTCCATCTTCCCAACATCTTCTGTAGGTTGCAACCTTTTCCACATAAGATCTCCAACCTGAAAAGAGAAAGGGATGACCTTTCTATTGTATGTCTAACACATCCGTTGTCAGTATGCCCTCAGCCGAGCTACCGCGATCTCCCTTGTCTCTCCTATCAGATCCAACTCGACCTGCCACTTTTCAAAATTGTCTGGTTATTCATATGAGCTGATTCGAAAAGACTCCTAGCTGATCTCTATAGGGACTATGACTTTGGCTCTGTACATCCAGTGCTTTCTCTAGGAGTCATCTGATATGCCCAAAGAATGCTAGGCAGTTCTTCTACCCAACTTCCACCGACATGGTCTAGCTTAATCTTGAGTCCTTGGATAAGCTCTTGGTTGATGACTTCTTCTTGTCCATTTCTCTGCGGATATGCTACTGAAGTAAAGATCTATTGTATCTGAAAATCTTGGCACCATTCCTGTAATTTTCTCCCTGAAACTGTCTTCCATTGTTCAACACTAGTATTCAAGGTATATTGTACTGACATCGAATGCTCTTCTAGAGAAATTTGAGCGTGGCATCTTCTGCGATTTTCGCTAGAGCCTTGGCCTCTACCCACTTAAAGAAATAATCAACTGCCACAAAAAGAAACTTCTTCTGACCTGGTCCTACAGAAAAAGGGCCAACGATGTCCATACCCCATTAGTCACCCATTGGTCAAAGGGACAAGAAATCGTTGAAGCTCTCAAAGGCTCTGTTGACTGACGAGACAAGTTATGCTGTCTTTGGCAATTGATGCAAGTACAGACGAGATGAGTTGCATCCTTCTGTAAGGTCGGCTAGAAGTATCCCACTAGAAATACTTTTTGGACCAAGGCCCTAACTTCGCTATGGTTGCCACAACATCCTTTATGAATCTCCTATTGGATTGGAATAAGCGCTAGTGGGGGTGAATAGCACAAAAGTTCTTTTTATTTTTCGTTCGAATAAAATAATGCATAAGAGTAAAGTGCAGCGGAAAGTAAATGAAGACAAAATCTTTTTTACTTGGTTCACAACCTACCGGCTGCTAATCCAAGGCTATAACAGTCCTAGACCATGTACGAAGGGTAAA
The DNA here is from genome assembly GCA_025175895.1 of Wurfbainia villosa. Lineage (NCBI taxonomy): Eukaryota > Viridiplantae > Streptophyta > Magnoliopsida > Zingiberales > Zingiberaceae > Wurfbainia > Wurfbainia villosa. The sequence goes on from CM045994.1 coordinate 103,086,465, forward strand.
TCACTAAAATACTCCTCCACGTTAGAGGTAGGAGTAGACAAGTACAAGAAGATAAAAACTTGAAGTAGAGGGACATTCCCCCTCTCCTCTTTACGATTAAAGCTCCGAGAAATTACGAATAGAATACGAAATTAAAGAGTACAAAACTCAAAATGATACCGACAACTTGAAGATGGATGCTTTGAGCTCGGGTTGTCATCGTTTCGGCAGCACTTCGTCGTCGTAAAAGTGTCGGAGAGTGGTAGCATTTCGAAAACACTTTGGAGGCTCTTGAGATGATGAAATGGTGAAGAATGACCCTTCTTTTATAGCCTTTGAGAACCCTAGAGGTTAAGCTCAATCCTTATCATCAAAGGCCACTTCACCCTAAGATAAGGGGGTGAAGTTTTGACTCTTCTCGAGGTTGGAATTTGAACAGCAGATGACTTCCACCCTTATCAGTCAAACTGATGACTAGAAGTCGACTGCCAATAGCCAGCAGTCGACTACTAGCTAGAGTTTTCAACTGCATTGAAAAGTTAGCTCAAAAATGAAACATATATAAGTGAGTTCGACGGCACTTACTGTCCTATCTCGAGATAGACCTTCCATGGGATGTCTTAGTCGGATCATCGCCTAAGGACATCCCCGTACGGAGGACACGACCTTATTTACACTCAATCACACGAGCTTACCTCAACCTTTACCTTTGAAGCTTTGCTTCCGGTCTCCACCTGATTTCTTCGGCTCCCTTCGAAGTCCTCCCGATGTCTCCCGACTACCATGGTTCCCTTTGGGTGTCGCTGACCTTTAGCTTAGCTTAGCATTCCTGCACACTTGATGTCATGCCCCGAGAGTATGTCGTGCTGAAAAGTAAACGGACGGCATCTCCCCTGTACGTGGCTCCCTGTACGTGGCAACATTTCAGGTTAATACAAGGCCCGTAGACCACAACAACAACATATATATATATATAAATAAACCACAGTGGAAACATACCACAATCAACAGAACAAATTACACAGTGCATACCGGTATGACTAACCACATCACAACTACATACAGAAAACATCGGCAAAGACCCGAAACCACAAATGAGTACATCACATGACAAGCCCACAACACATTATGCCACGAAAAACTCCAAATACATAACACACATACGGAAAGCCCAAAACAACCACCAGAGTCTCGGGGGTGAGATGAGATGTTGCCAGCCAGCGGTGCTCCAAGCCGTCACGAAGACTTATACCTGTTACCTGTGTGACAGAAAAATATAGGGTCTGTGGTGGTGAGTATAACTCAGCAGGTAATAAGAAAAATATGTATATATCAAATATCAAATGTAATTCAACAGTATAACTTAAAGGTACAACAGGTATACCAGCACAGTATATAAATACATGCATATACCGTCTAACCAAATAAACAACGTATAACGCAGACATACCTGAACGTCTGCTATGCTACTCTGATCCAACCTGAGAATATATCCAACATATATAACAGGAAGAGTAATACTAACTCACAATATACTCATGATACAGGTCAAGGTATCTAATGGTTTGTCCAACAAATATACAAGTATCCGACACAACCGTATAACAGATGCAAAAAACATGCATGAATATGATGTACAACCAAATGCAGTAAACATAGTACAATCAAATGCAACATCACAATAAGCATATATATATATACTGCATCTATATATATATATATATATATACACATGCATATATGTATATATATGGTAATATGCAAAGAGTCATAAGATACGACAATGCAGCATGCATGGTCATGTCTGCGCACCCCTACTCGCAACCACGACCCCAGTGTGGCCTAGGTGGCAAGACATGACAACTATCCCAACTCAACACCAACCACTGCTCTAGAGTGGCCGAGTGGGCAGTATGATCAAGTAGCATATGAGCGTAAAGAGCTCGCTACACAACGGGGGTCCCTGCTACTGGCCACTCCGACTGACACTACCAATGAGTGGTCGAGTGCCACGCACCCAGGACAACTGCAAACAACTCCAACTACCACCATCTATAGTGGTAGAGTGCGGCACAACAAATGCTCTACCCTCACACCAGTTACTCCTCGGGGAGTAACCTGGGAGGCAAGATGACTGACGACTCTCTCAACTCCAAGGGAGACTATGTCGTCAGAATGCATGCAAATGACATGAATGTACTGTCACACATACAGACATCTACCATAGACTCTTTGTTCAACAAAGAATCGTACTCATCTGATCAATACATTCTCTATCATTTAGAGAGTCGTACTCAACTGATCGTCGGACTCTCTATCCTGTAGAGAGTCGTACTCAACTGATCATAACTTTCTTTCCAATAGAGAGTCGTACTCAACTGATCGACGCACTCTCTATTTTGTAGAGAGTCGTACTCGACTAATCATATCAAGTTGGGACCATTAGTCCATAGCGACACACTAATCACCCTTCACTTAACCATTACACAACACATTGTTGGTAATAAGTATGCAACATACGGGTATTGGAAATAAATCCTACATTTAGGGCATTACCTACCCACGGATGACCTTTTTGCCAATTTATAAATTAGGTCATCACCCGTACTCTAACATCTACACCCTACTAAACATCTAGGCCTATTTACATCACATCTATAACCCTAAATCATAATAAAGAAAATGTGATATCAACCTTTGAGTAAATATAGCCAACGACAAGTATCAAGCATAAGATAAATAAGAGCAGGGTCAAGATAATATAAACACCTAACATGCTCATATCTATGACTAAATCTGAATGCAATTACATCTACCTGACTAAGGTAGGAAATTACCCACCTGCTGTAAATGCTCGTAGTACTAGAGTCCTCATGTCCGCGGACCCGTCTCGTATCCATGTCCTGCACATTTCAAACATTGTGGTCATGTTCAAGCATACAACAATATATATATAAATTCACTATTCTCCCATTTCTATATTCGCGTCCCTTAATCGAATACGAATTAGAAACCCAAATAGCCAGACTTGACCATTTAATTTAAACCGATCGATTTCAATTAGCAAAAGTGCTAACTTCTTCATTCAATTCTATATCCAACTTAACAAAGTCAATCTCATGAAGATTTAACCTTTTTACACTTAATTTACATCTCTATTCGTAATAGTATCACCAACAGAATCAGTTATAAATCTAATCCATAAACACAACACTTAAATTACAGCTGCCCCATACTATATTTAACTCTATAATTAACATCCATCATTCCCGGTTATCAAGTTTGCTAACCTACAACCATTTACAGCCATCCCTAGCCGGCAAATTTCCTGCTCATAGTCATCTCAGTCCCAAACAACCCCACAACAACCTATTCACAGTCGGCCAACCACAATCATAGCCTCCTCCATCAACCATTTCCACCGTTAACTAGATAACTCAAAGAAAACATCGAACGATACTCAAATCAAGGTTGTCTATTGAGATAATCAGGAATCAATCCTATCCACAGCAATACAACAATGAATAGAACTGCACGGACAGAACCAAAGGAAATGGCTTTCTTACCGATAATTAGATCCTCACCGGCAGCAACTCCACAGAATCGGCAGCCAATCCCCAACAACCGGCAGCCCCCTTTTTTCCCCTATTCCCTGTTTGCCGACACCAACACCTGCCCAATTCAACGGATCAAGCTCAAATAAGAATCAAAATCACAGCTTGACCTTATATCTCATCCAAAATCGAAGAAGAACAGCACTGACTCACCTACTCTAGCGGTGATCCTCCTCAACTTCTCTGTTCACCGGCGAACTCGGTGCCCACACACCTCCTACCCCATCTCTAGCGACGATCGACCAAGTCAGCTCACCGTCAAACCGAACATTGTTGTTGCTGATCCCTAGCAACCCGATCACTCCCCCGAACCACATCCGGCGACACTTATCGTCGTCGTCTCCTCCAGCTGTATCTCCCACCAGTGAGGCATCGGCAACGGCTGGTGCACGGTGGAGTCGAGGCAGAGAAATCACGGGAGGCCAAGAGGAGAGGCGATGACGGCGAGAAATCGAGAGGGGGAAGATGCAAGGGGCCGAGGAGATCGATGTTGTCAGCTTCACCTAAAATCACGCCCCTTCACCGAGGAGATTGGCGCTATCGGTAAAGAAATGAAGCAGGGAAATAGGAGATCGGGATCGGGGGAAAGGAAAAGTCGCGGTGGCTGGAAGAGAATGGAATCAAGCGAGAATGAGAAGTCGTGAGGTTTAAAGAGTGACGACGAATTTCAGAAACGGAGTGAAATGCTCGGCCAAACGGGTCAGATTTTTGGGGATAACAAATCGGATTTTAGACCCTATAAATAGTTAACTCTAACAGGCTTTCCCCGCAACTGCATAGAAATTTCCATTTAAGTCCAGGAAAATTTCTAAAAATTCCTAAAAAATTCCATAGGTTATTCTCCTAATTCCCCAACATTTATTTTATTTTATTTTATTATTTTTTTTCCAGTATTTTACATTCTCCCCCACTAATAAAAATTTGGTCCCCAAATTTTGTACTAACATGCAAAAATTACTTCAAGCAAGTTTTTGAAAGGACCACATACATTCTTCAAGTGAACAAATGAGGGTATCGAGCTCGGATAGTATCTTCCAGCTCCCACATAGCCTCCTCATCGATATAATGTTGTCATCCAACCTTTACGAGTCAGATGGTTTTGTTCCACAACTAACGCTCCTTGCGACTAAGAATCCGCACTGGAATCTCCTCATAGGTCGCATTAGACTGAGGTAGAATCGGAATCTCTTTCAGAACATGATCTAAATGTGGAACGTATTTCCTCAGCATATAAACATGAAATACGTTATGAACACCCGCAAGTGTCGGAGGTAAAGCCAACCGGTAAGCTACACCCCCAATCCACTCCAACATCTCAAATGGACCAATGTAGTGTGGAGATAACTTTCCTTTTAGCCCATATCATTTCACCCCTTTCGTAGGTGAAACACGCAGAAATACCTGCTCCTCGACTTCCTCCCACAACATGGGAGATCTACAGGGTCTACCTTATAGGGCCTCAGAAGAAGTCATCTAAATGGATGAGTGATAACTATTCTTATAATCAAATTCCACTAAAGGAATGTGATTCTCCCAACTACCTCCATAATCCATGACACAAGATCTTAATAGATCCTCCAATGTCTGAATTGTACGCTCAGACAGTCCATCAGTCTGCGGATAAAATGTTGTACTGAGTCGAAGCTCTGTGCCCATAGCCTGATGCAGACTCTATCAAAATCGCGAGGTAAATCGCAGTTCCCTATCAGATATAGTACTCAAAAGTACCCCACACAATCTGATAATCTTTCGGCAATACAACTATGTCGGATGATCCAACGAGTACGACCCATGAATAGGAAGGAAATGAGCTAATTTGGTAAGTTGATCCACAATCACCCAAATCACATCACGTCCTTTATGGGTTCTAGGCAATCCCGTAATACAATCAATAGTGATATGCTTCCACTTCCATTCCGGAATAGGAATTTTCTAGAGCAATCCAGCGAGTTTTTGATGTTCAGCCTTCACCTACTGGCATACTAAACATCGAGCAGCAAAATCTGCTATATCTCTCTTTATACCATTCCACCAGTATAAACATTTCAACTCTCGGTACATCCGAGTACCATCAGGGTGAATAGAAAATCTCCAAAGATATGCTTCCTGTAGCGACTCTTCCTTAACTGGACGCGTGTCCAGAAAACTCTATCCTTATCAGAGACGGGGAATTATCTTCTCAAAAGAGAAGTCCATCAACCATTCAAAATCCACTCTACCACACACTCTGTAAGTGCATGGAAGACTATAGCGATCAATCTCTCAAGTTGCAACTGTTCGCGTTCCAGCAACTCTATAGTAGCTACCGAGTAGCTAGTTAAATTCAATGAGCACTTCTGCTCCATACATCCACAAATCCAGATAATAACTACTAAAGCCACGTCATGTATATGACAGTCTATCTCGTAGTTTCTTAACCGTCGTAAGCATAAGATATGTCTCATGCAACTGCATCGGAATCGCTCCGATCCCTGAAACGATGCATTTGAGTACAACATCCTTTTATCCACTCCAGAAGAATTAACTAATACTCGTGTAAAAGTTAACCGCCATCTAGGTCCTGTAAACTGGTTTCACCAGCTTCCGACTAAATGATTTCCATCATCACCTTTGTCAAACACGTCTGTGGTATAGTAATGCTAAAACATTCTATCCACATCTACAGTAATAACCAAATCATACAAGGCAACCCACCATCGATGGTGGTCGAGTGCGCAACTCCAACTACCACAATCAACAGTGGCCAGGTTACGCAACTCCAACAACCACAAACTGATCCAATCGTGTCCAGGATACACAATTCTCAAATCCAGTGGTGACTAAATCGTTAATTAGTCTAACAACTTAATCAAAACTCATAAAATTCATACTAAGTATGAAATTGTCATCTCTACACACCTGCATCCCCTTTACTCTAAGCTGATGATATATATTAATCATTACAATGACAATGATAATTGTATGACACTATGTCACTACAATATCAACACTCCAGTCGTAAACCAACCCTAGAGTATACACAGGTGTCCTTAACTAATCTAGATAGATCATCTATCCACAACGAAGGATATTTTCTTTCAACAACTATCGAATTCCATCATCGATAATCGAAGCATAATTTCAAAGGTCCATCTCTCTTTCAACAAAGAGTTCCGGATCTTCTCAAGGAGAAATACTGGAACAGATAAATATCCCCTTCAACATCTCCTATAATCACAACTTACATTCTTCCAATTCTCATAGTATTTAGTAACACTGATACCAACAACACTATCACCCAGTATGTGATATTCGATACCAGAACTATTTTTCGCAATCATTTCGATCGCCTACTCCACTTGCCTATGCAACGGTAAGCCTTGGAGTTCATCCGAAACTACATCCGAATACTCTCGGATTATTCGCACCTCTTAGATACATAATCATACCATACTCTCAACAATTTGACCATCCGTAAGGATATGTCTACAGTAAAAGTATATCTATCAAAGTCTAAGGGCATCCCTTGATTTCTTAATTATTGGTCCACATCTCACCTAACGGTAGAGATACCACCGACCCACAAGTCAATGTAAAGGACCCTTCTAATCCAACTAAGAATGTTCTAGACAAAGATAACTGTAACTACAAGCATCTCTCAACATATTAACCTAGAGGGTAAACTAAAGTAATACCCTGAACAATCCATTATCTGTCGATCCAATCCAAAGGCTCCCCGTAGGTCTCGGCCTTTCTCCGAAGAGAACCAGATAAGATCCCACAGTTCGTGACAAAGCAGTCACATTTCTGCGATGAATGATTCGAGGATTTTTCCTAGATCATCCGTTCCTATTACTTAATCCTGTGAGTTGCAACTGTAGATTACCGAATATATACGACCATCATCATTTACTCTCTCCTCTGTACAAAGTCAATCCACATCTGGGGGGTAACTGTTGTTGTTGTCTGCATGAATCTTCTACGATGTCTTCTGCTGATACTACTGAATAAATCACTTCCCTTTAAGGGAAGTATCATGAAACTCCACCCATGCCTGAGATAGTAGGTTGCTGCTGATGAGATAACCCAATCTTCTGTGTTGATCTATGCTATCGAGACGGTGCATCATCCTCTCAGAACACCATTGGTAGTCTTCAACTGAGTCTTCAAAGTATACCTCCTCAAATGTACTGGTTGCTTACAATAGCAACAGATGAACTGATCCAACGGATAATCTAACTTTGCGTGTCTTCATGATCCGCACTGCATGCACATAATCTCTTCGGAGTCTTTGTTCTGATTTCGCTGATGTGCACGAGAACATCCTGATGATCTGCGGTTGGTCTTCTATAATCAAAAAATAGCTGAAGCCATATGACTCCGATCTTGCTCCTTTTATTCAACAGCCAGAGACTTCAGACACTAATAAGTTGACCTATAATATCTGCTTATCGGTCTCCAACTCTTAAACACTTGTACGGAGTCATTTCTAAACTTCTGACTCAATCCAACGTCTTCCGGCAAGATTTGATAGAAGATCCTGTCATCTTAATACAACAGTAAGCCAACAACCGTGGGTGGCTTAAAACATCCATTCACCTTCTGAAGCTATTAGGTGGTCGTAACCTCTGCAAGTCTAACGACCCCACATGGTAATCCCATTACCGATGATCATCCTACTTGAAGCTCAAGAATTCCTTACAATGTGTCACTAAAAGTGACACGGGGAAATACTCTCTTTCAACATCACTAAACCATGATCAAGTGATATATTATTTCCCGAAGATTATTTTCTGCATTTATCCCCAAATACCGACTTGATCTCGATAATGGTATGCAAATAACTCTACTTCCTATGTATAACACGACTTAAGTACTCAAAAGTACCCTCAAAGTTATACAATCCAATACGAACAAACTCAGGGATCAAAATCCCTATGAAACACCATAAACTAGCCTTCCGCTATCTGCATCAACAATAGCCTACTTGTCTTGTCCATTACTCAATAGGTAATGATCTGACTAGCATAATTAGTGAAAATCTCTAAGATTGTAGTCTCTGATTTCCCCAAGAAATGTGACGACTTTACCCCTATTTTTCGACTCGGTATCAGTCGGCTCTAAAAGGTAAATCACCTTTTCAATACAGGTTCAAGACTTCCAGACTCAACAGGTCGTTCCCGTGGTCAACTCATACCACAGTTATGAATAGAAACTAACACACTACAAGTCATCCCTAGTATAAGCATCTAAATGAATAGCCAACAAAACCGAGAGTATAAACCCTAATGGCAACTCCGGTTGGTTGCCACGGTGGACGACTTCTACTATAAGTCTGCACAGGTGTCTTAACTCTAACTGTATACACCTGTTGAGAAAATTTAGATAAATATCTACTAACCATAAGTTATCAGGAATTCTTACCTCGTGCCGCTTGGAGCTCAAGCCGCTGTCAATCTCATCTCAGAAAACCAAAATTGAACAAATCGACTCCCGAGAATCCAAGACTCAACACAAAAATAATATTGTATGGCATCGCAGAACCTAGGGCTCTGATACCACTAAAGTTGTCACGCCCCAAGAGTATGTAGTGTCGAAAAGCAAACGAACGGCATCTCCCCTGTACGTGGCAACATTTCGAGTTAATACAAGGCCCGTAGGCCACAACAACAACAACATATAAATATATATAAACAATCCACAGCGGAAACATACCACAATCAATAGAAAAAACTACACAGTGCATACCGGTATGACTAACCACATCACAACTACATACAAAAAACATCAACAAAGATCCGAAACCACAAATGAGTACATCACATGACAAGCCCGCAACACATTATACCACGAAAAACTCCAAATACATAACACACATACGGAAAGCCTAAAACGACCAACAGAGTCTCAGGGGTGAGATGAGATGTTGCCAACCAGTAGTGCTCCAAGCCATCACGAAGACTTCTACCTGTTACCTGGGCGATAGAAAAATCCAGGGTCTGTGGTGGTGAGTATAACTCAGCAGGTAATAGGAAAAATATGTATATATCAAATATCACATGTAATTCAACAGCATAGCCTAAAGGTACAATAGGTATACCAACACAGTATATAAATACATGCATATATTGTCTAACTAAATAAACAACGTACAACGTAGACATACCAGAACGTCTGTTATGCTACTCTAATCCAACCTGAGAATATATCCAACATATATAACAGAAAGAGTAATACTAACTCACAATATACTCATGATACAGGTCAACGTATCTAATGGTATGTCCAATAATATAAGTATCAGACACAACCGTATAACAGATGCAAGAAGCATGCATACTCGGGTAGTATGATCAAGTAGCATATGAGCGTAAAGAGCTCGCTACACAACAGGGGTCCCTACTGCTGGCCACTCCGACTGACACTACCAATGAGTGGTCGAGTGTCATGCACCCAGGACAACTGTACACAACTCCAACTACCACAATCTATAGTGGTAGAGTGCGGCACAACAAATGCTCTGCCCTCACACCAGTTACTCCTCGGGAGTAACCTGGGAGGCAAGATGACTAACGACTCTCTCAACCCCAAGGGAGACTATGTCGTCAGAATGCATGCAAATGACATGAATGTACTGTCACACGTACAGACATCTACCACAGACTCTTTATTCAACAAAGAGTCATACCCATCTGATCAATACACTCTCTATCATGTAGAGAGTCATACTTAACTGATCGACGGACTCTCTATCCTGTAGAGAGCCGTACTCAACTGATCATAACTCTCTTTCCAATAGAGAGTCAAACTCAACTGATCGACACACTCTCTATCCTATAGAGAGTAATACTCGACTAATCATATCAAGCTGGGACCACCGGTCCGTAGCGACACACTAATCACCCTTCACTTAACCATTACACAACATATGGTTGGTAATAAGTATGCAACATATGGGTATTGGAAATAAATCCTACATTTAGGGCATTACCTACCCATGGATGATCTTTTTGTCAATTTATAAATTGGGTCATCTCCCGTACTCTAACATCTACACCCTACTAAACATATAGGCCTATTTACATCACATCTATAACCTTAAATCATAATAAAGGAAATGTGATATCAACCTTTGAGTAAATATAGCCAACGACAAGTATCAAGCATATGATAAATAAGAGCAGGGTCAAGATAATATAAACACCTAACATGCTCATATCTACGACTAAATCTGAATGCAATTACATCTACCTGACTAAGGTAGGAAATTACCCACCTGTTGTAAATGTTCATAGTACTAGAGTCCTCATGTCCGCGGACCCATCTCGTATCCACATCCTGCACATTTCAAACATTGTGGTCATGTTCAAGCATACAACAATATATATATAAATTTGCTATTCTCCCATTTCTATATTCACGTCCCTTAATCGAATACGAATTAGAAACCCAAATAGCTAGACTTGACCATTTAATTTAAACCCATCGATTTCAATTAGCAAAAGTGCTAACTTCCTCATCCAATTCTATATCCAACTTAACAAAGTCAATCTCATGAAGATTTAACCCTTTTACACTTAATTTAAATCTCTATTCGTAATAGTATCACCAACAGAATAAGTTATAAATCTAATCCATAAACACAACACTTAAATTACAGCTGCCCCATGCTATATTTAACTCTATAATTAACATCCATCGTTCCCGGTGAGCAAGTATGCTAACCTACAACCATTTACAGCCATCCCTAGCCAACAAATTTCCTGCTCATAGTCGTCTCAGTCCCAAACAACCCCACAACGATCTGTTCACAGTCGGCTAACCACAATCACAGCCTCCTCCATCAACCATTTCCACCGTTAACTAGATAACTCAAAGGAAACATCGAACGATACTCAAATCAAGGTTGTCTATTGAGATAATCAGGAATCAATCCTATCCACAGCAATACAACAACGAATAGAACTGCACGGACAAAACCAAAGGAAATGGCTTGCTTACTAGCAATTAGATCCTCACCGGCAGCAACTCCACAGAATCGACAACCAATTCCCAACAACCGGCAGCCCCCTATTTTCCCCTATTCCCTGTTTGTCGACACCAACACCTGCCCAATTTAACGGATCAAGCTCAAATAAGAATCAAAATCACAGCTTGACCTTATATCTCGTCCAAAATCGAAGAAGAATAGCACTGACTCACCTACTCCGGTGGTGATCCTCCCCAGCTTCTCTGTTCACCGGCGAACTCGGTGCCCACACACCTCCTACCCCATCTCTAGCGACGATCGACAAGGTCAGCACATCGTTAAATCAAATGTTGTTGTTGCCAGTCCCTTGCAACTCGATCACTCCCCCGAACCACATCCAGTGACACTTATCGCCGTCATCTTCTCCAGCCGGATCTCCCACCAGCGAGGCATCGGCAACGGCTGGTGCGCGGTGGAGTCGAGGTAGAGAAATCGTGCGAGGCCAAGAAGAGAGGCGATGACGGTGAGAAATCGAGAGGGGGAAGATGCAAGGGGCCGAGGAGATCGGTGCTGTCGGCTTCACCCAAAATCGTGCCCCTTCACCGAGGAGATCGGCGTTGTCAGTGAAGAAATGAAGCAGGGAAATAGGAGATCGGGATCGGGGGAAAGGAAAAGTCGCAGTGGTTGGAAGAGAATGGAATCGGGCGAGAATGAGAAGTCGCAAGGATTAAAGAGCAACGGTGAATTTCAGAAACGGAGTGAATCGCTCGGCCAAATGGGTCAGATTTTTGGGGATAACGGATCGGATTTTAGACCCTATAAACAGTTAACTCTAACAGGCTTTCCCCGCAACTGCATAGAAATTTCCATTTAAGTCCAGGAAAATTTCTAAAAATTCTTGGAAAATTCCATAGGGTATTCTCCTAATTACCCAACATTTATTTTATTTTATTTTATTATTTTTTTCCAGTATTTTACACTTGATTCAACTCGTGAGATAACGATGTAAACTTAACTTTGTGTCTTTGCCATAATCAAAATACAGGTTCGATTATCTGGTGCCCCTGCACCAACATCTCTCATATTACGTACTTGGCTTCATCCATGCCGAGACACTTCAACAAAGGTCTAGAGAAAGCCCACTTGTATGAACAAACACTAATTAGTGTAAAGTTAGCGACCCTTCTTCTAAGGAGGCTAGATTGTTCTGGATCTTCTGGCAGGGTTCCTTGTTTTAAAAATGAGACAAAGACCTTTCTCCAATCCATCGAACTATCCTGACCTTCCTAGTCAATCTGAGCTATGCATTATATTTTTACCACTGGCTCTTTCATCATCGAAGTACCGAGTGCACTGGTCATTTGAGCTAGCTCGTCTACCTTTTAATTGTCTATCTGAGGTATTTTTTAGACAATGACTTCTTGGAAATCCTCTACCGCCTACTGGTAGAGTTCCATATATCACCAAAACCTATCATTGTTTACGTCAAAAGTGCCTAACAACTGCTGAACGATGAGCAGTGATTCAGAATGCAGGATGACTCTTGAAGCGCCAACCAACTTGGCAACTCGAAGGCCAACCAACAAAGCCTCATACTTGGCCTCATTATTAGAAGCGACAAAACCTAACTGTTGGTGCAGGGGTACTAGATAATCGAACCTAGGTTTTGATTATGGAAAAGACTCAAAGTTAAGGTCATATTATTATATCATGAGCTGAACTAAGTGTGTAGGAATGATTAAGCTAAGTTGAAGGTCAGCGACACCCGGAGAATCTCGAGTCGAGAAACCATGGTGGTCGGGCGACACTGGGAGAACTTTGTGGGAGTCGAAGAACTCAGGTTAAGACTGGAAGCAAAGAGACATGTCATAAAGGACCAGAGGTAAGCACGAGTATGAAGAGAGATGGTAAGGTCGTGTCCTCTGTATGGGGACGACCGTAGGCACTGATCCAACTAAGACTTCTAGTGCAAGGTCTAGGTCGAGATCGGACGGTAAGAAACTATCATATTTATCATATTCCGTGTTAACCTATTATTGTAGGGGAGTGACTAGGCTGGCAGTCGACTGCTAGCTATTGGCAGTCGACTATTGCACATCAGTTGACTGATGAAGGGCATCAGTCGACTAATGGTGACGAATCAGCCAAATTTATAAGGTCAAAAAAGATAACGTTTGACTCCGCCACTTAGCGATAAGATAAGGTATCACCTCGTGATAAGATCCACAAGTTGAGGATCTGGATCTAGACTTATTCCAAGGCACAAGTCTATAAAAGGAGGGGAGGACTCGAACCCATATATCATCAAGATTGCTCTCAAAGTGCTCCCACAATGCTAAAGCTCTAACGCTGCAACGTCGTCATAATGCCTACGCAATGCCAAGCTTACAACCTCTTCATCGGCAGTAGAAAGTTTGTTTCATTTATTGTATTCGTGGTTTTAATCGAAACGAGGTGAGGTAGGTTTGTTTCCTCATCCTCAATCTTTCATTTTTGTGATCGTTGTCTCCTACCTCCAACAAGGAGGAGACTCTATAGTGGATTGCCCCTTCGTACGCGGTCAAGGATCATGGGGCCTTGGAGTAGCAACCGTTGGGTTATGAACCAAGTAAAAATAAATTTGTATCATTTACTTTTTTGTTGTGCATCTCTTTATTTTAATCGAACGAACGAAAAGAGACAAAGTTTTACACGCACTATTCACCCCCCTCCCCCCTCCTCCTCTAGCACTTTTCGATCCAACAATTGGTATCAGAGCAGGGGGCGCTACGATTTGGTGAAACCACCAATCTAGAATTTTGTTTTAAGTTTCTTTTTGTTTTGGTTTTTCGATTCGTAAGTTTTAAGCTTTTCGTTAAGTTCTCTTTTCTCCCACACTACTAATCCAAGACGAAAGTCTTGGCAACTTTTTTTGCTTCTCGTCTTTTTGTGTGCAAGGATTTCTCTTCTTAAATGGCTCACATTGAGGGGTGTAGCACCACTCGACCTCAGTTCTTTAACGGGGGTGATTTTCGTTACTGGAAAGATCGGATGGAGTATTTTCTAAAAACACAAGTCGAGACTTGGATAATCATCCAAACCATCTTTTCTCTACCCACCAATGATCGAGGTGAGCCCCTGGACTTCAATAAGTGGACCAGCGCAACTAAAAGGCAAATTGAAGTCGATGTAAAAGCCACACAAATCCTACAATGTGGGCTATCCAAAGAGGAGCTCAACCACGTCGGCCCATTCATAAGCGCAAAGGACTTATGGAACAAACTCATCGAGCTTCACGAAGGAATCGTCGACACCAAGGTATGCAAGAGGGATCTACTTTTAAATAAATTGTTTAACTTTAAAATGCAGAAACATGAGTCGGCCACTAAACTCCATGCTCGCATACAAGACATCATGAATGGGCTACATTCGATTGGACAAAAGGTCAAAAACTGGGGCGTAATCAGGTATGAACTAAATGCGTTCCCTAGGACCACCTTGTGGGCATCCATTGTCGATGTCTACAATGTTTCTAATGATCTTTCAAAAATTAGGTTAGATGAGTTTTTCTCTGAATTTGAACTTAACGACTAAACTAATGCAGTCCGGGCTGAGAGAGGTATTGCTTTGCTTGCAGGTCAAAGAAGAAAGGAGAAGAGCAATCCACCTCCCGAGCAAGAAGAAGAATCTGAGCCCGAGGGCGAATCCAAGTTTGAATCAGAAGAAGAGGCTGAGATAGTAAACATGGTGAGGAGAATAATTCAAAAAGAAAGGGAGCAATCGAAAAACAAGAAGAAGGGGCACTTCAAATCAAAAATGAAGCAAAAGCAAAAGGGATCGAAGAAGGCCTTTCAAGCAACTTGGGATGACGAAGAAGGCATTGGCATGGCATTCATGGCAAGACCGGTAGAGTCTGAGTCTGAGTCTGAAGCCAAATACGAATTCAACTCCGACTTCGACTCCGAGGATGACTTCGAGAAAAGACTCAAAGTCGGGTCAAAAGAAAAAATCAAGGTAAGTCATTCATTAATAGCCAACTTATATCATGCAATTATGTTGTTGAATAGGAAATTAACTAAGTCTGAGGTTGAGTCATTGCTCGGGGAGGTTGAAATCCTCAAGCAAGAGGCTAATCTAACCTCTTCAACTAGTCAAGTTCAAGAGGGAAACTCAACTCAAGTTGAAAAGCTTGAGGAGGAGAATTCTCTCTTGAAATGACGAGTTCAAGAGCTCGAGGTTAGGTTGAAAAGATTCACATTGGGATCTAAGAATCTTAATCGACTTCTTAGAACCCAAAGAGTCGTGTGCAACAAAGTCAGACTTGGGTTTAGTTCAAGGACTACGAATAGATCTTATATGTCTATCGTAAATCTTAGTCATGAACAAGTCCAAGCATGGGTCCCAAAGGTTTTATTAAACTCACATATAAGGACCAATAAGTATTGGATTCCCCAAGATCAAGTCCACTTTGTGGATAGACCATATTGGTTCAATGGTTCAGGGGGAGCTAACACTAAAATAGTATACCTGCTTCCTTATCATAATCATTGCATGATTAGTTATTTTGTTTTACTTTTTAGAATGGCTAGATAGGACAAATAGTTAGTCAACTTTGACAACATAGTATCAGGACACGGCAGGATGATAGTACATTAGGGAAACAATGTCTCGTGTATTCGAGCTAGATAAGGTATATCTAGCTTGGTGCACTTGACTAAGTTAAACTAGTTGAAGTTACCTCGCCATATCCTAAACTAGTTAGACTAGGAAGTAATCTTAAGTGACTCAAGTAATCAGTTTCTTGAATTTGGATTTGTCTAAGGAAGTGGGCATTATTCCGATCAAAGAAGGCCTCTATGCCTCGCCACGACCTGGAAGTCAATTTCTTGAAAAGTTTACTTGACGAACTAAGGGTTAAATCCGAATCTAACCCAAGGTTGACTAACTTTAATCAAGTTAAAATCATCTCACAAAACATATAAGGCGAACGCATTTTTGAGACACAAAGAATGGGTGAGATGTTAAGGAATAATTATAATATACACAAAATATAACCTTTTCATAATGCTACATATTTTATTAACTATTGAACTTAATGAATAATTATAACTTTGATGGGCCAATACTAAGTATACAACTCTCTAGGCCAAAGTTTAGTGCCTCCTAAATCTCTTATAATTCATATATTTGACTAAGAGGGAGAGCAAACTAACCCTAAGGGTTATATTACAATCCTTTAAATTATTGGTGCAGAGGGACACACCTTGAACCAATCTATCTAACTAATTCTAGATGCATGCTTGAACTCATAGTTGATTTATCTTTAATAATTCTTGATGCATATTTTTTTTTAAACCTGTATTTTATAAACACCCCCACACTTTTTTGATTTATGGCAAAAGGGGGAGAAGAGTGAAAGTTAAGGGGGAGTAACACAAATTTTAATTTTAAAAAATTAAAGTATCTCTTTCAAAACTCACCTAGGGTTAAGGGGGAGTTTTTGAAATGACATTTATCATTTACCCTACCTGTTTTATGCTTTAAATTTCCCTTAACTTTGTGTCGATTTGCCATAGATCAAAAAGGAGGAGATTGTTGGTACAAGGGTACCAGATAATCGAACCTAGGTTTTGATTATGGTAAAGACCCAAAGTTAAGGTCATATCATTATCTCATGATCTGAACTAAATATGCAGGAATGATTAAGCTGAGCTGAAGGTCAGCGACACCCGGAGAATCTCGAGTCGAGAAATCGTGGTGGTCGGGCGACACTGGGAGAACTTCATGGGTGTCAAAGAACTCAGGTGAAGACTGGAAGCAAAGTGACAGGTCATAAAGGACCAGAGCTAAGCATGAGTGCGAAGAAAGATAGTAAGGTCATGTCCTCTGTACGGGGACGACCATAGGCGGCGATCCAACTAAGACTTCCAGTGGAAGGTCTAGGTCGAGATCGGACGGTAAAGAACTGTCATATTTACTATATTCCATGCTAACCTCTTATTGCAGGGGAGTGACCAGGCTGGCAGTCGACTGTTGCGCATCAATCGACTGATGGCGACGAATCAGCCAAATTTACAAGATCAAAAAGGATAATGTTTGACTTCACTACTTCGAGATAAGATAAGGTGTCACCTCGTTATAAGATCCATAAGTTAAGGATCTGGATCTAGACTTATTCCAAGGCACAAGTCTATAAAAGAAGGGGAGGACTCGAACCCATATATCATCAAGATTGCTCTCAAAGTGCTCCCACAACGCTAAAGCTCTAATATCGCAACGTCATCATAATGCTGACGCAATGCCAAGCTTACAACCTCTTCGTCGGCAGCATAAAGTTTGTTTTATTTATTTTATTTGTGGTTTTAATCGTAATGAGGTGAGGTAGGTTTGTTGCCTCATGCTCTAGCTTTCATTTTTGTGATCGTTGTCTCCTACCTCCAATGAGGAGGAGACTCTATAGTGGATTGCCCCTTCATACGCGGTCAAGAATCGCAGGGCCTTGGAGTAGCAACTGCTGGGTTGTAAACCAAGTAAAAATAAATGTCTCATTTACTTTTTCATTGTGCATCTCTTTGTTTTAATCGAACAAACAAAAAGAGACGAAGTTTTACGTGCACTATTCACCCCCCCTCCTCTAGCGCTTTTCGATCCAACACTAACTACACTGCCAGATGGAGTGTCTCCTTCCTAGGAGAGATGAGTACCACTCCAACTCCGCTTCTGCATTTAGTCGTCGATCCATCAACAAACACTTCCCATGTTTTGGTCGATTATTTTCCCAAAGTCTCAACCAGAAAGTCATCCAAGGTTTATGCTTTAATCACGGTACTAGGCTGATATTGGAGGTTGTACTTGTTGAGTTTTCTCAACCATTTGACTAAACTAGTCGAGGTATCAAGACTGGTTGGGACTCGAATGAGATTGTCATTTGTCATTAACATAATAGGATGGGAAAGGAAGTAGGGGTGTAGACGCTAAGCCATCAAAACAAGAGCAAAAGTTATTTTTCCGAGAATAGTGTACCATATCTCAACCTCTTTCAATAGATGACTTGTAAAACATGCAAATTTTTGGTTACTTCCCTCTTATCGAATCAACACTGTTCCGACTAATCCCTCGGATACAGCTAAGTACAACCACAACCTTTCCCCTACTACAGGTTTCGAGAGGGTGGGTAATTCGATTAAGTATTTCTTGAGCTCTGCGAAAGCTGCCTCACACTTTACATCCCATTCAAACCGAGTTGATTTTCAAAGAACTTTGAAGAAAGGTATACTTTGGTCAGTTGATCTAGAGATGAATTGGGAAAGATCTCTGAGCCTACCAACCAACCTTCAGACTTCTCAGATGTTCCAAGGCGTCGACATATCTCACAGTGTTTGAATCTTCTAGGGATTTGCTTCAATTCCATGTTCCATGATTATGTATCCCAAAAACCGGCCCTTTTGGACTCCAAAGATGCACTTGCTCGGATTTAGCTTCAGTCTGAATGCCCGTAATGTTCCAAATGTTTCATGCATGTTGGCTATGAGGTATTCAGCTCGAGCAGACTTGATGAGTATGTCATCCACGTAGACCTCAATGTTCCATCCGATCTGATGTCAGAAAACTTGATCCATCAACCTTTGATAAGTTGTGCCTACATTCTTAAGATCAAAAGGTATCACAGTGTAACAATAAGTTCCGTCCGAGGTGATGAAATTGACCTTCTCTTGATCTTCCTTAACTAACAAAATTTAATGGTATCCCTGATAAGCATCCAGCATGTAGATCAACTCGCATCCCTAAGTAGAATCAACTAATTAATCAATTCGTGGGAGGAGATAACAATCTTTTGGGTACTTCTTATTGAGATATCTAAAATCTATACAGACTTGCCATTTTCCCCTAGGCTTCGGGACTAACACCGTGTTTTCTAACCACATTGGGAATTGTACCTCTATGATATGTCCAACCTATAGCAGCTTGTTCATCTTGACCCTAATAACTTTATCTTTTTCTTAGCCGAATTGCCTCTTCTTTTTCTTTACAAGCAGAGCTTGTGCTCCATCGCCTTCGGAGACACCCCATCGACCTCCTACACTGACCAGGAAAGATATCCCTATTGTTAGAAAGAGAATTCAGTACTTGACCTTTTAGCTCAGCAGGTTAGTCGGTTGTGACTCAGATACACCAATCTAGCCTGTCGAGTACAATCTGGACTTCTCCCAGTTCTTCTTCACTAGGAGAGGAAATTGACCCCTCTTGAAGAGTATGTACATCTGCCCAGTCAGTCCTCTTTCTTCTTTTTGACCACCCTGCACTTACTACTTCCACTTAGCACTTTCTGGCAGACAACTAACTTCCTGACACCTATCCCACTCGACTACCCACTAGGAACTTGATCTTATGATGATAAGTAGAGACAACCACCTCGAAAGAGCTCAGCGTCGATCTTCCCAATATCATGTTACAGGAAGACAAGGCTTCAACAATCGTGAAAATGGTGGTCCTAGTCCGTTAAGCTGGTTCCTCACTTAGAGACAATGGTAGGTTGACCTTCCCCATCAGTTGTACTTCATGTCCTGCAAAACCAAACAATGTTGTACTCATAGGATGGAGCTCAACCACGTTGATCTACATTTTGTTGAAGGCGTCTTTGAAGAGAACATTGACTGAGCTTCCAATATCTACAAAGACCCAAGCTACCTCATAATTCACAATCGTAGCTCGAATTACCAGTGTGTCATCATAAGGAGTCTCCACTCCCCTTAGATCTTCAATCCCAAAACCAATGACGGGCCCTTCTCTTCTACCTTTGCTAATCGGCAAGTTCTCGGGCTGACGTTCATGAGATTTCTGAGATCGATTCGAATCCCCATCCATATCTCCTCCTAAAATCATATTTATAACCCCTTTATAAGGGGCATTTCTAGCGTCTCACTCTCGCTCACTCTGAGGTGGCTCTGGAGATTGTCTCATACTCTTCTTCCCCTCTTGTCAAGGTCGTTGCTCTTGGTGTGAAGTAGGGGGTTTTGGTAGATAGGCCAAACGAGTGGAAGACCCAGGTAGATCAGCCAAAAAAGTGGAAGACCCAAGTATCTCGGCTAGGTAATGTTGCTAATGTTGTTGTACTATCTGATGAACCTCCTCTGCTAGCCGATTGTTAGTGTCATCTCTTAGTGTCAATCATGAGATGATTGATTAGGGATCATATGTATTATATATCATTAATAACATGCAAGGTTTGCTTATTATATTATTTCTTATCTGTTCTATATGAATAATATAATAGTGTCCTTGAATAGTAGGTTCAGGTTTACAGCATTTCAATTGGTTAAATTGATAGTGAGAGCCTTTATATATATATATATATATATATATATATATATATAGATACATACATACATACATACATACATACATACATACATACATAGAACACTACTCTTAACTATTCTTAGTCGAGTATTAATATGCAAGGACAATATTAATACATAGAGACTAGCATGTAGGTCAATTGATGACTTAATCTCACAAATCATGGATATGTGATATCGAGTTGACACATGGGTACATATTAGAACCTATATACTGAATTGACCCGCCATGAGAATGTTTCATGGATCGTTATATGAGTGTCATAAACATTCTCATGTGACTATTGATATGAATAATCCTTAGACCTGAAGTCATTATGGTTCCCTACATAATGAGTTGTATACTTTAGCTTCGTCAAACGTCACTTGTAACAGGGTGACTATAAAGGCGATCACTGGGTATGCAATAAGTTATGCAGAGGGATGTGAGTGATGTAGATGGGATCTATCCCTTCCATATATCGGAAGAGATGTCTATGGGTCCCTTGATAGAGTAGGACTGCTAAAAATGCATGGTCATGCTCGAATAAGTCAATATGAGATATTTGGCTTATTTGGTTGAGTAGTCTACTTGGATATCAAGAAACTCATGATTGATAAGAGGATGACATAGTCTATGCCTCATTGATCAATCTAGATATCAAGGATAAAAGGACTAAGTCATACATGATAGTAGTCACGGAAAGGTTATGTCGAATCTCGACATTCTCATCATTTGGGTAGAAATAATGTATTGCTAGATGTCACTCATTGATGTCTCTAAAAGGGTTTTAGAAACATTGTCAACGTTACGAGAACCTATTGGGTCACACACTTAGGACATGTGAGTTGGAGATGGCTCATGTGATGAGCCATTGGGCCAATAGGTTGAGTCTAATGTAGATTAGACTCAATGAGTAGAACTCAAGGTATACCCAATGAATATGACTCGAGTTAAACTCAAGTCAAATTCGAATTGAGTAGGACTCAAGGTATACCAAATGAATCTGACTCGAGTTAGAATCAACTCAGATTCGAATCGAGTGAGACTCACCATTAAGAGGGGTTGTATGATCATTAAGGTGGAATTAATGAATGATTAATTCCAAGCAAACCAAGAGTCAAAAAACTCTTCATATTCAATGGTTGAATATAAAAGAGGATTTTTTGGATGAGACTCTTGGGTGTTTTTCGTGTGCATTAGTTTGGGGCTTGATGGTGATCTTCCTCTTCCTCCTCTTCTACCTTCTTGCCCGAACCTATCTTGTGGCTAGCACCACAGTGTGGTTCTTCTCCATTTCACGGTTCGTGTGGATACCGTGGAGGCACGGACATCTTGACCGAGCTGAGATTCGTACACAAGTGTTGTTGACGGGATTGCAAAGGGCACGCAACGAAGGTAATCGTGATTCTTATAAGTTAGAATCAATCAAAAACGAGTTTAGTTTTCACATGGGTCTCTAAAGGATCTCATTTTTTTCACTGCTTAGCACTTGTAAATGTTTCCAAGCACGATAAGAATCCCTACAGTGGTATCAGAGCCACTTGTGAAAATAATACTCGATTTTATGTTGTTATATATGATATAAGTTAGAACATGTTTTATCATGATATGCATGTTGTTATATGTGATATAAGTTAGAACATGTTTTATTATGATCTGCATGTTATTATATATATGGGCTTGCACTGCGCCACTCTGATAGTCTGTCGAGCGACTTTTCCCAAAGCAGACTGTGGAGTGAGTTGAGCCAATCAAACCGTTCCGATTGGAAGGTGCCAAGTGGACCTGATCGACCAGATGGTCTTAGGTTCATAGTGATGAACTGAATGGGAAACGACTCATTCAATGAGTATATAAAATAACCAATCAAACTGTGTCAGTCGGATGGTGTCGAGTGGACCTTGTCGATCATATGGTCTCGGGTTCATAGTGATGAACAGAATGGGTAGCGACTCATTCAATGAGTCTATAAAATAATTTTTCGCCAGGGGTGCTACCCCCTTCAACCCCCGCAAGGGGCGTTGCCCCCTTTGACCCCCGCAAGGGGCACCGCAAGGGGCGTTGCATGGGCAGCGGGACCGCCATGGCGTTGCGACCAATATTTCATGCTTAGGATCATAATAATTTTTTTGTCATTACTGTTTTGAACGTTATATGACATGGTTCATGGTTATGGCCCCTAACCCAATGTGATTGGATATGTGTGTTTGTTGTAATTCATAATACGGCCTATGTGTCATGCCTTTCATCTTCATTATTCCGGTTGTAAAATTAGATCACCCTCGAATGTAACTTGAGGTTTCTTTTAATTGTAATGTACAATGTAGAATAGTTCTAGACTACTGGAGGATGGTGCAAAGAAAGGAAGCCAACAACACATGACGACCTTGGAAGACTTGGAGAAAATGTTATTCCCTAAGTTGATCATTCACTCTTCTCATTGGCTTGAGAAGATCGTAGATAAGGGTCATAATCACGTCACATTTCTGTATGCTTATATGTGATGCATGTGATGCTTGTATATTTGATGCATGCATATTTAGTTGTCACAAAATTAGGTCACTTATGATATGTCTACCAAAGATTAATACTTACTATTAGCTTGTTCAATCATAGAGCGTTTGCCAAAGCAAAGTGACTCGATTTACCTCGGTAAAGTACGACAGGACAATCGTGATGTCCAACTATTGAGTTTGACTTAACTAAGCTCTCTCAAATTAGATTGATGAACTTAGAGGCATAGCTCATACGGGATACCTACCTACATTATACAAATCTTGGGCGATTAGCCAAAGCTACCTCAAGATGAGTGGTAATTTAGAAAGATATTTAATGCAATGGGCCCAATAAACAAATAATATAGTTCATATAGATATACAAGAGTTACATTAGTTGTAATTGGTACAAGTTACCTACCTAACTTATACGAGTCTTGGGCAATTAGCCAAAGCTGACTCAAGATGCGGTATAATATGGATCTTGTCTCACTTTTTGACAAGTGGCAGAATCATTTAGTTAAAGGCCTAATTGAATGATTGAAATATGATACATTTCTACATTTTTGTATTGTAGATCACCATGTCATCAAATACATCGAACACACTCTCTCTATGATCTGTCCTTGATAAGGACAAGCTCACTGGAGCTAATTTCTTGGACTGGTACAGGAACTTAAGGATAGTCCTCAAGCAAGAACGCAAACTGTACGTCCTAGAGCAGTCCATTCCTGAACCACCCACCGCTACGACCACTCGTGTTGACAAGGATGCTTATAAGAAGCATCAAGATGACGCACTGGATGTGTCATGCCTTATGCTTGCCACCATGAACTCTAAGCTTCAGAAGCAACATGAGAACATGGATGCCTATGATATGGTTGAGCATCTGAAACAATTATACTAGGGACAAGCAAGGCACGAGAGATAGGAAGTGTCAAAGGCCTTATTCCAATGCAAGATGCAAGAAGGAACTCCCGTAGACACTCATGTACTCAAGATGATTGGGTACGTTGAGAACCTAATGAGATTGGGATTTCCATTAGGCCAAGAGTTGGCCACTTACCTTGTTTTGCAGTCACTGCAAGAAGACTACAGTCAATTTATCATGAACTACAACATGAATGAAATTGACAAGTCTTTACCTGAGATATTGAGCATGTTGCAAACTATTGAACTCAACCTTAAGAAGGCAAAGCCTAGCACCGTATTAATGGTGAACAAAGGCAAAGGCAAAGGCAAGCAGAAGCCTAAAGGTAAGGGTAAGACCCAAGCCAAAGGCAAAGGCAAGGCAAATGCATTGAAACCTAAAGGAGGGGTGTCTAAGGAAGAGGAATGCTTCCACTGCGGTGAGACTAGGCATTGGAAGAGAAACTGCAAGTTATACCTGGAAGAGGTGAAAAGGAAGAGAAGTGAGACTTCTGCCTCAGGTATATATGTTATCGAAGTCAATTTATCTATCTCGTCTTCTTGGGTATTAGATATCGACTGTGCTTCTCACATTTGTACCAATGTACAGGGCCTCCGAAAGACTAGATCATTGATAAAGGGCGAAGTGGACCTACGGGTAGGCAATGGAGAAAAAGTTGTCGCCATCGCTGTAGGGACATATTCCTTATCTTTGCCTGCTGGGCTCATCTTAGAACTAGAAGATTGTTGTTATGTTTCTACCTTGACTAAGAACATTATCTTTATTTCTTGTTTATACAAGAAAGGTTTTTCATTTGTAATAAAGGATAAGTGTTGTTCCGTTTATTTAAATGATATATTTTTTTGTAGTGCACACCTTGTGAATGGTCTCTATCTTCTAGATCTTGAAACCCCAGTCTATAACATAAATGTCAAATGGTTCAAATCTAATGACCTGAACCAAACATATCTCTGGCATTATCGCTTGGGTCACGTAAATGAGAGATGCATATCCCAACTCCATAAGGATGGATTACTGGACTCATTTGATTTTGAATCATAAGAGACATGTGAATCCTGTCTTCTAGGCAAGATGACCAAGACTCCATTTAGTGGGCATGGCGAACGAGCTACTGATTTGTTAGAACTCATACATACTGAAGTATGTGGACCTTTCAATGTAGCAGCTAGAAGAGGCTATCAGTACTTCATTAATTTTACTGATGATTTCAATAAATATGGATATGTGTATCTTATGAGACACAAATCTGAATCCTTTGAAAAGTTCAAAGAATTCAAGAATGAAGTACAAAACCAACTTGGTAAGAGCATAAAAGTACTTCGATCAAATCGAGGTGGGGAATACCTTAGCCAAAATTTTCGTGACTATCTCGTTGAGTTTGGGATTAGATCTCAACTCACTCCACCTGGAATACTACAGTGGAATAGTGTATCAGAAAGGAGAAATCATACATTATTAGATATGGTATGATCCATGATGAGTCACACAAATCTTTCTTTTTTCTTCTAGGGAAATGCTTTAGAGGCGACTGCTTTCGCACTTAATTGTGTCCCATCAAAGGCAGTCATAAAGACACTCATATGCGATATTGACTGGGAAGAGTCCCAATATGTCTTTGTTAGTATCAGCCCTTAGTGTCAATCATGAGATGATTGATTAGGGATCATATGTATCATATTTCATTAATAACTGACAAAGATTGAATATTATATTTACTTTATGCATGTGCCAGCCAAATAAATATAATAATGCCCTTGAATAGTAGGTTCTAATCTACAGTATATCAATTGGTAGAATTGATTATGAGAAGCTATAAAGAACACTATACTTAAACATTCCTAATCAAGTATTGTATTAATAGACAAAGGGATATATTGATACATTGAGACTAGCATGTAGGTCAGTGGATTACTTGATCTCACAAGTCATGGATATATGATATCACATTGACACATGGGTATATATATTGAAGAATATATGTACTGAATTGACTCGTGATGAGAAAGTGTCATGGATCGTTATATAAGTGTCATATATTTTCTCATGTGACTATTGGTATGAATAGTCCTTAGACTTGAAGTCACTACGGTTCCCTACATAAGGAGTTATGTACTTTGGTATCGTCTAACGTCACCCGTAACAGGATGCACTATAACAGCGATTGTTGGGTATGTAATGAATTATGCAGAGGGATGTGAGTGATGTAGATGGGATCTATCCCTCCCATATGACGGAAGTGATATCTTTGGCCTCTTGATAGAGTATGACCACGAAATGCATGGCCATGCTTAAATGAGTCAATATCAGATATTGAGCTCATTTGTTTGAGTGAGTCTACTTGGGGATCAAGAAACATAAAGATCGATAAGGGGATGACACGGTCTATGCGTCATTGATCGATCTAAGATATCAAGGATAGAAGAACACTGTCATACATGATAATAGTCACAGAAAGGTTGTCGGATCTTGACTTTCTTGTAACTTGGGTAGCAATGATGTATTGCTAGATGTCACTCATTGTTTATGCGTCTAAAAGGGATTTTAGACACATTGCCAACGTTACAAGAGCCTATTGGTCACACACAAATGACATTCTATTTTGGAGATGATTTCTTTTAGTTGACTAAAAGAATAATTGAGTAAATGGCCAAGACTTGAGTTAGACTCAAGCTGATTGAACTTGAGTTAGACTCAAGTTAAACCATGGAAGATGATTCATCATGCAGAAAATCCAAGGGTCATCTATCACTTTGCATGATTAATGTGATTAATCATGCAAGAGAATACTAAGGGCCTTGGTATTCATGATGAGGAGATGAGAGGTTTTATGCATTGATGAAAGGGAATACCAAGGGTCATGGTATTCATTAGGAGATAAGGGAGTTGATGGCTTATGGGGGTTTTTGATAGGCTTTCAATGTGAAAGCTATATTGCTTTTGGTTTTGGGCGTGTAAGCCAAGGTGCAAGCCAAGAGCTCCTCTCCTTCTTCTCCTTCTTTTCTTCCAAATGTTCTTGATGGTTTGCTAGGGTTGCTAGCACAACGTGACTCCAAAACTACTAAGTGTCAGTGTGGATACCGTGGAGATATGGTTGTTCTTACCGTATTGAGATCTAGGAGCTCTTGGATTAGCGGGATTGCAAAGAGCTCACATCAAAGGTATATTTCTTCTTCTAGATAAGATCTAGTTAAAGTAGGATAATTGAAACGACTTATACATTTTGCATGGATCTCTGGAGGGATCCAGTTTATATTTTATTTCCGCTGCAGTTGTGCGAAGTATTCTCCTGGGATATTGTAAATGTCACGATCCGGAATTTCCCAAAAGTGGTATTAGAGCCACTTGCAAGACGTATATTTTGTTGTGATGATTTATATGTGATATAAATTTAGATTTTTCATGTTTTCTATGAGATATAAAACATGTGCATTATGGGTACATGAATTTTAGACTTGGAATGTTGATAAGGGGCAAAAAGGGGTTGAACAGAGCGACACACGACCGTGTTGAAAAACACGGCCTAGTCGTGTTAACAACCAATGACCATGTTAAAAAACATGGCCTAGCCGTGGGTGCCTCTGATCACCCCAGAATGGTCGTGCCAATTGGCACGACCCGACCGTGTTGAACACGGGACACTCTGAAAACGAGGGTCTTGGGTTCATATTGATGGACTAAGGGCAGCAACTCAATTCAAGGAGTTGAGTTGAAAATAAAATTTTGCCCGACCGTGTTGAACACCGGACCGCCATGGCGTTGCGGCTTATCGGCGAAGCGGCTTAAAATTTGTATGTGTATTCATAATAAATTTTATAAAATTACATCATTATGAATGATATGGTGCATGGTGCATGGTGCATGGTGCATGGTGCATGGTGCATGGTGCATGGTTATGACCTAGAACCCAATGTGATTTGTGGTTGTGTGTTGTATGTGCATATTGTAATTCATAATACGGCCTGCGTGTCGTACCTTCATCTCTATTTTTTTAGTTGCAAAATAGACTTAGACTCGAATGTAACTCGAGTGTTCTTATTTTGTAATGTACAAAATAAAGAAATGAAAAGTCCATTGAAGGTTGAAGTTACAAGGAGGATGCTGACAACACATGATGACCGAAGGAAGCACTTGGAGAAGATGTCATCCCTAGGTTAACCATTCACTCTTCTCATTGGATTGAGAAGATCGTCGATTCATGCCATAACCATGTCACATTTAAGATGACTATTATATGTGATGCATGTGATGCTTGTGCATGTGATGCTTATATATGTGAAGCATGCATAGTTAGTTGTCACAAAAATTAGGTCACTTATTATATGTCTACCAGAGTTTAATACTTACTATTACCTTGTTCAATCGTAGCGTGTTTGCCAAAGCAAAGTGACTCGATTTACCTCAATAAAGTACGACAGGACAATCGTGATGTCCGCCTATTAAACTTTGGGTTTGACTTAACTAAGCTCTCTCAATTAGATTGATGAACTTAGAGGCATAGCTCATACGAGACATCTACCTACATTATACAAATCTTGGGCGATTAGCCAAAGATAACTCAAGATGAGTGGTAATTTAGAAAGATATCTCATGCGATGGGCACAATGAACAAATAATATTGTTCATATACAAGAGTTACATTAGATGTAATTGGTACGAATTACCTACCTAACTTATACGAGTCTTGAGGATTAGCCAAAGCTAACTCAAGATATGGTATAATATGGATCTTGTCCCACTTTGTGACCAGTGAGAGAATCATTTAGTTAAAGGCTTCATTAAATGATTGAAATATGATACGTTTCTGTATTTCAGTATTGTAGATCACCATGTCGTCAAATACATCAAACACACTCTCTCTGTGATCTGTCCTTGATAAGGACAAGTTCACTGGAGCTAACTTCCTGGACTAGTACAGGAACTTGAGGATAGTCCTCAAGCAAGAACGCAAATTGTACGTCCTAGAGCAGTCTATTCATGAACCACCCGCCCCTAAGACCACTCGTGCTGACAAGGATGCTTATAAGAAGCATCAATATGACGCACTGGATGTGTCATGCCTTATTCTTGCCACCATAAACTCTGAGTTTTAGAAGCAATATGAGAACATGGATGCCTATGGTATGGTTGAGCATTTAAAATAACTATATCAAGGACAAGCAAGGCACGAGAGATACGAAGTATCAAAGGCCTTGTTTCAATGCAAAATGCAAGAAGAAACTCCCGTAGGCACTCATGTACTCAAGATGATTGGGTACGTTGAGAACCTACAAAGATTGGGATTTCCATTGGGCCAAGAGTTGGCCACTGATCTTGTTCTGCAGTCACTGCCAGAAGGCTACAGTCAATTTGTCATAAACTATAACATGAATGAAATTGACAAGCCTTTACCTGAGTTGTTGAGCATGTTACAAACTACTGAACTCAACCTTAAGAAAGCAAAGTCTGGTACCATTTTGATGGTGAACAATGGCAAAGGCAAAGGCAAGCAGAAGCCTAAAGGTAAGGGTAAGACCCAAGCCAAAGGCAAAGGCAAGGAAAATGCATTGAAACCCAAAGGAGGGGTGTCTAAAGAAGGGGAATCCTTCCACTGCGGTGAGACCGGGCATTGGAAGAGAAACTGCAAGCTATATCTGGAAGAGGTAAAAAGGAAGAGAAGTGAGACTTCTGCCTCAGGTATACATGTTATAGAAGTCAATTTATCTATCTCATCTTCTTGGGTATTAGATATCGATTTTGCTTCTCACATTTGTACCAATGTGCAGGGCCTTTGAAAGACTAGATCATTGACGAAGGGCGAATTGGACCTATGGGTAGGCAATGGAGCAAAGGTTGTCGCCATCGCTGTAGGTACATATTCCTTATTTTTGCCCACTGGCTTATCTTAGAACTAGAAGATTGTTGTTATGTGTCATCCTTGACTAAAAATATTATCTCCATTTCTTAGACAAGAAAGGTTTCTCATTTGTAATAAAGGAAAAGTGTTGTTCCATTTATTTACATGATATGTTTTTTTATAGTACACACCTAGTGAATGGTCTCTATCTTCTAGATCTTGAAACCCCAGTCTATAACATAAATACCAAATGGTTCAAATCTAATGATCTGAACCAAACATATCTCTGGCATTGTCGCCTGGGTCATATAAATGAGAGTCGCATGTCCCAGCTCCATAAGAATGGATTACTGGACTCATTTGATTTTGAATCATAGGAGACATGTGAATTCTGTCTTCTAGGCAAGATGACCAAGACTCCATTTAGTGGACATGGCAAATGAGCTACTGATTTTTTAGAACTCATACATACTGATGTATGTGGGCCTTTCAATGTAGTAGCTAGATGAGGCTATCAGTACTTCATTACTTTTACTGATGATTTCAGTAGATATGAATATGTGTATCTTATGAGACACAAATCTGAATCCTTTGAAAAGTTCAAAGAATTCAAGAATGAAGTACAAAACCAACTTGGTAAAAGTATTAAAGTACTTCGATCAGATCGAGGTGGGGAATACCTTAGCTAAAATTTTCGTGACTATCTCATTGAGTTTGGGATTAGATCTCAACTCACTCCACCTAGAACACCATAGTGGAATGGTGTATCAGAAAGGAGAAATCGTACATTATTAGATTTAGTACGATCCATGATGAGTCACACAAATCTTCTTTCTTTCTTCTAGGGATATGCTTTAGAGACGGTTGCTTTCACACTTAACTGCGTCCCATCTAAGGCAATCATAAAGACACCATACGCGATATGGACTGGGAAGAGTCCCAAGATGTCTTTTATGAAGATTTAGGGATGTGAGGCTTATGTTTGACATCAAGTCTCTGAAAAACTAGGCCCCAAATCAGACAAGTGCTACTTTGTAGGATATCTTAAGGAAACGAAAAGATATTACTTCTATAATCTCATGCAAGGCAAAGTGATTGTCACTAGAAATGGAGTATTTCTAGAAAGAGAGTTCATCTCTAGAAGAACTAGTGGGAGTAAAATATATCTTGAAGAAATTCAAGATAAAGATAGCACTATGATGGAAATTGAACAGGCACTATAAAGTGTTATGGATGATGAGATTGTTGCACAAGAAGTTGTGGAGCAACAATCGGTTCAAGTAGACCGACCTTTTCATAGGTCTAATAGGATACGTCGTCAGCCTAAGAGATATTCATTTCTCTTGTCTGACAATGATGACGTTATGCTTGTTGAGTTGAACGAGCCTACATCCAATCAGGAAGCTGTGATGAGCCCAGATTCTGAGAAATGGCTAAAGGCCATGAGATCCGAAATGGAATCTATGTACACTAACCAAGTATGGACTTTGGTTTATCCATTTGAAGGGGTCAAACCCATTGGGTGTAAGTGGGTCTTTAAGAGAAAGACTGACATGGATGGTCTTATGCATACCTATAAAGGGTGATTGATAGCTAAAGGTTTCAAGTAGATTCGTGGTATTGACTATGATGAAACTTTTTCACTAGTTGTGATGCTTAAGTCCATTCGAATCATGCATGCTATTGCAGCTTACCACGATTATGAGATCTGGCAAATGGATGTCAAAACTGTGTTTCTGAATGGAAATCTCCACGAGGATGTGTACATGACACAACCTGAGGGTTTTGTAGATCCAAAGTATGCTGGCAAAGTATGCAAGCTGCAAAGGTCCATTTATGGTTTAAAATAAGTATCTAGAAGCTGGAATCTTCGATTCGATGATGCGATCAAAAAATTTGGTTTCATCAAGAATGAAGATGAACCCTGTGTTTATAAGAGGGTTAGTGGGAGCATAGTTATCTTTCTTATCTTGTATGTTGATGACATACTTCTCATGGGAAATGACATCCCTACGCTGCAGTTTGTGAAGACTTAGCTTGGGAATTGTTTCTCAATAAAGAACAGGTGAAGCAGCCTACATTTTAGGCATTAAGATCTATAGAGATAGATCTAAGAGATTGCTTGGCCTAAGTTAGAGTGCATACATTGACAAGGGCTTAAATGTTTTTCCATGAAGAACTCCAAGAAGGGATTTCTGCCAATGTCACATGGTGTGAGTCTTTCGAAGGCTCAATGCTTTTCTTCTAAGGAAGAAAGGGAACACATGGATCAGATCCCTTATACATCTGCTATAGGGTCTATTATGTACGTCATACTATGCATTCATCCTGATGTCTCATATGCTTTAAGCATGATGAGTAGGTACCATTCAGATCCAAGTGACAGTCACTGGATAGCCATCAAGAATATTCTTATGTACTTAAGAAGAACTAAAGAATATTTCTTAATATTTTGAGGCAATGAGGAACTCACTATAAAGGGTTATAGTGATGCTAGCTTCCAAACGGACAAGGATGATTATAGATTGTAGTCAGGATATGTCTTATGTTTAAATGGTAGTGTTGTGAGCTGGAAGAGTTCAAAGCAAGACACAATCGTGGATTCTACTACAAAGGTCGAGTATATTGCTGCTTCTGATGCAGCAAAGGAGGTTGTTTGGATCAGGAAGTTTGTTTCTGAGCTTGGTGTAGTTCCTAGCATCGTGATCCCTATAGAGCTTTATTGTGACAACAACAGGGCTATAGCATAGGCTAAGGAACCTCGTTCTCACCAGCGTTCCAAACATATACTACGACGGTATTACCTCATTCGAGAGATCATCGATAGAGGAGATGTGTGGATATGCAGAGTAGATACTGATGCTAACATTGTGGATCCCTTGACCAAGGCTTTGGAACAGAGGAAACATGATGGTCATACTAGGTCATTGAGTCTTAGAGATTACAGTGATTGGTACTAGTGCTAGTGGGAGATTGTTAGTGTCAGCCCTTAGTATAAATCATGAGAAGATTGATTAGGGATCATATGTATCATATTTCATTAATAACAGGCAAAGATTGATTATTATATTTACTTTATGCGTGTGCTAGCCAAATAAGTATTATAATGCCCTTGAATAGTAGGTTCTAATCTACAGTATATCAATGATAGAATTGATTATGAGAAGTTGTAGAGAACACTATACTTAAATATTATTGTATTGATATACAAAGGAATATATTGATACATTGAGACTAGCATGTAGGTCAATGGATGACTTGATCTCACAAGTCATGGATATGTGATATCACATTGACACATGGGTATATATATTGGAGAATATATGTACTGAATTGACCCACAATGAGAAAGTGTCATGGATCATTATATGAGTATCATATACTTTCTCATGTGACTATTGGTATGAATAGTCCTTAGACCTAAAGTCACTATAGTTCCCTACATAAGGAGTTATGTACTTTGGTATCGTCTAGCGTCACCCGTAACAGGATGCACTATAACGGCGATTGCTGGGTATGTAATGAATTATGCAGAGGGATGTGAGTGATGTAGATGGAATCTATCCCTCCCATATGACGGGAGTGATATCTTTGGCCTCTTGATAGAGTATGACCACTAAATGCATAGTCATGCTCAAATGAGTCAATATGAGATATTAAGCTCATTTGTTTGAGTGAATCTACTTGGGGATCAAGAAACATAAAGATCGATAAGGGGATGACACGATCATTGCCTCATTGATCGATCTAAGATATCAAGGATAGAAGGACACCATCATACATGATAATAGTCACGGAAAGATTATCAGATCTAGACTTTCTTGTAACTTGGATAGCAATGATGTATTGCTAGATGTCGCTCATTGCTTATGCATCTAAAAGAGATTTTAGACACATTGCCAACATTACAAGAGCCTATTGGGTCACACACAAATGGCATTCTGTTTTGGAGATGGTTTCTTTTAGTTGTCTAAAAGAACAATTGAGCAAATGGCCAAGACTTGAGTTAGACTCAAGCTGGTTGAACTTAAGTTAGACTCAAGATGGTTGAACTTGAGTTAGACTCAAGTTAAACCATGAAAGATGATTCATCATGCAAAAAATCCAAGGGTCATCTATCACTTTGCATGATTAATGTGATTAATCATACAAGAGAATACCAAGGGCCTTGGTATTCATGATGAGGAGATGAGAGATTTTATGCATTGATGAAAGGGAATACCAAGGGTCATGGTATTCATTAGGAGATAAGGGAGTTGATGGCTTATGGGGGTTTTTGATAGGCTTTCAACGTGAAAGCTATATTGCTTTTGGTTTTGGGCGTGTAAGCCAAGAGCTCCTCTCTTTCTTCTCCTTATTTTCTTCCAAGTGTTCTTGGTGGTTTGCTAGGGTTTCTAGCACAACGTGACTCCAAAACTGCTGAGTGTCAGTGTGGATACCATAGAGATACGGTTGTTCTTACCATATTGAAATTCGGGAGCGCTTGGATTAGCAGGATTATGAAGGGCTCGTATCGAAGGTATACTTCTTCTTCTAGATAAGATCTAGATAAAGTAGGATAATCGAAACAACTTATACGTTTTGCATGGATCTCTAAAGGGATCCGGTTTATATTTTATTTCCGCTGCGGTTGTGCAAAGTATTCGTCGGCGATATTGTGAATGTCATGATCCAGAATTTCCCAACAGTCTTTTATGAAGTTTGGGGTTGTGAGGATTATGTTCGACGTCAAGTATCTGATAAACTAGGCCCCAAATCAGACAAGTGCTACATTATAGGATATCCTAACGAAACGAAAGGATATTACTTCTACAATCCCACACAAGGCAAAGTGTTTGTCGCTAGAAATGGAGTATTTCTAAAAAGAGAGTTTGTTTCTAGAAGAACTAGTGGGAGTAAAATACATCTTGAAGAAATTCAAGATAAAGATAGCACTGAGATGGAAGATGAACAGACACCACAAAGTGTTGTGGATGATGAGATTGTTGCACAAGAAGTTGTGGAGCAACAACTTGTTCAAGTAGACCAACCTCTTCGTCGTCAGCCTGAGAGATATTCATTTCTCTTGTCTGACAATGATGACGTTATGCTTGTTGAGTTGAATAAGCATACATCTTATCAGGAAGTTGTGATGAGCCCAGATTCTGAGAAATGGCTAGAGGCCATGAGATTCAAAATGGAATCCATGTACACTAACCAAGTATGAACTTTGGTTCATCCACCTGAAGGGGTCAAACCCATTGGGTGTAAGTGGGTCTTTAAGAGAAAGTCTGACATGGATGGTCTTATGCATACCTATAAAAGGCGATTGGTAGCTAAAGATTTCAAGTAGATTCATGGTATTGACTATGATGAAACTTTTTCACCAGTTGCGATGCTTAAGTCTATTCGGATCATGCTTGCTATTGTAGCTTACCACAATTATGAGATCTCACAAATTGACGTAGACAGGGCAGCGGGATGGCGCTAAAAACCTTCCATGCGTGAGGTTAGGATAGAGGGGGCAAAGAGAATCGAAGGAGAAGGGGAAATTCGTAAACAGAAGAGGAACACCTCTTAGTTTAAACAAAAAGAAATATTATTAATCAAAACTGAATATATTACAAGAGTCTAAACCTATGTTTAAATAAGCTTAGAAAAGAGAATGTTTCTTGATGCTAAAAAAAATAAACTAACTTTAACAGAAATTTCTTAACAAGTAAAAAAGTTAAAATAAAAAAATAAAAATACTAAGTCAAAAATTTCTTAATGAAACAGAAAAGCAAATATCAAAATTTTAAAATTAAAAAAAAAATTAAATGAAAATTCATAATAAATAAATTTAATAATAAAATATTAATGAAATTCTAAAAAACTATCAAAAATTAAAATTAAATGA
Organism: Wurfbainia villosa; assembly: GCA_025175895.1. Lineage (NCBI taxonomy): Eukaryota > Viridiplantae > Streptophyta > Magnoliopsida > Zingiberales > Zingiberaceae > Wurfbainia > Wurfbainia villosa. Next base: position 103,122,464 of record CM045994.1, read on the forward strand.
AAATTCGAAATAAATAAAATTAATAATAAAATATTAATGAAATTCTAAATAGTGGCTAAAAATTAAAAATTAAATGAAAATTTGAAATAAATAAAATTAATAATAAAATATTAATGAAATTATAAATAGCGACGGAAAATTAAAATTAAATGAAAATTCAAAATTAATAAAATTAATAATAAAATATTAATAAATAGCGATGGAAAATTAAAATTAAATGAAATTTCGAAATTAATAAAATTCATAAAAAAATCGTAGCCCTTATTGGAGGTCCCGTGTCGAGCCATGGAATGATCCATGTTCGTGGTGGTGACCACAGATAGGTCGTGGTAGCCTCTAGGAGCTCTGTTATACCCTGTTTTGGTCCAAAATGGCGCATACTCATGTTAAGGGGCATGAGCATGCTATGTTGTGATGGATACGCCTGCATCAGACTCCCGGGGTTGAAAAGAACTCGTGCTTGAGTTCCGATTAGATAGACTTGATCTTTGATGGAGAAATTCAAACTTGAGTCGAAGATGTTGCTGGGATAAAGTGGCAGGGCATATGCGACCAAATACCTGGGTATAGAAAGAAGAGGAGAAATAGAAGATATCAGAAGAGTGAAATCCTCTTGCTGGGGTGCTAGTACAATGTTTGGTCCTTCAATACGGGTGCTTATCATCATCATCAACCATTCATCCCTCGTTTCATCATTAGGCGATAGATCGTACAATGTCTCATGGTCATCTTCGTAAATAACCTCATCATCATCATACTCATCATAGATGGGGTCGCCCATGACCTCGTCAATGTTATCATCATTGTAGACGGGGTCTTCAGTGTCTTTATCATCATCATAGACATGGTCTTTAACTTCCTCGTCATAGACAGAATCTTCCATGTCTTCATTATCATCATAAATAGGGTATTCTTGTTTTGGAGCTTCTTCAATTTCCTTATCGTAGATAGAATCTTCAATATTTTTATCATCATCATAGATAGAATTTTCAATTTCTTCATCATAGATAAAATATTCCATGTTTTCATCATCATTATAGGCAGGGTCTTTTGTGTCTTTTTTAATTTCCTCGTCGTAGATAGAATTTTCATCGTCATCATAGACAAGATCTTCATGCCATTCTTTACGACCACAATATTCTTGATGATGTAGAATTTTAAAGTGCTGAAGACTTATCTCAAGTTCTCGCAATGTTACACGCCGAGTTAATGCTTCAATTTTTCTCCGTAGATTTTTGATGATCTCTTGGGAACTTCGATCCTGGGGTGAGGCTTCCTCAATCAGAACCTACCAGTCACGACCATGATCACAACCATAACAACCATCTATGAATCATAGTCGTCGATATAACTCCATAATTTATCTCTGAAGATCGATGAGCTCGCAGGTACTTTGATCCTGGGGTGCGGCTTCCTCAATCGAAACCTGCCGATCATAACCATAACCATGTCCTCGTCGACCTTCCATGGATCTAGGGCTCTGATACCAACTAACACTAGCGGGGCAGCGGGATGGCGCTAAAAACCTTCCATGCGTGAGGTTAGGATAAAGGGGGCAGAGAGAATCGAATGAGAAGGGGGAATTCGTAAACAAAAGAGGAACACCTCTTAGTTTAAACGAAAAGAAATATTATTAATCAAAATTGAATATCTTACAAGAGCCTAATCTTATGTTTAAATAGCCTTAGAAAAGAAAATGTTTCTTGATGCTAAAAAAAATAAACTAACTTTAACAGAAATTTCTTAACAAGTAGAAAAGTTAAAATAAAAAAATAAAAATACTAAGTCAAAAATTTCTTAACGAAACAGAAAAGCAAATATCAAAATTTTAAAATTAAAAAAAAATTAAATGAAAATTCATAATAAATAAATTTAATAATAAAATATTAATGAAATTCTAAAAAAACTATCGAAAATTAAAATTAAATGAAAATTCGAAATAAATAAAATTAATAATAAAATATTAATAAAATTATAAATAGTGGCGGGAAATTAAAAATTAAATGAAAAATAAAAAAAAATAAAATTAATAATGAAATATTAATGAAATTATAAATAGGGACGGAAAATTAAAATTAAATGAAAATTCAAAATAAATAAAATTAATAATAAAATATTAATAAATAGCAATGGAAAATTAAAATTAAATGAAAATTCGAAATTAATAAAATTCATAAAAAATATTAATGAAATTCTAAATACGGCGGCGACGTGTTACGGTCATGGCTTGGTCCATGGTTAGGTCGTAGCCCTTGCTGGAGGTCCCGTATTGAGCCATAGAATGATCCATGTTCGTGGTGGTGACCACAGATAGGTCGTGGTAGCATCTAGGAGCTCTGTTATACCCTGTTTTGGTCTAAAATGATGCATACTCATGTTAAGGGGCATGAGCATGTCGTGTTGTGATGGATGCGCTTGCATCACAAATGGATGTCAAAACTGCGTTTCTGAATAGAAACCTCCTCGAGGATGTGTACATGACATAACCTGAGGGTTTTGTAGATCCAAAGCATGCTGGCAAGATATGCAAGCTACAAAGGTCCATTTATCGTTTAAAGGAAGCATCTAGAAGCTGGAATCTTCGATTCGATAATGCGATTAAATAGTTTGGTTTCATCAAGAATGAAGATGAACCCTGTGTCTACAAGAGGGTTAGTGGGAGCATAGTTATCTTTCTTATATTGTATGTTGATGACATACTTCTCATTGGAAACGACATCCCTATGTTGCAATCTATGAAGACTTAGCTTGGGAATTGTTTCTCAATGAAGGACTTAGGTGAAGCAGCCTACATTTTAGGCATTAAGATCTATAGAGATAGATCTAAGAGATTGCTTGGCTTAAGTCAGAGTGCATACATTGACAAGGGGCTTAAACGTTTTGTCATGCAGAATTCTAAGAAGGTATTTCTGCCAATGTCACATAGTGTGAGCCTTTCAAAGGGTCAATGCCCTTCTTCTTAGGAAGAAAGGGAACATATGGATCAGATCCCTTATTCATCTGCTATAGGGTCTATTTTGTACGTCATGCTATGCACTCGTCCTAATGTCTTGTATGCTTTAAGCATGACGAGCAAGTACCAGTCGGATCCAGGTGACAGTCATTGGACAGCTGTCAAGAATATTCTTAAGTACTTGAGAAGAACTGAAGAATATTTCTTGATATTTAGAGGCAATGAGGAGCTCGCTGTAAAGGATTATAGCGATGCTATATTCCAATTGGACAAGGACGATTATAGATCGCAGGCAGAGTATGTCTTTTGTTTAAATGGTAGTACTGTGAGCTGGAAGAGTTCAAAGCAAGATAGTCACGGATTCTACTATAGAGGCTGAGTATATTGCATTGCTGCTTCAGATGCGACAAAGGAGGCCATTTAGATCAGGAAGTTTGTTTCTGAGCTTGGTGTAATTCCTAGCATCGTGAGCCCTATAGAGCTTTATTGTGACAACAACGGGGCTATAGCACAGGCTAAGGAACCTCGTTCTCACTAGCGTTCCAAACATATACTACGGCGGTATCACTTCATTCGAGAGATCATCGATAGAGGAGATGTGCGGATATGCAGAGTAGATATTGATACTAACATTGTGGATCCCTTGACCAAGGCTTTAGCACAGAGGAAGCATGATGGTCATACTAGGTCATTGGGTCTTAGAGATTACAGTGATTGGCACTAGTGCTAGTGGGAGATTGTTAGTGTCAGCCCTTAGTGTCAATCATGAGATGATTGATTAGGAATCATATGTATCATATTTCATTAATAACATGCACGGTTTTCTTATTATATTATTTGTTATCTGTGTTATATGAATCATATAATAGTATCCTTGAATAGTAGGTTCAGGTTTACAGCATATCAATTGGTTGAATTGATAGTGAGAGCCTATATATATATATATATATATATATATATATATATATATATATATATATATATATGTTGGTGCAATCGGCCCAGGTCATGATTGACCAGACTTGAGTTTGACTCGAGTGATGTTTTGATGTTTGACAAAGTGGTTTGACATAGTATGTTTGACATTGATGTTTGACATTGATGTCGGTTAATATTTTGGGGAGATTGTTTATACAATCGACCCAGATTATAATTGACCAGACTCGAGTTTGACTCGAGGGAGACTTTGATGGTTGACTAGGGTTGACCATGTGATTATGGGAAAGTCCAAGCATGGGTCTTGGCAAGGTAAAGTCCAAGTCATGGGTACTTGGCATGGAAAGTTCAAGTGGGACACTTGGCATTTGGGAAAGTCCAAGTCTTGAGTACTTGGCACAAGGGAAGTCCAAGCATGGGTCTTGGCATGGAAAGTCCAACATGGGTTGGCAAGGGAAAGTTCAAGCTTGAGTCTTGGCATTTGAGAAGTCCAAGGGGTTTGATATTGGTGGCGTAAAGTCTAAGGGTGAAGTCTTGGCAGTATAAGTCCAATGGTTGGCGGCGTAAAGTCCAAGCGGAGTCTTGGCGGTGTAAGTCCAATGTGCCTTGGTGGTGTAGACACCGTTAGCATGACATAACCGATAGAAGCACCTGAAGGCTAGCGTGATGGATAAACAAGTCATGGGTGACTTGGAGGGATCTGAGAGGCGTGAGGTTGATGGAGGTGGCTAGAAGGCTTAGGTCTAGGACCGCATTATGGTTTGCCTGACCGTCAGGAGTCAACTCGAGTTCGACCACTGCTTGTGGTCAGTAGCCGGCAATCGATCGCCATTGGTAGCCCGATCGTTGAGTCGATTACCGATCGCCATGGACGGCAATGACCGATGCTTCGCCACGAGCAAACATCAGAGCCGATCGGGCGCCGGCGACAAGGCCGGGCAGCAATGATCGCTAATTTTGGCAGTTGACTGCCAAGAGATCCATTGTAACTTGTCCAACGTGGATTGAGCCATTGTCTCACAGCTACAGTGTTGGCAGTCGACTGCCAGGCGAAAATCCAACCCGATGGAGGATAAAAGCAGTTGTTCGTGGAAGGCTCAAAACAAGTGTTTTCTTGGGCGATTTAAAGGGGAATAGTTGGTGCTCTTCCAGTCCTTCAAGGCTAGTCCAAGGCAACCAAAAGCAAGCAATCTAAAGGCATTTGTAAAGTGATTTTTTTACTTATATTGCATTGTATTTCATTGTAATCGCTTGTTGTACTTAGTTTATTATTGTAAACTATTGTACGAGGTTTCTCCACCTCCGACTTATGTCGAGGAGTTATTTGTGATTAGTGAGTGCGTGTGCATCACTAGTAGAGCTCGATCCGTGGAGTAGGAATCATTCGGTTCCGAACCATGTTATATCTCGTGTTGTGAGTTGTGTTTGTTTTGTTTCGTTATTGTATTATTTCTATTTCCGCTGTGCTAACGAAATTGTAGAGACAAATGCAACGAATTCCATCATCGTACGATCATGCGACGCTATTCACCCCCCCCCCCTCTAGCAGCCTCAAATCTCCTACAATATATACATAGAATACTATTCTTAACTATTCCTAGTCGAGTATTAATATGCAAGGACAATATTAATGCATAGAGACTAGCATATAGGTCAATTGATGACTTAATCTCACAAGTCATAGATATGTAATATCGAGTTGACACATGGTACATATTAGAGACTATGTACTGAATTAACCCACCATGAGAATGTTTCATGGATTGTTATATGAGTATCATAAACATTCTCATGTGACTATTGGTATGAATAATCCTTAGACCTAAAGTTACTACGGTTCCCTACTTAATGAGTTGTATACTTTAGCTTCATCAAACGTCACCTGTAACAGGGTGACTATAAAGGTGATCACTGGGTATGCAATAAGTTATACGGAGGGATGTGAGTGATGTAGATGGGATCTATCCCTTCCATATATCGAAAGAGATATCTATGGGCCCCTTGATAGAGTAGGACTGCTAAAAATGCATGGTCATGCTCGAATAAGTCAATATAAGATATTGAGCTTATTTGGTTGAGTAGTCTACTTGGAGATTAAGAAACTCATGATTGATAAGAGGATGACATAATCTATGCCTCATTGATCAATCTAAATATCAAGGATAGAAGGACTAAGTCATACACGATAGTGATCACAAAAAGGTTATGTCGGATCTCGACATTCTCTTCACTTGGGTAGCAATGATGTATTGCAAGATGTCGCTTATTGCTTATGTCTCTAAAAGGGTTTTAGAAACATTGCCAACGTTACGAGAACCTATTGGGTCACACACTTAAGACATGTGAGTTGGAGATGGCTCATGTGATGAGCCATTGGGCCATTGGGTTGAGTCTAATGTAAATTAGACTCAATGAGTAGAACTCAAGGTATACCCAATGAATCTATCTCGAGTTAGACTCAAGTCAAATTCAAATTGAGTAGGACTCAAGGTACACCCAATGAATCTGACTCAAGTTAGACTCAAGTCAGATTCGAATCGAGTGAGACTCACCATTAAGAGGGGTTGCATGATCATTAAGGTGGAATTAATGAATGATTAATTCCAAGCAAACCAAGAGTCAAAAAACTCTTCATATTCAATGTTTGAATATAAAAGAGGATTTTTTTGGATGAGACTCTTGGGTGTTTTTCGTGTGCATTAGTTTGGGGCTTGATAGTGATCTTCCTCTTCCTCCTCTTCTACCTTCTTGCCCGAACCTATCTTGTGGCTAGCACCACAATGTAGTTCTTCTCCACTTCATGGTTCGTGTGGATACCGTGGAGGCGCGGACATCTTGACAGCGCTGAGATCCGTACACAAGTGTTGTTGATGGGATTGCGAAGGGCACGCAGCGAAGGTAATCACGATTCTCATAGGTTAGAATTGATCAAAAACGAGTTTAGTTTTCATATGGATCTCTGAAGGGATCTCATTTTTCCACTGCTTAGCACTTGTACATGTTTCCAAGCGCGATAAGAATCCCTACACTGATGGCATCCCCTAGTGAAATGACCATATGCCTTGTGAAAAGCATAGAAATGGGAAGACTTCTCCATAGGGCACCCTTTTTTATTTGGACCCTAGAAATTTTCCTATCTTGGCCTTGGTGGAATCGGCAAACCTTCTTCCAACACATGTACTATCTTGCCTCTAATTCTTCCAGGAGCATACCAATTTACTCCCCTAGGTTCTTTGTTCCGAGGAAGCTGGGCCCCTTCTCTTTTTTTTTTGGGGAATGGTAAATATGTATATATGAAAATGTGGAAAAGTACATAAGCTATGCTTCTACAAAACGATAAACATGTGTCTGTATTTTGAGGAACAACCTCTCAATACTAGACTCATGATCCTCAAATCGACTCCGATTATGAGTCTGCCATACAAGAAAAATCATACAGGATATAGCCAAATCATGCGCCTTCCTCACCCATCCTTTCCCACGTATCTCACGTCGGAAGGCCCGAAAGAGGTGAGGCATCGTATATATCTGGGGCCATATGTGTAGCCATCTCCGCACCATATCCCATAGCCGCCTAGTGAAGGAGCATCGGAAGAAAATGTGAGCATTGGATTCCTCCGCCGAATGACATAGTGCACACTCCTTCCTTGGCTCATACGCTATGCGATCCGCCGTACGCAGTCTCCCATGTGCCGCTAACCAATATGTGAAGCGATGCTTAGGCATAATGCCTAGTTGCCACACCGTCGTTGCCCAAGGTACCACAGTACCTCGCGGCTGAAAAAAATCTGTATGCCATAGTAGCTGACGCCCGCCTACCGCAAGATAGAGGTCCGTCAGTCTGTCCAGTGCCATGTGCCCCGTGATGCGCTGGCGGTCCACACCACAAAGCTCCACTAGCCTCCGATGGAGGCTCGCCTATCCGTCCAGTGCCATGCGCGCTGCGGTGCACTGAACAACCACACCGCAGCCCTCCGTCAGCCCCCCACAGAGAATCATCCAGCTGCACCCGATCCGCTCGAGCCATACATGTGGCACGATCACCATCAGCAACCCGTAGCAGGTCGCTTGTCCAACCAGTGCATGGTGCGCTGCCAGACCGAGCCACGCATGTGCCCCGATCACCGTCAGCAGACTGTTGCCTTCTGCCTGTCCGCCCAGTGTGTGGTGCGTCGTTTGTCCGAGCCACGCATGTGCCATGATCACCGTCGACAGCCCATAGCAGTCGCACTTCGTTCAGTTGCGTATTGCTCTCAAAATGCCTTCTTCTCTATCCAAGCGCGCCGTGCCGATCCGCCGTCGATGGGCCGCGCACGATCCTGGCCATGGTCACGTGGGCTGTCACCGCCACATGCGGATGGCCGTCGAGGTGTGCGCACGATACCTTTCGGCGCACCTCCGATGCACGGTGCACAATACGCCGAGCGGCGCCGGTACATTCCGCTACACTGCGTCGATGCAACCCCATGGTGCTCTGCTGAGGCGCACCACAATCGTCATAGTATCGCATCCCGATCCTTGTGACCACTATCCGTCCATGACTCGTGACTGCACCGGGCCACCCAGTGAGGTCATCTTCCTCGATACGGTAGTTGGCAACATTTTGGCCTCCTGCATACCACACCTCATTTGTAATATGATGTCCCGTAGTTTCCCTATCTTCTTCATCAATGGTGAGTCCGAAGTCCTTCCTTGCCAATGCCAAACATCCATGTGTTTGAGATATTGATGATGAATCCATCTCACCCAATGAGACTCCGCATTCCATTGTAGATTCCATAATACTCGGCAAAGTAGAGCCGAATTCCATGCTCGTAAGTCCCGGAGGCCGTAGCCCCCTTCCTCCTTTGAAAGGCACAAAGTCTCCCATGACACCACGGGATGCTTGGTAGACCACACAAAAGAGTGGCAAATACTATGCACCTTATCCACCACGCCACTCGGAACCGGTAGGATAGAAAGCCAATAGCACTCCACTCCTTGGAGCACCGATTGTACAAGCTCAAGTCGCCCCAAATAAGATAAGGTGTGCTTCGGCCATCCAACTATCTTCTGTAGCACCGCATCAAGTAAGGGATTATAGTTAGAAATCCTAAGTTTCTCCGCCGCCAATGGTACACCAAGATACCAAAAAGGAAAAGTGCCTTCTTAGAAGCCCGTAATATGGAGGAGGTCCTCCTTTACTCGATCATCTACCCCGGCCATATAGATGTTGGACTTCAAAGGATTTGCTCGTAGGCCTGCCATATCTCTAAATTCCCCCAAGCACCAAGAGATCTCCATAAGTGAGGTAGTATCCGCCCGAGCAAATAATAATAGGTCATCCGCATATGCCAAATGGGTGACCCCTACCTCCCCACACATGGGATGGTAGTGAAAGCCGGGTCGTTGTGCTATCACCTTCAAATTCCGGGAGAAAACTTCCAAGCATAACCCAAAAAGTAGAGGAGATAAAGGATCACCTTGTCGAAGTCCCCACCTTCCATTAAAATGACCATATATTGCTCCATTAATGCTAACGGAGTAGGAGACTGTAGAGACACATGTATATATCCATTGTCGGAATTGTTGGGGAAAACCAAAACCAACAAGTGTCGACATCAAGAAACCCCAATCAACCGTATCAAAAGCCTTCCAAAGATCCACCTTGAGCATACACCGAGGGGATATCCACTTTCGTGCATATTTCCGAAGTAGCTCCTGTGCCAAATGTATGTTTTCTCCAATCGAGCGCCCTTTAACAAAATCCGCTTGTGTCGGATCCAATAAAATGTCCATCACTCCCGATAGCCGCTCCGCCATAATCTTGGAGATGACCTTGTAAAAGACCGTGCAACAGGAGATAGGCCGATAATCATTAACCGTCGGGGCATGATTGGCCTTCAGAACCAACGATATAAGGGTGTGATTCCATTGCTTGAGAAGTCGTCCTGTGCGAAAGAATTCCTGCACTACATCAATGAAATCCTTTTTTACTATGTCCCATGCCGAGGTGAAGAATATAATTTGGAGCTATATCCATTCGGCCCTAGCGCTTTGTCTCCTTCAATGTCAAAAAGGGCAGCCCGCACCTCCTCAGCAATGACCAGCTCCTCCAAGGCTATAGATTGGGCCAAACTGAGGCGCTGTCCAGGCATGGCAGTGTTGTCCAGTGCACTACAACCCCCCGTGGTGCCCAGTAAAGTGTGAAAATGGTCCACAAACTCCTTTGCAACCTCGTCTATGATTTCCATCAACTCCCTAGATGCTTTGGCGATGCTAAGTATGGCATTTCTCTTGTTATTCCGCTTCACCAAATCATGGAAAAACCTCGTGCAACGATCACTCCCTCGGAGATATGCCCCATGAGTGTTTTGCTGGTAGAAAAGCCTCTTCGCATTTGCAAGCAATGTGGCATGACATCGCAAAGCTGCATAGTCTGCAGTCCCATCTATGTCCTGCGGCACGCCCCTACCGCGTGGTGCACATCTGTCTGAGCGCGATGTGCCACCGACCGTCGTTGTTCTCTTGCTGTCATGCGGTGCGAGAATGTGCGTGGCTCATTGCCCCGAGCCATATGCATGCCAAGACCTCCGCTAAATGTTCTGCTCCGCCTGTCTTGATGCTCAGCATCTGCCATGTATGGTGTATTATTTCCTCGAGCCACGCACGTGCCATGGGCGTCGTCAAATATTTTGTCTGACGACGCACCTTCTGCACTATGTCGCACTCCGTCGCCCTGAGTCATGCTCATGCACAGACTCCATCAAGTGTCCTGTCTGCTTCTTTCTGTGGTGACCGCTCTATTGTGCACGGTGCAGATTCTGTCCGAGCCATGCATGTGCCAGAAGCTCCGTCAGGTGTTCTGCCTGCATCCCTCAGCGGTGCAAAATCTGCCATGTCTGGTGCGGTGGCTGCTCGAGCCATGTCTGCACCATGTGCACTGCTCAGCTCATTGCCCTCACCCAGCAAAGCACACTGTTCAGCCTTCAACAACTCCTTTGCTCACCGCGCTCGCTCTGAAAAGTGGCTAAAATGTTCCCGATCAAGGGCCCTCAACCGCCCCTTAAGACTTGTGAGCTTAGCTTTGAGGCTAAATTGCGCATACCCCTCCACCTATTCCATCCAAGTGTTCGCCACTAAATCATGAAAATCCTTGTGAAGAGTCCACATGTTGTAGAATTTGAACGACCATTTAGGACCATTCTCTCGTGCCATAATCGAAACTATGCAACTTGAATGATCCGAAAGACACCCCGGTGGTGTGAACTCCGCAATGCTATCATAGTCATTAGTTAACCAAAAATTATTAACCAAAGCACGATCGAGTTTAGAGGATGTGATACCATTTGTCCAAGTCAAGCGACATCCAATGGAACGGAGGTCCTCCAACCCACACGCTTGCACACATGCCCCAAAGTCCCGTATTTCATAATTAGTCACCGGCAAGCCACCTTCCTTATCTTCAATGGATAGAATAGAATTGAAATCGCCCAAAAGAATCCAAGGCTCCATAATATCATCTCCAAGCCTCAAAAGGGAGTCCCATAGTGGTCGCTGCTCAACGACGGAGTGAAGCCCGTATACAAATGTAGCCAAGAAGGTCCTTTTGGTGACAGTGCAAAGAAGTCGGCAGTGAATATATTGCTCCGCCACCTCCAGGACATCCAGTGTCACCCGTTGCATGTCCCATAAGATCAAAATACGACCACGGTTAGAAGTTCCAAAGTTGTGCTCAAAACCCATACCATTGAACCGTCGGTGAAGCATAGAAGGGAGTTGCTCCACCGTTAGCTTGGTCTCAAGAAGTGTCATTACTTGTATCCTCTTACTTGTGAGGAGGTGCTAAACGCCCCCCCCCCCCCACTGTTTAAGGGGATTGTGGAAACCCCTTATATTCCAACTTGCTATCTTCATGAACATTGCTCGCGAGCTACTCGCACCCGTCGTCTCCCAGCTGGTTGGCAATCATCCTCCCCCCTACCATCTGCGACATGGGGCCCTATCTTGCTGCAACTTGCACCGCCATCCACTGTCCTCGTGTACGTAGAGCCTAAAGTCACGCTTTGTTCCACAGAATCTGAGCTGCCCGAAATGCTCTGCGGTTCACCCTGTGCACTGCTCACAGCCTCACGTGGGGGGTTGCACACCTGTTCTGCACTTTGCATAGTCGATTGCTTCTGTACAGCTTTATCTGCCCCGGCTTGCCACTGACCATCCTGCACCAGGCCCTGCCTTCTTGCATTTCCAGCAGCCTTCACCTGTACACCATCCACACCATTGCCTGCCCTGCTCACCGGTGCACCAGCTTTCACTAGCTGCTTCTCCAATGCACTGGTCGCACGCATACGTTGTCTAGTACGTCGCCGCTGCCTACTGCGTGAACGGCTAGCCCTCTCCTTCACCTGACCCTCCTTCAAAGCTTCAGGTTGCGATTTCTGTACATTGTCCCCAGGGATCTGTCGTATACCATCAACCCCTCCAGATGTTGCATCTTGATGCATGTTACTTTCTCCCTCGGGTGTATGCTTCTTTATTTGGTCTACCACCTTGCACAAGTCCTCTCGATGGCCCAAACGTTGACATATCCTACAGAAAGGTGGTATAACCTCATATCCAATTACAAGATCAACACTCACCCCTGTCGGCAATTCCACCGGAACTCGCACAACTCGGTCCTTCATCATATCAACCTCCACTAGCATCCGTGCATAAGCAATGCGCTCACGCGTATGTGTGAGCCTATCCATGTAGAGCGGTCGTCCAATTTCTGAACCGATGCGGCTAAGCACTTTTGCTATTCAACAATCAGGGGGAAGTCCGTGGATATTCACCCATACCAGAGCAAAATGGCCATCCTCTTCAAACAAGAAACACGGAGGCATCTTTTTGAGAAAAAGCGGAATACCAAAAACAAAATTCAAACCTCCGTTCAGAATGGAGTCACGATCCTCTGCCGTATCAAATTTGAAGATGACCCATCCACTTTTATGCATATGAAAGGTACATGTCGCTTTCCAATTCTTGATGACAGCCTCCACTCCTTTACGCCCCGGATGTTGCCCCATGAAGCATCCTACTAGATAGAAACCCATAGCTTGCTCCACCGTGTCAATGTCTTTGAAATCTATCTTCACTGCTTTTCCCGTCGCCACATGCTGCTCCAGAGGTATTGCCAATCCAGCGTGCCGATTTTCACAGAAGAGGTTTACCCATTGTTTGGGCGGAACCTCCTCAGTAGCTCTAGCCGTTTGCATCGCCTCATTCATTACTGTCTTCTCCGATGCAACGCCACCAGCCATATCCTTTGCCACCTCCGCACATGCCACATTAGCATCTGCCACATCACCAATTGCAACCTCCTTCCCTTTGTCACTAGCTACCACATCTTTGCCAACATGCACCGGCTGGACTTGCACCCTATCATCAGCTGCCACATGTGTTTTCCCTTGCACCGGTTGAGACTTTTCTATGACTTCATTTGCCACGTGTCTGCCACCTTGGACAGGCTGATCAGCTCCTTCAATCTCAGCCCTCCGCTTCTTATGTTTAGCCATTTAGTAAGCACTCCAAAACATTGAAACCAATCTCCAAAAATAGGAAATAAAGCCACCAATTGAAGCAGGTATTAATCCAGCAATTAATGTAATAAATGTTGCTGCAGATTTCCCTTTTATGCAGAAATTTGAATTCGAAATCCTTATCTCCCAAACGTGGACACCAATCTTCAAACTAGGAAGCAAAGCCACCAAAAGAAGAAAGTATTAAAACAGCAATTAATGTATTAAGTGCTGCTGCAGGTTTCCTTATCTGGAAAAAATTTGAAACTGCTCGCCCAATCTTCCTTGCGCCTGCCTTCGTCGGAGAACTCTGCTATGGTCGTCGGAATCCCCACAAAGTCACCGGAAAAAGGAAGATTGTCAGCAAACCTTCACCTGAACCACTGCAGTGACACACCCAACTTCTCTGTTCCTCACGCCTCACCACATAAAATGCCACTTGCCTGAGCCTCTTCCCACCGTGCCACGCCGCAGACGCAAGCCACCGCACCACCGCACACCCCTGCCCTTGCCCCACGCACAAGCCACAGGCCACAGGCCACGTGCACATGCCACGCCTCAGTGCATAGTCGCGCACACGCCACGCCTCAACACACAGCCAATGCACAACCTGCGCACAGCCTGTCCACCTTCGCCGGAGCAAGCGCCCACCACCTCCTTGCCACCACGTGAGAACACTCCCCCAGGAAAGAGCCCCGGAGCAGTCCTAAACCCTCAAGATTACTTTTTGACCAACCGCCAACCACCCTCTCTCAAGGGAAATCCTAGAGAGAAGGGAGAGCTTCTCTCTCTAGTTGGTGGGGAGAAAATTGTTGGGCCCCTTCTCTTGATGAATGGGAGCTGATCTAGCTATATACCTCCTCTTCCTTCCAATCTTTGTGCGCTTTTTCTAAATTGATGTGTCTCTCTGCCCTCCTCAATAGGTCATTATAGTTGGTTGGAGGCTTCTTCACGAGTGAGCTAAAATATAATCCCTCCACTAAACCTTGAGAGAATACATTCACCAATAATTTTGAATTGACAGACGATATCTCCAAGGTAGTTTGATTAAACCACGAATGTACTCTTGGAGGGACTCATTACTCCTCTATTTCATGGAGAACAAGTTCATAGGAGTCTTGTGATACCTCTTAAAACTGGCGAAGTGGAAAAGGAAGGTCGAACTCAGATCCTCAAAGGACCAAATGAACCAAAGGGGAGTTTGTTAAACCACCTTTGGGTCAAACCAAATTGTCAGAAAAATCCAACATTTGACCCCATCTATATATTGGTGTAGCAGAGAAGCATTTTTGAATGATCTTCTAGATCTAATGATTAGTACACTCATTGAGTTGCATAGGTTGAAAACTTTTCGGTAATCCCTCCGCTAATATACTATCAGCAAAAGGGGTACTTTGGCGGTTACCTAGGAATACCATAGGAGACTTGCCTTTATCTTCCCGCTTTAGGGACTCTTGGGACTTAGATTCTCGAGACTGCCATTCTTGTAGAGCCAACATCTGTCCCTGAACCTCCATTGGAACAGGTGGTATCCTAGTTGAATTCAGAGTTACCTCACTCGAGAGCATACGCTTCTTTAGAATCTCTTCAACCATAGCTGCCACAATGTGATTCAAATCCTCTTTTGATAACATCCCTATGCATTGTACAGAGAGTTTTCCTTTTTGACCCATTGATTTGTGATTTTCTGAATGCCTTTCAATCTCTAAGTCTCATCTTGGATTTCCCACAAATGACGCCAAAAATGATCCGGTCCGAGATCAAGGAATGGAATAACTCAGTAACTCTTCTGCAATCTCGGAGAGTCCAATCTTTTAGATAATGCCCAATATGCTTCAAGGAGATCATCCCGGTTGTGGAACAACTAGGCTCATCCTAAGTGATTGCCCAATATCGGCTAAGCTGCAAGAACTCAAGAGGAGTTAGAAGGCAGTCGAGGTTGATCTCAACTAAACCCACTACAAGAAAAATGGTATTTAGCAACGAATTTATTTCATCACTAATACATAATATTTGCCAATAAATCACATTAACAACGATAATATTTCATCGCTAATTTCGTCGTAATAAGCTTGTCGCTAATAGACTTTAATGACGAATTATTATAATTTCATTTGTAATATTAAAGACAAAGAAAATAACATCGCTAAACAAATAAAAATCACCGCTAAAAATATATATATATTAGCAACGAATAAAGTATTTTCGTCGCTAACACTGGATTTGTTAGTGATGAATTAATCCATTTCATCGCAAACCTTAGTCGACCTGACATGAACCAGCAGTCGACTGGTGGAGTTCACCAGTCGACTGGACAGGCCACAAAATATTTTTTAGTCCATTGGTCAGTCGACTGCCAACGATTAGCGATGACTTGTTATAAATTTCGTCACAAACTATAGATTATCTTGAGAACTGTGTATCAAAGATTATCAACAAATTAATTAATTTCGTCGCACAAGCTCAGTTGACTGTTATGTTTTGGTAGTCAACTGATACGTAGAAATTTGACCTGACATGAACCAACAGTCGACTGGTGGAGTACACCAGTTGACTAGATAGGCCACAGAATAATTTTTAGTCAACTTGCTAGTTGACTGCCAATGATTAGCGATGAATCTTCATAAATTTCGTCGCAAACCATATATTATCTTGAGAATTGTGTATCGAAGCTTAGCAACGAATATTTAAAAGTTCATCACTAACCATCAAAATATGTTTTGACAGCACGCCATTTGTTTATATTCGATATCCTGTAATACAAAAAACATCACACACTTTTTTCAACAACTACCTTAACAACATACATATCAAAAAAATTTAACAATAACTAATCACATAACACAATCAAAATAGATCATAAAAAACCTAACTTCAAGTTCAAAACATCCAATTTCACAAGTTCAAAACATTCAAGTTGACAATTTCACGAGTTCAAAACATAGAAGTTCACAAAATCTAAGATGGAGAAGGTGGAGCTGAAGATGACTCCTATATCAAGGATTGTAATGCTCTAAGTGCAAGCCGATTCAGAATTGCTTCAAACATATCTTGTCTTGATCTCATTGATGCCAACTCATCTTGGGTGTTTGCTAATTGAACTCGAGTGTTTGCTAGCTATTCTTGGGTGGACTCAAGTTTTTCACGCAATGTCGCATTAATTACTCTGGAGGAGGAGGTGGCATCCGAAGAAGTGGATCTAACTAATTTTGACCCACTTCCAATTCCTTTAATGTATCCAGAATGAACATCAAGGATCTGATCACAAACTTGATCTGTATATTAGACTGCATCGATGTCATCTCCTATGGTTTCTTGTGATTGAATGTACTTATCTCGCAATCTAACCATATCATCCTATGAATATCAAACATATTAATAATATTTTTAAAAATAATTATACAAATTTAAAAACAAATTAACCAAATCATATCAATCACATCATACGTATGCAGCCTCGGTCCTCTCCCTAATCTACCCTTCTAATGAGCTACAATGAGTTATATTAAAGACAGTAATTTGATGTTTTCTCTATGACTGATCGGTGTGAAAAACATTATAATGTGTTAATATTATAATCAACAAACAATATACTCTAACTATAAAATTTGTACTTACCCCGTCGTAACTATATTGAATGAATTATTTAGAACTCCCGCGATGGTTATATAAGAGTTGTGATCGATTTTGGGCATTTATTGCAAAGCATGTCTATAATAAAAAAAAATGTTAAAGACAACATTAAAGCATTAGTTATAGAACAAACAAGTAAATTTTTATATAACAATGAGATTTGGTATAGATTGAGTTACCTAAAATTTTTCTTATTCAAATAAATCACACATATAATTTCAATCTTCTAGTGTCTCACAAAACTCGATCGACATATGTGGTAGGTGCTCAATAAAAGGAAGATGCAAAGACTCTTATAATAAGTGTGCATCTTATTTAGATTGTCTCAATACCTCGCACTCATTAACCTGTTGATCTCCTTTCTTACCGACGTTGCCTCCTCAAAACTGATATCAAAAGCAACCTGAAAAAAATACCAATATTAAAAGTTATTAATGAAGGAGTGGTTGATTATAAAAATATTAAACTAATTGTACTTGCTAATAATCGATCATATATCATCTTTTTATTGTCCGCGGGGACATGCTTCCAACTCTTAGTTTGTAGGGGAGCAAACTTCTTAATAGATAGACCTAACTCTATCATAAAAGAAGTTGCATTTGACCCAATTGGATGGTCATCGCTCTTACGAAAGGTAATGGATAATTTATCCCATTCCTCAAGTTGTCGGTGGAGTCAATCCGAATGTGTGTCATGTTGGATCGAGCGGATCGCTAGAGGGGGGTGAATAGCGATAAAAACTTTTCTTTCGTTTCGTTCGCTAAAACTCAAGTAGACAATTAATTGCAGCGGAAAGATAAATGACAAATAAAGAGAGGCAAATGGATTTTTACTTGGTTCGTAGCCTTCGACTACTACTCCAAGGCCCTAGTGATCCTTGATCATGCACAGAGGGAAAATCACTAAACAACTCCTCCTCGTTAGAGGTAGGAGTTAATCGAATACAAGAAAACACCAAAAGCTTGAGGTAGAGGGACACTCCCTCTCTCCTCATTACGATAAAAACTCTGAGACAATAAAGAAATAAACTGAAATGAAGCTTATACCGATGGAACAAAATATAAACAATTAAACCTAGAGCGTCGAAGAGGTAGCACTTCGTTGTCAGAGAGTTGTAGCTTTGCAGAGGCTTTTGGAAGCTTAGAATTCATGAGAAAACCCTAGGAGAGGCCCTCCTTTTATAGCCTTTGAGCCCCTTCTCGAGAGGAACTTCAGCCAATAAGATTTGAGCACCACCACCCTTGAAATGAGGTGATAAGCCTTGACTCTCGGTTGATCTGATCATCACGATAATCGATCGATGGCGGACAGATGAATTGAGTCCTCCAAGCCGGCAAATGATCGATGCTAGTCAAATCAAAAGTTAGCTAAACAAAACATTATTTCGACGGCCTCCGATCATCCGATCTCGACCTAGACCACCGATGGGATGTCTTGGGTCGATCTACGCTTAAGACTCATCCCCATAAGGAGGATACGACTCACTTACACTCGCACACACACGAGCTTACCTCGATACTTTCATCGTGGTCGCTTTCGCTTCGCCTTCCACTGATTCCTTCTCCTCCAAATCACTCGAGTGTCGCCCGACCACCGCGGCTTCCTCCGGTGTCGCTAGCCTTCACTCCAAATATAGCACTTTTCTGCACACTCGATTTAGCTCGTGAGATAACGATATGAGCTTAACTTTGTATCGTTTGCTATAATCAAAACTCAGGTTCGACTTAGGTACCTACTGCACCAACAATCTCTCCCTTTTTGATCTATAGCAAACCCACATACAAAGTTAAGAAAATAGCATGCATAAAGAATAATAATGTGCATGAGAAACAATAATAAAAGAATTAAGTAGGAGTAGTAAGGATTTTATTCAAGTACTCCCCCTTGGGGAAACCTCCCCCTTGACCGAGGGTGAGTCTTGAAAGAAAACCTTAATCCTCCCCCTTGAGGGTTGCTATTTAGGAAGAGTTTAAGTAATTTAACATTACTTAAAGTTGGCCTTAGTGAAACATTTAAGTTAAGAAGACTTCTTAACTTGGTCATTTCTCCCCCTTTCTTAAGTAAAGCATTAACGTTTGACCATAGTGTTTAAAAATAAGTTTAAGTTAAGAATTCTCTTAACTTGGCCTTTACTTCCTTTTTGTTAACAAAAGCAAGTTAAGTAAATTTTCAAAACTTAAAGTTAAGTAAACATTTACTTAACTTTTGGCCATGTGAATAAATATGAAGTGAGTTAAGTTATCAAAAATTTTGATCCCTTAACTTTGGATTTTGATCCTCCCTTAACTTTGGCCTTTTTCTCCCCCTTTTGCCATATATCGAAAAGAGTGGGGGTGAGTGAAAAACAAATATAGATATTAATTTTAAAGTCCAAGCATGTTCCATATTATTTTGAAAATAATATACTGAAAATAATCTCATCTATAAGATGTTCGACTCATATTTGACTTGATTGATATGAAAGATCAATCAGTCCTGGTCAGAGTCGGTTAATATGTATGATTATACTCCGTGGTTCATGGCGATGCACTAGCTCTACATCTAGAACCAGGAGTAAGGTCCTAACATCTTACACCCATCTATGTGGCTAAGTATACAAACACATTAGTCCTATGTGTTGTGAGATGTATTGGCTCCTTAAGTCTATAGGTGCATGATATCTAAGGTATGTCCTATGCTAGTTCCATGAAAATGAAAAGTAAGAAATAGTAGTAAGAAAATATATTTTGTAAGTTCCTATTCTACTACGCACATGCCCAATTTTCATCTTAATAGACTGAATTCGGCTTCGAGTAGGGGTTTAGTAAATAGGTCTGCCAGGTTGGACTTCGATTCGACGTATTCGAGTTATATTGCTCCGTTGGCTACATGTTCTTGAATGAAATGATGTTTGACCTCTATATGTTTGGTCCTAGAATGACATATCAGATTCTTAGTTAGGTTAATTTAGCTAATGTTATCTACATGGAGTTTAGTGTTCGTAAAATCTAACTTAAAGTCTCGGAGAGTGTGCTTCATCCAAAGAAGCTGAGTAACACACTCACCCATCGCGATGTATTCGGCTTCGGTGGTAGATAAGGCAACACAATGTTGCTTCCTACTACACCAACTTACTAGACTCGAGCCAAGAAGTTGACAACAACCACTCATACTCTTTCTATCGAGCTTACTACCAGCATAGTCCGAATCGAAGTAGTCGATTAGTTCGAACTCGGTAGATCTAGGGCACCAAATACCGACATTAAGTGTACCCTTTAGATATCTAAGGATACGCTTGACTAGAGTTAGGTGAGACTCCTTGGCACAGGTTTGGAACCTTGTGCACATACTTACTGCAAATAGGATATCAGGTCGGCTCACAGTTAAGTAAAGGAGGCTCCCTATTATGCTCCTATAGTATTTTAAATCAATTGAATTTCCGATTACATCTTCTTCTATATTCACATTAGTTGCCATTGGGGTATTAATAATTTTAGCGTCTTTCATTCCAAAGCGTTTAATTAATTCGCTAGTATATTTGCATTGATGTAGGTATATTCCATCTTTAGTTTGTTTAATTTGTAGACCTAAGAAGAAACTTAACTCGCCTACTAAATTCATTCCAAATTCACTTTCCATAAGTGAAATGAATTCATTCAGTAGGATCGAGTTGGTGGTTCCGAAAATAATATTATCTACATAGATTTGGGCTATGAATATGTCTTTACCTACGGTTTTTATGAAAAGAGTTGGGTCAACTACACCTTGATTAAATCCTTTGGACTTAAGATAAACCGAAAGCCTCTCATACCAAGCTCGAGGAGCTTGTTTGAGTCCATAGAGAGCTTTCTTTAACCTAAGAACATGGTCAGGTTTATCTAGACTTTCGAAACTGGGAGGTTGACTAACATAAACCTCTTCTTTAATGTATCCATTCAAGAATGTTGACTTTACATCCATTTGAAATAACTTAAATCCTCGATGAGCATCATATGCTAATAACATTCGAATGGACTCTAACCTATCTACTGGAGCATAGGTCTCGTCGTAATTTAAACCTTCGACTTGACTAAACCCTTTAGCGACTAGTCTAGCTTTATTTCTAACTACTTCACCTTTATCATCAAGTTTATTTCTAAACACCCACCTTGTTCCAATGATTGTTTTATCTTTAGGTGGTGGTACTAATTCTCATACTTTGTTCCTAGTGAATTGAGTCAGCTCTTCTCACATTTCAATAATCCAATCGGGATCAAGAAGAGCTTGGTTAATAGTTTTGGGTTCAATTTTGGAAATCAGGGAGATTTGACTAAGGTTTTTGTATGAGGCTCTAGTTCGAACTCCTAGACTTGGATCACCAATCACTTGGTCGATAGGATGATTGGTTTGAGTCCTAGTTTGATTTGGGTTTGGGTCATCTACCACTTGGTCAATAAGATGACTCGTTTGAGTCCTAGTTTGACTAGAGTCTTCTACCACTTGGTCGATAGAATGACTTGGTTGACTTAGGTTAGGATTAATACTAGACTTGATCTCCGGATCAGAGTTACATCTGGTATGAATCGACTCACTAATTGGGGTTGCTGGGGGTTTTGTAGGTTCGTGTCCTTCATCAAATACTACATTGATAGTCTCCTCGACTCTAAGGGTGTCATGGTTATATACTCTATAAGCTCTACTTGTAGTCGAGTATCCTAGAAAGATCTCGGTCGAGGTTTTGGATGTAAATTTCCCTAGGTAATCCTTAGTGTTTAGGATATGTATCTTACACCCAAATACCCTAAAGTACTTGATGTTAGGTATTTTATCATGATAAATCTCGTATGAGGTCTTAAGGTACCTCTTTACCACAAGGATCCTATTTTGGACATAGCATGTCGTACTCACGGCTTCCGCCCAAAACCTATCGGGTAGGTTATACTCGTTTAAGATTGTCCTAGTGACTTCTTGTAGGGTTCTATTTCTATGTTCTACTAGGCTATTTTGTTGTGGGGTTCTAGGGCAAGAGAACTCATGGTGGTATCCATTTAGGTTACAGAATTTTGTAAACCTGTGGTTCTCGAATTTACCACCATGATCAGTCCTAAGTCTTTTGATTTTAAGGTTTTGTTGATTTTCTATTAGTTTAAATAGGTTTATTAATTGATCTAGGGTATCACTTTTGTGATTGATGAACCTAACCCAAGTAAATCTAGAATAGTCATCAATTATAACTAAGCAGAATTTACTCCCATTAAGTGACTTAGCTCCGTGTGAATCAAATAGATCCATATGTAGGAGCTCAAGAACACTTTTGGTTCATTCTTGATTAGTTAGTTGATGTTGTGTCCTAGATTGTTTACCTTGTTGACAAGCATTACATATTTTATTGTTCAAGTTATTGAGGTTAGGCAAACCTCTGACTAAGTCACTCTGACTCACCTTGTGGATGAGTCTTGGGTGTGAGTGACCGAGTCGTCGGTGCCACAACCATGATTCCTCTTGCCGTGTCATAAGACACTTGGTTGAGGAGTTAGTTAGATTAATAGTGTAAATATTGTTGTTTCTGGTTCCCTTAAGGAATATTTTAGAAGTTTCATTTGTATTAATTATGCATTCATTTTCTAGAAATATGACCTTATAGTTATTATCACACAATTGGCTTACACTAAGTAAATTATATTGAAAATTTTCTACCAATAAGATATTTTGAATAATAAAGTTAGAGTTGAGCTCAATATCACCTGATCCAATGATTTTGAGCTTGTCGTTGTTTCCGAAGGCTATCGATCCTTGTCGTTTGAATCAAAGCTTCGAAAACTTGAGTTGATCCCCGGTCATGTGTCGGGAGCAACCACTGTCCAACATCCATTGATCCTACATGCAAGGTAGTTGGATCGGATATTGGATTTATTGAAGATTGGTTGAAGATTATTACACTAAATCATCTCACCCATGTCTACATGATCAAACATGTTAACCCTATATGTTCTAATGAGATGACTTCCAATTTTACTTGATTTAAATTTAATGATTTTAACACTTGTCAATCTTGCGTTAGATTCGGATTTGACCTTAGGCTCATCAAGTCACCTTTTCAAAATCATGGCTTCCAAGTCGTGGCGAGGCACAGAGGCCTTCTTTGATCGGAACAACGACCACTTCCTTAGACAAAGCCATTTTCAAGAAAATAGAGACTTGACTCACCTAAGACCACTTCCTGATCTAACTAGTCTAGGATACGGCGAGGTAGCTTCAGCTAGTTCCACTCGGTCAAGTGCACAGAACTAGATACGCCTTATCTAGCCCGAATACACAAGACTCCGCTTTCCTAGCGTACTATCATCTCGCCGTGTCTTGGTACTATGTTATCAAGTATTGACGAGTTATAGTCCTATCTAACCATTCTAAAAAGAAAAATCAAACTAAATAAAGAACCTAAGCATGCAATTTCTAAGTTAAAATACAAACAAGTTTTGTATTGGCTCCCCCTGGACCGTTGAATCGGTTCGGTCTCTCCACATAGTGGATTTGGTCCTTGGGAACCCAGTACTGGTTGGATCATAAGTTTGAAATCAAGGTGGTCTTAAGGACCCATGCTTGGACACGTTTTTTATGTCGACCTACAATCGACATATACGACTTGTTGGTCGTATTTGAGATAAACCCTAGTCCGGCCTTGTTGTACACGGCCCTTTGCGATCCAAGTAGGAGGTCAAGTCCTTTGGATCCCAAAGTAAACCTTTCCAATGTGTTCCTAAGATCTTCGACTTGACTCTTCAAGAGTGAGTTCTCAACTTTGAGCTTTTCAACCCGAGTTGAGTCCTCCTCTCGAACTCGACTAGTCGAAGAGGTTAGGGAGACCTCGTGTTTGAGGAGTTTAACTTCCTCAACCAGGGTCTCGACCTTGGACTCGGACTTAGCTAATTTCTTAGTTAAGAACTTAATTGCACTATAAAGCATACTAATAAGGGATCAACTTACCTTGAGTGTATCTTTTGAACCGGATGTGTATCCGTGGCTTGTCTTGAATAGCGCTTCGCAGTCCGACTCGTCTTCGGTTTCAGATTCGTGTTTCGGTTCTGACTCTGTCTCTGATTCAACCAGTTTAGCCATGAGGACACAATCATCATCTTCTTCCTCGGATGCTTCTTCCCATGTAGCGTTGAGTGCCTTTTGTGTTTTGGTTCTTTGCTCTTGAGTTTTGGGCATTCAGACTTGATGTGTCCGAACCAGTTTCATTCGTAACACCTAATATTAGAACTTTTAGGCTTACCTTCGTTGGGTCGAGTGATGGTTCTCTTTCGGCTCTTGACTATCCTCCGAACTAGGTTGACTAGTTCGGTCTCCATTTCTGGGTCGACCTTCGAATCGGACTCATCTTCTTCTTCCTTCGGGGGTGGCTTACTCGTGGTTTTCTTCCTTGAACCTGCAAAAAGTGCAATACCCTTCTCGGGTTCCGAGTTAGACTGCTCATGAAGTTCAAAATTGGAAAATAACTCATCTAACCTAAGTTTTGAAAGATCCTTGGAGACCTTGTAGGCATTGACCATGGATGCCCACAAGGTAGTCCTAGGAAAAGAGTTAAGAACATACCTAATAAGGTCACAGTTTTCGACCTTTTTCCTGATCACGTGTAGGTTATTGACTATGTCTTGAACGCGAGCGTGAAGTTGCATCGTCGTTTCGTGTAACTACATTTTTAGATTATATAATTATTAAACAAAAGATCGCGCTTACATACCTTGGGTTCATCGGTCCCTTCGTGTAGCTCCACTAATTTTGTCCAAAGATCCTTTGCGCTGATGAAGAGGCCGACGCGATTAAGCTCCTCCTTGGACAAGCCGCATTGGAGGATTTGAGTTGCCTTGGCGTCGGCTTCAACTTGTCTTTTTGTAGCATTGGTCCATTGGTCATAATCCAAAGATTCACCCACTTCATTAGTCGGAAGTGTGAATCCCATTTAGATTATGATCCACATCTCGATTTGGGTCTTAAGAAAGCACTCCATCCGACCCTTCCAATAACAGAAGTCATCTCCGTTGTAAAACGGAGGTAGGACGGTGCTAAAACCCTCGAGATGAGCCATTGATACAAAAACAAACAAGAGAATGAAGAAGAAAAATCTAACAACAACACAAACAATCGAAATGTACCAAGACTCGCATCTTGGATTAGTAGTGCGGGAGAAAAACTAAGCGAATGAAATAAATTCGAAATAAATAGAAAAAAAGAAAAAAAAATCTGTAAAAAGCTAGATTGGTGGTTTCACCAAATCTTAGTACCCCTGGCTCTGATACCAATTGTTGGATCGAGCGGATCGCTAGAGGGGGGGTAAATAGCGATAAAAACTTTTCTTTCGTTTCGTTCGTTAAAACCCGAGTAGACAATTAATTGCAGCGGAAAGATAAATGACAAATAAAGAGAGACAAATGGATTTTTACTTGGTTTGTAGCCTTCGGCTACTACTCCAAGGCCCTAGTGATCCTTGATCACGCACGGAGGGCAAATCACTAAAGAACTCCTCCTCGTTAGAGGTAGGAGTTAATCGAATACAAGAAAACACCAAAAGCATGAGGTAGAGGGACACTGCCCCTCTCCTCGTTATGATAAAAACTCCGAGACAATAAAGAAATAAACTGAAATGAAGCTTATACCGACGGAACAAAATATAAACAATTAAACCTAGAGCGTCGGAGAGGTAGCACTTCATTGTCGAAGAGTTGTAGCTTTGCGGAGGTTTTTGGAAGCTTAGAATTCATGAGAAAACCCTAGGAGATGCCCTCCTTTTATAGACTTTGAGCTGTAGGGGATCGATATGGCCGGCTAGAGGGGGGTGAATAGCCCTCGTACGTTGGACGTCGTAAATTGCTCGTCTACAAAACGTTAGCGCAAGCGGAATATACAAATACAAAGAAAAAGACAAGCAAGATATAAGCAAGCAATACAAACACTGAGATATAACGTGGTTCACGGCTACGCCGCTAATCCACAGTCCGATTCGTCCACGGTGAATCACTCCGTCAAAACCAATCACTATCGGTCTCTCCTTTGCACAAAGCTAGGTGGAGGTAACCTTTACAACCAAGATCACTCTTCTTACAATAGGATTGAAGTAAAGACAAGTAAGAAGAGTTTAGAGCTTGTGGGGCACTAGGAAGATTGTTTGGAACTTGAGCATTAGCCTCTCAAAGGCTTACACCCTCTCTTTTTATAGAGAGGGCTAACTTCTTCCCGTTTGCCGCCATCGATCATTTGCCGCCCTTGGCGATCATTGCCATCCTACGCGGCCTCCGAACACGTCGGATCCCGACCGTTGTAGTCAGCGGAACTCTTGGCGATCGGGATGGACCTCGCCGATCGGCTGCTTCACCTCGTAATCGCCCGATCGGCTCACGAGCGATTAATGGCAAACCCCATTGACGGATCGCGCCTTGGGATCGATCTCTTATGATCGGGCTGGCCACAATCCGATCGATCGTATACGGTCGAACTCACTCGACTCGGAAGCGATCATTGCCATGACATGGCGATCGGGTGTCGAAAAACCCATCGACACTTGGCCAAATGGCCAAGTTTCACCTAAGAGCTACCCTTCCCGGGTTACAATCGCTCACTCATTTCTCGGAGTCCCTCGCCTTCGAAGTTCTCTTCGTTCTCGGCCACGTCCCTCGGCAGCGTCAGGCGCACGGCTCTGCAATGCTCCTTCGCGTCTCTTGCCTCTAAGTCTACTTCCTCCGGCTTCACTCCAAGCTTCTCGTCCGGCGGTCCCTCGGATGCTCCAAGCGCACGGCTTCCGCAAAGCTATCCTTCACCGACTCAAGGCACGAGTCATGAGATGTGAAACTCGCCACGGCTCCATGTGCGAATTACTAAGTCCTGCACGACTTCAACGCACATATCATATCAACATATCAAACTAACTTAAACCCTTTGCCACACCATCAAAACCATATCACGGCAAGAGATTGCCCTAACAATCTCCCCCTTTTTGATGTGTGGCAATCCGTTTAAGTTAGGTAAAAACATTTGATATAAGTTCTAAGGTAAGAAAGCATGTAAAGATAAACATGATATAACAACATGCAACTCCCCCTTAATCCATGAAACTCTCTATGCAAAATTTTCTCCCCCTATCATATATTTCTCCCCCTACAATATATTTCTCCCCCTAAAGTGATTAACTTAAACATACTTATTTCTCCCCCTTTGACACCATCAAAAAGATTAACACTAAGTTATAAGCTCATGGCATCAAGTATAATGGAGGGAAAAATATGACAAGTTGATTTAAAATTGGGTACCACTTGTTGATGGCATCAAGTATATTTCTTCAACTTGTTGTAGGTTTACAAACTGAATTCGGCCTTCAATATTCTGATTCTAGCCACCACGATCATTCTATCGTATGGCGGTCGGTAAAGGAATCCAAATTTCTGATTTTCTGGATGAATTTCAGAAATGCATTATAAATTCCAAAAAATTTGAAAAATCATGAAATTTTGGGGAACATATTTCTATTAAGTATATCTATCAAGGAAAAATAGTTTTTCATGAAAACTCATTATATTTTCTTGTTTTTGCCAAAAATCCAAAAGTTCTAAAAACCACTAGGTTTTTGATCATTCTAGTATCAAGTTAGCTACCTAGTTTTGCATCCAATTGTTTCAAAACATGAATACATGTATTTTAGGGTAAGAAGTTGTTTTGAAAACATATGAAATATCCAACCATGATCTTTGGGCAATATGTCTATGAATTAAACATAAGCTTTCCCCATGATTGGTCTATTATTGCTATTTTGATACTTTAAATGACCATCTAAATGCCATAGGCATTAGTGGACATTTGTATCATCCTAATATCTCACCCATGCTAAGTTTGCAATCAAGTTAGCCTATAGCGAGTGTGAGATGCATCCTAGGGGGTATTTGTATATACTTAACCAATATATTCATGCAATTTTATCATGGTTAAGTATCAACCTAACATCCTACATGATCATAATGATATATATCAATTAATTCTTCATTATGATCATGAAATACATGTTTTCATCAATTTATAACCATGCATTAGGTAATATGTGATGATAATAAGCAAATTATCACCTAAAGCATGATTTAAACCTATTTCTCAAGATAACGTGCCAAATATCAAAATCATAAATCATGATTTGAGACATACATAGGAATTACATCAATCATCATGATTTAAGCATTATTACCTATTTATGGGCACGTTATCATCACCCAACACTATCTAAAAAATGTTGTCCCGTCATCCTAAGTCAACCAAATTATGATATAGGTCAAGTTCATATGGTTGACTACCCTAGGGTTATTCTAACCCTTAAGGATGGATTTTGGAACCCAAAATAGATTCTTTCCTATTGGGTTCACTAAATATTCCTTGGGGATCCATTTTCTAGCTATTGCTTTCTTTTTATCTTGTCCCCTAGCTATTAGGCATTTATAGGCCTTTTCATTTTTCTTTTCCTTGTAGCCTAGGCCTTTCTTGTTGAAACTAGCTCTTTGGCTCCCTAAGATCATATTTAAGGTGTTGGAGCCAATTGTGAATTTCTCTAGGGCTTTGGTTAGATAATCTACCTTTTCCCTTAAAGCCCTATTTTCATTTATACATGCATCACTAACATCCAAAGGCATATAAAGGTCATGTGAGCATGCATCATCTAAGCTAGAAGAAATATTATCATTTAAGCATGCCTTTTCTAATTTTTGTTCTAATTCCTTAATTTGTTCAAGCATGCATTTATTTTTCTTCTTTGCCCTAAATAAATCCTTAGTTAAACTAGAAATCATAGAAACTATTTTACTAGGTGAGAGATTGGTTACCATAGTTTCCATGTCCTCTTCTTCTTCGGATGATGAGGATGTGGAAGCTCCCCCTTCATTTGAGCTCTCCCCATTTGAGCTTGATCCTTCATTTTCGGATGAAGAGCAATCCAAGTCATCAAAGGCCATCAAGGCCAAATTGGTGACAAAGGCATTCTCCTCCTCTGATGATGATGAGGAGGATGAGGATGGATCATCCCAAGTCCTTGCCTTGAGAGCCTTAGCCTTTCCCTTCTCCTTTGTCTTCTTCTCCTCTTCCTTCTTTTTCTTGCTCCCCTTTTTCTTCTTCTTTTCTTCTTTCTTTTTCCTTTCTTCCTTGCTCTTGTTTAGGAGAGGACAATTGTCCCTTATGTGCCCTTCTCCTTGGCAATTGTAGCATATAACCTTCCCCCTTGGTCTTCTCATCCTATCATTAGATTTATCAAATCTAAAATTCTTAAATGCACGTCTTACCCTCCTTACCATGTAGGCTTCTTCGGTGCTATCCATGGAGGAGGAGGAAGATGCTTCGTCATCGGAGGAGGAGGGGATTTCCATCTTCTTCTTCCCCTTATTTGCCAACAATGCTACTCCTCTTGAGGGTTGAATTTTAGGCTCCTCTTGTATTCCCTCAAGCCTAGTTTTGTGGAGTTCCATTGTTGAGAAGAACTCCTCCAAGGTGCTCACTTCTAAATTCTTTGAGATATAGAATGAGTCCACCATGGAGCTCCACTTTGAGGACCGGGGAAAGGCATCTATGGCCTTCATTACCATATCCCGGTTTGATAGCTTCTCACCTACACTTGTTAGTCCATTTAAAATTTCTTTGAATCTAGAATGCAAAGAAATTACCTTTTCTCCCTTTTCTAATTTGATGTTGGATAGTTGGGAGCGGAGGAGATCTCTCCTTGCTAGCTTTGCCTCGGATGTGCCTTCATGAAGCTCAATTAGCTTCTCCCACATCTCCTTGGCGCTTAGGCATTCTCCTATTCGGTTGATCTCTTGTTGAGGGAGCACATTGTAGAGATGGTGCTTGGCTTTGGAGTTTGCAAGGTGCTCCTCTCTTTGCCTCTTGGTCCACCTAGATTTCTCTATTGGCTTCCCTTCTTCATCCCTAGGCAAAACGAAATCGGATTCCATTGTAATCATTATATCAAAATCCGTTTCGAAAAATACCTCCATTCGCTTCTTCCACCAAGCGAATTCTCCTTCAAACTTCGGAGGATGGATGTTGGAGCCGGCCATTTTGATGTAGGGCTTGTTGCGGCGGTTAGTCCGGTGACAAGCAACCTCGGCTCTGATACCACTTGTAGGGGATCGATATGGCCGGCTAGAGGGGGGTGAATAGCCCTCGTACGTTGGACGTCGTAAATTGCTCGTCTACAAAATGTTAGCGCAAGCGGAATATACAAATACAAAGCAAAAGACAAGCAAGATATAAGCAAG
This sequence comes from Wurfbainia villosa, assembly GCA_025175895.1. Classification (NCBI taxonomy): domain Eukaryota; kingdom Viridiplantae; phylum Streptophyta; class Magnoliopsida; order Zingiberales; family Zingiberaceae; genus Wurfbainia; species Wurfbainia villosa. The sequence continues at coordinate 103,152,763 of CM045994.1, forward strand.
CAATACAAACACCGAGATATAACGTGGTTCACGGCTACGCCGCTAATCCACGGTCCGATTCGTCCACGGTGAATCACTCCGCCAAAACCAATCACTATCGGTCTCTCCTTTGCACAAAGCTAGGTGGAGGTAACCTTTACAACCAAGAACACTCTTCTTACAATAGGATTGAAGTAAAGACAAGTAAGAAGAGTTTAGAGCTTGTGGGGCACTAGGAAGATTGTTTGGAACTTAAGCATTAGCCTCTCAAAGGCTTACACCCTCTCTTTTTATAGAGAGGGCTAACTTCTTCCCGTTTGCCGCCATCAGTCGACTGCCGCCCTTGGCAGTCGACTGCCGTCACTACAACGGCCTCCGAACACGTCGGATCCCGACCGTTGTAGTCCAACGGAACTCTTGGCAGTCGACTGATGGACCTCATCGATCATTCGGCCGCTCGTAGTCGACCGCCTGGCCTACGACGGTTCTGTGGCCAAACCCATTGACTACCGACGGTCAGCGCCTTCGATCGATGGTCTTAGCGATCGCGCCACGATGGCGACGATCACGCCACAATCCGGTCGATCGTATACCGGTCGAACTCACTCAATTCAGAGCGATTGCCATGACATGGCATCGGCCGGTGTCGAAACCATCCGACACTTGGCCAAATGGCCAAGTTTCACCTAAGAGCTACCCTTCCCCGGGTTACAATCGCTCACTCTCATTTCTCGGAGTCCCTCGCCTTCGAAGTTCTCTTCGTTCTCGGCCACGTCCCTCGGCAGCATCAGGCGCACGGCTCTGCAATGCTCCTTCGCGTCTCTTGCCTCGAAGTCTACTTCCTCCGGCTTCACTCCAAGCTTCTCGTCCGGCGGTCCCTCGGATGCTCCAAGCGCACGGCTTCCGCAAAGCTATCCTTCACCGACTCAAGGCACGAGTCATGAGATGTGAAACTCGCCACGGCTCCATGTGCGAATTACTAAGTCCTGCACGACTTCAACGCACATATCATATCAACATATCAAACTAACTTAAACCCTTTGCCACACCATCAAAACCATATCACGGTAAGAGATTGCCCTAACATGAGCCCCTTATCGAGAGGAACTTCAGCCAATAAGATTTGAGCACCACCACCCATGAAATGAGGTGATAAGCCTTGACTCCTCGAAGCTGATCCTTGACCATCAGTCGACTGATGGCCATCATCAGTCGACTGATGGCAGCATCAGTCGAATGTTGACTGCAGATAGTTGACTGATGGACAGCAGTCGAGTCCTCCAAGCTGGCAATCGACTGATGCTAGCTGAAATCAAAAGTTAGCTAACCAAGAACATTATTTCGACGGCCTCCGATCGTCCGATCTCAACCTAGACCACCGATGGGATGTCTTGGGTCAGATCTACGCTTAAGACTATCCCCATAAGGAGGATACGACCTCACTTATGCTCGCACACACGAGCTTACCTTGATACTTACTGTGTCGCTTTCGCTTCCGGCCTTCCACTCGATTCCTTTGGCTTCCTCCGAAATCACTCGAGTGTCGCCCAACCACCGCGGCTTCCTCCGGGTGTCGCTGGCCTTCAGCTCCAGCGTTGGCACTTTTTTGAACACTCAATTTAGCTCGTGAGATAACGATATGAGCTTAACTTTGTATCGTTTGCTATAATCAAAACTCAGGTTCGACTTAGGTGCCTACTGCACCAACATGCCACGTGTCTCCCTACATGTCGAATGAACTATAAATGTAAAAGTGTTAACAATTAATAGGTCAAATAAATGGAAAAATAAATAAATATTTTAAATACCAAACAACTAACCAGTAGTAGTATCATCATCAGGAGTAGGCACAACTTGGGAGGCCCTCAATTCTCTTAGGCGACATAGTTGTGACATAAGCATCATATATAGATCGACAAATAATGAAATATTATCTTATATACATGAATTATAAATGAAGAACAATATGAATACCATGTAAATAAATCTAATCACTATCATCATATGAAAAGGATAAATGATCATCCACCTCACTGTCAATTTCAGTATCTTCATCCTCATCATTAAGATTACTTTGATCACCCCTATCCAGCTCCACTTGTGCATTTGACATATTTATTTATTGATGCTCAACATCTAATTAACATAGTTGAGTTATCTCTAAGTCTTCACCAACTACTGAAGTTGAATCATTGGATGAAATCTCCTAGTTTGGCTCTATATTCAAAATATTAGAAACTTCAAATTCTTCAGATACTTTATCAACTTCAGTTACTTCGTATATTTCTCAATGGTGAATCGTTTGCACTACATTCCATTGACCTCCAGCTTTATATCATTCAAATAATACACCTAACTTGCTTAGTTTGCCAAAATAAATGGGGCATCATCATACTCTATTTTAGAAGTGTCAATATACAAGAGATCATACTCTTCCATCAAAGATTTTTTTTTTTTTGGATTATATTGGAACCATTCACATTAGAATAATTGGACTCTATACCTAAAAGAGTAAAATATTTGAACAACATCCTTCGACACTCCAAAAAAAATCCAAATTATCTCCATCGTCAGAGGATGATACACTGACCCAACTATTCTGAGTAGTTCTACATAAATCATAGGACCTCGTATGATATCAAATACCATTTATAATGCATGCATCATACAGTTAAACTTTAACATCAGGTCTCATTGCTAAATAGTATGACTCGTCTGTGATCTCTGAATTTATAATATTTTTTAGCGTTATCATTTTATCCCTAAATCATAGTGGAAAATCCTGCTCATGATATTGCATAAGTTGATTTGAATGAATTTTTTGTGACAGAAGTTGAAGATGATCGCTACATAAAAACTTAATCAATTTATAAATTTTTAGTGAAATAGAATTAAAATAATCACATAATGTAAAAACTTACTTTCGATAACGATTGACTTCTTTATAATTATTGAGAATATACCAATGTGCTTTCTTAAACAAAGTCAATGGCAATTTCAGATTTTGTTGGTTGCCAATGACTCTTGTTTGCTGTGAGAAAACACTTAAATTTCATATTGCTGGTTGAACATCTTTATTTCATTCCAGCCTAGAAAATTTTATCTCAATTTGACTCATATATAATGATCTGAAAGTCAATGCCTCATTTACAATATACCCCTCTACAATAGATCCTTCAGGTCTTGCTTTATTTCGAACATATTTTTTTAGTCTTTCTAAATATCGTTCAAAGGGATACATCCATCATGACGACACTGGTCCAACTAACATCGCTTCACGAGGTAAATGAACTATCAAATGAACCATAATATCAAAAAAAGTCGGGGGAATATTCGTTTCATCTTACATAATATTAAGACTATTTGCTCCTCTATTTTACATAATTCCGCTGTGTGTAAAAATCTTGTAGTAATTTTTTTGAAGAATTCACATAACTCAATTAGTGTGCCACATATACCTTTTGGGAAAAATTTATGTACATCAATTGAAAGTATTCTTTATAACAATACATGACAATCATGTGATGTTAATCCATATAACTTTGCTTCATTTGCATTCACATTTCTAGATATATTAGCAGCATAAGTATCTGAAAACTTCACAGATTTTAAAAATTGGTAAAATTCACGTCATTCTTCCAATGTCAATGTGTAACTTACATATGGTTTCCGAATTTGTCTCCTACTATCTGTAAATGCAATTCACTCCTTATCCCCATGTCCTGCAAGTCTAATCTTGCTTTAAAAGTATCCTTTGACTTTCCATCTATATTTAATAATATGTCAATCAAAGCATCACAGATGTTCTTTTCAATATGCATCACATTTAAATTGTGTCTCAACTTTAAATCTGACCAATAATCTAACTCAAAAAATATAGACTTCTTTACCCAATTTGTATCATTCAAAGATCGTTGTTGTTTTTTTACTAAATGAAGAATGTTTACTAAAGTCATTTGGGGTAATGCATCTAACTGTGCTAAAATCTCATAACCATCAAATCTTCATGGTAGTCCTTCTTTTTCAATATTTCCATTGAAATCTTTATTTCTACCCCATAAGTGTTGAATATTCAGGAATCGACGGTGACATGTATAGCATATTTTACTCTTTAATCCTTGAGATTTGGTTTTATGCAGACATACTGGACATGCTTTATAACCATTTATGCTCCATCCAGATACTATCCCATATGCTGGAAAGTCATGAATGGTCCACATCACAACAACATGTAATTGAAATACTTGTTCAGTTGATGTATTATATGCTTCCACCCCATCATCCCATAGCTCCTTTAGTTTGTTGATCAAAGGTCGTAGGTATATATCTATCTCTTTGTCATGTGATTTAGGCCCAGGAATTAAAAGAGACATAATCAAGTATGGGGGCTTCATCATTTTCGATGGTGAAAATTTATAATTCACAAGTATAACTGGCAACATACTATAAGCATTTGATATATTTTCAAATGGATTAAAACCATAAGTAGCCAACCATAAGCGAATATTTCATGGATCACCTACAAATATTTCATGTACATTGTCAAATTCTTTTCATGATTCACTATCAGCTGAGTGTCTTAATACACCATCTGTTTCTACTCACTTTTCTTTATGTCATCTCATATCTTTTGTCATATGCTTAAAAAAACAACCGCTTAAGTCTCAATTTCAGAGGAAATATAAAATAATTTTCTAAGCATTATTTTTTGTATTCATCCCGTCATACGTGTATCCAGGCTCCTTGTACATTGGACATTTATCCTTATTCTAGTCCTCATCCCAAAATAATATACAATCATTCTTACATATATGTATCTTCTCATATGTTAATCCTAACTCTTTTAATAATTATTTTATTTCATAATGAGAGTTTAGAATCACATTCGATTTGAGAAATGCCTCTTACAATAACTGAAATAACATATCAAAAGATTTATTGCTCCATTCATTTAACACCTTCACATACATTAGCTTCACTAAAAAATTGAATATCGAAAAATTTATACAACTGTGATACAACTCTTTTTGTGCTTCTTCAAACATTGAAGTATAACTTTGTCTAATATCATTTGCATTCATATTTTCATTGATATCATCTAATTAAGGCTCATTAGTGTTGATATTTTTTGTATTTCATAAATCAGTAAATATGTCTTCAAAATCATCTTCAAATTCATCTTCTTTAACATCACGATCATGTCTATCTTCATTGACAATATTTATATTAATGGATGATGTAGAAGCTTCTCTATGAAAGTTCCATGCCTTATATAATTTATCAAATCCCCACCTATAAAGATGTCCTCGCATATAATCCAATTCATATTTAAATAAATTGTCACACCAATGACATAGACAATGAATTTTGGATAAATTCAGACTAATCATGCAATTCTCTATCATATTTAAAAATTGATTTAACCCATTTATATATTCAGGACTAATCCAATTCTGAATCGTTATCCAACTTTTATCCATATTTTTAAAACTTGATTAAACATATATAAAACGTCAACTTATTTAATAAATTATTCTTATAAATAACTTTGATGGTAATTTTCAATAAAAGTAATTTAGCAACTTAAATTTATTGATCACATAAAAAATAATCAAAAAAATTATGATTTAAACATCAAAATAACCATAAGCTTATCATCTAAACATCAAAATATCCCTAAAATTAGTATCTAAGTATCAATTTAATCCTAAATTTCCAACCACATGGCATTGTCACTCGTGCATAAAAATTTTTAAAATAAAAAAATCACTGAATGTTACATGACACGAGACAATGGAGTAAACATATATAAGTTATGACGATAAGATAAAAATCCACAAGATTATTGAAGAAATAAAATTGAGATTTAAACTTAAGCTCAATTAAGTTATAAAACACAAGTACAGTATATGGTAAACTAGTCTTCATCACCTATTGATAATTTATTGATCATATCTAATTAAGTAAATTCTCTCAATTTTTTCTTTGGTATTACTAGAGTAGTTCTAGAGCAATATTAAAAAAAAAATTAAGTGGTGGCCTAGGCTCTTTCAAGTAAGCTTCATCTTGCTTAGGTGATCCATATTAAGGAACCAATTTAAAAGCAACCCAAAAAGACCATTTAATATAATGAATGCATAGACACACTAAAAATATTTAATGAGAGACAATGACTTTCAATTTTCTCAACTCGTGAATCAATTCAAGCCTGCCACGAGTCAGACAGTTTTGATCCATAATCCGTATGAGTTGATCCGTTTGAGTTGACTAAATAATGAATTGATAAAATTTAATTCAATCAATTTAAATAATTGACAATTCTATCTAGGAAAAATAAATTTTAGGCCTACAAATTGTATATAACATTGCATCAAGATAAAAGTGACATGTCATTCGATTAATGAATTATTTTTAAATCCTAAATAATTTTTTATCTTACCACTCTATGCTAATTTGCCTTGGCATTTTCACAGTTATAATTTAATCGAATATACATGAAAAATTGATACATTTGACATTAAATATACCCTTTAACTTTCTAACTTGACATACAAGCTCTCTTAACCTCCTGCTTATTAAAATCTGTGTTAGTGTTAGAATCATGGGTTCATTGCATCAATGACTAATTCTATAGTTTTAGTTATATTATACTTATCATCTTTAAGTTATGGTTTATTTAAAGTAATTTTTATGCTATTGTACAGTAATCATCCATCTTTTCTTCTGATGGTTCCAAATATTGGGTAAACTTACAAGGCTAGTAACACCTTTAAAACAAATTCTAAATACATTAAATTAAAAATTATTTTAAAGGGTAATTTATAGTAGTTAGGATGACAAAGGATTCATGGTTAAAATGAAATCTATATTAAGTCACGAAGAGATTAAATTAATTTATGCAACTCAAATACTCACAAGTAATAAAGATTATATTAAATGTGCTATCATGGTTAATGTTTGAATGAAAGAGATTAAATTCCTAATCTCCTAAACTTCTATCCAAATACCTTTGCACTGACAATGGACAGTGAGATGGAGGAGGAGTTGGAGGAGGCAAAGATGAAGTTGAAGTTGAAGGAGGTAGGGCAGGAGCAGCGAGAGGAGATCATCGGAGCCGAAGAGATGGTCGGAGATGAGAAGCCATAGGAGGTAGAGCAGCTTGGAGGAGATAGAGAAGCAGACGAAGCTGGAGCAGGACACAACTTACAACTCGCCAGAGGCAGAGCAGGAGACAGAGATAAAGTCGGAGAGTCAATGATCATGAGAATGTCGGAGCTAGAGCAGAAAGAAGAGGGGAAATTTAGGGGAGGGGATGGCGACTGAGGATTTTTTTATGTATATTAGCGACGAAAATCTATATTTCGTCGCTAATATTTATACCTTAGCGCCGAAATATAGAGTTTCATCGCCAAGATAACTATGAGCGACGACATATAGATTTTCGTCGCCAAGATAACTATTAACGATGACATGTAGATTTTCGTCTCTAATATTTTTGTTAATAGCGACGAAATAATCATTTTCATCGCTAAGATAATAATTATTGGCGACGAAATAAATATTTCATCGCTAATACTAATTTGGAAAAAAAATACTAATGATGAATAAATATCAACGTCACAAATTATTATAATCTTAGCAATGAATTATTTAAATTTGTCTCTAATATTTTGTTATTAGCGACGAATTAATAATTTTCGTCGCAAACTTGATAATTTTTTTGACAATTAATAAATTTAATACAATTATTTATGACAATCTTAAAATTCATCAATAATAGTTATATTAGAGATGAAATATTAACTCATCGCTAATATTTCGTTGCTATTTTACTAATTTTTTGTAGTGACCCCTCCGACGCTCAAGTTAGAAAATGGAGAAGAAAGAAGAAAATGAAAAAGTAGAAAGTCTAGTCTTAGTTAAAGAGTCAACCCTTCTTCTTCTTACCATCGAGGTATTTATACCTAGAGGGAGATCCTGTGAATCTGAAGATGTGGATATATGGAGAGGACCACATGTATGCGTGTTTCAGAAATCATGGACTTGTCAAGGGAACATCGTGGGAATGTGTCCTAGAGGGGTTACGGAGATTAAGGAGGACATGGAGAGGATGTCATGAGTGTTGGTGCAATAAGCCCGAGGTCAATGTTGACCAAACTCGAGTAGGACTTGAGTAGTGTTTTGATATTTGACAATGGGTTTGACCATTGTTTGACAACATGATTTGATCATATGTTGACCATATGACTAGTGGATGATTGGGATATCCAAAGTTATATGGGGAGATTATTTGGGGGAGATTGTTGAAGAAATCAACTTCGAAAGTTCAAATTTAGATACTTGGCATGGAAAGTTCAAGTCATAAGTACTTGATAATGGTAAAGTCCAAAGGTATATTCTTGACAGTATAAGTCCAAGTGTGCAGTCTTTGCGGTGTAAAGTCCAAGTGAACTTTGACAATTGGAAAGTCCAACATGGAGTTGGCAAGAAAAGTCCAAACATGGTCTCGGCAATTATAAAGTCCAAGTCATAGGTACTTGGCAAAGTGAAAGTTCAAGGGTGCAGGTTTGGTGGCGTAAAGTTCAAGCATAGGTCTTGGCAGCGTAAGTCTAAATAGATGTTGGCAATGTGAAAGTCCAACGGTATAGGTTTGGCAACGTAAAGTCCAAGCATGGGTCTTGATAGTATAAGCCCAAATGAACCTTGGCAAATGACCCGGTTAGCATAACATAGCCGATGGAGGCTAACACGAAGGATGAAGAGACATGAACTTGAGGGATCCGAGAGGCGCGAGACTAATGGAAGTGGCTAAAAGGCTTAGGTTTAGGCTATGGGTGAGTATCAAGTATGAGGGGATCATACTTGGGTTAAATCTCATGTTTAAGATTTATCAATCAACTAAGGTTATGGACCAATCGATTGGTCAAGTGTTTGACACTCAGAAGCCTAGTTGACTCGGAGTAGTCGACTAGTAAGTAGTCGACTGGAGGCTCGACTGTTGCTGTGTTCCACTGGCAATCGACTGCCATGTATGGGTTGTCAACTGCAATCGACTGATGGGTCAGAGTAGTCGACTGGTATATCCTAATCTGACGTGAATTAGTCTATTGTGAGACAATGAATAGATGAGCAGTCGACTACTAGGCAGAAAATCAACCCGACAGAGAACTTAAAAGGAGCTCGATGGGGAGGTTTTCCATAGCGGTTTTCTTGGGCAATTTTGAAGCGAAGTGCTAGTACATTTCAAGGTCTTCAAAGGCATCTTTAAACAACCAACAAGCAAGCAAAAGCGTTCTTCTTTATAAAGTTTTCTTTACTTGTATTCTATTGTATTTTCTTGTATTTATTTCTTATTGTTGTAAGAACCTTGTAAGAGGTTTCTCCACCTCTGGATTGTTCCGAGAAGGAAAAGTTTATTAGTGGTGGTGTGTATCACTAGAGCTCAACTAGCGCTCAACCCATAGAGTAGGAACCCTAGTTCCGAACCATGTTAAAACGCTTTATATTTCGCCTTGTGTTTGTGTGTTGTATATTTGTATTTATTTTTGTATTCCGCTATGCTAACTTGTGTAGACAAGAACACACAAATACGATCGAGTCGAAGAATCACAAAATTGTTATTCACCCCCTCTAGTGCGACGTCTGATCCTCAACAGTGAAAGCATGGAGAGGGCCTCTGGCCTTTGTCGGCTGATGTGCCTTCCTAGCTTCTTAATGTCTAATTCAGCTAAACTATAGTCACTTGGGATGAGTTCGAGTTGGATGAGCTCCCGATGAGATCGAATCAACTAAGCTCTCAATGAGATCAAGTCAGCCGAGCTTCCGATGAGATCTGGTCGGCTGAGCTCCCGATGAGATCGGATTGACTGAGTTCCCGATGAGATCGAGTCGGTTGAGTTCCCAATGAGATCGGGTCGGTTGAGTTCCCAATGAGATCGGGTCAGTCGAGCTCCCAATGAGATTGAGTCTACTGAGTTCCTGATGAGATTGGATCAGTCGAGCTTCCAATGAGATCGAGTCGGCTGCATGCTCGACTGTACTCGACTGAGCTTACCTTAATCTCTAATTCGTCATGATTGTTGACTTAACTTTCTATTGTCTTGACTTTCTATTGATTTGATTTGATTTGATCACGTGATCTTACCATGTCAGGTTCATAAAAAAAAGGGTCCTTGGTCCTTAGAAGGTGAGTTTTACTTTATCTTTGTCTCCAAGGACACTGGAATTGGAAGTCATGTAAGATCATAAACCAATAATGTAGTATACGAAAAAAAAAAAGGATTAACCTGTTAATTAATTAGGATTAATTAGAGGATTAATTAGGCTTAATTAGTGAGATAATGGGTTAATTATTTAGCTGGGCTGAAATTGGGCTTGATTTGAAATTGGGCTTGGGCTGAAATTGGGCTTGGCCTGAAATCGGGCTTGAATTGGAATTAGATTTGGACTGAACTCGGATTAGATTTGATTTGGGTCAAGTGGCTGAACCAGCTGGGCTGAACCCAATCAGATTGGGCTTAGAGTTGGCTGGGTTAACCGGATCATTTGAACGGCCTTTAAAGGGGTGCTAAACGAACGGATCGCCTCATTCCATCGCGATCCCTATTTCCGTTCTTCTCCGCGCCGAACATCTCTTCGTCGCGCGTTTTCCCTCGCCGATCTCGTCGGTGATCCGGTGCGAGCAGCTCGACGGCGCCACCAATTGGTAGATCTCCGGCCGGGGGATCAGGGAGGGGTCCTCGCCTGGGAAAATATCGGCGACACTCCCAGCGGGCGGGCGGTGTCGTTGTCGCGGCAGTGAGCTGCCAATCGAGGTAATCAGTCTATCTAGGGCTAGATTTCCACCGGGGACTTCTTATATCTACTGTATTTGATCGGATGTTGGCATTACCCCGGCAGATTGGGGATTTCCGTTGATCGGTGCTTGCGGAGGTTACCTTCCGTCGGTAGATTTCGGGAGTGTTGAGCTCGTGGTGAGCTTGGATCGGTTGCGGTGAGCAGGAGGAGCAGAGTTGGAGGAATCTTCGGTGTGGTAAGTCGATCAATTCTTCTTTCTCTGTGCGGTATGAATTGGTCGATTTATGCTATAGATTTGGGAATCGGAACTGTGGGGTGGGGTGTTTACGGTAATTATTTGATAAGGCTGTGATTGGAGTGGTAGGATTTGATTTGGAGTTGATTTGGGTTCTGTTATTGCCAGTTGATTTCGCAGTCGGTGTGCGTGTGTGGAAGAGAAGCTGCAGTAGGTAATCCGATGCTGGAGCTGCCGACGATGGATTGGAGGTGTTCTGTATGGTGTCGGTAGTGTGTGGAAGGAGAGGTTATGATGGAACCGTGTCCGATTGATGTTGTGGATTAGTTGTGGATCGTTTGCGCTGATACATAGCTGGGAGTTGCTATAGAGGATGAAGCTACCATGGCAGTGAAGAGGGTAAGTGTAAATTGATTGTATGCAGTGATTTGGGGATTTAGGTTAGTCTAGATTGTGGGGAGTATGATTTAGATCTATATAAATTTTAAATGATCTATGTAGTGTGTCGGAGTGGTTAAAATGCCTCGGGGAAAAGAATACGAATATAAAATGAATTAGTATGTGGTTCGTATAATTATTGGAGTTTTGTGCTTAATCCTAATTTGTTATTATTGTGCAGGTTTGGGATACGAAGCAGGTCCACGGCCGTGAGGATTATTCGAGCCTCATATCAGGTGGGTAATATCTACCTGGTCCGGTAGTTTGATCAATTCTGGTGCATGAAATCAGATATATATATGTTTATACCTGTTTACCTTAGATCCACTCATATTATATCATGTGCTTGTACTTAGCCTTCGATCTTTGAGATATTGTTGTTAATCCATCGTACCTTTATCTTAGATATGAATAATAACTCTGCTTGAGTATTAGCTGATAGATATTCAGTTAAACGCATGTAGTTATGGTCACTAGTGTGGACTAAGATGGGGTTATCGGGTTGCATCACTAGGTTAGGTGATGAGTCCAGAATATGGGGTCAGTCGTTGTACCGTACGCACATTAGTGAGGTAGCTTGACGAATCTATTTATCTGTACATAGGTAAATAGATTGTGATTACGGATTTGTCGTCCTTGCATGGTTGACTTGTGGTTGACGAGGTCTCCCCGTGAGTTAGGGAGTGTTGCGAGGATTTGTGTGTGAGCTATGCATCATTACATTTCATGCACGCTGATGACTGGGTCTGCCTTGTGGTTGAGACGAGTCGTCAGTCATCCTGCCTCCCCGGCCACTCGGGGTAGTGGTTGCAGGGTTGAGGGCAGAGCATTGTGAGCGTGCCGTTCTCGGCCACTAGGGATGGTGGTAGCTGGAGATGCGCACTTGGCCACTGTGCAGAGTGGTAGTTAGCGCACTCACCCACTATAGATGGTGGTCGTGTGATGTGCAGTTGTCCTGGGTGCGGTGCTCGTCTACTCATGGGTAGGGACGGAGCGGCTAGCAGCAGGGACCCCCGTGTGAGTAGCATATAGCTCTATGGTGGCTAGCTACTGTTTTCATACTACCCAACTCGGTCACTCGAGAGTGGTGGCGGCTGGAGTCGGGATAGTTGTCATGTCGTGTCACCTAGGTCACACTGGGGTCGTGGTAGCGAGTTGGGTGCACAGGCATGACCATGCATATGCATTGCTGATATATATGTATGCATGTATTTGATATATATTTTACATATGCCTATGAGATGCTGCATTTGATTGCTGCATATGATTGTACATCATGCTGCATATGCCTTTTTCATATATTTTTTTATACCGCTGTGCATATGTTGAGCATGAGTGAGTACTATTTGGATTATTTCATGATATACCTGTTCAGGATGTTATAGATCATATGGAGGACAGACCGTCAGGTATGTACATTACTTTATGTCAGTTGATCAGTTTAGTTTTATGCTATGAGTAGGACATATCTGTGATTACTGATTACTATGCTTAGTACTGTAAGTCTGTTGGACTCATGCTGCATACCTGTAGATCTTCACATGTATACCTGTAGATCTCTTTACCCTGTATGTTGTTTATGCACTTCTATATATTACCCCTGAGTTTTATACTCACCACCCTGGACCCTGGGTTTCCTGTCGCCCAGGTAGTAGATAGAAGATTTCGGCATGGACTTGGAGCATTGCCACCTGATCCCATCTCGCCGTTTTTTCGAGGGTTTTGCTTCCCATCGCATGTATCTTCATATGGACTCTTATTGTTTTGGAGATCATGCTGTATGTTTCTCTTTTGATATTCAGTATGGATTTTGTTCTAGTATGGACGGATATATACCGATGTACTTATGTTGTCGAGTTTTGTATTTCCATTGTGTTTGTCTTCCGCTATTGATGTTATACGTTTTTGCTGTGTTGTTATACATTTTCGATATGTGTTATACTGGTTTGCGACTTTTGTACCGTATTGGAATTGTCATAAGGGGGTGTTCAGTCTGGGGCGTGACAATTTTATTGGTATCAGAGCTCTAGGTTGCGATGCCATGCAATAATGTTTTTGTCGGATTTTGGGACCTCGGAAATCGTTTTGATTTGATTTGATTTCGATTTTGGTAAGATGGGATTGACAGAGGCATGAGCTCCAAGTTGTCCGAAGTAAGAAATCTTAACACTTAATATTTTCTGGTTAAATATTTATGTAAGTCGTTCAACAGGTGTGAACAGACGATATTATGGCACCTGTTCAGACTCGTAAGAGAGGTCGACCATCTAACAAAACCTACTAGGAGGCTGATCGGGAGCAACAGCAGCGTCTCTTACCAGAGGTTTGGAACCTCAAGAGCCTGATGTACCCCCGACTATGCTGACTGCTACGGATTCCAGTTGAGTCAGAGTCAAGGCACGTATAACGGTGTTAGCGCGGTCAGCCAAGGATTGATTTACGCTATTCCGAGGCGAGTCTGATCCCTGGATTGCACGGACCTGGTTAGACAATTTGGAGGATAAGTTTGAGTTCATGAGTTGCACCGATGAGGAGAAGGTGGGTCTAGCAGCTTATCACCTTCGGGAGTAGGCGGTTACGTGGTGGAAAATGCAGAAGACATTGATGGGAGAGCAGAACATCACCTGGGCAGTTTTCCGAGATATATTCTGGAGGCAGTATTTTCCTTCTGCGTTCTCTACAGCACGCCGTCAGGAGTTCTTAACTCTTAAGCAGGGCAACCGGTCAGTCATGGAGTATAATGCGGAGTTCACCCGACTCGCGGAATTTTGTCCACATTTGGTAGCACAGGATGGGGACAGAATGTTCCAATTTATGCAGGGTTTGGCTGCGTATATTCGGGCCAAACTATCGGGATCTTCCATTAATTCGTACCGAGAGGCACTGGATAGGGCACTGTCTATTGAGATGACTTCTCAGCAAATCGCCAAGGAGAGAGTTGGAAAAACAGATGAACCGAGAAGCGGCGAAAATCTGATGCGACTCCTGAGACTCAGAGAAAGCAAGATCAGAGTGGGGCTTCTCGTGGTACTTCAGAGGGATCATCTAGGGCACAGAAAGGGAAGCGACCAGCTTCTGGACAGTCTGGAGGTTCTCAGAAGAACCGTAAGAGCGGACACATGGCTAGATGTTATAGATGCGGGTCAGGAACCCACCACATTTCAGAGTGTCCCTTGGACCGGAGTGTTTGTTATTACTGCAAGCATCCAGGGCACACTAGTCGAGTGTACTCAAGGCACACTAGAGGTTTCAGGAAATTCCAAAGAAGGGAAAGAGATCGTCACAAGATCAGCAGAGGTCAGCACCTAGGACGCAGATGCATGGTCAGAGACAGCCACCCCCTCCTACAGCTCAGATATATCATATACATGGGAGTGATTCTTCCGGGATGCCGACGGCGATTCATTATACACCAGCTCCAGAGAGTTATTATTCCAGACCACCTACTCAGCGATATCTCTGCTAGGCTCTCGAGGATATATTATGCTGCAAGCGAAGTCGACCTCGGCGCATCATCACAGACCCAGATCCGTCCGGAGTGGAGGCATTCTACTATTATATCTGGAGCACAGTCGTCGCATGTGGAGACTGGACGTGTTTATGCCATTACCCGAGAGGACGCTCAGCGGGTCGAGGGATCGATCATTCGGGGTATGATTTTGGTTTATTTTATACCTGTTGATACATTGATTGATACTGGTAGCTCACATTCCTTTATTTCTAGTATATTTCTGAGTAAAATTGGGAGAATCCCTATGATTCGTTCTTGTGGATTAGCGGTATCATTGCCATCGGGCGAGGTTTTGACCAGTCATCAAGTCATCAAAGGTTGTCCGTTGGATTTTGAGGGACATATACTTACGGTGGACCTTCAGGTGCTAGAGATGGTAGAATTCGATATCATACTCGGAATGGATTGGTTGGCTACATATTGTGCTACAGTGGATTGTAGAGCGGGAGTAGTGACCTTCCGACCACCAGATCAGCCTGCATGGGAATTCGTGGGTACCCGGGATGATGGAGTGTCCATTATATCTGCACTTCAGGCTCGGAGATTATTGTCGCATGGTTGTCAGGGTTACTTATTCTCTTTGGTCAAAGTGGAGAGTGAGGAGATACCACCTCTTTCCAGCGTGCGGGTAGTTCGTGAGTATCCGGATGTATTTCCAGATGAATTCCGGGCTTGCCACCTCCGAGGCAAGTGGAATTCGCGATAGAGGTGATTCCAGGAACCGCACCGGTGTCAAAAGCTCCATACCGGATGGCACCAAAAGAGTTAAGTGAGCTAAAGATACAGCTGTAAGAGTTATTGGATAGGGGTTTTGTTCGTCCTAGTGTTTCACCTTGGGGAGCTCCAGTGCTGTTCGTTAAAAAGAAAGATGGATCTCTGCGGTTATGTATTGATTACCGACAACTTAATGCAGTAACCGTTAAGAATAAATATCCACTGCCGAGGATAGAGGATTTGTTTGATCAGCTCAATGATACTTGCGTGTATTCCAAGATTGATCTGCGATCAAGTTATCATCAGCTGAGGGTAAGAGACGAGGATGTTCAGAAGACAGCGTTCCGTACGCGTTATGGACATTACGAGTTTCTAGTGATGCCATTTGGTCTTACTAATGCTCCAGCTGCATTTATGGATTTGATGAACCGGGTATTCTTGAGGTACTTGGATCAGTTTGTCATCGTATTCATAGATGATATCTTGATATATCCTCATTCTGAGGAGGAGCATGAGCACCATCTTCGGATTGTATTGGAGACATTGCGACGAGAGCATTTATATGCCAAATTCAGTAAGTGCGCTTTCTGGTTATCTTCTGTGGGATTTCTTGGACATGTGGTATGTAAAATATTGAAATGTAAAATAGTAAATTAAATAACCAAATAATTAAGGAAATAATCCTGGAAATTTTTCGAGATTTTTAGGGAATTTTAGGAATTTTTTCGGAATTTTTCTGGATTTAAACGGACTCCGTACGAGACTTTTACGGGGATAAAATAAACAGACTTTAGAGGGGTTTGTTTAAAAGGGGATAAATACCCGGAAAACCTAGTTTCTATTTCCTTTTTCTTTTTCTTTTTCTTTCCCCTCGTCGCGACACCTCTTTTGGCAGTTCCTTCACGCGCCCATCCTTTCTTTCTGCCGGCGCCCCTTTCCTCGTTGCGGTCGGTAGCCCACCGCCGCCCGACGCCAGCCACTCCCGCCGGCGCCCTCTGCTTCGCCGGTGACTCCCCTCTTCTCTCTTTCCTCGCGGCAGCCCGACGCCGCCGCGCCCGACGCCCCACGCCTGAAGTCGTTGCATCTTCCCTTCGCCGGCGATGCCTTTCCTCGAGTCGACGCCGTCCACAGTCACAGCCCTTGTTTGCATTCCCGCGAGCACTGCCGCCCGACGCGACGCGAGCTCGCCGTCCACCGCGGTACACGCCGGGCTCCTTCACGCCTGCGCGCTGTTGTTCCTCGCGCACCGCAATAGCAGCGATGCCCTTCCCCAACACGCCTGCAGCCACCGGATCGCCGCCGTTTCTTCCCCTTCGCTGTGATTTCTGGCCGGATGAGACTATTAGGGCATCGGCAGGTCCTCATTCCGGTGAACCGAGCAGTTTGGGGGAAATTCCATCGCAGGTATAACATGAACTAGTTTCTTCCTTGCCTGCCAGTTGTTTGATTTGGTTGATTTAGGGGCAATAATTAGGGCAGCAAGGGAGTGTCGGCTGAGAGGGGTTGTGAGAGTTTTATTTGGAGGGTGTCGTGTGGTTAGGGTTGGAGGTGTCACTGTGAATTTAAGAAATTGAGTTGGGGGTATTGGCTGTGGATGGAATTTCTAGGGCGGGTGAGCTTGATTGGTCGATTTGGGTTGATTCCGGTGTTATTCGGTTGATCGGTACGGTATTCGGAGGATATGGGATTTTGGTGATATTGTTTGATCTTGAGGATATTTTTTTGTAGGTGATGAATTAGGTTAATTGATTTGGAATTAATTGGGCTAAATTAATTGTATGGATATTTGTGGACAAGGAGAATTGGAAATTGGTTTGGGTTAATTGGGTTATGAAGGAAATCGATTAATTATTCGATTTGTCGGTGAATTGTATTTTTGTGCTTAATAATAGTTATGCATTATGCAGGTTTCGGTCACGAGGCAGGTCTCCAGTCGTGACGATCTGGTTCTTTTGCGGATATATTATCAGGCGGGTATTTTGACTTATCTCCTAGATATAGTCAAATGACAAGTTTTCATGTTTATATGCCTAGTATGCTTTTGGTGCCTACTAGATACATGCATGTGATAGGATATGCTTATATTTCCCTGTTTGATTTGGATCATAGTATATGGATTAGGGATATGTACATATTATTCGGATTGGTGTTTTGAGTAGGATTTACATGCTTTAGTATCATGCATCATTTTCGCATGATTGCATGCTGGCTGGACGGGGTTCCATTATTGTTGAGCCCGCAGCCAGTTACATGGCTTGCACACACTGCCACTCATGGGTTAGTGGTACATCAGGAGGGTGTGTGTAGTTGCTCTGTCAGGCTCCGCTGGTCCGCTCATGGGTAGCGATGAGGCAGCGTGGTAGCGGGCAGGGATCCCTCCTCTGGTCTATGACACCGGGAGATGAGAGCTTGGCTCCCCCACTATGTTTGGGGCAGGAGGATAGGTGTACTCCGACAGCATCCTATCCACTCGGTCACTCAGGAGCAGTGATGGCAGAGTGCACAGTTGTCATAGCCCTACCCACTCGGCTTCACCATCGCGTGTGAGGCGGCTGACTGGCGTCAGGGGTGACCATGTCATTGGCACGGCATGCACTTTGCACGGATTGCATTTGTATTGTGTTTGCTGCATTTTTATTGATGCCTTGGATGTGCATATGATTGTCATGCATACAGGATACATGTTTATATATGGTCAGGACTTTATTACTTCTAGTCAGGCACATGCTCCTATATCAGGGTAGGAGATTCAGGTAAGTATAGTCCTTTTGTATTTCTTGCTTGCATACCCTATTTATGTGAGACTGTACTGACATGATATTTTTATTGTTAGCTATACCTTACTTTGCATATCTACTATACCCACAGAGTTCTTTGAACTCACCCCGTTGATTATATCTATTTCATAATGAAGCTGTCAGGAGAGTCCAGCTGCCAAACCCCCTCGTCGCGAATGTTTTGATTGGTTATTTGTTTCTATGGTTTGGATATTTTGTTTAGAGGACATGTTTGGTATTGGAGTTCGATATTTGTATTTGTGGATTTTATTTTTGGTGTCCTTAGGGACTTTATTCGGAGTTTTGTTCTGGATGGATTTCAGTTGAGTATTCCTGCCTAGATGGCAGAAGGGGTAGGTTTAGATGTGATAGATTGTTTATTTATTTACTTGGATTGAAGGCCTGAGGCCTGATTATACTCTGCATGTGTTGTTTGGATTCCGGTCGTGTTGACCGATGTATGTGGCCGTGTAGGCCTTGTACGTAAATTTGGGATTGTCACCCGTACAGGGGAGATGCTGCCGGATTTTTATCTGGCGGGGTCTCCTTTGGGGCGTGACAATTTATTTGGTATCAGAGCGCCTAGGTTTTCTAGTCCCTAGGAGTTTTTGGATTTTTCGGAGTTCGCCACGTTTGGCAGGTTTTACGAGGCAATTTGGAAAATTTTGGATTGGTATGGATTTCCGACGATTTTTATATTTCGGAATTCGAGGATTTATGACGAGGTCAATATGGGGATTTGGCAGCGACATAACCTCTCCTGCGGCAAAATAGGTATGATGAAAATTTTATATATTTTTACTTCTAGTAACATCTGTTCTAGTAGCATCTGTAATAATTTAACAGATATGAGACGAGGTGGGCGTGCATACTGCACCGAGACATGGTGCAGGGTAACCATGCAAGAGAACAGTGAGATCTCTGGCTAAGGAGTTGCCAGAAGGGTCTATAGAGTTTTGACTCATGTGCAGACTCGTAATAGGGGTCGCCCACCACGGTGACCAACCGAAGTTGTCATAGTGTTTATACTCCAGGTTAGATTAGCTATGTGTTGGTGGATAACAGGAAATAACATTTAGTGTGTTGGTCACTATTTGTAATCGTAGATGGAGTTGACCACAAATGACTTGTTCAGTTTGTGAGTCTTGGACCTGTGACGAAAAGATGCATTGCCTTTTTGAGAGCTGACTGATACCGAGTCAGAAAAATAGGGGTCAAGTCGTCACATTGGTTGTGGAAATCAAGGACTACAATGTTAGAGATTTTCACTGATTATTCTAGGCAAATTATTACTCTGTGGGGCAATGGACAAAGAATGTATACTATTGTGGATACAGTCCTTGGAGGTTTAAGTTACGAAGTTCCATAGGGATTTTGATCCTTGAGCGGCTTGAGCCTTAGATTGATAACATTGAAGGTACTGATAAGTACCTAACTGGTATTTATATAGGAGTGGAGATAGTTTCTTACTATTGCAATGATCAAGTTGTTACTTGGTGGAATATGTAGGAGAATTTTGGGAAAATAACCCATTACGGGATCACGGGTTCAGGATGTTTTCGAGAGACGATATTTCTCCATGTTATTTTGTATGACTCATTGTTGGGAAATGCTTGAGCCTTAAGTTGAGTGATTAATTGATAATGGAGTTTCATTATAGAGTTTGTTAGACTTGCAGAGTTTACCCCCATTTAAGGGCTCAAGATAGTGATCGAGTTGTTTTCGATCACCCACGATTTATTGGCTTACATTTGGATTAAGATAGTTGGATCTTCCATCAGTTCCTATCGGGAGGCATTAAGGTGAGTCATAATTATGAAAATGACACTGCAGTAAGTGTCTCCAGAAAATAGCATAGTCAACCTAGTGATAATAACTTACACTATGGATAAGGCAACCGTAGAAGTCGTGAACGTGCTCTTCTAGCTGGATTCACGTGGCATTATTTCGTTCCCATGTTGTTGCTCGATATTGATTATGTCAGTTGCTAGAGATGGTAACTTGATGTTGATGATGGGGGTTTACAACCTCTTGAGTGATTGAGGATTTAGTTGGAATTTTGGGTTGTTTTGGTGGTGATCAAGGCTCTGTCCCGGGAATGAAAGATGGATGAAACACCTCATTTCCCAGCCGAAAATAGGAATATGGATTTAAGTTTTCTCCTCAGATATATGTCGCTATCAGAAGTGGTTTGTACACTTGTGGAGATATGAGGTCATGGTTCGTGAAGAAAAGGAGAGGAAGAGGTGTATACACCTAGATTCATAGCTTATCGAATTCTTTTCTAGATCACTGTGAAATAGGAATCCATTAAGAGCGTGAAGTTGGATGAGTTTACATCTTTACTCGAAAGGAGTTGTAGATGGTTGAAGGATTGATCATTGAGGTTGGTATCAGATGATTGAAGGATTGATCATTGAGGTATTACTATAGTTTACCTTACTTGATGATATATTGAGAGATACATGTGTTTACAGATATTTGTGGTTAAAATATGCACTGATAGGATTAAAAAGATTTTTATATTTAGATCATGTGGATTAATAGTGTTTCCACTGATAGGTGAGATGTTGAGATGATTACTGTGATGATTATCACAGGGGTATGAAAATGATGTTGGATGTTTAGAGGTTGATTGATGGAAATGTTATATTATGGTGAGAGAGTTGACTTAGTTGTTTTATAGTTGACTTGGTTGATATGATGTGGATATCTGGATATTAACTTGGAGGTTATGCTTGTGACATGATGGTATAAGAAGGTCTCTCGGATGCCTGTATAATTCGAGAGTAATCAGATGTAGTGTTGGAGGAACTTCTAGGCTTGCAGCTGTATAGGCAAGTAGAGTAGGCGATCGGAGGGATTTCGAAAATAGTTTCGATATCGAAGATCCCCTACTGTGAGATAATTTATTTGGTACTGAGGTAATGTTATTTTTACGAGCTAATATTTTTACTTATGGTGCATTGGCTGAGGGCTAGTGTAAAGCGCACAAGGTTGTTAAAGCTCGTGATGTACTCAAGGCAATGTCATTCAATTGGCTGTAAGCCAATCGAGTTGCTTAGATACCGTCATCGATCGGTCTTTCAGAATTGGCAAGGTTGATGATGCCAAGAGGTATTTGTTAGAATGACGATTTTTCAGGGGATAATTTAGTTGGTATCAGTGTTGCTTAACACTATGGGAATTGGAAGAATCTAAGTTCCAATTAAAGGAGGTATTGGATGGGATATTTGTTGTCCCAAAGATTTTATTTCTTGAGAAGCTCTGGAACTTGTTGTTCAAAGAGATATGAACCTTTGAGGTTATACATCAATTATTGATGATGGAATGCGGTAGTGGTAGAAGGAAAAGAATATCCTTCATGGTGGATCGAGGATCTATTTAGATCAACTATAGGACACCTGTGTATACTCTAGGATTGATTTATGATTGATGTGTTGATATTGTAGTGACAGGGAGTCATACAATTATCAAAGTCGTAGGGATGATTGATATATCATCAGCCTAGAGTAAAGAGGATGCAGGTGTGTAGCGATGACAATTTCATACTTGGTATGAATTGTAAGAGGTTTGATTATCTTGTTTGACTGATGATGACTTGTCGTCCAGGGATTTAGGAAATCGTGTATTCTGGACACGATTGGATCATTTATGATGGTGGCAGTTGGAGTTGAGCACTCGGCCACCTATGATGATGGTTTTCTCGTATGGATTTGATTATTACCATAGATATGGATAGGATGCTCTAGCGGTATTACACCGCTGATTGGTGATGAAATTTACTTGGTCTGAAGCTTGTGAAACTAGTTTCAGGGCTCAGACGATGGTTGACTTTTACACCAGAGTTGTTTGATCATTCTCGGGTGGAAGGAAGGGTATTGTATGCGGATGCAATGTTTCAGAGAAGGGAGTGTTTCTGATTTAGTTGATTGAGACGTATCCCATGGTTACGTCAAATGAGGAACTACGAGATGGGTTTCCATATATATATATGACGTGGACCTAGCAGGAGTTGTTATGTTGTTTTGTAGAGGTGAGGAGCAGAAATGCTTATGAGGTTTTAGCTAGCTACTGTGTAGTTGCATTTGAATTTAGGAAGAGTTACTATTGATTCAGGAACAACAGATAGATTCCTGTTGTGATGATAGAGAGCATCTACCATAGAGTTGTACTTTTGCTCTACCGGTTCGGAATTAGTGATATTGGAATTTGTATGTAGTAGGTGGCTAGATAGCTACCTGACATCTTGACTGGCTATGAGTCCCGGTCGTAGTAGCATGTCGTTGCCCGTAAGTAGTGCCTTTGGTATTACCTCGAGAGCCACGAGGCTTTATCATGATATTTTGATAAGTATTGTTGAAGATTTCAATAGGTTGTATATGTTGCAGATGTTTAAGATTGTATCCGGAAAATAGTAAGTATTGAAACGTTCTCCGTGGAGGAACGACATGCGGAATATAGTTGATTTGGAAGTTTAGTAAAGGTGGTATATAAATAATCGATGGTTACGTACCAAGAGGAAAGTGGGAGCCTAGTATGATGGACGGTGTTGGGAGATTATTTGGAATTCGGAAAGGACTTAGTATGATTAGCTAAGTCCGCTCATTTTCGTTCGATCCATACGATGAGTTTGTTGGATCGCTGGATAGGTTATACTATGGCGATTTCTAGTTCATGGAGGATCTGTGAGTATCGTATGTGATAGCGGTTCAGGATTTACCTTCGGATTATGGATAGTCTTTAACAGGTCACGGATATAGAGATCCACTCAGGTACAGTTAGGTACTTGTTATAGGTGGATGAAATGAAGATACTATTCATATTTTGGAAGGGCTGCTAGAAGCAAGTGTGATTTGATGTTAAGGGATATCAGTAACCCCACTTAGTCACTTGAGGTGTGACTTGTCTCCAGATGCTTGAGATGGTTGTTGGGACATCTCGTACTAATATACAAGTAGGAAATTTGGGGACCAAATTTTTATTAGTAGGGGAGAATGTAAAATACTGAAATGTAAAATAGTAAATTAAATAACCAAATAATTAAGGAAATAATCCTGGAAATTTTTCGAGATTTTTAGGGAATTTTAGGAATTTTTTCGGAATTTTTCTGGATTTAAACGGACTCCATACGAGACTTTACTAGGATAAAATAAATGCTTTTAGAGGGGTTTGTTTAAAAGGATAAATAAAACCTAGTTTTTATTTCCTTTTCTTTCTTTTTCTTTTCTTTTCTTTCCTCGTCGCGACACCTTTTTGGCGCTCCTTCACGCCCATCCTTTCTTTTCACGCACGCCTTTCCTCAAGGCTGACACCGTCGCTCGACGCCACCACTCCCGGCTACCGCTTCGCTGACTTCTCTCTTCTTTCTCGCGGCACTCGACGCGGCCGCGCTCGACGCCCACGCTCAAGTCGCGTTTCTTCCTTCACGGCGACGCTTTCTCGAGCCGACGCCGCCCACACCGCACTCTTGTTTGCCTCGCCGAGCACTGCCGCCTGACGCGACGCGAGCTCACCGTCCACCGCGGTATGCGCCGGGCTCCCTTCCGCTGCCCGACGCCGAGACTGGTTGTTCCTCCGTGAGCGGCAATAATAGCGCTTCTTCCTAACACGCCGCAACACCGGACGCCGCCGCTTTCCCTTCGTGATTTCGCCGAGGAGACTATTAGGGCATCGGCAGGTCCTCATTCCGGTGAACCGAGCGGTTTGGGGGAAATTCCATCGCAGGTATAACATGAACTAGTTTCTTCCTTGCCTGCCGGTTGTTTGATTTGGTTGATTTAGGGGCGAATTAGGCGCAAGGAGTGCTACCGAGAGGGTTGTGAGAGTTTTATTCGAGGGTGTCGTGGTTAGGTTAGAGGTGTCACCGTGAATTTAAGAAATTGAGTTGGGGGTATCTACCGTGTGGATGGAATTTCTAGGCGGTGTGAGCTTGATTGGTCGATTTGGATCGATTCCGATGTTATTCTATTGATCGGTCAAGATTATTCTGGAGGATATGGGATTTGGGTGATATTGTTTGATCTTGAGGATATTTTTTTGTAGGTGATGAATTAGGTTAATTGATTTGGAATTAATTGGGCTAAATTAATTGTATGGATATTTGTGGACAAGGAGAATTGGAAATTGGTTTGGGTTAATTAGGTTAGGAAGGAAATCGATTAATTATTCGATTTGTCTGTGAATTGTATTTTTGTGCTTAATAATAGTTATCTTATACGAGGTAGGTCTCCGGTCATGACGATCTGGTTCTTTTGCGGATATATTATCAGGCGGGTATTTTGACTTATCTCCTAGATATAGTCAAATGTTGATATGCTGATTAGGATAGCTTACAATAAGTTTTCATGTTTATATGCCTAGTATGCTTTTGGTGCCTACTAGATACATGCATGTGATAGGATATGCTTATATTTCCCTGTTTGATTTGGATCATAGTATATGGATTAGGGATATGTACATATTATTCGGATAGGTGTTTTGAGTAGGATTTACATGCTTTAGTATCATGCATCATTTTCGCATGATTGCATGCTGGCTGGACAGGGTTCCATTATTGTTGAGCCCGCAGCTAGTTACATGGTCTGTACACACTGCCACTCATGGGTTAGTGGTACATCAGGAGGGTGTGTGCAGTTGCTCTGTCAGGCTCCGCTGGTCCGCTCATGGGTAGCGATGAGGCAGCGTGGTAGCGGGCAGGGATCCCTCCTCTGGTCTATGACACCGGGAGATGAGAGCTTGGCTCCCCCACTATGTTTGGGGCAGGAGGATAGGTGTACTCCGACAGCATCCTATCCACTCGGTCACTCAGGAGCAGTGATGGCAGAGTGCACAGTTGTCATAGCCCTACCCACTCGGCTTCACCATCGCGTGTGAGGCGGCTGACTGGCGTCAGGGGTGACCATGTCATTGGCATGGCATGCACTTTGCACAGATTGCATTTGTATTGTGTTTGCTGCATTTTTATTGATGCCTTGGATATGCATATGGTTGTCATGCATACAGGATACATGTTTATATATGGTCAGGACTTTATTACTTCTAGTCAGGCACATGCTCCTATATCAGGGTAGGAGATTCAGGTAAGTATAGTCCTTTTGTATTTCTTGCTTGCATACCCTATTTATGTGAGACTGTACTGACATGATATTTTTATTGTTAGCTATACCTTACTTTGCATATCTACTATATCCGCAGAGTTCTTTGAACTCACCCCGTTGATTATATCTATTTCAGAATGAAGCTGTCAGGAGAGTCCAGCTGCCAAACCCCCTCGTCGCGAAAGTTTTGATTGGTTATTTGTTTCTATGGTTTGGATATTTTGGTTAGAGGACATGTTTGGTATTGGAGTTCGATATTTGTATTTGTGGATTTTTTTTTGGTGTTCTTAGGGACTTTATTCGGAGTTTTGTTCTGGATGGATTTCAGTTGAGTATTCCTGCCCAGATGGCAGAAGGGGTAGGTTTAGATGTGATAGATTGTTTATTTATTTACTTGGATTGAAGGCCTGAGGCCTGATTATACTCTGCATGTGTTGTTTGAATTCCGGTCGTGTTGACCGATGTATGTGGCCGTGTAGGCCTTGTATGTAAATTTGGGATTGTCACCCGTACAGGGGAGATGCTGCCGGATTTTTGTCTGGCGAGGTCTCCTTCGGGGCGTGACATGGTATCTAGCAGAGGTATTTCAGTTGATCCCCAGAAAATTGAAGCGATTACCAGTTGGGAGCAGCCAAAGTCAGTTCAGGAAGTCCGTAGTTTTCTTGGATTGGCCGAGTATTACCGTAGATTTGTGGAGGGATTTTCCCGTATAGCCACACCACTTACTCGCTTGACCCGGAAAGGGGTCAAGTTTGCTTGGTCAGAGCCATGTGAGTCCAGTTTTCAGGAGCTTAAGCAGCGACTAGTTTCTGCACCTGTATTAGTGATTCCTTCTTCTTGCGATGGGATGGTCCTGTATACTGATGCTTCTTTCCAAGGATTGGGAGCAGTTCTGATGCAGTTCGACCGTGTAGTATCCTATGCCTCCCGTCAGCTTAAGGACCATGAGAGGAATTATCCGGTGCACGATCTGGAGATAGCAGCCATTATTTTTGCGCTAAAGATATGGAGACATTATCTGTATGGGATTACTTTTGAGATCTATACGGACCATAAGAGTTTGAAATATCTTTTCACTCAGAAGGAATTGAATCTTAGACAGAGACGATGGATGGAATACCTAAAGGATTATGATTGCACCATTCAAGATCATCCGTAAAGGTTGTAGCAGATGCACCGAGGTGAAGTCCCGTGGGATTCTCGCTAGTTATTCGACCGCATGGATCGATCTTGTTCGACAATTCTCGAGTTGGGGTTATTCAACAGGTCAAACATCTCGGGGATATTGGTATCTATGGTTGCCCTACCGCTATTATTGAGAGGATCAAGGAGGCACAAGCTAGTGATCAAGATCTGCAGTTCTTATCGCAAGACTCGACTCGTGACGCATGCATGCATTTCTTGTGTGACGAGACCGAGTCCTCCTGCCTGAGGAAGATTATGTGTTCCGCACACATCCGATTAAGGAGGAGTTATTACGAGAGGCACATCACTGAGATTTGCTATACATCCCGGCGGTACCCGGATGTATCAGATTTGAGGCATTCATACCGGTGGGACGATGAAGAGAGATATCATGGATTTCGCCGCCGATGTTCGTCTCGCCACAGTAAAGGTTGAACATCGTAAACCCGCTTGGATTGCTACAGAGAATCTCACTCGGAATGGAAGTGGGAACATATTACGATGGAACCGTAAAGGACATGATGCGATTTGGGTGATTGTGGATAGGTTAACCAAATCCGCTCATTTCCTTCTGATTCGTGAGACACATCCATTGGATCGACTAGCTGAGCTATACTGTAGAGAGATTGTCAGACTGCACGGAGTACCCTTGAGTATCATATCTGACAGAGATTCGCGTTTTACTTCTCGATTCTGGCAGAGTCTTCAGCATGCTATGGGCACCGAGTTTCGTCTCAGTACTGCATTTCACCCGCAGACGGATGGACAGTCGGAGCGTACTATTCAGACTTTGGAGGACTTATTGAGATCTTGCGTCATGGATTTCGGAGGCAGCTGGGAGGATCACGTTCACTTGGTGGAGTTCACGTATAATAATAGTTATCACTCTTCCATTCAGATGGCTCCCTTTGAGGCTTTGACGGCCGACCTGCAGATCTCGATTGTGGAGGATGTCGGGAGCGGCGATTGGGGCCCTCGAGTATTCAAAGATGATGTAGAGTTAGTTCGTATTATCAAATGACGATTGTCAGAGGCTCAGGACAGACAGAAAAGTTATGCGGATCGGAGGCGAAGACCTCTGGAGTTTGTTATAGGAGATCATGTATTTTTGCGAGTATCACCTACAAAAGGAGTTAAGAGATTCGGAATTAAAGGAAAGTTAGCACCACGCTACATTGGACCATTCGAGATATTGGAGCGGATCGAGGTGTAGCATACCGGCTTTCTACCTCCGACGCCATGCAGCGCCCATAACGTATTCCATGTGTCTATGCCGAGGAAATACGCATCGTGATCCGATCATGTTCGACGGAGGTGCTTGCCCACTCCTAATGCGATATGAGGAGGTTCCCATGCGATTCTTGGTCGCAAAGAGCGCCGCCATGAACAAAACTATCCGCCTTGTAAAGGTTGGATGGCAGCATCACACTGATGAGGAGGCTACATGGGAGTTGGAGGATATCATCCGAGCTCGATACCCTCACCTGTTCACGTGAGGTATGTAGTAATTCAAGAAATTTCTTACGTTTGATTTCTGCATATAAGTACGGAAATTTGGGGACCAAATTTTATTAAGTGGGGGAGAATGTAGTATACGAAAAAAAAAAGGATTAACCCGTTAATTAATTAGGATTAATTAGGGTATTAATTAGGCTTAATTAGTGAGATAATGGGTTAATTATTTAGCTGGGCTGAAATTGGGCTTGATTTGAAATTAGGCTTGATTTGAAATTGGGCTTCGGCTGAAATCGGGCTTGAATTGGAATTGGATTTGGACTGAACTCGAATTAGATTTGATTTGGGTCAAGTGGCTGAACCAGCTGGGTTAAACCCAATCAGATTGGGCTTAGAGTTGGCTTGGTTAACCGGATCATTTGAACGGCCTTTAAAGGGGTGCCGAACGAATGGATCGCCTCATTCCATCGCGATCCCTGTTTCCGTTCTTCTCCGCGCCGAACATCTCTTCGCCGCGCGTTTTCCCTCGCCGATCTCGTCGGCGATCCGATCGGCGACTCGTAGCGCCACCAATTGGTAGATCTCCGGCCGGGGGATCAGGGAGGGGTCCTCGCCTGGGAAAATATCGGCGACACTCCCAGCGGGCGGGCGGCGTCGTTGTCGCGGCAGCGAGCTGCCAATCGAGATAATCAATCTATCTAGGGCTAGATTTCCACCGGGGACTTCTTAGATCTACTGTATTTGATCGGATGTTGGCATTACCCCGGCAGATTGGGGATTTCCGTCGATCGGTGCTTGTGGAGGTTACCTTCCGTCGGCAGATTTCGGGAGTGCTGAGCTCGTGGTGAGCTTGGATCGGTTGCGGTGAGCAGGAGGAGCAGAGTTGGAGGAATCTTCGGTGTGGTAAGTCGATCAATTCTTCTTTCTCCGCATGTATGAATTGGTCGATTTATGCTATAGATTCGGGAATCTAACCTGGGGGTGGGGTGTTTACTGTGAATTGTTTGATATAAGGTGTGATCGAGTGGTGGTAGGATTTGATTCGAGTTGATTTGGGTTCTTATTGCCGCTTGATTTCGCAGCTTGGTGTGCGCGTGTGGAAGAGAAGCCGCAGAGGTAATCCGATCCGGAGCCGCCGACGATGGATCGGAGGTGTTCGTATGGTGCCTGTGGTGTGGAAGGAGAGGTTATGATGGAACCGTGTCCGATTGATGTTGTGGATTAGTTGTGGATCGCTTGATACATAGCTGGGAGTTGCTATAGAGGATGAAGCTACCATGGCAGTGAAGAGGGTAAGTGTAAATTGATTGTATGCAGTGATTTGGGGATTTAGGTAAGTCTAGATTGTGGGGAGTATGATTTAGATCTATATAAATTTTAAATGATCTATGTAGTGTGTCAGAGTGGTTAAAATGCCTCGGGGAAAAGAATACGAATATAAAATGAATTAGTATGTGGTTTGTATAATTATTGGAGTTTTGTGCTTAATCCTAATTTGTTATTATTGTGCAGGTTTGGGATACGAAGCAGGTCCACGGCCGTGAGGATTATTCGAGCCTCGTATCAGGTGGGTAATATCTACCTGGTCCGGTAGTTTGATCAATTCTGGTGCATGAAATCAGATATATATATGTTTATACCTGTTTACCTTAGATCCACTCATATTATATCCTGTGCTTGTACTTAGCCTTCGATCTTTGAGATATTGTTGTTAATCCATCGTACCTTTATCTTAGATATGAATAATAACTCTGCTTGAGTATTAGCTGATAGATATTCAGTTAAACGCATGTAGTTATGGTCACTAGTGTGGACTAAGATGGGGTTATCGGGTTGCATCACTAGGTTAGGTGATGAGTCCAGAATATGGGGTCAGTCGTTGTACCGTACGCACATTAGTGAGGTAGCTTGACGAATCTATTTATCTGTACATAGGTAAATAGATTGTGATTACGGATTTATCGTCCTTGCATGGTTGACTTGTGGTTGACTAGGTCTCCCTGTGAGTTAGGGAGTGTTGCGAGGATTTGTGTGTGAGCTATGCATCATTACATTTCATGCACGCTGACGACTGGGTCTGCCTTGTGGTTGAGACGAGTCGTCAGTCATCCTGCCTCCCCGGCCACTCGGGGTAGTGGTTGCAGGGTTGAGGGCAGAGCATTGTGAGCGTGCCATTCTCGACCACTAGGGATGGTGGTAGTTGGAGATGCGCACTTGGCCACTGTGCGGAGTGGTAGTTAGCGCACTCACCCACTATAGATGGTGGTCGTGTGATGTGCAGTTGTCCTGGGTGCGGTGCTCGTCTACTCATGGGTAGGGACGGAGCGGCTAGCAGCAGGGACCCCCGTGTGAGTAGCATATAGCTCTATGGTGGCTAGCTACTGTTTCATACTACCCAACTCGGTCACTCGAGAGTGGTGGCGGCTGGAGTCGAGATAGTTGTCATGTCGTGTCACCTAGGTCACACTGGGGTCGTGGTAGCGAGTTGGGTGCACAGGCATGACCATGCATATGCATTGCTGATATATATATGTATGCATGTATTTGATATATGTTTTACATATGCTTGTGAGATGCTGCATTTGATTGCTGCATATGATTGTACATCATGCTGCATATGCCTTTTTCATATTTTTTTTATACCGCTGTGCATGTGTTGAGCATGAGTGAGTACTATTTGGATTATGTCATGATATACCTGTTCAGGATGTTATAGATCATATGGAGGACAGACCGTCAGGTATGTACATTACTTTATGTCAGTTGATCAGTTCAGTTTTATGCTATGAGTAGGACATATCTGTGATTACTGATTACTATGCTTAGTACTGTAAGTCTGTTGGACTCATGCTGCATACCTGTAGATCTTCACATGTATACCTGTAGATCTCTTTACCCTGTATGTTGTTCATGCACTTCTATATATTACCCCTGAGTTTTATACTCACCACCCTGGACCCTGGGTTTCCTGTCGCCCAGGTAGTAGATAGAAGATTTCGGCATGGACTTGGAGCATTGCCACCTGATCCCATATCGCCGTTTTTCCGAGGGTTTTGCTTCCCATCGCATGTATCTTCATATGGACTCTTATTGTTTTGGAGATCATGCTGTATGTTTCTCTTTTGATATTCAGTATGGATTTTGTTCTAGTATGGACGGATATATACCGATGTACTTATGTTGTCGAGTTTTGTATTTCCATTGTGTTTGGCTTCCGCTATTGATGTTATACGTTTTTGCTGTGTTGTTATACATTTTCGATATGTGTTATACTGACTGCGACTTTTGTATGCAGATTAAATCATTATAAAGTGTCTGTGGACAGGCGTGACAAATAATGACTCAGTCGACAACAAAAAGTATTTGGCAAAAGTGGATTAATTAAGCATGCATTAACATCCGGAAAGTCACTGTTCACCTGCTTTACTTTAAGCAACAGATGAGACCACAGCCTCAATTTTTGCTAACTTAGATATTTAATTAGAATAACATGTGTCTCATGTAGCTTATGCGACTTGTTGGTTTTGTTTGCCGACACACATACAGCCAAACAAATCTAGTATATATGCATCTCTTTCACAAAAAGCTGCATCTTTTAGGATTTTGTGCCTTCTTTCTGCTCTTGAGTCTGCAAACAAAAGAGAATGAGGATTGTGACACGTACACATCTCAAGGCTTGAAGTGGCGGGTTCCATTTCACGTGATGTTATCCTACTACATCCATGGCTTTTGCTATGCTTATCCAAAATACTCTTGGTTCTAGTTGGCCTCCTGTCATTTCATCTAGTTTGGAGTTATGGTCCCAGACACTTTCCAATAATTTTGGACCAACCTTGTATATCACATCATAATACATTGTTTTCTGAAATTGTGAAATCTTCCTATTGTTATAGAAACTGCAACAGCAGATAGTAGAAATCTACTAATTAACTAGCTACTCCGACTGGATCTGATCTCATTTCAGAAGTTGGCATGAGAAGGTCAATTAACTAAGAGGAATATATATATTTGGCCTGGTTGATTAATTGTCATGAGCTCACATGCTCAATAGCCTAGCCTACCAACAAGTGTGTGGCTCAATCAGACATTTTGGAGTTTAGTGAGTTGGTTTGAAAAGTGAGTAGTATGTCTGAGATGAACGTTATTGGATTAATTAATGGGTGGGCTAAACAACTTTTGGGGCTAAATGAATTGAAGTGAAGAAGGCTTTATGTAAGTTAGATTGAAGTACTGTGGAGATTGTGTTTAAAGTGGTGAGAAATGTACCACTCAGAGGTTCAAGGAGCACTGGAGTAACTCTTCATGATTGCAAGGGATCCTTAATCAATAAGGAGTTGTCACGATTTGAATATCTAGATTATCAAAATAATAATAATAATAATAATAAAGAGTTGTCACGTAATAGAGCTATCTAAGTGGTTCCAATTTGCTCTTCATTGGCCAGGAGCACCATCAAAGTGGAAATTATAAGTTATATTTAAAGTTCAAAATAAAAGGTCAGTCTCTTTTTTATCTAAATTATCAAAATGGTATCTCATTTTGTTCTTTTTAAATCAAAAAGGCATTTTTTTTATTTCCAAACTACATCTTTTTATTATCCATTTGTACTACCACATACCATGACCTACCTCCTTTGCCGATAATCTATACTCTAAATCCCCACTCACTATCCCCACTGCGACGACAACGACATGAGGTCCTCCACACGATAGATGTCATAACAAAAGGGAGGTCATGCTTTAGTGTGAGGGGGAGTGTGACAAGGATGGCAATGGTAAGGCAAGACTACAAGGAGGAAATAACTACAACATTCTAAGTGGTGGAGCAAAGCCATGCATTGAATGATAATTCTAAGTGACAAGAACAAAGATATCACGACATATGAGGTTGCAACCACCATGTGCGGTCATAGTTGAGCATTCAAGTCATGATCGTGCTTGTGAGGACAACAAGAGCGTCGCGGGTGGAGGATGTGGACGCATACGTTAGTAGCTAGGGGAGGTGAGACATAACAATGGGAATGAGTCAGTGCATATGAGGTTGTAATAGTAGTAGCAAAGATGACGATGATGATAACAATGTGGATGTGGTATATGGGTGATACACCTATGGCAAATCGACATGAGATATGGCACCTTAGAGATATCTTTTTGATCATTTAGATAAAAAAAAAAGTATTCCTACCATTTTCGTTCTTTAAATTTTTTTTATCATGGGTATAATTTATTTATGTTCTAGCAAACATAAGTTAATCTATTATAATATGTTCCCTCCACAAGATAGTTAATTGTGTGTATATTGAATGAACTTGCTAGTTGGATATATAACGTGGGATAATCATTTGTAAACACCATTTATAGCAATTGCTTGTAATTCTTTTGTTTCTACATATCGATTAGTCCAAATTCAACTAAATTAATACTAGAATGAATTAATCCATATACCATCTAAATTATTATTACTAGTTCTTTGCTATTTACAATCATTCTAATAGAAAAATGTGTATTAACTCATGTCAAGTTTGGTTAAATAGATTACTTCAAAAGCTTATCATGTCATAATTGACATAAGAAATCATTGTTGTGTTAATAAACTTTGTGTGTGTGTCTCGAGTAGTCTAATTCATAGTTCATCATATATTTTCATATAATTTAGATATCTTTACACTTCTGTTAGTATTTTCTACGAATCACTACTTAGATTATTTGTAAATTTGCTCAACTTTTTAACTATATATGTTATGTTGGAATAAGTGCACTTCATAATATACATTAGACTATCTAATATTGTAGAATATTTTAGTTGCAATATAAATGTTTTATTATTCTTCACCAAATATAAAGATTAGTCAACGACATTTTTAAATTTAAGATTGTCAAAAGTATTTTACTTTCCAAATACAATCTCAACATAGTGAGACTGTGATAGTGCTAGTTCTTCAAATGCCCTAAAGATTTTAATTCCTAATATTGCATTCATCAAATCTATATACATTCATTATATCAAACCCTTAGCTATCTTTCTAATATTATGGCCATTGAGCATGATCAACATGCCATTAATATATAGATATACTTTTTTTTATTGATAATCTAGGTACTTTATTCGACAAATTTTGGAGATGAACAATATTCCTTCTAGTTCACCTATTGGATAAATCTAAAGCACAAATTATACATATTCAGGAGTCGACCTCTAGAATATTCATCCTTGATGGGATTCAAACTCTAGTTCTCTTACTTGTTTCTTCAAATGTTTTACCACCCCACTACATCCATGGGGATAATATATAGACATACTATTCCATATCCTCAAGTGTGTTCTTTTGTAAATATATTTGTTGTAATTGTTAATTTGAAAACCAATTGACAAATCACTTTGTTAAATTTTTCATGTATAAATTTGCACACCATGTTCTCCTGATCCAATTCAAACCAATGAATTGTTTATGTTATTTTATGGGTAGAGTTCCTCTTTTAGCTCACCATTTAAAAAAGTTTTCTTGCCATCCATTTTATAAATCTAGAGGCCATGGATCACTGTGATGCGATCAACATTCGAATAGCTATATTTTCATTATATATAGCAAGTTGGTGCCAAAATAGTAAAGGCACTATTTTGATTTATAATCTTTACCTATAAGTCAAACCTTGAACTTAATAATTCCTTCCTTAATTTTTCTCGGTTCATTTTCAGAAACATAAGTTAAAAAATGAGGCTCAAAAGTATTTGTCACCTTTAGTCTCTTGTTGCGCCTTTGTCCCCCACTTGTTGGATGATTATCAATCATATACTCTTAAGTTTTCTCTTTCTTACTTTTGTGTATAAAGACATCTTTGAAGAACATCAAATTTTTGGATTTGATAATTACACCTTTAGTGTATATCCTTTATTTCTAATTTGGAAATTAAAAAAGTGGTACGTCATATATACTGCTACTCACATTTTAGATAAATATGAAATCAATTATTTTAAACTATAGTTTTACTTGTTTAATACTTCTACCTTAACAAAACGCCTCTTTCTTAATTACTTTTCCACAACTTGCAGGAAGTCTCATCCTTATCACAATAGGGTAAGTTGATAACAATATAGTTTGCCATGAGAATAGTTTTCTCCCACAAGTTGTAGGTTAATTTAAACTTATTGACATATATAATGTTTGAACTTAATATTCATCTTCTTTTTAGTATATGGTCCTTTAGTTCAATAACACTAGCTAATATTAGGTTTAGTTGAGCAAGTAGTTGCATTTGATGAATAATGTATGACTTGGTGGAAAATTCTTCTCCTTTATTAATTTTCAACCATATTTTTATAGTGTTTAAACACTTCAAGGGTTTCACCCTTACTCTTTAATAAGCATCTATGGTATTATCTTGTATAATCATCAACAAAGGTGATGGAATACTTCTGTCCACCTCTTGTTTGGATAACTTTAAATCACAAATATCACTATAAATCAATTTCAATTATTGTATTCCTTTCCACCAAAGAGATACAACTTGGCTAGTTTAGCCTCTGCACATATCTCTCAAAGTTGTCCTTTTATAAAGGCTACTTTGAATTTGAATAATCCTTATTTAGCTATCAATTACCTACTAAATCTCCATCCTTCGCAACTACAATATTTTTGGGGCATGAAAACCAACTTGATGTTGCATTTGATTAGCAACAATTCAAATTTTTCTGGAGGTTATCTCCATTCTACTTAGACCTATGATGATCTTAGACATCAACGAGTTGCCCACAAAGAGATTATGTTCAGAGATCAAGGTATACAAGGAGAATATTGACTCTCCTCGTTTGAGCAAACTTGTTAAGTGACTTCTATGTTGAACCACCATTCCACCGAGGAACCAACCATATTGATTTTGAATACCACTTTGGAGTGCATAAGGTTGTATACTCTATTAATGAGTCTATTTCCCTTGGCAACATACCTAATCTTTGAGAACCATGCATTTGGTTTGTTTAGTTTTCATCTTGGGATTGGCAATACTTAGCTTGCTAGATTCACTATTATCTTGGTCCTAACAATTTTTTGTTGTTGGTGGTGGTGGTGTCTAGTTTGATTAAGCTTTTCATTGATTTCCTTTCTGAATTTCCTATTCTCCTCTATTAAGAGTTGGACAATAAAGTTTTCAAGTCTTGTTTAATTGCATTTATAATTCTTGAAGACCTCCTACATAGATGGCAACTTCTACATGATTATTTGTTGGATTGGCACAAGCTTATAGAAAACTCCCTCCATAATTCCAACAATTAGGTACACATTAATGAGGATCATCATTACTGTGTAAGAGCTTGTAATGTAATAAAATTTATAATGTAATGTACCATAATTTATATTATATTACTATGTAAAGGTGATTATATTCTTTTATTTGATGTCTATTATTTTTATAAGAAATGTAATTCATATTATTATAAAATGATAAAAATATTCTTATAACTTCATTCTAATATGATTAAAATCCTAGTCGATCACTCGTGATTGCCATCGCCATCATCGATCCTCTATTGCAGACCGTCTATCGTCGGATGTCGCGTGGTCGTCAGTTGTCAGTCGTCGATCATTAAATTTTGAACTTGTAATGTAATCGGATTACACCGGTTTGACATTGTAATATAGATTATAATATTTTATTACATTTTGTAATCCAGATTACATTATATTATAATTTTAAAATTGTACCAAATAAAATAATCTATTATGTAATGTAATTTTGATTACAAGACTGATCACCAAACGTAGCCTAAACTCTTCAGGTTTGATCCTCATTAGTGTATAACAAACTACGTACTCATCTGTTCCTATAATTAAAATGCACTGTTTCGTTTCAAAACAAAAGCTTCATATATAGACAGAGATCCTTTGACCAATACATCTAAACAATATAATATAGAACTGAATTCTGGCATGTTTTCTTTTCATTTTCCAACTCTTCTAAAGATATATAACTGACGGCGTATATAGGACATGGATTTGTCTATAGCGTTTGATACAGCATATATATATTTGAAGCAGTTTATCGCAAATCAAAATCTATAATTATTTTACCAATTATTGATTGACAAGATGGACTAGCACTGGGACCAATCATGCATTAGCACTGAACCCCATTTGACCCCTGCCTACATTCGCATAAGGCTCATAATTAAGACGGCCACAGTCCACACATTTGGTGAGTGGAGAATCTTAAATGAGAGACAAGGAAGCATTGCACATGATTGGGTGAGATGATATGCCAAGATTACCAGATCCTGTGCTGTTTAGTGTGGAAGAAAGCTATAGATGTGGTTGGTAGAGCACACAGTGAACGAGATCACTCTCTCTCTTTCTCTTTCTCTTTCTCTTGTCAAGGACCACTATCTGTGCGTGCGTGTGGCTATCTAATCAGTGGACCTTCTCACGTGGCCTGGCGGGGATCTTGCTCACTGCATGGGGCTGGTTCCACGTGAACAGGGGTGCCAAAGGCCTTGGATTCTTGTCGGATTCTGTTGGATGTCGCACTCTTTCCACGTGAGTTTATTCCTGCAGCAGCCCTACTCCAACCGCCACGTGGCACGCGGAGCCCGCCCCTCATCGGCAATGCGGGCCCCTGATGGTGGGTCCTCTCGGTTTGGTTTGGTTTGTGATGTGACTCAGCGGACAACGTCATTGTTGAGAAGTACATTTTCTTTCTGTATGTATATTAAAGGTCAATGAATTAGATACTAAGTATCCAAAGATCCCATACTTAACCAACAGGCGACGGTTGATGCACGAGCATTTGATAGTGAGGTTTAATATCATCATCTGTCATTTTTCTTCTTTTTATTTTTTATTTTTGGTTTTCTTTTTGTCTATTCGTTGGACATCGACGCCCCGTGAGTGAATTTTGTCATCAGAAACTGTCGCCTAATCATTAATCGAGTGTTAGAGGACGAATCTTGCCTTCCAATACGAAAACAATGAGGAGAGACAATGAAGATTTGATAGGTGATGGAAAGTGTGTCTATTGTGTTCTGACTTAAGAGACCTGTGAGAATTAGAGATTCTGGATAATTTTTATTAAGGAATAAAAGAAAAGGCAACGATTTGACCGATTGAATGAGATAATGTAAAAAAAATTTGAAATAAACATCAGAATGTTTGACAGAAATCTTGGATTTCGGTTGAGTACAATCCGATTGGTTTTCTTTTTGGAAAAAAAAAATAGAAGAAGAAGAATAAAAGATACAAGAAAAGTGTGAGAGATTGGATTTGAGTATCCAATCTTTTTAAATATTATCTATATTTGAACAAGTACTAGATAGTAAGGTTTAATCTCATTGTTTCCCCTTTTTTGGCATTTTACCAAAGACACACATATGAAGTTTAATAATTATTAAACTATATATGCATCATAGTTTTAGATTTATTAGTCAAACAGCTTGATAATATCTTGGTGGTCAAAATAAAAAAGAAAGAGTATGATTGAACTCCTAAAAGCATTAAGAACCGAATGATAGTCTTGTACTGTCATTTTGACCATTGAAAGATTCATCACAATATTTTTTTCCAAAACATCTCGATAATTCTCCTATACAATAATATTTTTAATGTCAATATGGTTAGCTAATTCGTCTAGGTCATCATAGGTCGAGTGTAATTGGACTTGGGTTCAGTTTAGATCGTAAGTTGGGGAAGTTGAATGCAACTCAGGCAGAAATGGATATAACATATATCTAGCTAGGTTGTCCAAGCAAAAGTTAATTATTAAAAGTTTAAAACTTACTAAAGATATAGTATTTTATAAAATTGAATTAAACTATATATTAATACTAATTCAAATTATAGACTAAGATAATTAAGCTATTGTCTACAAACAAACTCTTTGAGCAAAAAAAAAGTAAGCATTTGAAATGAAATAATGAGCGATTTTGTGTGTGTTTACTTATCTTTGACAGTGGGAATGTTTCTGTTTCACATTTTCGTACATACATTTATACATTTAAATTCTTAATCTTTAGTAAAAAATTCTCCAGCTCTAACTCGTTTACTACTATTAACTATACGATATTTGCATGTCTTTTATATGACACATCGAATCGATGTAATGACCATAGTCCACTTTTGCCCATTTTGCACATGCGATTTTCACACATGTAAACTTGTTTTACGAAACAATAGCCCCCATTTACAAGATTCACTATTCAGCATGAGAATAAAGATTAAGATTAAGATCGTTTGTGAAGGAGTCTTGTATGCAAAGCTTTAACCTTCAAAGATTATGATAATATCGTTCGTTAATTTGTGAGCAAATCGACTTGTAGCACGAAAGTCATCCAAAGTCTGGGATATATATAAGGTTGTAGCAAGTTTAGCGATCAAGGAGTGACAAAAATAATATAAATTAGAGCTATGAAAATTTAACTACTGGCTTATAAATTAAAATGCAAACATTTGAAGAACTGGTGTCAATAAAAAAAATACAAATATCTGAATAACTTACTAATATGGTAGTTGTTAATGGAAAATCATCAAATTTGCCTTGTCATTTGCGAGTTTTTATCTCTCGAACTCAGTCAAACATTTTACAGTTATTGATATCGACAAATATTTTTGTACAACAAACATGAAAATATTCATGATCATATTTGATGTCACTGGCAAACGAGCTCTGTGCATGGCTAAGATTTATCTACCCGTGTATCTATGTGTGCAGTGCTGGTCTTAATTATTAAGTCTGATGATTTCTAGGTTTTTTCTTTTTTGTATTTCTTTTCAGAATTACTATATTATTATGATGAGATATTTTCAATCGATAATTACTAAAAAAATATATTTTTTTGTAGAGTGGCACTCTCACACAAAGCTACTGAAAATCATGCACGGTGCTCCTTGTGTGTGATGTATCTATCTTCTACTCTGTCAATATTTTTCTCTTGGATAAGGTGGAGCATCCAGTAAAATTAACTGTATGGTTGTAGTCTTATTTTAGACGACAGTGCGCCAGTCTCCTTGCTAAGACGGCGCCATTGTCCCATCTAAATGTTCCATTCAAAGTTCTAAACACTTTTCGCAATGCAATTGTCTAGTGAATAAAGGGGCAGTTCGGTGTAAAATTAAGCTTCCGTTAATATGAGCAATCTTATCAACTTTTACAAAGAGACTAAACTCATGATCTCGTCCACATACTGAGTCTATTGAATATATATCCAATAGATGGAATGGTCCCTGATCATTAATTGTGTTCAGATGGAAGAATCTCGGACCACTTTATCTAAGGGTTTTGGGTAATGAGTTTCGGTAAGAGCACATAGAAATTGAATAATATTCCTAAAAAGCTGTCAATAGCTTTATGGAAAATGACACTTGATATGATTTTTATTTTGAATATATATTTTACTAATCATAAATTAATTACTTATGCATGTCTCTTTGACGATCAAAATAGCATTGGCTAATATCCAAACTAGGCAATGACATGTTCATGTCCTCTAGCGACGATGGCATAAGTAAAATATAGATTTTTTTTAACAATAATAAATTATAAGGTCGAGTGAACAAGAAATAATTAGTAACAAAGGGAATATCAATTTTTTTATAAAAAAATGGTTTGATGTTTCAACGATTGAAATGGCATGATTAATCACTCAATAATTTTTAAAATTAATAATATTCATCATTACATCAAAAATACAAAGAATACTCAAGAAATATACATAAGATTGTACGAACATAAATATGTAAAAAAAATAAATGATCGATATAGAAAAATATAATTATAGGTTTGTCTCAAAATACTGATTTGACTAGCTATACCATGATATGACAAATAAATTGACCCATGTAGAATAATGAAATAGGAAAAAAAATAAAATATCAAAATGCATATATTTAAACAATGCCAAAAAGGAATAAATTAAATGGATTATGTAGAAGTTATCTCAAGCCATAGTTGAGCAATCTTTGAGCTACTAATCATAATGTCGATCGAATCTTGAAAATCATCTCAATTGTCGATCTGTGAATTTGAAAGTCAAACGAACAAAGAATGAACACAATGTGTAAAGTGGAGTAAAGAAAAACATGCATGAATATATATAATTTAAGAGGTTAACAATAAAATAAATAATTTATATTTTCATATTTTATACATCATTGATTATTACCCCATTATCATTAATTTAACTTTATTCATTCTTTAATTAATTCATTGATTTTTTCAACTTTTCATTCCAACATTAAACATTTATTGTCTTACATCAATATATAACTACTCAAACATATATAAGTATTAAATAGGTAAATGATCTGTAATGTACCCTTCTTTTATATAACAAAGAATATAAAAAGTCAAGTAAATATAAAAGAATGTAATCAAGCATCAAATATATAAAAGAGAAGAAATATTTTTCTACATAATTCATCCGTGAATACCTCTATTATTCATCCCTCGATCGCTTGCGCACTATAGCTCAATCTTTGAACCCTAAGGGATCGGATGATAGATAATGGAGGTGCTCACAGATGAATTGTGTAGGATAACATTTTCGAATAAAAGAGTATATAATAAATAAATTTTCATTTAAAGAATAATTTAAATATTAAATAATTTATTTTTAATATTATTTTAATCAAAGCCTAATTATATATTCAATGCATGTGATAATTACTTTTCTTCCATCATATATTAAAGTAATCTATAAAAATATATAGACAATTAAATGAAATTCTAAATCTATTTCTATTTTAAGATTAGAAAATCATAAATTATTTTTTTTATTTTCATAATAGTAAAATTAATGATGCATAAGGTCGTTAAAAAGGGAAGAGCAAGTAAGAACACTCCACCTAAATGAATAGGTTTGAGGTGGAGCGTCGACAACACGATGATGACAATGTTGGAAAAAATGGTGAGAGAGGTCGTTGATGGACGACTACGACAATCATCCATCAACGACAGCTATTACGGCATCAATGGACGGTGATGTCAGTAGAAGAGATGACGACGTGAGGAACATCGATGATGGAAGGGATTTTTTTTGAAATAGTATAATTAGGTGAAGAAAAAGAAGGGGAAGCAGCTGCAGAAGAAATAGGATGTCTTCTATTCCACGACTTTGTTTGGCACTTTTGCAAAAAGGTTCAACAAATTTAAGAATAAATCCTTTGAATTTTTCAATGATATAACAAAAATCATGATTAACTACAGAGACAATGATATATAATAATTAAAACATACAAATAATTAGTCTCTATATATGGATGTGATCTAGTGATAAAGCACTAAAAGGAATAAATAAGTGGAACAAAATTCGAATCCCATTAGCGACGAATATTTTGAAGATCAATTTCTAAGTGTACATAAGTTATACTCTAAATTTATCTGATAAAAAAATAAAAGGAAGACCATCTATCCTCGAGATTAGTCAGTTCGTAGATGCCTAAGAATAAATCACGGAATGACTATCAACTATGAGAAATTATTTTCTCATTTGGAATATGAAAAAAATATGGAACTATCACATTAGTTGCCTCCACACCATTGTCCTTACCGTGGAGAAAGATAAATTAGAATCTCAATTGATAAGTACAAAGGAGAGAGGATTGTTGATAATCCAAGGTCATGACTCATTTAGATTAGGAAGAAGTTACAAAAGCTACACAAATATTAAATTTATGCATTTCAAAATTTTACAATCAACTAATATTATATTTTGACAAAAACTTATTAATGCTACAACGTATTGTGAATAAACTCATATATATAATTAATTTATTTTTATATCTTTTAAATCGCTATCGATGAGAACAATTTAATTAATCCTACAGGTTGAATGAAAGTGTTAAATTTAATACAAGTTTTTTCCCTTAAATGTCTATAATGAAAATGCTAGTAATATTTAAATTGTATTTAATAGTTACGTAATTAATTTATACTTTTGTACAACATTATATATCTATCGCAAATAATAAAAAAAAAAAGGGTTACAAGTTAATTTCTGTGGGATAATTAATTAAAAGTGTCATGACTTCGTGAAATGCTAGCTTATCGTATTTGTTTAATTGGTTGGTATATTATTTTTTGTAAATACCATATTTCTAATATTATGTTGTTGCAAAATAGATTTATTTTTTCTTGACAAAAGGTGCTTCATACCATATGGAAAGTATTTTCTATTTGGTGCGACAGAAATGATAAAATCTCTCAAACTTTTAATATTATTGCATAGAGTTTCAAACTCTCATGTATTATTTATAAGTGAAGTTAAAGTCCTTCAAATTTAATTTTGTTAGATATTTCTTTAATATAAATTTTATACTAAATGAATAAATTGATTTTAGAAACTATTAATTTGTTCATCAGAAATGTATGATTACATCCTTCCTCTCTATATATTTTAATAACAAAATTATTAATTTGCAAAATAGACATATTGGGTCGAGCAACTCTTAATGTGTGCGCCGGAACAGCGACTTCTCCTCTTCACACGTGCAATCCTGCTTCATTC
The DNA here is from genome assembly GCA_025175895.1 of Wurfbainia villosa. NCBI lineage: Eukaryota > Viridiplantae > Streptophyta > Magnoliopsida > Zingiberales > Zingiberaceae > Wurfbainia > Wurfbainia villosa. The sequence continues at coordinate 103,196,440 of CM045994.1, forward strand.
ACACAATCCCCGGAGCTGACGCGCATATGCGTCACTGCATGTCTGCATGCGGTTGTAAGCTCTTGTCCATGCAGCTAGCCAAGTGACTGCTAAATTTAAAAAAACAATAATAATAATTAGGGAAAGTAAAGTCTTGTATGGTAAATACCAAAAATAGATAATACAATTTTTAGTATTTTATAATGAAATGGGTGATATGGTAAATTGGCCTAATTTTATTCTCTTTCCCAATCCATCGAGTACGTTTCAATTGACACGAAATGAAAATCTCGTTATCTATCCCGCAAGAGACCTTTATTTATTTATTTATTTTTATTTTTATTTTAAGCAGCTGTATTGCCACGGGACCACCTAGCTATCTCGCTCCCACCACATCCCACTCGATAAAATTCTTCTCTTTTTAGCCCAAATACGAAAAATCCCCCCTATATCTTTTAATCGCAAGGACGGGGCCCGCCTTCAAAGATGGAGAGAGGAAACCGAGGGCCCCACCCAACAAAGCTAAGCCCGTCACGACATCCTTGTGGGGCCCGACCTTAGCCAGACCAGTTGCTGTCGAGCTCGATCCCTTTCCCTCCCTCCCTCGCTCCCTCGGGTCTCGAGCACGACTACATATATGTAACAAACCGAAACGCCTCCCGGCCCTAGCCTCCTCTCGTGGCTTCTTCACCAGGTGATCGATCGAGCGACCATCGGGGATCGGCCCATGTCGGGCGTGTGGGTGTTCAAGAACGGGGTGGTGCGGCGGGTGGAGAACCCCGGGGGAAGCGGGGAGGGGATCAGCGGATCGAGCAGCGGCAGCGGCCGTCGGCGGAAGGTGCTGGTCCACCTGGCGACAGAGGAGGTGATAACGTCGCACGAGGCGCTGGAGAGGAAGCTGCGGGAGCTGGGGTGGGAGCACTACCCCAGCACTCCCGAACTCATCCAGTACCACCAGCGCTCCTCCGTCCACCTCATCTCCCTCCCAAGGGACTTCTCCCGCTTCTCCTCCGTCCACATGTACGACATTGTCGTCAAGTGCAGGAACGTCTTCGAGGTGCGCGACGCATGAAGCCTCTACGTCTCATCGAGCTTGATATCTGCTTTAATCGCTATATGCAGTGCCACAATATTGATTAATTATATTCCTCAGTAGAAGTGCGTTGTTTTGTACATATCTTGTGCTTGCTAGAGCTTGATCCTTTAGTTAAGTTATGATCGCGCGTGTGTGTTTGTGAATAAATATATCTCTAGAAGGCTAGTTGATAGGGTATTGGATTGTGGTATATCGTAGTAGCTTGAGTGCTTTGTACAAATTTGGTTTCATGTATGCAGATGATTGCTTCAATGGTACTGCTTTTATATACTTGTATTTAATTTACGTAGGGGTTAAATTAATCTGATCAAAAGGACGATTGTTGGGGATGCTTCTTCCTCCAAAATACCTAATCCTGAGTAGTTTAGTATCAATTGTTATATATATATATATATATATATATATATATATATATATAGAAATATTATGTTATACAATGTATCCGTAAGCATCTGAACATCTCTATTATTCATCATCTGATCAGATGCGTCCAATCTTTGAATCTTAAAAGATCAAACGATAAATAATAGAAGTGCTCATGGATATTTATGGACAAGTTGTATAATATATTTCTTTTTTTCTTTTTCTTATTAGCATGGTGTAGTAAATATTGTGGTAATTTATTTACAGGGAAAGGGAGGAGTCCTAACTCAATTGGTTTTCAAAAGGTCAGTTTAATTTGAATTAAATTGAAAACGTACGATACACAGTTTATTATCTGAATTGAAAACCAAAGGAAATTATATTGATCCCCTCCCAAAAAAGAAAGATTTCTTTTTGGATTTTAGGTTTAATTAGGGTGTCGTTTCATATTTTGTATTTCGAATTTCTATTGCATGTTTTTATTTTTAAAATCTCATGAGATCACTATTTGCATCTACTCTCATTGCCATCCTCCTCCCTCCTTTCACATCCACAATAATACAATTCCATATTAGAGCTTTGATTTTATTTAGTTTCTTTTAGATTAATCATGTTTTGTGAGAATTTATAACGTAAATAATATACAACTAAGAATTTTTATAAAATTGAAATCCTCACAACCCCATTTTTTTTTAACTAATTAAACTAAATAATAATAATTTAACACCTAGTCCCATGGCTAGCTAATAAAAAAAAAAATTAACTTCTAGTAAACAAAATCAAAACACACAAAATATAAAACTTTTTTCTTTTCTTTTGATTGCGAGTTTAAACTATGAGTGATAAATGTTGTTTTTCTGTTTAAAAAAAGAGCGAGAGAGAGAGGAAGAAATTGTTTTGTTTTTTCTTCCTAAACTAATGTGAATCATGCGAAAGGGAACCCTTGACAGCGTCTTCTCTGTGTTATTACATTGTGGGCGTGTCCCTTTGACAAGAGAGACTTTCTCCATTGTCCTTTTCCACTTGGCACTTTCCCGAATGATAATTGGAGTTGTCAATGATTTCGCTGATGGGAATGATCACTGTCTAAGATCACGATAAAAAAATTATTATTATTAGAAATATTATGAAAATTAATAATGATAATAGTCATAGTGAATCTGTCATGGTAAATAAAAAATATTAAATATTTTAAAGAATTTTAAGGTTCATCTAGTAAAGTTTAAACTTTTATTTTAGTTAAAGATGGAAGAGTTTTTTTTTTTTAAATCGAAAAGGAAGTTCAAACTACTTGCAAGAAGCGCGAGTTATTTGGGCTTACCACCGTCAAAATTAAACTGGATAAATTATATGCATTTCATTCTTAATTGCTCTTGAGTTTAATAAAATGTTATCACTCATCTTTTTGAAAAAAAAAAATTAAATCAACCGTACACCCAAATATGATCTATCAAGCAATTTTATTAAATTATGAAATAAGTGAAATTTTTTTTAAAAACCATCATAAATAGGAAATAGAGTGACATAAATTTTGTTGGTTTATAATAAATTAATTTTATAAAAAAAAATAATTTTTAATAAAAATGTTTGTAAAGATACTACAATAAATTTGACTTTATGTAGTGCATCATCAACATTAATGCACGGTTAAAGCATACTACTACTAATAATTTTTATAATATGCCCAATCAAATACATTGTGGATAGTATTATATTTTTACATACAATAGTATGCAAAAATAATATATTATCTTAGTACGCCCAATCATCAAAATTGTGGACTTTTTAACAGCGCACACTCCACACTGTTAATATAAAATAATAACGTGCATTTTTGGGCACGATTAAGTCTCTCTATAAAAAATTAATTTTTTCATAGACTATGAATAATATTATGTTTGTTAATATAAAATAATAACGGTGTATATTTTATGCGTTGTTAAATGTCTTACTATAAAAAATTATATTTTTCACAGCGCACCAATCAAATGCGATATAGATAATATTATATTTGTTAATAAAGTGTCTATCAAATGTGCTGCAAATTTATCTTAGCTCGAATGTTGAAAATAAGTAATTTGAATATATATATATATATATATATATAGCGATCTTCACCGGTCTGTCTCACGATTATTGTGAGAGAGATAAATCACAGAAGACTCTATGAGGCTTGATGTGGTGGCCAAGATATGTAAGAGTCATCTGAATCTAGGAAAGGACTTTAGACCTCATCTGGAATCGGCCCATGTCACTTCTGCAAGTACCGTCGTATCTTAACCATCATGTCATCCCCATGGGAATAATGGAATGATGATATTTGAAATTAATAATATATGTTAATTAATGGAATGATGAAATATCTGTTATAGGTTTAATAGGTTAAATTTTTTCTTTAAGCCTCCGTTCTGCTCTTTCCTCTGCAATTTCACTCACACCCTCCTTCCGTCACTGTGATATACTGAAAAAAAGTTAAATTAAAATTAATATAATAATAATATAATTAAAATAAAATAAATAAAATAAATTTATTTATTTATTTGTTACCAGAAAAATTTAGTTATTAGTATTTATTAGAAAATTTCGGGATAAAATTTTATTAGATTGGGATAAATTGAATTATTATTAATCATGATATTGATTAAGTCTAAGGTTATCCAAATTAAGCCCTAGGTTAAATATATTAATAAAAGCTTGAAAGAGTTTAATCATTTGTCTGTTTTCTCTTCTCGCATCCACCGCCGCTGTCGCCTTCTTCTCCGCACCCCATCTCCACGCGCAGCACCGGCCACCTCCCCTTTTGCTTGCGCGGCCACCATGCGGGGCTGCCTCTGTCGTTGTGGCTTGCACCACGCCCACCCCGCACGCAACACCACTTCGTTGCGGCCAGCCTTTGGCCCGTACGCGACTTCGGCGCCCCCTTCTTTCAGCGGTCGATCATTGCGAGCTCAACCTCATCGTGAGCTCAGGCGACGCAGTCGCCTCGCACGCGACACTGCTGCAGTTGCTTTCATTGGCAGCCAATCTCGTCGTCACCGCCTCTCTTTCGCGAGCCCAGCTTGGCGACACCGGCATTGCCTTCTCCTTGTTGCCGCGAGCAGCATCTCGCCGCCACCGCAGCTCACGGGAGCATAACCTTCATCCCGTCGGAGCCACTCGGGAATCCCGCAGCCAACTTCTTGTCTGGTCGTAAGCAGCATTCGGCGATCGCCGGAGTTGCCAACGTCAACATTCTAAGGTGCCATTTACTTGATTAATTTATGTCGTTCATATAGGTTAGGTAATTAAGCTGGTTTCAAATAATTTGATGGGATTAATTAATCAACTCATTAAATTAGATTTGATTAATCTGAGCTTTAAGATAATTGATTAGTTTTGTAGAAGATCCTTGGAAGCTAGAGGGGGGGGGGGGGGGCGATGAATAGCTAATTTTTTTTTCGTCGATGGAAATTGTTCGCGTTCGTCTACAATTTTCGTTAGCGCACAGCGGAATATAGATAATAGCAAGAACAAGAAACAAGACAAACACGAACACAAGAATATAACGTGGTTCGGAACCAAACGGTTCCTACTCCACAGATCGAGCTCTAAAGAACTCTAGTGATGCACACGCAACCACTAATCATAAATAACTCATTCTCGACACAAGTCAGAGGTAGAGAAACCTTGTACAAGTTATCTTACAACAGTAAGGAATGAATATAAGCAATTATAATACAAATACGAAAGACAAGTAAAGAAAACTTTACAATACTTTATTTTTGATTGCTTGAATGCTTGGTTGCTTGACTTGCACTTGGAGACTCTGATTTGCAACAGCAAATCGCCCCAAAAGCTCTCAAGAAACGCTAGTGAAATCCTCCTCCACGAGCTCCATTTAAAGCTTCAACCTAGGCTGGAAATTGCCGACCAATCGACTGCTCGGGACCATTAGTCGACTGATGATACTGTTGTCGTGAGACAACGACTAGATCCACGCTGAAAAGATCCAACGGATCCATCATCAATCGACTGATCATGACCATCAGTCAACTGATCGAGCCTCCACTCGACTGCTAACCCTAGTAGTCGAGTCAGACTCCATTCTGTGCCCGAAAAACCGAGCACGGTCCGATCACACGATCGGATCATTGCTAATCGGCGATCGATCATTGCCCACCTCCGCGTCATTGTTAGGCCGATTCCCGTAGTCAAACCCTAGTTGACTCATGTCAGTTGATTGCCACATGACACCAGTCGACTGATACACCTCAAACATGAGGTTTTAACCCAAATATGGTTCCCCCATACTTGCTAGACCACCCTTAGCCTAGACCTAAGCCTTCTAGCCATCTCCATCAGCCTCACGCCTCTCGGATCCCTCCAAGTCATCCATGACTTGTTTATCCATTGCGTTAGCCTTCAGATGCTTCCATCACCTATGTCATGCTAACGGTGTCTACACCGCCAAGGCACATTGGACTTACGCTGCCAAGACTCCGCTTGGATTTTACGCCGCCAACCATTGGACTTATGCTACCAAGACTCCCGCTTGGACTTTACGCCGCCAATATCAAACCCCTTGGACTTCTCAAATGTCAAGACTCAAGCTTGGACTTTTCCTTGCCAACCCATGTTGGACTTTCCATGCCAAGACCCATGCTTGGACTTTTTCTTGCCAAGACCCATGCTTAGACTTTCCAATAATCACATGGTCAACCCTAGTCAACCATCAAAGTCTTCCTCGAGTCAAACTCAAGTCCGGTCAATCATGACCCGGGTTGATTGTTCCAACAATCTCCCCAAGACATTATTAGACATCAATGTCAACTCACTATGTCAAACATCAAAATATTACTCGAGTCAAACTCGAGTCTGGTCAATCATGACCTGGGCCGATTGCACCAACAATCTCTTTTTTTTTATGTTTGACAAAAACACATACCTTTGAGTTAGAACACTAACTCAAATTGCCTTACCAATTATCCCAAATTGGTAATTTTATGTTCTTCCCCTTTTTGACATACATTAAAAAGGTTCTCTCCAAGGAGGTCAATATCTCATGTCCCAATAAGATCTTATAATCTCCCCCTTGGTCCAACGATACCTAGGATGCCTACCATCTTCCTAGTGATAAGTCTCATATCACTCAAGAGAGGTAATCCTATACACTCCCAATTTCCAAATTGGGTATCTCAAAATCCCTTTTTCCCCCACATGAGGAAAAAAATATCATCCATCATCCCATGATGGATACCTTCTCCTAAAGGCTTGCTCTCCCTTGACCATTGCACCAACAATGTTCTTGGAAAATCCCTAAGCCAATAGGAACTCTAAACCATCAAAAATAAGGTTAGAAATTTAACATTGAACTTTCCAACACCTTAAATTCGATACATTACCCTAACACCTCTTTTAATCCATATCCAATGGATTTTTACCCTTTATAATGCTTCTCAAAGTATATCCTAGGGTTAGGAGTGGTTAGGGAACTCTAACATAGTTGAAAATGGGGTAAACAAATCTTCTTTTCCCGAAATTAGCCTGGCAGTCGACTCTATCAGAGATCAGTCTACTGCCACTCCCATCAGTCGACTGCCACCAAGGGCAATCGACTGATAACTGAAATTTTTGAATTTTAATTATCAGAGTCGAATTTCAAAAATTCATAAATAATTATATGTATATCAAAAAATCATGAAAGTTTATACGTATAATACTTATGACTAATACAATGGGTGAAAAATATTGGGAAAATAATTTACCCATAAAATAGTGAAATTGACACAAAGTTCAAAAGCATTGAAATTTTCAATGTTTTGGCCCTACTTTATATCAACTTCATCAATGGTGATTGCTATCAAAAGATAGACTTCACCAAGGTTTTCTAAAAGGATTTTAAAATATTTTTGAAAACCTATATTGGATCATATTCCTTGGGCTCAATGTACATGACTTGTACACAAGCTTTTCCAATGATCCACAAATGAAATTAGATGAGTTTTAGTTTATTTAGATGCAAAAACTATGCACCTTGAACTTAACTCATATCCTAACATCTCACATGTATCTAGGGTGTATAAATACACATACATGTCAATGTAATGTGAGATGTGAGTTTTGTTCTCCTAATCTAGGGTTTCATGCATTTTTCTAAGGCAACACTACTTGATTCCCTTATAAATGAGACTCCAAGTCATGTCATTGTCCTTAAATCAATTTTAATCAAATTCAAATGCATGAATGATTATGGCATTAATGATGGTATAAATAAACACATGCTCATAATCATGATGTCATGACATAAGATGAAATCTAAAAACACATGATATTAAACCTAATCCTAAAAACATGATCATGACATATTAAATAATTAAACATAGATATGATGTCATGACATGTTATATGACAAATCAAGCATGACAAATAAGAGGTATAGGTATAACAATACCTAAAATTTAATATTAATTGTCATTTGATATTATTTTGCCCATTTTGCCAAATTTCTACTAATCTCCCAAGTGTGCCAAAACCCATAATGGCACACTAAAGACTCTAAACCTAAATTGTGCCAATTTAATTGATTTTTTATAATTCCAAAAATGTATTGGCACATCCTAAAATCTTTTAGGATCATAATATCAAATCTATTTCCAAGGTATCCATAACCTTGAAAATTACCTAAAGTGCCACCTTTGTCATGGTTGAGTTAACTACCCATTCAATCAAGGTTGGCACACCCTAAACCCATCTAGCATGAATCAATCATGCTCTTAGGAACCCAAAACCTATTTGAGCTCCTAGGGTTAATTAGGTATTCCTTAGGGATAACTTCCCTAGATACATTCCTAATGACCCTTCTAGGCTTGTTAGCCTTGGTCATTTGGGTCTTGTCATGGTTAACTCTAGGGGTGACTCCCCTTGCAACCTTCTTAGTGGCTTCCCTAGGTTTTCTTGAAATCCTAGCCACTAGGCACACACCTTGGTCAACTCTAGGGATGACTTCCTTATTGACCTTGGTCTTCCTAGACCTAGTTTGTGTTCCATAATCAAATGAAACACTATGATAAGCCACCTTAGGCTTAGGTTTGTGACCTAAACCCTTCTTGCCCTTGGTTGACTTTTGTCTCTTAAGTCCTAGGTGTTGACTCTTGGTCCTAGACTCTTGACTTTGACCATTTGACCCTTTAACATGATTTTACATCTTTGCAAGGGTCTTTTCTAATTTTTCAAGTTTTGACCTCAAGACTTGATTTTCAACCTCTAATTGCCCAATTTTAGCGTTTTGATTTAATCCTTGGGCAATACCATTTCCTCTAGGCATATGCCAACCCTTCTTAGGGTTAATGCCTAAATGATTTTCTATTTTCCTAATGCTTTCCTTAGGAAGATTTTTTCTAGGGACATTAGTCCCAAATTTCTCCTTATTATTAAACTTAACACTTTTAGCGCCTAGACAAAAATATTTATTGTTTCTAGCATGCTTTTCATTTATAATAGCAAGATTGTTAAAATTATTCCTAGCATACTTTTTGACATTTAAACTAGAACTAAAAGATGCATTAAAATATACCTTAGGGTTTGTCTTAGAGACTCCCCCTATATGTGTCGATCCTTCTTGCCCTTTCTTCTTCCCCAAAGGGCATTGACTCCTATAGTGCCCTTTTTGACTACATTTGAAGCATATAATGTGCTCCTTAATTTTGGTGGTTGAGGCTCTGGTCTCCTTAATCTTTTGAGTCGGTGGAGTCTTCTTAACCCGTTTAGGACACTTACTCTTGTAGTGTCCTTGCTCCCTACACTCAAAGCATATTATATGAATTTTATTTAAAATTACGTTGCTTGAGTTACCTAGGGTGGTGGTGAAGATCTCTTGAGCTTGCTCTTCCTCTTGACCGGATGTAGATGCTTCTCCTTGTTGTTCCGGTGTTGAGGATGCCCTAATCTCCTCCCCCTCAATCCTAGAGGTGGAGGTCTCCTCCAATTCTTCCACCAATCTAGAAGTTGATTCCTTCTCAACTTCTGAACCCTCACTTGCTTGTGAAGATGGGGATTCATCTTCGGCCTCCTCTTCTTGAGCCGGTGATGGGTCTTCATGGAGCTTGGCCAATTCTCTCCAAAGCTCCTTGGCATCCATGCAATCACCTAGGCTACACAAGAAGTCATTAGGTATCAAATCAAAAATTAATTTTACTATCTTCTTGTTTTTCTCAAATTGTTGGAGTTGCTCTTCACTCCATCTCTTCTTTTTGAGGAAGCCACCTTTTGGTCCTCTTGGATATTCAAATCCATCCATTAAGATGGACCACTCCTCAAAGTCTCTCATCATCAAAAAATCTTCAATTCTTCTCTTCCAAGAATTGAAGCATTCTTGTCTATATAGGGTGTAGGGAACTGGTGTGTTGATGTCCCAACTGAGTTGTTCTTCTAACTCCATCTTCACTCTCTAGCGTCTTTGCCTTAGCTCCCGGCGGTTAGTCCGTAGAAGAGCCCCGGGCTCTAATACCACTTGTAGAAGATCCTTGGAAGCTAGAGGGGGGGGGGGTGAATAGCTAGTTTTCGTTTTGTCAATGGAAATTGTTCGCGTTCGTCTACAATTTTCGTTAGCACACAGCGGAATATAGATAATAGCAAGAACAAGAAACAAGACAAACATGAACACAAGAATATAACGTGGTTCAAAATTGAATGGTTCCTACTCCATGGATCGAGCTCTAAAGAGCTCTAGTGATGCACATGCAACCACTAATCACAAATAACTCCTTCTCGACACAAGTCGGAGGTGGAGAAACCTCGTATAAGTTATCTTACAACAGTAAGGAATGAATACAAGAAATTACAATACAAATATGAAAGACAAGTAAAGAAAACTTTACAACACTTTGCTTTTGATTGCTTGAATGCTTGGTTGCTTGACTTGCACTTGGAGACCCTGATTTGTAGCAGCAAATCACCCCAAAAGCTCTCAAGAAACACTGGTGAAATCCTCCTCCATGAGCTCCATTTAAAGCTTCAACCTGGGCTGGAAATTGCCGATCAGTCGACTGCTCGGGACCATCAATCAACTGATGACACTATTGTCGTGAGACAACGGCTAGATCCACACTAGAAAGATCCAATGGATCTATCATCAGTCGACTGATCATGACCATCAGTCGACTGATCGAGCCTCTACTCGACTACTAACCCCAGTAGTCGAGTCAGACTCCATTTTGTACCTGAAAAATCAAGCACCAGTCGATTGATCACATGATCAGTCGACTACTCGGCAAATCAATCGACTGCCCACCTCTGACAGTCGACTGCTAAGCCAATTCCCATAGTCAAACTCTAGTTGACTCACGCCAGTCGACTGCCACATGACACCAGTAGACTGACACACCTCAAACATGAGGTTTTAACCCAATATAGTTCCCCCATACTTGCTAGACCACCCTTAGCCTAGACCTAAGCCTTCTAGCCATCTCCATCATCCTCACACCTCTCGGATCCCTCCAAGTCATCCATGACTTGTTCATCCATTGCGCTAGCCTTCAGATGCTTCCATCGCCTATGTCATGCTAATGGTGTCTACACCGCCAAGGCACATTGGACTTACGCTGCCAAGCCTCCACTTGGACTTTACGCCGCCAACCATTGGACTTATGCTGCCAAGACTCCCGCTTGGACTTTACACCGCAAATATCAAACCTCTTGGACTTCTCAAATGCCGAGATTCAAGCTTGGACTTTTCCTTGCCAACCCATGTTGGACTTTCCATGCCAAGACCCATGCTTGGACTTTTCATTGCCAAGACCCATGCTTGGACTTTCCAATAATCACATGGTCAACCCTAGTCAACCATCAAAGTCTTCCTCGAGTCAAACTCGAGTCCGGTCAATCATGACCCGGGTTGATTGTTCCAACAATCTCCCCAAGACATTATTAGACATCAATGTAAACTCACTATGTCAAACATCAAAATATTACTCGAGTCCGGTCAATCGTGACCTGGGCCGATTGCACAAACAAATTTTAGATCCGGGGTAATTGACTTATTTGACAAAGCTATTAACCTGTTTTAGTTAAGTTAATTGTGGGAGGTTAATTAGTTTGATTAAGTCGATTTGATTTATTGGAAGATATATTACTTAATCCAATTTATAGGTTTAATTAATTGATCTATTAATTAATAACTAGATGGGGTAATTAGTAAATTAAGTAAATTTAAGGGAGGGGTGATTAATTTATTAATCTGATTAATTAATTGATTGATCCAATTAAATTGGTTACGTTAGGTAGGAAGACTTACACCAGAGTAGATAATCAATTTATAGATTTGTTGAGTTAATAATGAATTAATTATAATAGAGCTGCGAGTTGAAGCATCTTCGAGTTGAACAATAGCTAGGACGCTCTACAGTTCTGGTGGGTGGTTCTTTGACCTCTTTAGATTTTAGTGCATGATTATTTTGGTTACGTTGTTTACGTAGGTTATGTTATATTTACACTTTACGTTGTCTGTAATATTTTAGTGTTTAATTGATATTATGGTTATGTGCTTATTTTTTGCTTCGGTATAAATTTGTAGATGTTACTGGTATATGTTTATTTAGTTATTATTTCAGTTGATATTTTGATTGAGACTAGTAGAGATAGTATAATTTAGATGAGGTTATTTCGTATGAGCAAATCTACGGAATGAAACAACATTAATAGAACCCTAGGTGTTGGAACCCTAGGCGTAATAACTCGGACGTGCTTATTGGTAGATGCTACTCATATATATTTATTTAGTTATTATTTCGGTTAATATTTTGATTGAGACTAGTAGAGATAGTATAATTTAGATGAGGTTATTCTGTAGGAGCGAATCTAAGGAATGAAACATCATTAATAGAACCCTAGGTGTTGGAACCCTAGGTGTTGGAACCCTAGGCGTAATAACCCGGACGTACTTATTGGTTGATGCTACTGGTATATACTTATCTATTGTTTCGGTTGATATTGTGATTGGACTAGTAGAGGTAGTATGATTAAGATGAGATTAATCCTTAGAGGGTATATAACGTTTCTTATATCTCGGCTGCCAACTATGTCTCTCATCCGTGGTTGAGAGAGTCTGTCATAGAGGTTCCCTACCTTTGAACTATGATTGCTTTATATACCTGTGGTTGATCAGGTCTCTCATTTATGGTTGAGAGAATTTACCGTAGAGTTATACTCTTGGACTACCCATTCGAAGTTAGTGATAATTGATTTCATGTGTCACCTATCTATTGTTTCGGTTGATATTGTGATTGGACTAGTAGAGGTAGTATGATTAAGATGAGATTAATCCTTAGAGGGTATATAACGTTTCTTATATCTCAGCTGCCAACTATGTCTCTCATCCGTGGTTGAGAGAGTCTGTCATAGAGGTTCCCTACCTTTGAACTATGATTGCTTTATATACCTGTGGTTGATCAGGTCTCTCATTTATGGTTGAGAGAATTTACCATAGAGTTATACTCTTGGACTACCCATTCGAAGTTAGTGATAATTGATTTCATGTGTCACCTATAGCTAGGAAGCTACCTTACATCTTAACTTTCCACGAGATCCGTTCGTGGTAGCATGTTGTTGTGTGAAGTCGATAGCTAGATAGCTATATATACTCTATCTGTCCACGAGGTCCATTCGTGGTAACATGTCATTGCCCGCAGACATTGAGTCTTTATATTGCCTATCTACCCACGAGTCGCGTTCGTGGTAGCATGTAGTTATGCGTAGACAATGCTATATATATTGTCTATCTGTTCACAAGTCTCATTTGTGGTAGCATGTTGTTGCCTGCAGATAGTGCCCCTTGGTATTACCTCGAGAGCCACGAGGCTTTGTCGTGGTATTTTGATGTGTATTGCTTGCAGATTGTAATTGGTTGTGTATGTTGCAAGTGTATTTGTTATACTACTGACCAGGTTAGTTGCAGACTGATATTGGTACTCTGAGGTTTGGGTTACACTAGTTTGTTTCCTTTGACCTCCATTATGTTTATATGATCATGCACTATCTTCTATCCACCCACTGAGTGGTTTGTACTCACTCCCTCTTCCCTTATCCTCCAGGTTAGCTGATAGAGGATGTGTTCTATTGATCTATCTTCGCGTCGCTCAGAGAGTCCCTTGTCGTGCTGGTCCCACTGCATCATCGAGATGTCATTTTATTTTTCTTTATTGTTATCGTATTTTGTGTACTCCCTTTGGATTTTGGTCGCAATGCGATTTGGTGTCATAAATCTATTTTACTTTCAATTGATTTGTACTTTAGTCGTGCATGCATGTGTATAATATAATAATTGTATTATATTATTATTTTAAAGTTTTACGATATCTGGTTTCAGCGATGTATTTCGAAATATTGTCACTAAGGGGCTCCTCCATCATTTAGATGACGAATATGCCCTCGGGATGTGACAATTTTATTGGGATCAAAGCTAGGTTTGTGATTTCGATTTGTGGATTTTGTGTTTCGAGTTCTTCTTTACCTTTGTTTTTGGAGTTTTTGTATTTTGGGACTAAGCAAGCTGAAGGACATCTCTGAGCTATAGGAAAAGTAGTTATCTTTAGTGGTCACTGTACTTTCCTTATGTAATAGGAAGTTGTCATTATGTTTTTGTTAGATACTTACATATTTGCTCATAGTAGGAAATGCTACACAGTGAGACTACCCCTACACATGGTCATATATGAGGCCAACCTCGAAAGTGACTTGTTGACACTGCGACACCTAACCTTGATATCGGAAGTGTAGACTCTTTGGAGGTGTCGACTGATGTCGAGTTAGGAAGCCAAGGTTAGGCCTACCAGCTACCCATTGGAAGTCAAGGAGTAACCTCTCAGAGAGTACCAATCCCTACCACTACCGATTGGGTCATGGACAAGGCGCATATACCTACATTGACCAAGACGATGAAAGATCGTTTTACCTTATGTTAGGAGATACCGGTCCATGGATTGCTCATGCATGGATGGACAATGTAGAAGACTCATTTGGATACATAACCTACATGGATGCAGAGAAGGTGGAGCTTGTTTTGTATCACTTACGAGATCAGACCATCATATGGTGGAAAATGCAGCAGATGATTTTCGGAGAACAGAGCATCAAGTGGAAACTATTTTGAGTGGCTTTTGAGAGAGAGTATTTTTTTTGACCTATTTTGGTATAAGTTGTCGTCAGGAATTTCTAAATCTTAAGCAAGGCGATCGAAGCGTAATGGAGTACAATATAGAATTTAATTGACTTGTAGAATTTTACCCACGTAGGAGCCTAGGACTATGATCGTATGATCCAGTTCATCCAAGGTCTTATAGCCTATATCCAGATTAGAATGTTTGAATCCCGCATTGGTACTTATTGAAAAGGGTTAGACCAAGACATACTAATCGAGATGACCTAACAACAAGTAACTCGAGAGAAGGAATCAGAGAGATAGATATTGCAGACAGAGTCTTAGACATAGGGCAAGCAGCGCGGTGATTAGAAAGCGCAAAGTCATACTCAAAAGTCACGATCTAGCACTAGAGGAGCCTCTCAATTAGTGAAGTTAGCTCGAACATCCTCCGAATCGACCAGCAGAAGCGGTCATATGACATTAGATTGGTAAGATGTTATCACTGTAGATTAGTTATAATGACACTAGCAAGGGAGATTCTAACATTCCGCTATGAAGTAAAAGAGTTATCCCTTAGATTTTGGTAGCCATATCTTGACATGATATTAGACTACCATCAACTTAGAGTATGAGATTCGACATACAAAAACTCAGCACAAAGTCACTGAATATCACACTATTAGGAATATGGGAAATACAATCAAAGTCCCACATTGGTAAGACATAGAAAAGATTATGTGCTTATAAGATAAATAGATATCTCCATTGACATGAGACCTTTTGGGTAAATCCCAAAAATAAAACTATGAGGGCTTAGGCCCAAAGTGGACAATATCATATCATTGTGGAGATATATGAATCTTATAAGCACCAACACATACTTGCTGAAGATAAGGAGACTAGTAATCGATTGGGATATGGATCAGGGTTGTGCAACAGAAGCATGGTGGGCTCATAATCCACAGAGAAGTTTACGATCTAACAATTCAAATGTTAAGGTATTAGAATAAGCTAGAAGAGTGATAAAATACTTAGGATTACCTAACCGTAGGAGTACATAATGACTTTCATATATATGGAAGGATATACTCAATTTATTTACATTGTGAAGGTTTAGAATGAACTAGAAGAGTAACATAAGAGTTAGGGTTAACTAACCATGAAAGTACATAAGGACTTTCATATTTCATTAGTATGGAAGTATGTACGTAACTTATTCATATTGTGAAGGTTATAATTGGAGTTCCAGATCATATTCCAGATACAAAGAATATTGATCATTTGTTGGATTGAGGTTGGAAAGTAATGTGATTCTGATGAAGAAACTACTTAGAGTAAAAGAACGACATACAGATAGGATACCTTTATTAGGATATATCTAGTAGAAAATTTGGGGACCAAATTTTTATTAGTGGGGGAGGATGTGATATACCAAAAAAAAAGTTATATTAAAATCAATATAATATAATATAATATAATAAAAAAAATAAAAAAAATTTATTTATTTATTTGTTACCAGGAAAATTTAGTTATTAGTATTTATTAGAAAATTTCGGGATAAAATTTTATTAGATTGGGTTAAGTCGAATTATTATTAATCATGATATTGATTAAGTCTAAGGTTATCCAAATTAAGCCCTAGGTTAAATATATTAATAAAAGGCTGAAAGGGATTTAATTGTTCGTCCGTTTCCTCTTCTCGCATTCGTCATCGCCGCCGCCTTCTTCTCTGCGCCCCATCTTCGCGTGCTGCACCGGCCACCTCCCCTTCTACTCGCACACCCACCCTGCCAAGCTGCCTTCGTCGTTGTGGCTTGCACCGCGGCCTCCCCGCATGCGACACCACTTCATTGCGGCCAACCTTCGGCCCGTATGCGACTTCGACGCCCCCTTCTTTCAGCGGTAGATCGTTGCGAGCTCGACCTCACCGCGAGCTCGACTGGCGCAGCCGCCCCGCACACGATGCCTGCTAACTCACGATTAACGTCGCCACGTGGTTGGTTCTGCATCTGCGCACGACGCCGCTGCAGTTGCTTTCGTCGCCAGCCCAGCTCGCCGTCACCACCTCTCTTCGTGCGAGCCCAACTTAGCAACACTGGCATTGCCCTTTCCTTGTCATCACGAGCAACATCTCGCCACCACCGCAGCTCACAGGAGTGTAACCTTCATCCCGTCGAAGCCACTCGGGAATCCCGTAGCCAACTTGTAAAATACCACAAATAAATTGCTACAGAATAGTATTTGTTATTCATTAATTAGAGAACTTATTGTTGGGTAAATTAGATTGATGATGGAAGACTAGGGATTTATTTGAAGCAAACATAGGGTTAAAGCTTTTGGATTAATTAAAAACCTAATCTAGGTTTAGGTTTAACTAATTAATCTGACCCTTTACTTAAAGCTATCCCATTTATTTTTGCTTCGTTTTATTTCCTCTCCGACGCACATGAGTTCTTCCTCATGACCCACCCCTCGTGATCAACTCCACCCAACACCTTTTTTTCCTTGCGATCTCCTCCTCGCGACCTTGTCCTCTCGCGATCCTCTCCGCACCGCTGACCTCTTCCTCCTCCTCGAGTTCTTTCTCTCTCACAACAAACGACAGTTGGGAGCTGCTATTGAGTGATCTGCCGGTGATGAGAGGAGCTCAGATCAGCACCATTGAAGTCACGGTAGAGCAAATCCCAGGTTTGCTGATTTTCCCTTAGCGTAGTTCTATGGATGTTTCGGTTGATCGGGTTTTCAACTTCTGTTTGTGATGGTGCAACGATCATTTGCGATTGGGAGATTCTGGTAGGGGGTAAGCTATCTTTGACTGACTTCTGTCGTAGCTAGGAGAAGCTTCAATTTCTGGTATATATCTTGATTATTCCTTACTTTTTTGTTCATTGTGAGTCTGTGGATCAGATTTCTATCGAGTGATTGTGGGGCTGTTTTGGAAGTTCAAGGAGGGGTGGTGTTAGTTTGGATCGATGTGGTTGAATATAGCATTGGTGTCGATTTGTGAGACAAGGGCAGCGACAACAGGGTGGATTAGAATAGTGGATTGGGCTGTGGGTTAGATTTGTGTGTTACCCAGGAGTTGTCCAGATTGGTTTTGAGCTATGATGCGGTTACATGGCTATTGTTCAGCATGGATGAATGTCGATGGGGTGTGATGCACTGGTTGTGTTTGTGACGGAGTTGAGTAATGGATTGAGTGGTTAAGTCAGCTATTTGGGTTTCATTTTGTGAATGTATTAAATATACAAGCTGAGGGTTTAGTGGGGGGTTTCTAATTCATATTCTATAAAAGGACGCGAATATAGGAATGATATGGTAGTTAATAAGTATGTTGTTGTGTGCTTGAATTAATCGTAGTTGATGATATTTACAGGATGTGGATACGAGGCCAGGCTACGGGTGTAAATACAATTAGTATTCTTCATAGCAGGCGGGTATCTTTGACTTATCTTCTTTTAGATATTGTCATATTGTTGTGCATCGTTAACTATAGCTAGTAATAGTTTTCTATGCTTTTAACTGCCCTGGTATGTCACTACCTAGTACATGTTATAGCCTTTTCATATGCTTATTATATTGGTGCTCTATCATTTTGATACTTGTCATTTGTTTATTTGGCACTAAGAGTAGTGACATACCTTACATACTGGGCATTGAATGAATAATGAATATACCTTGCATGTGTACATAGACTTATGTACTTAGGTTATTTGATATGGGCTCCTATTGGTACATACCATAGGTAGCCATGGATTGACAGGTGTATCGTGCATTAGTGACATGCACCATCTTGCATTATTGCATGACTGGTGATCATCGGCTCCTTGGTAGGAGGTGATACTACTTGGTAGTTGAGTCCATCGTCAGTTACATTATCCACACACACAACCACTCGTGAGTTAGTGGTATTTCAGGAGGGTGTGTGTAGTTGCTCTGTCAGGGCTCCATGGTGGTCACTCAGGATATTGGTATTGTGGCGTGGTAGCAGACAGGGATCCCTCCTTCATTGTGAGACGAGGAGATGAGACGAGGTGATGCCCCCCATATATATACATGGGTAGGAGGGTGATACTTCGCCAGCATCCTATCCACTCAGTCACATAGGTGTAGTGACGGCAGAGTGCATAGTTGTCACAACCCTACCCACTCGGTCAGCACATTTGACATGTCGGTGCTTTGACTGGCGTCAGGGGTGACACATGTCATTGCATCATGTACATATGCTTTTACTATATGCATTGCTTGTTGCACTTTTGATTGTTGCATATGATTGCCATGCACATACAGGAGGTATTATGTAGTTTGTTTTGGTGATTCTACATCTGCTTGTATGGATGTATCTTATGTCAGCTTAGGTGATTATGGTATGTACAGTTTCAGGTATGTATATGTATTTTTTTTGTTTATTTTCGAGAAACTGTACCAGCATGATTATTATTGCTACTTATAGTTTACTATGCATGATTATTAGATATCAACTGAATTTTACTCACTCCGTTGATATCTATTTTATTTCAGGATGAAGTCTTCCGGAGGATCCAGTTGCTAGTCTCCTGATTTGACGACTCCGTTATTTTAATTTCAGTTTTTCGTATTTTTATCACTAGTATTCTATGTTTTAAACTTGTAGTATTTTATACTCATGGTTGTTTTGGTGGTACTTGATTATGTCCTTATGGACTTTTTGTTCGATTTGTTTTGATTTTGTGTGTGGTTGTGTATTCCTGCTCAGATGACAGAAGAGGTAAGTCTAGAGGTTTTAGGCTTCTTATTTACTTTGGTTGTTGGCCTGAGGCTCATATATTATATGTATTGTGGTGTTTTATGTTCCGACCATGTTGGCCGATGTATAGTGGGTCATGTAGGTCTTGTATACAGGTTTCAATTGTCTGCAGTACAGGGGAAGTGCTGTCCGATTTTCGTCGGATAAGTACCCCCTCTCGGGGCGTGACAATTTATTTGGTATCAGAGCCTAGGTTTCGAGTTCCTAAGGGTTTTTGGGTTTTCAGAGTTCGCCACGTTTGGCAGGTCAACCTGTGCATTTTAGGATTTTTACGGATTTCCATCGATTTGGCATTTTGGACATTTTGGAGTCATATTTTGACAAGATCGTATTTGGGACTTGGCGGCGACAGGACATCTCCAAATGGCTAACAGGTGAAATTATTGATTTTTTTTATAATTTTCTACTTGTAGTAATACTTGGGTAATAATTTGGTAGATATGAAATAAGGTTGTCGTGCTCTCACGCCGAGACGTGGTGCAGGGCAGCCACGCAAGAGGACATTGAGATCTTGGGCGATGGAGTTGCCAGAAAGGTCTACGGAGAATGAGCCTGTCGATCAGGGTCAGACTTCACATGGTGTCGCGGGTGTATTGGGCCCTCAATCCTCGACGATTCCTCCTCCAGAGATACCCACTTCTACGGTATTCACTATACCACCAGTGGTACCCACTCCAACATATCCCACAGTACCCCCGGCAGCACCTGCTATTGTACACCCGGAGGTACCACCGGTAGCCCCTGCTGCTACATACCAAGCACCTCCTCTAGTAGTGCCTACGGGATATGCAGTACCTCTTCCAGCGGTGCCTGCTACTGCACACCCGACAGCCCCACCAGCAGTACTGGTCGCCCCTTTCTCAGTACTTGCCCCTACTTATTCAGCCGCACCAACTCCAGTGGTTCCACCAGCTCTCGTGGTGATCCCTACTCATCCTGTTGATGTGATTGTGGCACGAGCTCAGATCCCAGCCTTGGCGGAGTCGGTGAAAGGCCGATTCACGCTCTTCCGCGGAGAGATAGATCTGAGGGCGGCTCAGTCCTGGATAGAAATTATGGAGCGGATCTTTTTATATATGACTTGCTCCGAGTGGGAGAAGGCAGAGCTTGTAGCCTACCATTTACGGGATGAGGCTGAAATCTGGTGGGACACGTAGCGCGCGATTATAGGCGAGCAGCAGATAACATGGGCGAAATTCAGAGAGGTTTTCGAGAGCCAATATATTCCACTATCTTATCAGATGATGCATCGTCAGGATTTTTAGAATCTTCAACAGAACAATCATACAGTGTTGGAATATAATGCTGAATTTAATCGGTTAGCCAAATTTTGTCTGGAGTTAGTCGCTGAGGATCGGTCTCGCATGCTTCAGTTTGTTCAGGGTCTAGATGGACATCTTCAGGTGAAGCTAGTAGGTTTTGGAAATTCTTCTTACAGAGAGGCATTGGATCGAGCTCTTCTGATTGAGTCGGCTTAGCAGAGAGTAAATGCAAAAAAGAAAAGGAAACAACTAGCTCAGAGTTCAATTCAAGCCCAGCAGCCACCGACTAAGGGTCAGCAGCTAGGCGGTCGCAGTGAGATGGGTCAGAATGCTTCCGAGGCATCAGGCAAACCCCAGAAGACCGGATGATCTTCGTCAGGATGCTCCCAGTCTGACCAGTAGAACTGGAAGCGGTCCTCTAATGACAATCACTGTGTTAGATGCGGGTCCAGGGATCATATGATATCAGCCTATTCACTGACACAGTCAGTTTGCTATTACTGCAAACTTCCTGGACACCAGAGCCGAGATTGTTCGCTGAAGGCTCAGCATGTGGCTTCAGGAGTGTCTGTGCAGGGAGGACAATTCGGACAGAAGGGACCTCAGTGAGGCGGGCATAAGTCCCAATCTTTGCAACGCCAACAAAGGATGGCTCCCCCGGCAGTTGTTGCATATGCCATGCATGGACAGGAGCACTCTAGTGCCCCTACGGAGTTGCAGAGTTCTATATCAGGACCTCAGTATCAGCCGTTGGTGCAGTATCAGTCTCAGCCTCAGTCGTTGGTGCAGTATCAGTCGCAGCCTCAACCGTTGGTTCAGTATCAGTATTTATATCAGGCTCCTGTATAGTACTCGGCACCGCCTCAGTATCTGCCTCAGTGGTAGTCTCGGACACAGTCGCCGCAACCTCTGGCAGCGCTACCACCTCCACACTCGCTAAAGACTAGGCATATTCATGCAGTTACTCGAGAGGATGCACAGCGAGCTGACGGATCTATTTTCTATGGTATGGTTTTATTTTATGCATCTTCTGCTGATATGTTAGTTGACACTGGTAGTTCACATTCATTTATTTCTCGGGCATTCCTGAGAGAGATTGGTAGACTACCTACCCTTAGGTCACAAAGATTGATAGTATCTCTGCCCTCTGGGGATAAATTAGAAGTCACCCAGGAGGTTAGAGGATGTCCATTAGGTTTCGACAGCGTTATACTCCTGGTAGATTTGTTGGTTCTCGACATGATCGAATTCGACATCATACTTGGCATGGATTGGCTAACAGCATATCATGCCACTGTGGATTGCCAGACGAGGGTGGTTACATTCCATCCTTCTAACCAACCCTCGTGGGATTTAACTGGCACAAAAAATGATGGTATATCGACCGTTTCTGTGATTCAGGCTTGGAAGCTTTTATCACACGACTGTCAGGGTTTTCTATTGTCATTGATCGACGCCGAGGACAGTGGTGACTCTCAGATCTCGGACATTCCTATCGTCTAAGAGTATCCAGATGTCTTTCCAGAGAAGTTACCGGGCCTGCCTCCCAGAAGGCAAGTGGAGTTCACAATTGAGTTAATTCCGGGGACGGCGCTGACATCAAAAGCTCCTTATCATATGGACCCAAAAGAGTTGGACAAGCTAAAGGTCCAGCTTTAGGAGATTTTGGACAGAGGTTTTATCCGCCCTAGCATATCTCCCTGGGGTTCTCCGGTTCTCTTTGTAAAGAAGAAAGACGGTTCGATGAGATTATGCATCGACTACAGGCAATTGAATGCCATCACCATCAAGAATAAATATCTCCTGCCACGTAGTGAGGACTTATTTGATCAGCTCAGAGGTACGTCAGTGTATTCTAAGATTGATCTATGGTCCGGATATCATCAGCTAAGGGTTAGAGGTTCGGACGTTCAGAAGATAGCATTCCGTACCAGATATGGGCACTATGAGTTTTTGGTAATGCCATTTGGGCTTACCAATGCTCCGACAGTATTCATGGACTTGATGAACCGTGAATTTATGGATTTCCTAGATCGGTTTGTCATTGTCTTTATTGATGACATTCTGGTCTATTCCCATTCTGAAGAGGAACACGCGCAGCATCTTCGCATTGTCCTAGATAGGCTTCGACAGAAGCAACTATATGCGAAGTTCAGCGTATTCTAGTTACCCTCAGTCAATTTTCTGGGACACGTGGTTTCTAGCAAAGGCATTTCAATTGACCCCCAGAAGATCGAGGTTGTCACTAGTTGGGAGCAGCTAAAATCGATTCAGGAGGTTTGCAGTTTCTTGGGCTTAGCCGGATATTACAGATGATTCATTGAGGATTTCTCAAGCATTGCTATGTCATTGACACGCCTTACCAAGAAGGGCACGAAGTTCACGTGGTTAGAGGCCTGCGAGACCAACTTTCAGGAGTTGAAGAAGAGACTGGTGTCAGCACCGATTTTGGTATTGCCATTAGGGGACGACAGTTTCGTCCTTTATACTGATGCGTCTCTCCAGGGTTTGGGTGTAGTACTGATGCAACATGACAGGATGGTCTCTTATGCTTCTCACCAGTTGAGGGAGCATGAGAAAAACTACCCAGTACATGATCTAGAGTTAGCTGCTATTATCTTTGCCTTGAAGATTTGGAGGCATCATCTGTATGGTATTACATTTGAGATTCTCACTGATCATAAGAGTCTCAAATATCTATTTACGCAGAAGGAACTCAATCTCCGACAAAGGAGATGGATAGAGTTCCTGAAGGATTATGACTGTACCATTAGCTACCACCCAGGGAAAGCCAATGTGGTTGCTGATGCACTTAGCTGGAAGTCCTGAGGGACTTTAGTTTGCTACTGAGTTTTAGTCATGGATTTGATTTAGGGTTTCTCCAAGTTGGTCCTTGAGGAACAGGGACCGATAGAGCAGGACATTCTTGTTACCATGGTTGCTCAATCATCTATCAGGATGAGAGTCCGAGAGGCTCAGGCCGGTGATCAGCACTTACAGTTCATTGGTAGCCAGATAACCTCTAGACAACAGACTGAGTTCACCCGAGATGACGAGGGTATTATATATTTCTGGGGTAGAATATGCATACCTCAGTCTCACCCAGTCATGGAGGAGTTACTTTAGGAGGCTCATCTCTCTCGATTTGCGATCCACCTAGGCGGAACCCGCATGTATCGAGATTTAAGGCTTTTGTATTGGTGGAACAGCATGAAGAAAGACATCGCAGATTTTGTAGCTAGATGTCTAGTTTGTCAACAAGTAAAGGCTGAGCACCAGAGACCAGCCAGACTACGTCAGAGGATTCCTATTCCCGAGTGGAAGTGGAATTACATTACCATAGATTTTGTGGTGGGTCTGCCTAGGACATGATGAGGCCATGACGCGATTTGGGTAGTCATTGACCGATTAACCAAAACTGCACACTTCTTAGTGATTCAGAAGACCGACTCTCTGGATCATATGGTAGAGTTATATTGTCGAGAGATCATCAGATTGCATGGTATTCCTTTGAGCATTATATCATATAGAGATCCCCAGTTCACGTCCCGGTTCTAGCAGAGTCTACAACAGGTCTTGGGCACACAACTCCATTTTAGTACAACATTCCATCCGCAGATAGATGGACAGTCTGAGCAAACCATTCAAACTCTAGAGGACTTGCTGAGGTCCTGCGTTATGGATTTCGGGGGCAGCTGGGAGGACCACTTGCCATTAGTGGAATTTGCCTACAACAATAGCTATCATTCGACTATCCAAATGGCACCGTTTGAAGTATTGTATGGTAGACAGTGTCGGACACCCACCCTCTGGGAGGAGGTTGGGTTGGCCCAATTGCCAAGATCTCATAGAGCTCATCATGAGGTAGGGTTGGTCCGTACTATCAGACGAAGGATCGCAGAGGCGCAGGATCGTCAGAAGAGTTATGCTAATCAAAGACGGAGACCTCTGGAGTTCTCTATTGGTGACCATGTATTCTTGCGAGTCTCACCCACGAAAGGGGTGAAGAGATTTGACCTCCATGGTAAGCTAGCTCCAAGGTACATTGGTCCTTTCGAGATTTTAGAGTGGATCGGAGCAGTCGCTTACCGCCTAGCTCTACCACCGTCCTTGGCTGGTATTCATGATGTGTTTCATGTGTCCATGCTTAGGAGGTATTGATACAGGCGCATCCAGCCGCTTGATCGACTCTTGTCATAAGATGCAATCCTGCTCTCCTCTAAATCATGATGAACAGAAATTGAGCTTCAAAATAAAGATTTCAACGCCTCTATGACCTCCTGATATGGATATCCTTCATTTTGGATTAATTTTTTATCCTAAAGGCCACCATAGCCTTCTCGTGGCCACCACCACGAGTGTGGATCATTCCGTGGCTCGACATGGGACCTCCAACAAAGACCACAACCTAACCATGAACCAAGCCATAGCCGTAGCATGCTGCCACCACTATTTAGA
Source organism: Wurfbainia villosa (assembly GCA_025175895.1). NCBI lineage: Eukaryota > Viridiplantae > Streptophyta > Magnoliopsida > Zingiberales > Zingiberaceae > Wurfbainia > Wurfbainia villosa. The sequence continues at coordinate 103,221,498 of CM045994.1, forward strand.
ATTTTATTAATATTTTATTATTAATTTTATTTATTTCGAATTTTTATTTAATTTTAATTTTCCATTGCTATTTAGAATTTCATTAATATTTTATTATTAATTTTATTTATTTCGAATTTTTATTTAATTTTATTTTTTTCCACTATTTAGAATTTTATTAATATTTTATTATTAAATTTATTTATTACAAATTTTCATTTATTTTTTTTTAGTTTTAAAATTTTTATATTTACTTTTCTATTTCGTTAAGAAATTTTTGACTTAGTTTGTTTATTTTTTATTTTTTTTAACTTTCTTACTTGTTAAGAAATTTCTGTTAAAGTTAGTTTATTTTTTTTAGCATTAAGAAACATTCTCTTTCTATGCCTATTTAAACATAAGTTTAGGATTTGTAAGATATTCAATTTTGATTAATAATATTTCTTTTTGTTTAAACTAAGAGGTGTTCCTCTTTTGTTGGCGACCCTCTCCTTTGATTCTCTCTGCCCCCTCTATTCTAACCTCATGCATTGAAGGTTTTTAGCGCCGCCCCGCTACCCCGCCTGTGTCAGTTGGTATCAGAGCCCTATATCTATGGAGGGACGTTGTGGTCGTGGTCATGGATGTGATAGGTAGGTTCCAATTGAGGAAGTCGCACCCTATGATTAAAGTACCCGCGAGCTCATTGATCTACAGAGATCAATCACGGAGTTATCTCGAAGATCCATGAATGGTTGTCATGGCCATGGTTATGGACGTGATCGGAAGGTTCCGATTGAGGAAGTCACACCCCAAGATCGATGTTCCCAGGAGACCATCAAAGATCTACAGAGACAAGTCATAGAGTTATATCGGCGATTGCGATTCATAGATGATCGTCATGGTTGTGATTATGGTCATGAGTGGCAGGTTCTGATTGAGGAAGCCTCACCCTAGGATCGAAGTTCCCAAGAGATCATCGAGAATCTACGTAGAACAATCGGAGCATTAACTCGGCATCTAACACTGTGAGAACTTGAGGTATCTCTTCGACGCTCTAAAATTCTACGTCATCAAGAATATTTTGGTCGTAAAGAATGGTATGAAGACTCTATCTATGATGATGATGAAGACATTGAAGATTCTGTCGACGACGAGCAAACTAAAGAAGACGTAGAATACCCCGTCTACGATGATGATAATATAGATGAGGAAATTAAAGTAAGCATGGAAGACCCTGTCTATGACATTGACGAGGTCATGGGCGACCCCATCTATGATGAGTACGATGATGACGAGCTACTTTGTGAAGATGGCCTTGAGACATTATTTGATCTCTCACCTAAGGTTGAAATGAGGGATGAAGACCACATATCGGTTGAAGAAGACATGAGCATATCAGTTGAAGGAGAAAATAGCATATACGATGAAGATGACATATTGGTTGAAGAATACATGGGCATCTGCGATGATAATGAGGTACTTTATGGATATGACAACGAGATGCTAACTACTCAAAAGAATATTCTCCTCCATAAGGTTGAAGCGATAGCTGCATGCTACATATTATTGGACCCACATTGGCAGCACGATTACAAAGTTATCCACGATGGATGGAAGAACACGCAACAGGTGATGAAGTTAGTAGATCGAGAATACACCCGAGAGAGCATGATTCCTTATACCAAAGAAGGAGATGACACTAGTTCAAACTCGAGGGCGAGTTCTTTTCAACCCCGGGTGATTGATGCAGGCGCATCCAGCCGCTTGATCGACTCTTGTCATAAGATGCAATCCTGCCCTCCTCTAAATCATGACGAAGAGAAATTGAACTTCAAAATAAAGATTTCAACACCTCCATAAGCTCTTAATTTTTTATCCTAAAGACCACCATAGCCTTCTCGTGGTCACCACCACGAGCATGGGTCATTCCGTGGCTCGACCATGGACCAAGCCATGGTCGTAGCACGCCGCCGCCGCTATTTAGAATTTCATTAATATTTTATTATTAATTTTATTAATTTTGAATTTTCATTTAATTATAATTTTCCATTGCTATTTAGAATTTCATTAATATTTTATTATTAATTTCGATTTTTTATTTAATTTTATTTTTTTTATCGCTATTTAGAATTTTATTAATATTTTATTATTAAATTTATTTATTATGAATTTTCATTTAATTTATTTTTTTTAGTTTTAAAATTTTTATATTTACATTTCTATTTTGTTAAGAAATTTTTGACTTAGTTTGTTTATTTATTTTTATTTAACTTTCTTACTTGTTAAGAAATTTCTGTTAAAGTTAGTTTATTTTTTTTAGCATTAAGAAATATTCTCTTTCTATGCCTATTTAAACATAGGTTTAGGCTTTGTAAGATATTCAATTTTGATTAATAATATTTCTTTTCGTTTAAACTAAGAGGTGTTCCTCTTTTATTGGTGAATTCCCCCTCTCCTTCGATTCTCTCTACCCCATCTATTCTAACCTCATGCATTGAAGGTTTTTAGCGTCGCCCCGCTACCTCGCCTACGTTAGGTATGTGCCACACCCTACACATATTCTATCAGATGTATCAGGTTCCATTCAACCTGATGCTTCTTACGAAGAGGTTCCTGTACGGATTTTGGATCACAAAGAACGACAGTTGCGGAACAAGATTGTACAACTTGTTAAAGTCGGGTGGAGTCACCACACCGATGAGGAGGCTACTTGGGAGCTTGAGGAAAAGATCAAAGCTTAATACCCCCACTTGTTTACTTAAGGTACATGAAATATACTTTCAGTACTTGTGCTACTTGAGTGTGCTATCTCTTACTCATTATACATTTGAGTGGGAAATTTGGGGACCAAATTTTATTAAGCGGGGGAGAATATAAAATACCACAAATAAATTGCTACGGAATAGTATTTGTTATTCATTAATTAGAGAACTTATTGTTGGGTAAATTAGATTGATGATGGAAGACTAGGGATTTATTTGAAGCAAACCTAGGGTTAAAGCTTTTGGATTAATTAAAAACCTAATCTAGGTTTAGGTTTAACTAATTAATCCTACCCTTTACTTAAAGCTATCCAATTTATTTTCACTTCGTTTTATTTCCTCTCCACCGCACGCGAGTTCTTCCTCCTTGCGACCCACCCCTCGCGATTAACTCCACCCGACGCCTTTTTTTCCTTGCAATCTCCTCTGCGCGACCTTGCCCTCTTGCGATCCTCTCTGCACAGCTGACCTCTCCCTCCTCCTTGAGTTCTTTCTTTCTCGCGACAAACGATGGCTGGGAGCTGCTATTGAGCGATCTGCCGACGAAGAGAGGAGCTCAGATTGGCACCATTGACATTGCAACGGAGCAAATCCCAGGTATTACTGATTTTCCCTTAGCGTAGTCCTATGGATGTTTCGGTTGATCGGGGTTTCAACTTCTGTTCGTGCATTTGCGATCGGGAGATTCCGATAGGGGTAAGCTGTCTCCGGTCGACTACTGTCGTAGCTAGGAGAAGCTTTAATTTTTGGTATATATCTTGATTATTCCTTACTTTTATGTTCATTGCGAGTCTGTGGATCAGATTTCTATCGAGTGATTGTGGGGTTGTTTTGGAAGTTCAAGGAGGGGTGGTGGCAGTTTGGATCGATGTGGTTTAATATAACATTGATGTCGATTTGTGAGACAAGGGCAGTGACAGCAGGGTGGATTGAAACGGTGGATTGGGTTGTGGGTTAGATTTGTGTGTTACCCAGGAGTTATCCAGATTGGTTTTGAGCTATGATGTGGTTACATGGCTATTGTTCAGCATGGATGAATGTCGATGGGGTGTGATGCGTTGGTTGTGCTTGTGACGGAGTTATGAGCGATGGATTGAGTGGTTAAGTCGGCTATTTGGGTTTCATTTTGTGAATGTATTAAATATACAAGCTGAGGGTTCAGTGGGGGGTTTCTAATTCGTATTATATAAAAGGATGCGAATATAGGAATGATATGGTAGTTAATAAGTATGTTGTCGTGTGCTTGAATTAATCGTAGTTGATGATATTTGCAGGACGTGGATACGAGGCCAGTCCACGGGTGTAAAGATAATTGATATTCTTCATAGCAGACGGGTATCTTTGACTTATCTTCTTTTAGATATTGTCATATTGTTGTGCATCGTTTACTATAGCTAGTAATAGTTTTCTATGCTTTTAACTACTCTGGTATGTCACTATCTAGTATGTGTTGTAGCCTTTTCATATGCTTATTATATTGGTGTTCTATCATTTTGATACTTGTCATTTGTTTATCTGACACTAAGAGTAGTGACATACCTTACATACTGGGCATTAAATGAATAATGGATATACTTTGCATGTGTACATAGACTTATGTACTTAGGTTATTTGATATGGGCTTCTATTGGTACATACCATAGGTAGCCATGGATTGACAGGTGTATCGTGTATTAGTGACATGCACCATCTTGCATTATTGCATGACTGACGATCATCAGCTCCTCGGTAGGAGGTGATACTACTTGGTAATTGAGCACATGGTTAGTTACATTATTCACACACACAATCACTCATGAGTTAGTGGTATTTCAGGAGGGTGTGTGTAGTTGCTCTGTCAGGGTTCCACGGTGGTCGCTTAGGATATTGGTATTACGGCATGGTAGCAGACAGGGGTCCCTCCTTCGTTGTGAGACGAGGAGATGAGACGAGGTGATGTCCCCCATATATATACATGGGGTAGGAGGGTGATACTCCATCAGCATCCTGTCCATTCGGTCACATGGTGTAGTGACGACAGAGTGCACAGTTGTCACAACCCTATCCACTCGGTCGACACACATGACATGTCGGTGCCTTGACTGGCATCAGGGGTGACACATGTCATTGCATCAAGTGCATGCGCTTTTACTATATGCATTGCTTGTTGTACTTTTGGTTATTGCATATGATTGTTATGCACATACAAGAGGTATTATGTAGTTTGTTTTAGTGATTCTACATCTGCTTGTATGGATGTATTTTATGTCAGCTTAGGTGATTCTGGTATATACAGTTTCAGGTATGTATATGTATTTTTTTTGTTTATTGCCGAGAAACTGTACCAGCATGATTATTATTGTTACTTATAGTTTACTATGCATGACTATTAGATATCCATTGAGTTTTACTCACTCCGTTGATATCTATTTTATTTCAGGATGAAGCCTTTCGGAGGGTCCAGTTTCCAGTCCCCTGATCTGATGACTCCGTTATTTTGATTTCGATTTTTCGTATTTTTATCACTAGTACTCTATGTTTTAAACTTGTAGTATTTTATACTCGTGGTTGTTTTAGTGGTACTTGATTATGTCCTTATGGACTTTTTGTTTGATTTGTTTTAGTTTTGTGTGTGGTTGTGTATTCCTGCTCAAATGGAAGAAGAGGTAAGTCTAGAGGTTTTAGGCTTCTTATTTACTTTGGTTGTTGGCCTGAGGCGCATATATTATATGTATTATGGTGTTTTATGTTCCAGCCATGTTAGCCGATGTATAGTGGGTCGTGTGGGCCTTGTATACAGGTCTCAATTGTCCGCAGTATAGTGGAGGTGTTGTCTGATTTTTGTCGGACAAGTACCCCCTCTCTGGGCGTGACACAACTTCTTGTCTGGCTACAAGCAGCATCCGACGATCGCCAGAGTTGCCAATGTCAACATTCCAAGGTCCCATTTACTTGATTAAATTCTGTCATTCATATAGGTTAGGTAATTAAGCTGGTTTTGGATAATTTGATGGGATTAATCAACTCATTAGATTAGATTTGATTAATCTGAGCTTGAGATAGTTGATTAGTTTTAGATCCTGGGTTAATTGACTTATTTGACTAAGTTATTAACCTGTTTTAGTTAAGTTAATTGGGGGAGATTAATTAGTTTAATTAAGTCGATTTGATTTATTGGAAGATATATTACTTAATCCAATTTATAGGTTTAATTAATTGATCTATTAATTAATAACTAGATGGGGTAATTAGTAAATTAAGTAAATTTAAGGGAGGGGTGATTAATTTATTAATCTGATTAATTAATTGATTGATCCAATTAAATTGGTTACGTTAGGTAGGAAGACTTATACCAGAGTAGATAATCAATTTATAGATTTGTTGAGTTAATAATGAATTAATTATAATAGAGCTGGGAGTTGAAGCATCTTCGAGTTGAATGATAGCTAGGACGCTCTACAGTTCAGGTGGGTGGTTCTTTGACCTCTTTAGATTTTAGTGCATGATTATTTTGGTTATGTTGTTTACTTAGGTTATGTTATATTTACACTTTATGTTGTCTGCAATATTTTAGTGTTTGATTGATATTACGGTCATGTGCTTATTTATTGCTTCGGTATAAATTTGTAGATGTTACTGGTATATGTTTATTTAGTTATTATTTTGGTTGATATTTTGATTAAGACTAGTAGAGATAATATAATTTAGATGAGGTTATTCCGTAGGAGAGAATCTAAGGAATGAAGCAACATAATAAAACCCTAGGTGTTGGAACCCTAGGCATAATAACCCCAACGTGCTTATTTGTAGATGCTACTGGTATATGTTTGTTTAGTTATTATTTTGGTTGATATTTTGATTGAGACTAGTAGAGATAGTATAATTTAGATGAGGTTATTCCGTAGGAGCGAATCTAAGGAATGAAACATCATTAATAGAACCCTAGGTGTTGGAACCCTAGGTGTAATAACCCGGACATGCCTTTTGGTAGATGCTACTGGTATATACTTATCTATTGTTTCGATTGATATTGTGATTGGACTAGTGGAGGTAGTATGATTAAGATGAGATTAATCCTTAGAGGGTATATAACGTTTCTCATATCTCGGCTGCCAACTATGTCTCCCATTCGTGGTTGAGAGAGTCTGCCGTAAAGGTTCCCTACCTTTGAACTATGGTTGCTTTGTATACCTATGGTTGATTAGGTCTCCCATTCATGGTTGAGAGAATCTACCGTAGAGTTATACTCTTGGACTACCCATTCGGAGTTAGTGATAATTGGTTTCGTGTATCGCCTATAGCTAGGTAGCTACCTTACATCTTAACTACCCACGAGATCCGTTTGTGGTAGCATGTTGTTGCATACAGTCGATAGCTAGATAGCTATATATACTCTGTCTGCCCACGAGGCCCATTCGTGGTAGCATGTTATTGCCCACAGACATTGAGTATTTATATTGCCTGTCTAACCATGAGTCCCGTTCGTGGTAGCATGTGGTTACGCGTAGACAATGCTCTGTATATTGCCTATCTGCCGTTGAGTCCCGTTCATGGTAACATGTTGTTGCCCGCAGATAGTGCCCCTTGGTATTACCTCGAGAGCCATGAGGCTTTGTCATGGTATCTTTGTTGGGATGTATACTGAAAGCCTAGCTCTTTTGTATGAACATCTTTATTTTGAAATAAGAATCACATGATCATTGTTTGCACTTTAATTATATATGTGCATATTGTCTAATACTTTATATTGTAGATAACATGGTGCTTGGGTGTGGCACAGAAGATCATGTTATCAGTCCCTTGTAGAGTATAAGTAAAGGCTCACAACCAAGATGGTTTTGGACAAACCATTGGCATGGTTGTAGTGTAGCTTGGTATTGTTTTATCTTGAACATAGAGTTACACTAGTACACTTAGGTGTATTGAGCAGGACCGACATAGAAGTGATTCAATTTATTGCTGACTACATAATTGAATCGGACCTCGGATATTATGTTGTACATGCTCTTAATCCCGATATAATAACGGACACATGTACTTAGTATTTATTTCTTTGATTTACCAATGGGTGAGATTTAGATGGATTAAATCAATATGCCCAGTAAGTTGGGAAATGATATTATTTACATGGTGTGCCGTTGATTATAGGAGAAAACCGTGTCCTATATATTAGGTTGATGATGTCCCCTTGAGGAGCTCATAAGGTTCATCATGTAAACCCTGCAGGTTGACTTAGTCAACATGATGATAAGGTTGAGTGGTACTACTCGAGGAGTTAGATGTTAATTAATTGATGGTCGATAAATCAATTGGTGTGGATATCTTAAACACGGGGAGATGGATGTACAAATAATATATGGAGCCCATATTAATTTATGGGGGTTGGTGAGGTAATTCAATGATGATCCTCTAGTGGAATGGAACATCATTGATGGATCAAGTTTGTGTGGTTCTGATCCATCGGGTGGCCAAGATCCAACTCCTCCTCATGGTCCCTATTGTAGCTTATTTACACCTCATGAAGTCTAGATCAAATGATGGAAAACAAATATCTAGATCCGACGGTTGGGATTAAATCCCTAGAACCGACGGTGGAGATTAAATCTCTAGATCCGACGGTTGGGATTAAAACCCTAGAATCGACGGTGGAGATTAAATCTCTAGATCCGATGGTTGGGATTAAAACCCTAGAACCGACGGTTGAGATTAAATCTTTAGATCCGACGGTTGAGATTAAATCTCTAGAACCAATGGAGGAGATTAAACCAAGGCCTAAACCTAACTCTATATATATGGGCTTAGGCTTGGGCGGCAAAGACAATGGAAAAACCTAATTGAGAGGTGGCTTGGGCGGCAAGAAATAGGAGGAGGTTAGGGTTAGGGTTTGGTTCATTGTGTTGGGCGGCAACAAGAAGAAGAAGCCTCTTCTTCTTCTTCTTCCCAATGATGGCCGGCAACCCTTCTTCCCTTTTCCTCCTTGGTTTGGCTGGCGCCCAAGCTTCTCCCTTCCTTCTATAGCTTAGGTTGGATGGCATTAGGATAGCTTCCCTTGGGCGGCAATCAAGTCCTAGTTGGGATAGGATTGGGGTTGGGCGGCTAGGGTTAGGGTTTTGGGATTAGGGTGGGCGACAACAAGAAGATGAAGATCCTTTTCTTCTTCCTTCTAAGTGTTGGCCGGCCACTATCCTTGTTCCCTCTACCTTGGCCGAAGCTCAACCTATTCTCCTTCCCTTCATCCTTGGCCGGAAATTAGGAGAGCTTTGTCTAGGGTTTGGGCGGCAACAAGGAGGAGGATTGTATTTCTTTCCTTTCTCCAAGTGTTGGCCGGCGCCCATACCCTTGGTGTTTCTCTTTTGGTTGGTTTCCATACTCCATTTCATCTTCTTTGGCCGGTGGCGACATCGAGTTTATTGACTTGATGGCCGGTTCTAGAAAGGAAGACGAGTTTTGTTTTAGGATCTTCCTTTGTTCCTAGTGAACAAGGAAAGGAAGATTGGTGATCTAGGAGGCTTCAACTTTTGGTAGATCGTCTCCCACACGACGTCCAAAAGGAGGGAGGACATACAATAGAAGATCAAGAGGTATAACAAGAGGTATAATCTTGTTTATTTTGATTAATGTTCTTTTGTATTATGTTTATAATTGCTTTTCAATTATATGCATGTTTTGTGTGGATGCTTACTTTATGTATGTGTTGATTATACTAGTTTACATTTGTATGTATTTGTATAATCATGAACCCCGAAGATAAACACAAAAATCGGCGATCCGTCTGTCGTCTCTTCCGCGGCTAACCGACTAGAAGAGTTGTGTTGCTTGAACAACTAGTTTGTTCAAGCGATCGCTCGTGTCGTTAGCACGACGATGAATTGGTTGTGCTTAGGAAACTCATCCCATCCGGATTAGTTTTCATTAGTGAAAATTTTAATCCGGTGACATGGGAGCCGATGAGCCTCCGAGGAATATCACATTGCCAACAATCTTGATGTGTACTGCTTGTAGATTGCAGTCGGTTATGTATGTTGCAGGTTTATTTGTTATACTACTGACCAAGTTAGTTGCGGACTGATATTGGTACTCTGAGGTTTGGGTTACTCTAATTTGTTTCTTTTGACCTCCATTATGTTTGTATGATCATGCACTATCTTCTATCCATCCACTGAGTGGATTGTACTCACTCCCTCTTCTCTTATCCTCCAGGTTAGCTGATAGAGGACGTATCCTGTTGACCTACCTTCGTGTCGCTCAGAGAGTCCTTTGCCGTGCTGGTCCCAATGCATCATCGAGATGTTTTAATTTTTCTTTATTGTTATCGTATTTTGTGTACTCCCTTTGGATTTTGGTCGCAATGCGATTTGGTGTTATAAATCTATTTTACTTTCAATTGATTTGTACTTTAGTTTTGCATACATGTGTATAATATAATAATTGTATTCTATTATTATTTTGAAGTTTTACCATATCTTGTTCCAGCGATGTATTTTGGAATATTGTCACTAAAGAGCTCCTCCATCATTTGGATGACGAATATGCCCCCGGAGCATGACAGTCACTATCCGCTTCATCGTTGTTCGTCGCCCTCCTTTCGTCGCCGTCTGACGCCTTCCTTCCATTGCCGTCTAATGCCCTCCTTCCATCACCGTTTGTCGCCCTCCTTCCATCATTGTCTGTCGCCCTCTTTTTGTCGCAATTTGTCGACCTCCTTTTGTCACTGTTTGCCCCCTCCTTTTGTCGTTGTCTATCGTCCTCTCATCTATCACCCTCCTTCCATCACCATCTATCCTCCTTCCGTCATCATCTTTCGCATGACTTCCGTCGCCTTTTTCGTCGAGATTTACCTCCTTCCTTCCGTCACTATCCACCACTCTCCTTCTGTTGCCTTTTCAGTCGAGATTTCATACACAACCTCTATTCGTCAATTACTAGTGTGTCATTTACAACAGTTGATATATAGCCATGTATGCTTCCATCCTCATCAGAACCAAATTTCTTATTATGTATTGACGTTTAATTAGGACTAATTAATGGATTACAGTGTTGGTTATTTGAGATCATTAATAGTAGTGAGATTTTTTAAGGCAACTTGTTTTAAGGCTGATTTAGTGTTATTCAAAACCAATTTGTGATTTTTGATTAGAAACCCAAAGTTATTAACATACACATGTCTATTTCCGTTAATATTCTTAGATATATTTTTGTATGAAGGGCATTGCTCACTATATATGCATGAATATTTTGTATGCAAGACGTTCTTTAGATATAGTTGATATTTTCTGTCTCACTAGATTTGTTTATTTTTATCTCTAAGACCAATTAGAGTGATTCTTCTATATTTTAGAAATGGATTGTAACTTATATTTTAGGGTTTTGGTCATTTACGAAATGGATAAGGAATGGATTTGTTTGCCTTCAAGGCTTGTATCGTAGTATGAAGAAGGGGTTCATAAATTTCTTGCACAAGCTAAGAACTATGCCAAAATGTATGAAATAATCTTATGTCCTTGCAAGCGTTATCAAAATAAAAAGTATATGAAATTTGACCAAGTGTACGAGCACTTAATTATGAAAGGGATTGATCCTTCTTACACTATTTGAATCTTCCATGGTGAAAATTATACCTCAATTTCAAATTGAATGTAGTTCAAGAGGAGTTCAAGAAGAGAAGGATGAAAGTAAAGAGACATATCACTTATATAAAGATGTCTTTGTGATGGAAGAAGTGGTTGGACACACTATGTCTGAGATAAGAGACTTAGTTTATTGATTTATTAGAAGATGCATAAACTTCTCTCTTCCCTAGTTATACAACCTACACAAAGTTGTCAGTAATTATCACATTATATAATTATAAGTCTACTAATGATCAGACTGATAATAATTTCAATGAGCTTCTTAAGATCTTAGGTGGCATGCTTCTAGAAAAAAACACACTTTCTGAAAATGTTTACTCAATGCGAAAGCTATTGAAACCATTTGATTTAGGATATGAGAAGATTCATGCTTACCCAAATAATTGTTGTCTATTTAGAAAGGAGCTTAAATTTATGGACTCATGCCCAAAGTGTGGTTCCTCAAGATGGAAGGTGGACAAAATCACTACTAAAGTTCGTAAAGGAGTTCCAAAAAAGGTGCTTCGGTATTTTTTCATGATACCTAGATTGAAAAGGATGTTTAAATTAGAAGAAAAGGTTAAAGACTTGATTTGACAATTCAACAACAAAAGTCAAGATAATATGATGCATCATCCAGTTGATTCAGTAGCTTGAGATACAATAAATTATAAGTGGCCAACTTTTGCATTGGATATTAGAAATTTGCAGCTTGATCTTGCAATAGATGGATTCAATCCTTTTGATGACCTTAGTTCTAGATATAGTTGTTGGTTGGTTGTTTTGGTTCATTACAATCTTCCTTCATTGATATGCATGGCGAAGGAAAATCTTATGCTGACATTACTAATTCTAGGCCCAAAGTAACTAAGAAATGATATAGATAATACTTGGAACTCCTTGTGGAGGAATTGCAAGAGTTGTGGGACATAGGTGTGGAGGCGTATAATGCATTTAGTAAGTTAATGTTCAATTTGAAGGCAATTTTGATGCGAACAATCAATGTTTTTTCAGTTTATGGAAACATAGCTGGATGTGCTACAAAAGGTAAATTTGGTTGCTCGATATGTGGTGAAGATGTAACGACTGGGCCCCTATTGGCGGCGACCCCTATTGGTCGACGACTGTGGAGGTCTAGAGTTCGAATCCTGGGGAAGGCAAAAAACCCACTTCCAGGGGTGGGAAGTCCAGGTGGGTAACGACGGGCCAACAGGGGCGACGGTCGTCGACCAATAGGGGTCGTCGAATTCCGCCAATAGGGGCCCGATCGTTACAATAAAAAGACACATTTTTATTGTAACGACACAGCCTATTATTTGACTATTGGCGGGCGACCCTATTGGTCGACGGCCAGTCGTCTATTGGCCGTCATTACTCACTGGACTTCACCGAAGTGAGTTTTGCCTTCCCGAGTTCGAACTCTAGACCTCCAGGCTAAGTACTAAAGTTTATGAATCATGGTAACCAAGTGATCACTTGATCACTTGGTTACCAGGATTCATAAACTTTAGTACTTAGCCTGGAGGTCTAGAGTTCGAATCCTGGGGAAGGCAAAAACCCACTTCCAGGGGTGGGAAGTCCAGGTGAGTAACGACGGGCCAACAGGGGCGACGGTCGTCGACCTATAGGGGTCACCGAATTCCGCCAATAGGGGCCAGGTGCCAATAGGGGCCAGGTCGTTACAGAAGACATATCTTCTATGTGGCTAAATACAGTAGAAAGTTTGCATACTTAGGTCACAAGTGATTCCTTACTCTTAATCATCCATTTCATGAGAAAAAGAAGTGGTTTAATGGGGAAAAAAGAGAGAAAAATAGAAACTTAGACCTTTGATTGGGTTAGAAATTCTCAATGCAGTGAAAGACATTGAAAATGACTAGGATAACAAACAAAAGGATAAGACTATCAACACTACAAAGAAAAAGAGGAAGAAGCAGAATAATTAAAAAAAGGTAAAACATCCGGTTCAAATGTGGACTAAAAAGTCGATCCTTTTCAAATTGTCATACTGAAGTATAAGTTATTTGACTCTCTATTCATTATCTTTTAATGAATTTGTTATATTATTAAACTAAGACTATGAAATGTGTTGATGGTTACTTGTAGGGGCTCTTGTTATGTCATAACTTAGATGTGATACATGTTGAAAAAAATATCTGCGAGAATATCATAGACACATTGTTAAATGTGAAGAATAAAACCAAAGATTGTGTTAATGTTCGCAAAGATTTGATGCACATAAAAATTAGACTTGAATTAAATACTCAAAAAAAAAAAAAGAGAGAGAGAAGAAAACATGTATAACTTGTCTGCTGCATCTTACACATTGTCTAAAAAAATGGATGTATTTTGCTCTAGATTGAAGAAAATAATTTATCAGATGGTTATACCTCAAATATTGGTAATTGTGTTTCATTAGAAGAGCATAAGCTTATTGGCTGATATCAGATGCATTGAGAAGTCTTTTACCAAAAGGTCCATGCAATGCTCTATTTCTGTTGTGTGCATTTTACAATGAATTATGTCAAAGAGTGTGTGACAAAAACTATTTAGAACAACTTGAGGAGAATATTGCTGAAATTTTATGCATGTTAAAAATAGGGTTGTGCAAAACTTCAGTTAAATCAAATAAACTAACTGAACCGAAAAGTTCGGTAAAGTTTAGTCGGAAATTCGATTTTCCAAAACAAAAATATCAGTTTTTTTAGTTATTTTGGTTCGGTTCGATTTCAAAATGAAAAAAAACCGATTTAATCAGTTAACCGATTTGGAGTAGAGCATTCGACTGATAGCTATATCAGTCTATTGCTTATATACAGTCGACTTTTAAACCCAAATCAACACTTAAAAATCATGAAATTGTGATTCTTCTTCTATCCGACTTTTTCTTCCCAACCTTCAATAATCGGCGGCAGGCCTATCGATGACGACGTGGTTCGAGAGCTAAGGAACAAGAAGAATTAGGGATCAAGATTCAAGAGCATCGAAAACCCTCCGATCTGAAAGGTGCGTCTGTAAAAACTTTCCGGTATTCTCATGCTTAGGATTTGTGATTTTTGTTCCATGAAGGTGTTGGTTTTATGAAGTGATTGCTATTTTTCATCACTTTTATTGGTTGAACTAGTGTCGTCCGATAGGTTTTCTAGGTTTGCAACTCTTTAAGGTTCGTCGATTGATGTCGGAAGCAACATGTAGATGGTATTTTATGTTTTTGTTTCATAAATTGCAATGACCTTTTTCTTTTATCTGGTAGTGGATTGCGGTGATTTAAGCTAGCTTTCATTGTTCTCGAAGTCTAAGACTCGACTCCGGAGCTTTTCTTCCGTTGAGCAACAATGGCTTTGATTCTTGTTGATGTCTTCATTTGCATTTTTTTTTGTTTGAGAAATGCGTCTTTTGTTCTACCTATTCTTGATAGGTTTTCTAGGCCTGCAAGGTTCGTCGGTTGATGGACGGAGAGGGTAAGAACTTCTCACATTGCTAATTGAAGGGAAACGAAGAATAAATCTTCGAATTGGCTTTTATTTTGTTAGTAAAAGTCCTTCCATTTTGTATTGATTACCGATTGAAGTAGGCGTTTCACACATTGCTCGTTTGATTGTTCTTCCTTTTTTTTTATCAAGTACAAGTTTAAGGTTTTTAATCTAACTTTTCTATGTTTCTTTTTTAGTTGTAATCTAACTATAGTTATATATAATTTTTTAATTAAAATTGTATGTTTATTTGTTTAGATGTCAATACAAGGAAATATTTCAAATATAGACGTGATAATAGTTGTTCAATCCCACAATCTGGACCTTCAGTGGGTACAAGAGAAAAATTAAGCAAATGAAGAACAATAAAACCAAGAAGTGAGGTATGAGAGCATTTTACGAAGTTTACTAATGTTGTTAATGAGATTAAAGCCAAATTCAAATATTGTGATAAGGAGTTTTTTTGCGATCCATACAAGAATGGAACAACAAGCTTGAAATGTTATATGACCTTTTGCAAAAAACATCCTCATGCTATTGAAACAAATAAAAAACAATTGAGTTTTCAAATAGGTGCAAGGCAGGGTGAGGGATCACTCATTTCATGGAAATTTGATCAAGATGCATCTAGAAAAGCATTAGCTAGAATGATTATAATGGATGAATTGCCTTTTAAATTTGTAGAAGGAGAAGGGTTTAAAGCATTTATGGCTATGGTATGTCCAAAGTTTAGAATTCCTTCGAGATGGACAATAGCACTTGATTGTGTAGAATTATATACAATTGAAAGGGAGAAATTGAAAAGTCTATTGCATGATTCAACTCAAATAATTTCTTTGACCATTGATACATGGATATCAAATCAAAAAATCAACTATATGGTTTTGACCACTCATTTTATCGATAAAGATTGGAAGTTGCATTAAAAAATTCTAAATTTTTGTCTAATTACAAGTCATAAAAGCGAGACAATCAATTTAGCAATTGAAAATTGCTTGAGAGGTTGGGTAACTAATATAATTTTCACTATTATTGTTGATAATGCAAGTTCAAATGATGTTGCTATCAATAGTTTTAAGAAAAGATGGTTAACTGAGATTCTACTATTATAAAAGGAGAATCCATTCATATGAGATGTGTAACTCACATAATCAACTTTATTGTTGTTGATGGCTTGAAAGATATAATTCATCTGTGACGAGGGTTAGGAATGCTATTAAATATGTTAAGCAATCCCCCTCTAGATTAAGCAAGTTCAAAGAATGTGTAGAAATGGAAAAATTGAAAGAAAGAAATCATTGTGTTTGGATGTGCCAACTAGATGAAATTCAACTTATTTGATGTTGAGTGTAGCTGAACAATTTAAAAGGGATTTTGATAGGTTTGATGAACAAGACCCATACATTAGCATATATCTTCAATATAATCAATGGGATGTTAATAGGAATGAAAATGGAGATGTGATACTTGGATCAGACGACCAAGCACAAGTAGAATTACATACTTTTGATGGAAAGCCAACAAATGCTGATTGGAATAATGTTTAGGCTTTTTGCATCTTTATTGGAAGTTTTTTATGAGTTGACATTAGAAGTTTCTAGATCTTTATATGTCACTTCTAACACTTTTGCACATAAAATCAGTTCTATTCATCCTATATTAAAGGAATGGCAAGAAAGTGGTGAAGGTGATGTATATTCAATGGGATTAAGAATAAAAATTAAATTTGACAAGTATTGGGGAGATCCATTGAAGATGAATAAGTTATTTTATATTGCAGTGATAGTTGATCCAAGGCATAAAATAGTTTTTATGGAATTTATGTTGATTGAATTATATGGAGATGAAATAGGTGCAATAGCAGGAAAGAATATCAAAGAGACTTTATTTGCTTTGTACAAAAATTATAAGGAGAAAATGGAGCCTCAGAGTAACACTTCAAAATTTTCAGCTATTTCAGAATCAGATGATAACGATATTATGCCTAAAAATATTAGTCAAATAGATTTGAAAAAACAATCAATCTTTGTAAAGATAAGAAACAAAAGACACAAATATTTGGTGATGGCAACATGTCAGAATTAGACAAGCATCTTAATGAAATAGTTGAATAATATTGTGAGATTTTGACATTTTGGGATGGTGGAAGCAAAATTGTCACAGATTTCCTATACTTGCTCAAATTGCTCGTGATGTATTAGTCATTCCAATATCAACAGTTGCTTTAGAATCCTCTTTCAGTACTGGTGGTCGGGTACTTGATTGTTTCAGGAGTTCATTGACTCCTAGAGTGGTAGAAAGTTTGATTTGTGCCCAAGATTGGCTTCGATTAAGTTTGGAGCCAATTAATGTCGAAGAAATGTTAGAAGATGTAGAAAAACTTGAAAGCGGTACTTTTTGTTAAAAGGAAATTTTATAGTTAGTTGTTTGTTTACAATTAAAAATGTATAGAGTATTAATTTATTTGACTTGCATCATGTTATACTTTTTTGTCAGAGTTCTCAAAAGTAATAATGGATTCGTCTTCTTTGACAACACCGTTTGAGGTGTATTTAATCGCTTTTTGGTATGTTTCAAATATTTTAATTTAGTTACAAGTGTATTTACTTTTTAATTATCTTGTTCAAATGGTAATAACAAATTTATACTTCTTAATCATTATGTATTAGGATAAACACAAGTGGTGAAGCAGACAAGTCTGAAGTCAAGTCACAACTTACAAGGAGTCAAGGAGTGAAGGAAGGACCAAGGACTCAACTCTCAAGTCTCAAGTGTCAACTCTCAAGATCTAAGGATATGTTGTATTTATTTTGACATTTGATGTCACGCCCCGAGAGTACGGCGAGCCAAAAAATAAACGGACAACATCTCCCCTGTACATGACACCATATCCTATTGATACAAGGCCTTTCGCCCACAATCACATATACATATATGTATAATCAAAATCATAGTGAAAATCACCACAATAGAGTTAAAAACTCGACATGACTGCATATCGGTATGACTAACACCAAAATAAGAAAGTATCGTAACAAAATCAAAAAGACAAGTACAACACCAACAGTGTCCAGCACTACAAACCATCATATGAAACCAAGTCCATAACAAAACACCAATGATAAACCAAAAGCCAGGACCCTTGGAAGTGAGATGAGATGATGCCAGCCAGCGTTGCTCCAAGCCCATCACGAAGTCAATTATCTGTTATCTGGGCGACAAGAAAACCCAGGGTATGTGGTGGTGAGTACAAAACTCAACGGTAATAGGAAAATCATTGCATGCATAATACACACACACACACACACACACACACACACACACACACATATATATATATATATATATATATATATATATCACATGTGAGTCAACAATATACTGACTAAAGATACAATAGATATATACCAGTATAATATAACAACTGTATAACCAACTAATCAACAATAACAACATAAGGTACTGACATACCTGAAGAGCGACAACGATGCAACTTATACAACCTGAGTATAAGTACCATAATAAAACACCTACAACATGGTAGAGTAATACTAACTCTATAATCAACAAAACCGCCATACTAACATTCTATGTCAAATACACAATGCACCGGGTCCATCCCATATCACATCAGAATACTGGTCAAAGGTATACAACAATCTGACCAACTCAACACTAGTAATCCACACACGACCATATAGAATATACAAGTGGAATGCAAGCTGATGTACAATCAAATGCAACAAACATAGCTCAAACAAATGCAACATCACAACGATCATGTATATAGACTATATCTATATACATTCTCATCACACGCCCACTCGAGGATCAAGTTTTGCACTTCAACGCCAGAGAGAAGAGCCACATTGCATTATAATTCACATTCCTTGCGTAATTTACATTATTTCTATGAATTCGATTATGCTTTGTGTTTCTCTTCTCGTATTCATGGAGTAGATTCTCCTATTCTAGGATTAGAGAGTAGTTTGTGTGCGTAGAACATGTTATTTCAAATATATTTCTGTTCTTGAAATCATATTTGAAATTGGTGATTGTTTAGATTGATAACTATTTATTTTGGTCTTCTATTTACTGTACGTAGCTGATACGAGGGGTGATAGCTCTCGTATCAAAGATTTAGGAGAATTAAGGAGGAACCTAGGGGTTGGCCTCATCTTTGGTAACCGTAGATATAAGGGTGTGATAGAGTCGGAAACGGGACACATTCCAACTCGTCATAGGGATTGATTCAACATCCTCGTATCATGTACCCCATCCTAAAGCCAGGGGTCGACCTGGTATGGCAGAGGTAGTTCCCGATAGATACGAAGGCTCATCGGGGAAGTGTATGATGTCCCTTCCACAAGATCGTAGTTAGATGCCTAGACAACCCCCATTTGATAGCATGTTTTGTGACACACAAGAGAAACCAAAGTTCTAGAATCCCATTCAAGGACTTGTAGCAAACCTTCACTTCCTCCGTGTGACACCATACTTGAGTTAAGTCAACCATCAACCTCTCATTCGTGAACCCTAGGATTCCCAATCCGAACAACAACACGTCCACTGGACAAATCGATACTCGAAATCTCAATCCCTATGGGATTGATATTCTTTATTCCTTGACGACACCCGTGCACTTGAGGGTGTTGAGCGTGAGCATTCACTTCGAGTCCTCGATAGTTCCCATCGCAAGATTTGAGGTCGCGTTCACGTGCATCAATAATAACACAGGTCCGTCTCTCTTTTAACAAAGAGTTCCAGACCTTCTCAAGAAGAACCACTGGGACAGATAAATCTCTCATCCAATACCTCCTATAATTGAAACTTACATTCTTCCAATTCCATAGTGTTTAGCCACACTGACTATCATGCCGCGAGAGTATGTCGTGCCGAAAAGTAAACGAACGACATCTCCCCTGTACGTGGCAACATTTCGGGTTAATACAAGGCCCGTAGGCCACAACAACAACAACATATATATATGTAAATAAACCACAGCGAAAACTAACCACAACAACATAACAAACTAACTACAACAAATACATAGCGAAAACATAAAACAACCACATCACAACTACATACAGTGCATACTGGTATGACTGACACATCACAACATAACAAAACATCGACAAAATCCAAATCCACAAGTCCACAACACAGTGCATCACGAAAACTCCAAATACATAACACAACGTACGGAAAGGCCAAAATGAACACGGGAGCCTCGGAGGTGAGATGAGATATTGCCAGTCAGCGTTGCTCCAAGCCGTCACGAAGACATCTACCTGTTACCTGGGCGACAGAAAAACCCAGGGTCTGTGGTGGTGAGTATAACTCAGTAGGTAATAGGAAAAACATGTATATATCAAATATCACATGTAATTCAATAACATAACCTAAAGGTACAATAGGTATACCAGCACAATATATAAATACATGCATATACTGTCTAACCAAATAAATAACGTAAATATACCTGAAAGTCTGCTACTCTACTCTGATCCAAACTGAGCATATATCCAACATATATAATAGGAAGAGTAATACTAACTCACAATGTACTCATGATACAGGTCAAGGTATCTAATGGTCTGTCCAACAATTATACAAGTATCCGACACAACCGTATAAGAGATGCACGAAGCATGCATGAATATGATGAACAACCAAATGCAGCAAACATAGTACAATCAAATGCAACATCACAATAAACACATATATATAGACTGCATCTATATATATATTAATCACAACCATCCATATATATATATATATATACATGCATATATGTATATATATATAGTAATATGCAAAATGTCATAAGATACGACAATGCAGCATGCATGATCATGCCTGTGCACCCCTACTCACTACCATGACCTAGTGTGGCCTAGGTGGCAGGACATGACAACTGTCCCAACTCAACACCAACCACCGCTCTAGAGTGGTCGAGTGGACAGTATGATCAAGTAGCATATGAGAGTAAAGAGCTCGCTACACAATGGGGGTTCCTGCTGCTGGCCACTCCGACTGACACTACCTATGAGTGGTCGAGTGCCATGCACCTAGGAAAACTGCACGCAACTCCAACTACCACCGTCTATAGTGGTAGAGTGTGACACAACAAATACTCTGCCCTTACACCAGTTACTTCTCAGGGAGTAACCTGGGAGGCAGGATGACTGACGACTCTCTCAACCCCAAGGGAGACTATGTAAAATACGGAAAAAAAAAATTTATTATATGGATTAACCCTTTAATTAATTGGATTTAATTAGTGGGTTAATTGGGTTTAATTAGTAGACTAATTGGGTTGATTAGCTAAATGGGCTAATGGGGTTAATTATCTTGTTGGGCTGTAATGGGCTTGGGCTGAAACTGGGCTTGGGCTGAAATTGGGCTTGACTTGGGTTTAATGGAATTTGGCTGAACCGGTTGGGGTTTGAACTGGTTCGATCGAATTAAATGTCAAAAAAACTCGATCAACTGCATCTTCACATCGCGATTCCCTTTTCGATCGCGATTTCCTATTTTTCCCCGATTCCACGCCGCGATCTCAACTTTCTTCTCTTCTCCCCCCCGCGCGCCGCCACGCTCGAGCTCGGCCCCTCGCCGGCCGCCGAGAGGGAGGTTCGAATGGAGGGAGGGTCGCCGGTCGAGGCCGACAGGTTGAGAACTCTCATCGGTGGCTAAGGATCGGCAGGAGGTCCAAATTGCCGGATTTGGGAGCCGCCATGCCGATTGTCGCCGGAGGGGATCTCCGATTTCGGGTTCCCGAGTTCGAATCCGGTGGAGAGTACACGCTGGGAGCTAGGGATCGGCAGTAGTTTTACGCTATTGGATAAGGAGCTGCCGTCGACTCTCTTCGCCGACAACGAGGGGAGCTCGGATCGGCGCCATTGATGTCATAGTTAAGCATCGTTGGTATCCCTACTTCTCTCTAGCTTAGTTCTTTATGCTTGCTTCGGTTGATTGGATTATTGCTCCTCTGTTTGAGATCGTCGCAGTGACCAGATGCGATTGGGAGTTTCTGGAGTTTGGTGAGCTGATCTAGAGATCGAGTGGTGAGGGGCTGCAAACACTCAACTCCTCAATAGCTTCACTGGTGAGTTGCCCTGTTCGAACACTGCCAGAGTTAGGGACGGGTAGTTGCTGTGGGAGGAAATTTCGGTGAACAGGGGAGGAGGGCTACCGGTGGAGATCTAGGATCGGTAAGTTTTGTATCCTTTTATTTTCTGTTCAAGGTGTTTTCCGATGGATCAATGTGGTTGCGGTAATGGTATTGCTGTATATGTGTTGTGATCCATTTGGTGGATGATTGGAGGATGTGGATTGTTGATCGATCTGCTGTTGGGGTTGGAGATGTCACGGCTGTAGAATGTGTTAGGGATGCATTTGAAGTTGCAGCTGGGATGATTGGCTTAGATTGGTAACTCGTAAAGGAATTGGTTGGAATGAAGTAGGAGGTTCATTGATTTAAATTTAGTTGTATGTTGTAGGATTATTGTTGCGATGTTATTGGTTGAATCGCAGTTTCTTTCGGGTGAGCAAGCAGGGAGAGATTAAAGCAACATGAAGTAAGTATATATCTAAGTGATATAGATACTTACTGTATTTGTAGTTGATTGTGAATAGGATAGGAGTTATGGATTTGGTGAGCTTGATCTATAGCTAATTAACTGTTAATGTGTAGGTTTGGGATACGAAGCAGGTCCACGACCATGAGGATTATTTCGAGCTTCGTATTAGGTGGGTAATATCTACCTGGTCCGGTAGTTTGATCAATTCCAGTGCATGATCTTGGATTTATGTTTATACCTGTTTACCTTAAATCCACTCTTATTTAATCATATGCTTGTACTGCCTTGACCTTTGAGATATATACTCTGTTACTCATTGATTATCTAGCACGGATAGGAATTATAAACCCTATTATGTATTAGCTGAGGGATGTTCAGTAAGTACAAGTGGTTAGGTTTATCTTTGTGACTTCAGATTGGGTTACTGTATTACATCACTAGGGTTAGGTGATGGTTTGGATTATGGAGTCGATTGTTATACCATGCCCATTTTAGTGGTGCATTTATGGTGGATCTAGTTGTCTGTGCATGGATAAGTGTATGGGTGTCAGTATGTAACCATGGACTAGAGGTCCTAGCGTGATGGTATATCCATTATGGATTGTGTGCCTGAGTATGGTTATATGGACGGTCGATGGTATCTCGCTACTGACTAGAGGTCTTAGCATGGTTGATTGTCAGGTGTGTGTGACTTTGTGTGATAGAGAGAGTCTTATGGATTATAGTCCTTGCATGGTTGACTTTTGGTTAACTAGGTCTCCCCGTGAGTTAGGGAGTGTTGCGAGGATTTGTGTGTAAGCTATGCATCATTACATTTCATGCATGCTGACGACTGGGTCTGCCTTGTGGTTGAGACGAGTCGTCAGTCATCCTGCCTCCTCGGCCACTCGGGGTAGTGGTTGCAGGGTTGAGGGCAGAGCATTGTTGTGCGGCTGCTTCTAAACCACTATGGATGGTAGTAGGCTGGAGATCGCACTTAGCCCTTTGTGCGGAGTGGTAGTTAGCGCCACTATAGGCGGTGGTCGTGTGATGTGCTGATTATCTGAGTGCGGTGCTCGTCTACTCATGGGTAGGGACACTGGCGGCGAGGACCCCGTGTGGGTAGCATATAGCTCTATGGCGGGCTAGCTCTTGTTTTACTACCCAACTCGGTCACTCGAGTGGTGGCGGTGGAGTTCGGGATAGTTGTCATGTATCTGCCACCTAGGCCCTCTGGGAGTCGTGGTAGCGAGTTGGTGACCATGCATATACATTGTTGATATATATGTATGCATGTATTTGATATATGTTTTACATATGCCTGTGAGATGCTGCATTTGATTGAGCTATGATTGTTGCACATGCTTGTTCATCATGATACATGTCATTTGCATTTTATTTACTGCTATGTGTTGAGCATGATATATGCGTTGATTCAGACTATTATATGCATTTGATTAGCATCATGTCATTGTGTGGTACAGACCTGGTTGATAGTATAGGTGATCATATACTATTCATATGTTGTAGTATTGGTCAGGTATGGGATTGACCTGGTACATTATATGGGTTATGTTATTGTAAATCTGTCAGGATGATATAGCTTATGGTGTTGCAGACCGTCAGGTACATTGGTACATTACTTTATGTTCAGTTGATCAGTTTAGTATATACCTTGAGTATGATTTCACTGTAGTTACTTGTTATTAGATTTGAATATGACTGTATGTCTATTGGACTCATGCTGTATACCTATAGATCTTCACATGTATACTTGTAGATCTATCCTTATATGTTGTTCATGCACTTTCTATATATTACCCACAGTTATACTACCACCCCCGACTTCGGGTTTTCTGCCTCGCCGCATAATGTGTAGAAGATTCCTTGGACGTTTGGAGCTCCGCCAGCTGATCCCATCTCACACCGAACATTTGGGGTTTTCCACGTATTTGCTTCCGCTGTTATTTTGTATTATGGCCATGTATAATCAGTGTTGTTGTGTGTAGTATGTTAGAGTCGCACCGGTGCGCACCTCTTGTGTTGTTGTGGATATGTTGTTTGGTATTGTTCATTTATATATTGTTGTTGTGGGCCTACGAGCCTTGTATTAACCCGATATGTTGCCACGTACAGGGGAGATGCCGTCCGTTTGCTTTTCGGCACGACATACTCTCGGGGCGTGACAATTTTATTGGTATCAGAGCCCTAGGTTGCGAAGTCCATTTTCGAATTTTATTTCGTTCGAACATCGAGTTTTGCTTTACTCGGTCTTGGTTTTGTGAGTTCTGGGATCTGGCTGTTGCGGACATCTCCGAGCTACAAGGATTAAGGTATGTTAACTGTTATTACATATCCTTCTATTGGTTATGCATTTAATTGCTTATAACATGGAAGACTTGTAGGATATTGGTTAGTATTCGTAACCGTGGTTTGAGTTTGACCACGGGAACGATATGTTGAGGTTATTAGATATGTACCTGCTATCGAAAAGGTAATTACCTTTGAGAGCCGACTGATACCGAGTCGGAAAGCAGGGGTTAGGTAGTCACATCTCTTGTGGAGATCAAGGATTACGGTCCTAAGATTTTCACTAATTATGTTAGTCAGATCATTACCTATGGGGTAATGAACTGCGCGAGTACACTATTGCTGATGTAGATAGTAGAGGATTAGTTTGGAGATATTCATAGAGATTTTGATCTCTGAGATGGTCGTTCTAGGTTGTATAACGTTGAAGGTACTTTTGAGTACTTAACTCGTGTTATACAGAGGAAGCTAAGTTAGCTGCATACCATTATCCGGATTTAGCTGGTACTTGGTGTAAGATATAGGAAATAACCTACGGGAAATAACGTATCACTTAGTCACAGTTCAGTGATGTTGTGAGATAGTATTTTCCCACGTCATCTTTTTTGACTCATTGTCAGGGAATTCTTGGGCATCGAGTAGGGTGATCGTTTGGTTACGAAGGTACCATGCAGAGTCGTTAGACTTGCGAAGGTTACGACTATTTAATAGCCCAAGAATGTGATTGGGTTGGTTTTGACCACCCATGGGTTATCGGTTGACATCTTGATCAGGATGTTTGGATATCCTACTAGATCCTATCGGAAGTCCTTAGACCGAGTCATGTGGATAGAAATGACTCCGTAATAAGTGTTTTAAGAGTTGAAGATTTGATAAGCAGATATTGTAAGTCAAATTATTGGAATTAGAAGTTTCCAAATGTTGGATAAAAAGGAGCAAGATTAAAATCATGAGTCATGAGCTACTATTGGAGAGTTTTTCGATCATAGAAGAGCGATTGTAGATTGTCAGCAGCTTCTCATGTTTATTAGCGAACTCAGAGGAAAGACTCCGAAGGGAGATTATAGGTGTGCAGTGCGGGTTACGACGAGACACAGAGTCATATTATCCGATGGACCATTGTATCTGTTTCTACTATAAGAAGCCGGTATCTACGAGGAGAGTATGTATTTTGAAGACTCAGTTGAAGACTATGGATGATGCTTTCGAGCGGACGATCCACAACCTCGAAAGCCGAAATTATTACAGAAGATTAGGTTATCACATCAGCAGCGATCTACTACCCCAGATATAGTTGGAGTTCTTTGATACTTTCATCCGGAAGAAGTAAGTTACTCAGCAGTATCAGCCGAAGACATCTCAGAAGACTCAGACATTCAGACGACAACAACTGTTATCTTCCCAGGCGTGGTTATGCGTTATACAGAGGAGGGATTTTACGATGATGGTCGTATCTACACAGTATTCTCCAGTTGCAGCTATACCTTTCACAGAGACAGAACATGCTATGTTGTTGTGATTCTTCAAGATATTATCTGATGGATGTACCTGGCGATACATGATGTTTTCCATCTCCATTGCGCTTGTTTGATTTGTACCTCGGTTTCCAAAGATTGACTTGGTTCCTCCATGATAGTCTTTGCATCTACGTCAATGTAACAGATGTTGGACAAGTTTACATGATTACTCGAGAAGAAGTATAGAAGACCGAAGGATAGGTCCTTCGGGGTATTACTTTAGGTTATCATATTTGCGGATATATCGAGAGATACTGGTAGTTTTAGGTATGTAGGTCTAGAACATTCTTAGATAGGATTAGATGGGTTCCTATCGACTTATGGATTGGTGGTATCTCTACCGTCAGGTGAGATGTTGACCAACAATCATGAAGTCAAGAGATACCCTTAGCCTTTGCTAGACATACCTCCACTATAGACATATCCTTACGGATAGTTAGATTGTTGGAGCGTTGGTATACTAAGACTCTCGGATGTACGTATAATTCGAGAGTATTCGGATATAGTTTTGGATAAACTCTCGAGCTTGCCACTGCATGGGCAAGTAGAGTAAGCGATTGAGGTGATTTCGAGAATAGTCCTGATATTGGGGACCTCATACCGGGAGATGATTTTTATGGGTATTAGTGTTGCTGAACACTATGGGAGATTTATCTGCCTCAGTGTTTCTTCTTGAGAAGACTTGTAACTCTTTGTTAGAAGAGAGTCAGACCTTGAGGTTATGCATCGATTATCGATGATTGGAATGCAGTAATTGGGAATGAGTATCATTCGTTGTGGATAGAGGATCTGTTTAGATCAGCTAAATGGCACTTGTGTATACCCTAGAATTGATCTACGACTTGAGGGTTGATATTGTAGTGACTTAGTGTCATACAATTATCATTGTCGGTGTGATGATTGAGCTATCTATAGCTTAGAGTAAAAGGATGCAGGTGTGTAGAAGACGATGTTTCATACTTGTTATGAATTTTAGGAGATGTTGATAAGGTTGTTAGACCTATCGACGATTTAGTCATTCATGGACTTGAGAAATCAAGTACTCTTGGAGTATTTGAGATCGATTGTCATCATATCTGTGGAGGATATATTTATGGATATATTCCCAATCTTGAAGGAAGTCGTGGTTTCTTTAGATCGATTTGGTATTTACCATAGATGAGAATAACATGTTCTAGCGATACTATATCGTCGACTTATGGGACCAAGAAGGTGATGGCAATCACCTGGTCGGAAGTTTGTGAAGCTAGGTTTCAGAGCCTAGAAGGTGACTGACTTTTGGGTCAGTGTTAATTAATCTGTCCGATATGGATGGAAGAGTATTGTACGCAGATGCATCATTTCAGGGATTAGAGCGATTCCGATGCAGTGGTATGAGACGTATGTTATGTGTATGCTGGTTGAGAAACTAGCGAGATTAATCATTATAGTCTTCCAGTTACTTTCAGTTCTGTGTGACAGAGTGAATTTTGGACTTTAGATTAATTTCTCTTGTGAGAATAAATCTCCATCTCTGGGAAGGATAGTGGTTCCCAGAGTTGTATTTCGATTTAGGAAGAGTTGTTTCAGGAGACTCTTCATTCGAGAGTGATGATTTATTCGGAGTGTATCCGAAAATAGTGAGTATTGAGACGTTCATGATGGTGGGACGATATATGGGACACGGTTGATTTCGTAGTTTGATGTTGGGTATGCCAACAAGTAAAGGTGGAATATTAGTGACCAGTAGGTTACGTACCGTGATGAAGTGGGAGCCTAGTATGTTAGTCTGTGTTGGGAGATTGTCTAGAATTCGGAAAGGACTTGATCGGATTTGGGTAGTCGATGATCGATTAGCTAGGTCCGCTCATTTTTCTTCCGAGCCGTAAGATGGACTCCGTTGGATCGTTTGATGGAATTATATTCATGGAGTATCCTTGGGTATCATTTCTGATAGTGATTCACGATTTACCTTACGATTCTGGCAAAGTCTCCCATCGGTTACAGGTATAGAGCTCCACTGTGGTACAGTTATTTACCTTGTAATAGGTTAATTGAGATTGTAGGAGAGCTGGAATATAATATTTGAGCTCAGTACCCCACTTAGTATTTGATGTGTGTGACTTTCTCCGGATACTTGAGATGATTATTGTGACATCTCGTACTCGTACATGAGTCGGAAATTTGGGGACCAAATTTTTATAAGTGAGGGAGAATGTAAAATACGGAAAAAAAATTTATTATATGGATTAACCCTTTAATTAATTGGATTTAATTAGTGGGTTAATTGGGTTTAATTAGTAGACTAATTGGGTTGATTAGCTAAATGGGCTAATGGGGTTAATTATCTTGTTGGGCTGTAATGGGCTTGGGCTGAAATTGGGCTTGACTTGGGTTTAATGGAATTTGGCTGAACCGGTTGGGGTTTGAACTGGTTCGATCGAATTAAATGTCGGAAAAACTTGATCAACTGCATCTTCACATCGCGATTCCCTTTTCGATCGCGATTTCCTATTTTTCCCCGATTCCACGCCGCGATCTCAACTTTCTTCTCTTCTCCCCCGTGCCACGCTCAGCTCGCCCCTCGGCCGTGGAGGGAGGGTCGCCGGTCGAGGCCGACAGGTTGAGAACTCTCATCGGTGGCTAAGGATCGGCAGGAGGTCTAAATTGCCGGATTTGGGAGCCGCCATGCCGATTGTCGCCGGAGGGGATCTCCGATTTCAGGTTCCTGAGTTCGAATCCGGTGGAGAGTACACGCTGGGAGCTAGGGATCGACAGTAGTTTTACGCTATTGGATAAGGAGCTGCCGTCGACTCTCTTCGCCGGCAACGAGGGGAGCTCGGATCGGCGCCATTGATGTCATAGTTAAGCATTGTTGGTATCCCTACTTCTCTCTAGCTTAGTTCTTTATGCTTGCTTCGGTTGATTGGATTATTGCTCCTCTGTTTGAGATTGTTGCAGCGACCAGATGCGATTGGGAGTTTCCGGAGTTTGGTGAGCTGATCTAGAGATCGAGTGGTGAGGGGCTGCAAACACTCAACTCCTCAATAGCTTCACTGGTGAGTTGCCCTGTTCGAACACTGCCAGAGTTAGGGACGGGTAGCTGCTGTGGGAGGAACTTCCGGTGAACAGGGGAGGAGGGCTACCGGTGGAGATCTAGGATCGGTAAGTTTTGTATCCTTTTCTTTTCTGTTCAAGGTGTTTTCCGATGGATCAATGTGGTTGCGGTAATGGTATTGCTGTATATGTGTTGTGATCCATTTGGTGGATGATTGGAGGATGTGGATTGTTGATCGATCTGCTGTTGGGGTTGGAGATGTCACGGCTGTAGAATGTGTTAGGGATGCATTTGAAGTTGCAGCTGGGATGATTGGCTTAGATCGGTAACTCGTAAAGGAATTGGTTGGAATGAAGTAGGAGGTTCATTGATTTAAATTTAGTTGTATGTTGTAGGATTGTTGTTGCGATGTTATTGGTTGAATCGCAGTTTCTTTCGGGTGAGCAAGCAGGGAGAGATTAAAGCAACATGAAGTAAGTATATATCTAAGTGATATAGATACTTACTGTATTTGTAGTTGATTGTGAATAGGATAGGAGTTATGGATTTGGTGAGCTTGATCTATATCTAATTAACTGTTAATGTGCAGGTTTGGGATACGAAGCAGGTCCATGACCATGAGGATTATTTCGAGCTTCGTATTAGGTGGGTAATATCTACCTGGTCCGGTAGTTTGATCAATTCCAGTGCATGATCTTGGATTTATGTTTATACCTGTTTACCTTAAATCCACTCTTATTTAATCATATGCTTGTACTGCCTTGACCTTTGAGATATATACTCTGTTACTCATTGATTATCTAGCATGGATAGGAATTATAAACCCTATTATGTATTAGCTGAGGGATGTTCAGTAAGTACAAGTGGTTAGTTTATCTTTGTGACTTCAGATTGGGTTACTGTATTACATCACTAGGGTTAGGTGATGGTTTGGATTATGGAGTCGATTGTTATACCATGTCCGTTTTAGTGGTGCATTTATGGTGGATCTAGTTGTCTGTGCATGGATAAGTGTATGGGTGTCAGTATGTAACCATGGACTAGAGGTCCTAGCGTGATGGTATATCCATTATGGATTGTGTGCCTGAGTATGGTTATATGGACGGTCGATGGTATCTCGCTACTGACTAGAGGTCTTAGCATGGTTGACTGTCAGGCGTGTGTGACTTTGTGTGATAGAGAGAGTCTTATGGATTATAGTCCTTGCATGGTTGACTTTTGGTTGACTAGGTCTCCCCGTGAGTTAGGGCTCGGCCACTCGGGGTAGTGGTTGCGAGGTTGAGGCGAGCATTGTTGTGCGTACGTTCTACTATGGATGGTGGTAGTGGAGATCGCGCCCAGCCTTTGTGCGGAGTGGTAGTTAAGCGCCTCACCCACTATAGGTGAGGTGTGTGATGTGTCTGATTGTCACAGGTGTGGTGCTCGTCTACTCATGGGTAGGGACGGAGCACCTAGCAGCAGGGACCCCCGTGTGGGTAGCATATAGCTCTATGGCGGGCTAGCTACTGTTTCATACTACCCAACTCGGTCACTCGAGAGTGGTGGCGGCTGGAGTTGGGATAGTTGTCATGTCCTGCCACCTAGGCCACTTTGAGTCGTGTAGCGAGTGGGGTCTTGTGAGCATGACCATGCATATGCATTGCTGATATATATGTATGCATGTATTTGATATATGTTTTACATATGCCTGTGAGATGCTGCATTTGATTGAGCTATGATTGTTGCACATGCTTGTTCATCATGATACATGTCATTTGCATTTTATTTACTGCTATGTGTTGAGCATGATATATGCGTTGATTCAGACTATTATATGCATTTGATTAGCATCATGTCATTGTGTGATACAGACTTGGTTGATAGTATAGGTGATCATATACTGTTCATATGTTGTAGTATTGGTCAGGTATGGGATTGACCTGGTACATTATATGGGTTATGTTATTGTAAATCTGTCAGGATGATATAGCTTATGGTGTTGCAGACCGTCAGGTACATTGGTACGTTACTTTATGTTCAGTTGATCAGTTTAGTATATACCTTGAGTATGATTTCACTGTAGTTATTTGTTATTAGATTTGAATATGACTGTATGTCTATTGGACTCATGCTGTATACCTATAGATCTTCACATGTATACTTGTAGATCTATCCTTATATGTTGTTCATGCACTTTCTATATATTACCCCTGAGTTTATACTCACCACCCCTGGACCCTGGGTTTTCTGTCGCCCAGATAACAGGTGGAAGATTCCTTGGACGTTTGGAGCTCCGCCAGCTGATCCCATCTCACACCGAACATTTGGGGTTTTCCACGTATTTGCTTCCGCTGTTATTTTGTATTATGGCCATGTATAATCAGTGTTGTATCTGGCTGTGGATTTGTACATTGTTGTGTGTAGTATGTTAGAGTCGCACCGGTGCGTACCTCTTGTGTTGTTGTGGATATGTTGTTTGGTATTGTTCATTTATATATTGTTGTTGTGGGCCTACGGGCCTTGTATTAACCCGATATGTTGCCACGTACAGGGGAGATGTCGTCTGTTTGCTTTTCGGCACAACATACTCTCGGGGCGTGACAGACTATGTCATTAGAATGCATGCAAATGACATGAATATACTATCACACGTACAAACATCTACCACAGACTCTCTATTCAACAGAGAGTCATACCCATCTGATCAATACACTCTCTATCCTATAGAGAGTCATACTCAATTGATCGATGGACTCTCTATCCTGTAGAGAGTCGTACTCAACTGATCGATGCACTCTCTATCCTATAGAGAGTCGTACTCAACTGATTATAACAAGCTAGGATCACCGGTCTGTAGCAACACACTAATCACACTTCACTTAACCTTTACACAACACATGGTTGGCAATAAGTATGCAACATACGGGTATTGAAATAAATCCTATATTTAGGGCATTACCTACCCACGGATGAACTTTTACCCAATTTACAAATCAGGTTATCATCTGTACTCCAACATCTACACCCTACTAAACATTTATAGATTTACTTACATCACATCTGTAACTCCTAAATCATGATAAAGGCAAATGTGATATCAACATTTGAGAATATATAGCCAACGACAAGTATCAAGCATACGGATAATAAGAGCAAGGTCAAGATAATATGAACATATAACATGCTCATGTCTATGTCTAAATCTGAATGCAATTACATCTACCTGACCAGGGTAGAAAATTACCCACCTGATTCAAAGACTTATATGAAAATCTCTACGTCCAAAAGACCGTCCTGTATTCAGGTCGTGCAATTTAACATACAAACATAACTAACCATCTTCTTCCATTTACTATTAATCAGCTAGCCAATAGTAATCTAGTTGTAGATGTAACATCAACTTCACAACGTAGCTTCAAACTCACCTAACTTAGTTATAGTTGCTAAATAGCTCAATCCAAATAGGAAATGGCAAGCTTACTCACATTTGTCTTCATCACCCGCACTAAGAGGCAGATTAGAAGCAACCAGCCATATTTCTTTTGCTCACGGTGAAAAAGAGGTAGGTCCTAATCGTTTCAATTTAACATATGGTCGACAAAATCTAGTTCAACTAAAGTCTCCTCCTCTGTAATCAGAATTATATCAGATATATACCCAATAAATCTCATATCCCCTAACCCAAAATCCATAATTCAGGTAAACAAGGGAAACATAGAGTCATTACTAGGAATCGGAGGTAGCCTTCTTCCTCGTCGCAGCAACAACACGACCAGAAACCTCTGAACTCCCAGATCAATGGTGATGAGAAGTGATGTACTCTGAATCAATTTACCATTTAGATCAACATCAATATCTCCTTGAGAATAGCTCATAGAACAACTCCAATTCGGATCAAGAAGGTCGCAACAGATGAAGCTGTCACTGGTCGATGATAGGAATGTGAGCAAGGAAAGGGGGTTAGTGCTCCTTGCTGCTTGAATCGACAGAGGACGACACAACGACAGCTGCGCTGGGAGAGGAGGCACAGCGTCGATGGCAGAGGAGTCGGGCAGAGGCTGGCCTCGGATGGGGGCAGCGAGCGCACAAAGATCGCGGCTTTTGGTGTGTGCGTGCGGCGCAGGGAAGAAGACGACGGCGAGGAGGCGGCGAAGTTGCAACATCGACCGACAATCGGGAGGGAGAAGAATCGACAGAGAAGAGGATCAGATCGGGAATCACGAGCGATCGACCGAGAAGGGAAAAAAAGAGTCGGGGAAAAGGAGTCGATGAGAAACGGAAAGGATCAGGCAGAAATAAACACACCAATTAACCCATTTAATTCCTCAATAGAAACTGGCTTTACAAAAGCCTATCCGCTTTATCCCCATGAAATATCCATAAAACTTCCATTTAAATCTAGAAAAATTTCTAAAACATCCTGAAAAATTCTATAAGACAATTTTTTAATTAACAAGGATATTTTCTATTATTATTATTATTATTCCCGGTATTTTACATTCTCCCCCACTAATAAAAATTTGGTCCCCAAATTTCGTACTAACATGCAAAAATTACTTCAAGCAAGTTTTCGAAAGGACCATATTGTTAGGGCAATCTCTTGCCGTAATATGGTTTTGATGGTATGACAAAGGGTTTAAGTTAGATTGATATGTTGATTTGATATGTGCGTTGAAGTCGTGTAGGACTTAGTAATTCGCACATGGAGCCATGGCGAGTTTCACATCTCATGACTCGTGCCTTGAGTCGGTGAAGGATAGCTTTGCGGAAGCCGTGCGCTTGGAGCATCCGAGGGACCGCCGGACGAGGAGCTTGGAGTGAAGCCGAAGGAAGTAGACTTCGAGGCAAGAAATGCGAAGGAGCATTGCAGAGCCGTCGCTGATCTTTGAGGCGTGGCGCGAGCGAAGAACCGGCGAGGACTCAGGGATGAGTGGCGATTGTAACTCGGGAAGGGGTAGCTCTTAGGTGAAACTTGGCCATTTGGCCAAGTGTCGGATAGTTTCGACACCGACGGTCATTGCCATGTCATGGCGCGATCGGCCACTCGTTGATAGTTCGATCGGTGGTCTAATGTGGTTGAATCAAGTTGATCGATCATTGCCGGCATGGGCGATTGGTGATAAGCGATCGATCGGCGCCGGGCGGCGATCGGCGTATCCTTGTCGCAGACGCAGAATGGAGTCGACCTCGTTGAGGACTCGACTGGTTGACATCAGTCGACTGATGGGTGCCATCAGTCGACTGATGCCAATACCGTTGGATGGAATCCAACGTAGAAAGCGGCCGTTATTGGGCAACGGCTACAGCACCAGTCGACTGATGGGTGCCATCAGTCGACTGATCCTGTGTCAACGGGAAGAAACCCTCTTCCTCTATAAAAAGGAAAGGGTTGGGGCTAGAGGGGGGTGAATAGCCCTTTACATTTGGATGCCGGTATTTGCTCGTCTACAAAACTAATTAGCGCAAGCGGAAGACTAATAAAGACAAGCAAATAGAAATACGAGAAAACAAATGCTAACAAAGAATGTAACGTGGTTCACGGCTACGCCGCTAATCCACGATCCCGATTCGTCCGAGGTGAATCACTCCTTCAAAGCCAATCCAATATTGGTCTCTCCTTTGCACCAAGCTAGGTGGAGGTAACCTTTACAACCAAGATCACTCTTCTACAATGGAATGAAGATTAAAACAAGTAGAAGAGTGGAAAAACGTTTAGGGCACTTTGGGAGTAGTTGGGCGTTCAAGCATTAACCCCCCAAAGCCCCAACCCTTTCCTTTTTATAGAGGAAGAGGGTTTCTTCCCGTTGACACAGGATCAGTCGACTGATGGCACCCATCAGTCGACTGGTGCTGTAGCCGTTGCCCAATAACGGCCGCTTTCCACGTTGGATTCCATCCAACGGTATTGGCATCAGTCGACTGATGGCACCCATCAGTCGACTGATGTCAACCAGTCGAGTCCTCAACGAGGTCGACTCCATTCTGTGCCCGTGCACAGTGACATCGATCGCGTCACCGACCGGCCCGGTGATCAAGCTATCGATCGGCCATCGCGATCGGTGCCTGACCCATCAACTTGATTCACGATTAGTCGATCGAACCATCGACTCGGGCGATCGGCCATGACATGGCAATCGGTCGGTCGGGAAAACCCATCCGACACTTGGCCAAATGGCCAAGTTTCACCTAAGAGCTACCCTTCCCGGGTTACAATCGCTCACTCTCATCCCTCGGAGTCCCTCGCCTTCGAAGTTCTCTTCGTTCGCGGCCACGTCCCTCGGCAGCATCAGGCGCACGGCTCTGCAATGCTCCTTCGCATCTCTTGCCTCGAAGTCTACTTCCTTCGGCTTCACTCCAAGCTCCTTGTCCGGCGGTCCCTCGGATGCTCCAAGCGCACGACTTCCGCAAAGCTATCCTTCACCGACTCAAGGCACGAGTCATGAGATGTGAAACTCGCCATGGCTCCATGTGCGAATTACTAAGTCCTGCACGACTTCAACGCACATATCAAATCAACATATCAATCTAACTTAAACCCTTTGCCATACCATCAAAACCATATTACGGCAAGAGATTGCCCTAACAATCTCCCCCTTTTTGATGTGTGGCAATCCGTTTAAGTTAGGTAAAAGCATTTGATATAAATTTTAAAGGAAAGAAAGCATGTAAACATAATCATGATATAGCAACATGCAACTCCCCCTTAATCCATGAAACTCTCTATGTAAATTTCTCCCCCTTTTATAATTAACTTAAACATAATATTTTCTCCCCCTTTGACACCATCAAAAAGATTATCACTAAGTTAAAGGCACATGACATCAAGTCTAATTGAAAGAAAATACCACAAGTTGATTTAAAATCGGAATTTAGCCTTTACTGGTCTGATATTCAGGCCATCGATCGTAGTTCGATATAGATCGGTCGTAGCGCGAATTCGGGATTTTCTAATTTTCAGACCGAATTTCAGAAATGCATTAAAAATTCCAAAAAATTCAAAAAATCATGAAATTTGGGGAGCACATTTCTTTTAAGTATATCTATCAGTGAAAAATATGTTTTCATGAAAAATTATTATATTTCCGCGTGTTTGCCAAAAATTCAAAAGCTTTAAAAACTACTAGGTTTTTGATCATAAGAGTATCCATTTTAAAACCTAGTCTTGCATCCAATTGTTTCAAAACATGAATACATGTATTTTAAAGTAAGAATTTGTTTTGAAAACATATGAAATATCCAACCATGATCTTTGGGCAATATGTCTATGAATTAAACATAAGCCTTCCTCATGATTGGTCTATTATTGCTATTTTGATACTTTAAATGACCATCTAAATGCCATAGGCATTAGTGGACATTTGTATCATCCTAACATCTCACTCATGCTAAGTTTTCAATCAAGGTAGCCTATGGTGATTGTGAGATGCATCCTAGGGGGAATTTGTGTATACTTAACCAATATGTTCATGCAATTCTAACATGATTAAGTATCATCCTAATATCCTACATGATCATAAAGACATATATGAATGAATTCTATATTATGATCATGAAACTCATGTATTCATCAAATAATAGTCATGCATTAGGTATTATATGATGATAATAAACAAAGTATTACCTAAAGCATGATTCAAACCTATTTCTCATGATAACGTGCCAAATTTCAAAGTACCCTAAACGTTTTTCCACTCTTCTACTTGTTTTAATCTTCATTCCATTGTAGAAGAGTGATCTTGGTTGTAAAGGTTACCTCCACCTAGCTTGGTGCAAAGGAGAGACCAATATTGGATTGGCTTTGAAGGAGTGATTCACCTCGGACGAATCGGGATCGTGGATTAGTGGCGTAGCCGTGAACCACGTTACATTCTTTGTTAGCGTTTGTTTTCTCGTATTTCTATTTGCTTGTCTTTATTAGTCTTCCGCTTGAGCTAATTAGTTTTGCAGACGAGCAAATACCGGCATCCAAACGTAAAGGGCTATTCACTCCCCTCTAGCCGGACGTACCGATCTCCAACACATATACATTCTTCAAGTGAACAGATGAGGCTATCAAGCTCGAATAGTATCTTCCAGCTCCCATGTTGCCTCCTTATCGGTATGATACTGTCATCCAACCTTTACGAGTTGGATAGTTTTTGTTCCGTAACTGACGCTCCTTGCGATAAAGAACTTGCATTGGAATCTCTTCATAGGTCGCATTAGATTGAGGTAGAATCGGAAGCTCTTTCAGAACATGCTCTGAACGCGGAATGTATTTCCTCAGCATATACACATGAAATACATTATGAACACCCGCAAGTGTTGGAGGTAAAGCCAACCGGTAAGCTACACCCCCAATCCGCTCCAATATCTCAAATGGACTAATATAGCGTGGAGCTAATTTTCCTTTCAACCCAAATCTTTTGACTCCTTTAATGGGTGAAACTCGTAGGAATAGATGATCCCTGACTGAGAATTCTAAAGGTCTTCGCTTCCGATCGGCATAACTCTTCTGTCGATCCTGTGCCTCGGATAACCATCATCCGATGACACTCACCAACTCTGCATCATGTTGGATACTCTGTAGCCCCCAATAGCTGCCATTCCCCGACTTCCTCCCACAACACGGAGGATCTACAGGGTCTACCGTATAGGGCCTCAAAAGGAGTCATCTGAATGGAGGAGTGATAACTATTTTTATAGTCAAATTCCACTAAAGTAATGTGATTCTCCCAACTACCTCCAAAATCCATGACACAAGATCTTAATAGATCTTCCAGAGTCTGAATGTTACGCTCAGACTGTAAAATACCAGGAAAAAAAAAGTATGGTTAGGAGTTAATTACATCTAACCTAGCTTAAGGAATTTTATTAGTTTAATTAAACTTAGATTTAATTAAATTTAGGGTTAATGGTTTATTGGGTTTAAAGCCCAACCCATTAAAAAAAAAACAACCACCCGACCCGTTAAACCATTAAAAACTGCCGTTTCCTCCCTTTCGTTTCTCGCTGACTTCGTCGACTTCTCGCCGACTTCGTCGACTTCTCGCCGACTTCGTCGACTTCTCGCCGACTTCGCCGAGTGTTGTTCCCAGTCAAAAAATTCCTTCTTTTCTTCTCCACCGTGCAAAGCCTCCTCGCGATCTCCTTCTTCCCGACTCTTGATCTCCCTCGCCTCCCCCGCGATCTCTCTGTGCCGTCGTCTCCATCGCATCTTAGGCGCTGTCGATGCAATTCCGATGGGAGATTCAGCTGTAGGAGAAGAGGCCGACAGGCGTTGACAAGCAAAGGCCGAGAATACGAGTCAGTGGCGACGTGTTCTGTCAAAAGTCATTCTTCCCGAGTCGAAGTGGAGGCTGCGCCGACGATCGCTGTGAGTGCTAGATAAGGCACTATCTGTTCCCTGTTTTTCCTTTGATCTCAAAGGGGATCCGATTGTGGATGAACGCTGGCAGTGGTTTTCCTTCACTGAGCTTGACCTGTCAATTAGGGCAGCGTCGTTGTGGTTGGGGTGTCCGGCGAACCAAGCGAGTGGGGAGATTTTTTGTCGGAGGTGGGTCACAAGCGAGGGTGGGCTGGTTATTGGGGATTCTAATTGCCGGTGAAGTTCAATTTTGGGTAAGGAAGAATAATTTTCCTTTGTTCTATGAATTCTTTTCGGAAAAGATTCATGGGTGATGCTGTTGGGGTTTGGGCAGTGGGTT
Source organism: Wurfbainia villosa (assembly GCA_025175895.1). Lineage (NCBI taxonomy): Eukaryota > Viridiplantae > Streptophyta > Magnoliopsida > Zingiberales > Zingiberaceae > Wurfbainia > Wurfbainia villosa. The sequence continues at coordinate 103,260,376 of CM045994.1, forward strand.
CGATCAGTTGAACAGGGCTGCCAATTCTAGGGGATTTGCTGCCGGTGGAGACTTCAATTGTTGGTAAGCCAATTGCCTACTTTTCTTTCTACCAATCCAGTTCTATGTATTGTATTGGCTGTGAGCGAGAGGAGAGGATGTGTGTGTCTTGTCCTGGTGGATAAAATAGGTAGGGATGGCTGTAAACGGTTATAGGTTAGCATACTTGTTAACCGGGAATGATAGATGTTAATAATAGAATTAATTATAGTAGGGGGCAGCGGTGATTTAAGTGTTGTGTATGAATTAGATTTATAACTGATTCTATTGGTGATACTATTACAATAGGTTGGGGGAAAAAGGTTAAATCTTTATGAGATTAACTTTGTTAAGTCGAATATAGAATTGTATGAGGGAGTTAGCACTTTTGCTAATTGAAACCGATGGATGTAAAATAAATGGTCAAGTCTGGCTAATTGGGGTTTCTAAATCGTATTCGATAAGGGATACGGATATGTGGATAATGTAGTATCTAATTCATATTATTGTTGTATGCTTTCACTGAACGATAATTGATGATATTTGCAAGACGTGGATACGAGACGGGTCCGTGGCCGTGAGGAGTTTATTACTACGAGCATTGACAGCAGGTAGGTAATTCCTACCGGTCGGGTAGATGTAATGACTTTCAGATTTAGACATAGATATGAGCATGCTAGGTGTTCATATTATCTTGATCCTGCTCTGTTTATCGTATGCTTGAACTTATCGTTGATATATATGTGTGCTCGATTATTGATATCACGTATTCCCTATCATGATCTAGGAGTTACAGATGTGATGTAAGTAGGTCTAACTGTTTAGTAGGGTGTAGATGTTAGAGTACGGAGGATGACCTAAATTGTAAATTTGGCAAAAAGGTCCTCTGTGGATAAGTATGGCCCTAAATGTAGGACTCATTCCATACGTGTATGTTGCACATTTATTTACCAACCACGGGTTGTGTAAATGGTCAGGTGAGTCGTGGACAGTGTGTCTCTACGGACCGATGGTCCTAGCTTGTCATGATCAGATGAGTATGACTCTCTACAGGATAGAGAGTGTACTGATCAATTGGGTGTGACTCTGTTGAACAGAGAGTCTATGGTAGATGTTCGATGTGAGACAAGTACCCTCATGTCATTGCATGCATACCGACGACATCGTCTCCCTTGGGGTTGAGAGAGAAAGTTGTTAGTCATCCACCTCCCGAGTTACTCCCGGAGTAAGCGGTGTGAGGCATAGCATTTGTTATGCGCACTCTACCATTATAGGCGATGGTAGTTGGAGTTGCGTCGGTTGTCTACAGGTGCGTGGCACTCGACCACTCATTTGTAGTGTCGGTCAGATGTGGCGGCGGGGACCCCCATTAATGTAGCGAGCTCTTTACGCTCATATGCTACTTGATCATCTTGCCACTCGGCCACTCTATAGTAGTGGTTGGTGTGAGTTGGGGATAGTTGTCATGTCGTGCCACCTAGGCCACCTTTGCAGAGTCGTGGTAGCGAGTAGGGGTGGCGAGCATGACCATGCATCTTTGCATTCTTAGTATCATACGATTGCTTTGCATATGGATATATATATATACATACCTTCTTGTATATATATATATATATATATATATATATACATGGATGATGGTGATTAGTATACATACAGATACAGTCTATATGTATACTCAATTTGATGATGCATTTGTATGTACTATGCTTGTTGCATTTGTTTGTACATATTCATACATGCTACTGTATTTCCTGTATGGTAGTAGGCCGGTACTTGTATACCTGTTGGTTATTCACGGTGATACCCTTGGATCATATTTAGGATATTGTGTGAGTTAGTACTATTCTTTTATACTTTATGATGTGGTTATATGCCAAGGTTGGATCAGAATAGAGTAGCTGACGGTCTGGTATGTCAGCATCGTTGTTGTTCAGTTTATTTAGTGTATGCATGCATATATACCTTTTATGCTGATGTATACCCGTTGTTCGAGTAGATTTAAACTGTTGAATGACATGTAATATTGATACATATATTTACATGTTTTCTCTAATTACCTGCTGAGTTTTACTCACCACCACCGACCCTGGGTTTTTCTGTCACCCAGGTAACAGGTAGACGCCTTTGTGATGACTTGGAGCTACGCCGACCGATCCATCCCATCTCCATTTTTCGAGTCTCCCGAGGAGTTCGTTTTTCTTATGGCTTGGACTTTGTTGATGTGTTATGGATTTTGGTCCTATGTCATGGACCCTAGTTTATTATGGACTTTATCGTGATGTCGTGGACTTTATTTGGGTAGTCGTTGTTTTATTTACGATTTTATCACTGTGGACTTGTCAGGTAGTTTACACCAGTATGTTTTTGTTATGTATGTTGTGGGTATGTGGTTTTTCATTTCCGTTGCTGTTATTATGTTATATTATGTTGTTGTTGTGGGCCTACGGGCCTTGTATTAACCCGAAATGTTGCCACGTACAAGGGAGATGTCGTTCGTTTGATTTTCGACACGGTATACTCTCGGGGCATGACAACTTTATTGGTATCAGAGCCGAAGGTTCTGTGATGCCATACAATGATTTTTTTTGTGAGTCTTGGATTCTCGGGAGTCGGTATATTTTTTGGATTTGGTTTTTGTGAGGTGGGATTGACAGCGGCATAAGCTCCAGGCAGCACGAAGTGAGTATTCCTGATAAATCATATTTCAGATAGTTACTTATATAAATTTGTTCAACAGGTGTATATCGTTAAAGGTTATGGCACCTATGCGGACTCGTAGTAGAGGTCGTCCATCAAGGCGATCTATCGGAGCTGCGGGACAGGAGGCTGCTACTACTGAGCCCGTTATTCAAGAACAGCCTCAGTTTTCCCCTATTGGTGATTCGGAGCCTTAGAATATGGATGTACCACTGACTATGCCAGAGCCTACCAGTTGGCTTAATGATAAGGCACGAATACTCGTGTTATCACGATCAGCCAAGGAAAAGTTCACCTTGTTCCGAGGGGAGTCTGACCCATGGATTGCCCGATCTTGGCTGGAAAATATGGAAGACACCTTCGAGTATATGAACTGTACAGATGTGGAGAAGGTGGGCCTTGCTGCATATCATCTCAGAGATCAGGCTGTCACTTGGTGGAAATTGCAGAAGACTCTGTTCTGGGAGCGTGGGATTTCTTGGGCCAGCTTTCGAGATGCTTTCTGGAGATAGTACTTTCCGTCGGTGTTTTCTACAGCACGTCGTCAGGAATTTCTGAGCCTGAAGCAAGGTGATCGTTCTGTTATGGAGTACAACACAGAGTTTACCAGACTATCAGAGTTCTGTTCTCACCTAGTAGCACAGGATGTAGATCAGATGTATCAGTTCACTCAGGGTCTTGCTACCTATATACGAAGCCGGATGTCAGGATCTATCATTACCTCATACAGGGAGGCATTGGACCGCACCCTCTTCATCGAGATGACTTCCCAGCAAATTTTCAGGGAGAAAGATATCGAGAAGCAAATGACTAAGGGCAAGCAGCAGAACCAGGGTTCATCTCAAGGGACTCAGAAGAAAGGGGAGCAAAAAGGAACTACGCGAGGTGTTGCAGAAGGATCAGCTAGATTGCAGAAGGGGAAGCGTCTAACATCAGAGTATTCTGTAGGGTCTCAGAGTAGCCGTAAGGTCCGAAGCAGGAACGGATGCTATAAATGTGGATATGAAAGCCATAGAGTATCAGAGTGCCCTTCGAGCACTGGCTTATTATTGCAAACAACCGGTCATACTAGTCGTGATTGTACATAAAAGCACGCTTGGAGTTTCGATAGCCCAACAAGGGAAGAAGTCTACAGCAGCAGAGGACATCACCGTGACTCGCATATGGACAGAGGCCGCCAAGATTTCCACCATTGTATCAGATGCAGGGGGTGCCCATACAAAGGATGATGCCGACAATGATCCAAAGATCCTCGCATCTCCTGATCTACTATCCAGAGTATCCGCACCGAGCAGCCCTTCTACCACCAACTCTCAGGATATCTTATGTCCGCACTAAATGACTTATCCTCCAAAGACCACAGAGTCGATCCACTGAGTGGAGGCACACTACTACTCAGGATGCAATGATTTAATATCGAGACTGGACGAGTTTTTGCCATCACTAGAGATGAGGCACAGCGGGCTGAGGGATCAGTCATACGTGGTATGGTTTCAGTTTATTCTATATATGCTGATACGTTGATTGATACCGGTAGTTCTCATTCATTCGTATCTAGAGTATTTCTGGGTAGAGTTGGAAGAATCCCAAGGGTTCATTCTTGTGGGTTAGCAGTATCCTTGCCATCAGGAGAGGTGCTAACTAGCCACCAAGAAATCAAGGGTTTCCCATTAGACTTTGACGGGCATATCCTTACAGTGGACCTTTAGGTGATGGAAATGATAGAGTTCGATATTATTCTCGGTATGGACTGGTTGGCCGCTTATCATGCTACAGTGGATTGTAGAGCAAGAGTGGTGACTTTCCGACCACCAGATCAACCAGCTTGGGAATTTATTGGTACTAGAGATGATGGATTATCTATTATATCGGCTTTACAGGCTTAGAAGCTATTGGCTCAGGGTTGTCAAGGTTATTTATTATCTCTAGTCAAAGTTGAGAACGAAGGACTACCACCTCTCTCTGATGTGCAAGTAGTCCGGGAGTATCCAGATGTATTTTCAGATGAACTTCCAGGCTTGCCACCTCCTAGGCAAGTGGAATTTGTGATAGAGGTGATTCCAGGAACTGCACCTATATCGAAACCTCCTTATCGGATGGCGCCAAAGGAGCTGAATGAACTTAAAGTTCAACTGCAGGAGTTGCTGGATAATGGATTCATCCGCTCTAGTATTTCACCATGGGGAGCACCGGTACTCTTTGTCAAAAAGAAGGATGGATCATTGCGGCTATGTATTGACTATCGACAACTGAATGCAGTCATAGTTAAGAACAAATATCCACTGTCGAGGATAGAAGATTTGTTCGATCAGCTCAAGGATACATGTGTGTATTCTAAAATTGATCTGCGCTCAGGATATCATCAGCTTCGGATAAGAGATGAGGATGTTCAAAAAATAGCTTTTCGCACCCGTTATGGGCATTATGAGTTTCTAGTGATGCCTTTCGGTCTCACGAATGCTCCAGCTGCATTTATGGACTTAATGAACCGGGTATTCCTGAGGTATATAGACCAGTTCGTGATAGTGTTCATCGATGACATATTGATTTATTCTCGATCAGAGCAGGAGCATGAACAACATCTGCGGATAGTATTAGAGATGTTACGATAGGAACAACTGTATGCCAAATTCAGTAAGTGTGTGTTCTGGTTATCCTCAGTGGGTTTTCTTGGACATGTGGTGTCCAACAGAGGTATTTCTGTAGATCCCCAGAAGATTGAGGCAATTACCAATTGGGAGCAGCCAAAATCAGTGCAGGAGGTTCGTAGTTTTCTTGGTCTGGCTGGGTATTATCGGAGATTCGTGGAGGGATTCTCGAGTATCGCCATGCCACTCACTCGCCTGACTCGAAAAGGGGTCAAGTTCACTTGGTCAGAGGCCTGTGAAACTAGCTTCCACGAGCTTAAGCGACGACTAGTTTCTGCACCAATCTTAGTGATTCCTTCTGGTGTTGATGGGATGGTTCTCTATACGGATGCTTCTATCCAAGGGTTGGGAGCAGTTCTGATGCAGTCCAACCGTGTGGTATCTTATGCCTCCCATCAACTAAAAGATCACGAGAGAAATTACCCAATGCATGATCTGAAGTTAGCCGTCATTATTTTCGCATTGAAGATATGGAGGCACTACCTGTATGGGATTACGTTTGAGATCTACACATACCATAAAAGTCTAAAATATCTGTTCAAACAGAAAGAGCTGAATCTGAGACAGAGACGGTGGATGGAATATCTGAAGGATTACGACTGCACCATCCAGTATCATCCGGGAAAAGCTAATGTGGTAGCGGATGCGCTGAGAAGAAAGTCTCGGGGAGTTCTGGCCAGTCATCTGACAGCAGTTACTGATCTAGTTCGATAGTTCTCAGAGTTGGGATTGTCTGAACATGGTCAAACATTTCGGGGAGTATTGGTATCTATGGTTGCCCAGTCTGCCATTGCTGAGAGGATTAAGGAAGCACAAGTTAGTGACCAACATCTACAGTTCTTGAGCAGCACGATAGACTCAGAACGTCAGACGGATTTCTCGAGTGACGAGAATGGTGTACTTTGTTTCCGAGGCCGACTATGTGTTCCTGACACACACCCAGTTAAGGAAGAATTGCTACAGGAAGCACATCGGTCGAGATTTGCTATACATCCTGGTGGTACTCGGATGTACCGGGATTTGAAGGGCTTATATTGGTGGAATGGTATGAAACGAGATATTGCGGACTTTGTTGCATGATGTCTAGTATGCCAGCAAGTGAAGGCTGAACATCAGAAACCTGCTGGCTTACTTCAGGAAATTCCAATCCCGGAATGGAAGTGGGAAAATATTACGATGGATTTCATTACGGGATTACCTAGAACCCGTAAAGGACATACTGCGATTTGGATGATCGTGGATCGATTAACCAAATCTGCTCACTTCCTTCCGATACGTGAGACGGACTCATTGGATCGTCTAGTGGAATTGTACTGCCGAGAGATCATCAGATTACATGGTGTACCGTTGAGTATCATATCTGATAGAGATCCGCGATTTACTTCGCGATTCTGGCAGAGTCTGCGGCAGGCCATGGGCACAGAGCTTCGACTCAGTACAACCTTTCATCCGCAGACAGACGGACAGTCCGAACTGTTAGTAATATATGAGAGATGTCCTAAGACAATCGCCTTATGTATGAACCATTTATATGATAAATGAAGATTCACTATTTGAGTATACATGTTTTATGTATTTGATTGGATCTTAAACTCATTTACTGAATGTCCACGATACGATTCACAGCATGAGAGAATTTGTGATTGGATCACAACTAGTGAGTATCTCTACATGTGTAATTGTGATGTATCTAATTATCCTAGTCGATGAATTGATGGATTTGGACACCATCAATTCGCCGAGACTAGCACGAGGTATACTCCTTGGTGTATCCAAGCGGTGATTCTCACCGGGCCGGAGACATAGTGATGTCCGAGTTAATCGTGGATGCTAGTTATGGTAACTAGTTCATTGGAGTGACCAGTAAGACTTCATATGGTTCTCGCATATATAGATATGTCAATGAAGTTCTTATCGTGGCTTAAGTGCGATGTTCCTTCGACTTGCGGTATTCAAGTCATCTTGATCATGGAGACTTATGCTTTGACATCTTAAGCAAACATCTCTAAGGAGATGTGGACCCGGATGATTGGGTATAAGTCGAAGTGATCAAGGTGTTTGAATAGCCTATAAAGGATTCACCACTCCTTGCGAGGAGATGTATACCCATGGCCTCTCGTCGGATTGTTACTAAAGTCTTTGGCCAAAGCATTACATGTTTAGAGTAAGGTACTCTTCGATACATGTGGAGTAACTAGAATCCGTAGGACGAGGAAATGATACTTGGGCTAGGTGTGACGTAGTCAGCCTAGTGGGGACTGACACAATAGACCATGTCCTGAACCAAGTGGGTATAAGATGAGTGAAGGGAATAGGGCACGAATCATTCGAGCTACTGAAGGGTTTCAGAAATAGTTCTGGATCAACCGTTGATCTTTTCGGTTAATTGGGGATCATGATGTACTACTAGGTGCCACTCATGATCATTCTATAATTAATGGTTAATTATAGACGGCCAACATAAACCGAGAACCTATTTGGTCACACGCACAATGAGCGTAATCCAAAGGATTTAAAACGAGCTTGAGAATGGGATTCTCAGACCAAGAGAAACTAGGTTTGGTTGGACCAAACATAAAGCGAGCATGAAATCATTTCAGTCGCAATGGAAGCGTGGATGGGCCGCGTCTTATGAAGACGTAATGGATGAACCAAAATGGTTTGGTTCTAATCCAATGGATGAGAATAAACCAAAGGGGTTTGGTTTATTTTAAACGAATGAACCAAAAGTTGGTTCGGTTCGTTTTAACTTAAAATAAACCATCATGGTTTGGTTTATTTTAACTTATCTTAATGGAGCGGGTTAACGGGCCTAATGGTTATGATCCAATAACCATTAAGAGAATTAGTTCTCTATAAAAGAGGGCTTAATGGTTAATTAAGCCCTAATCCAAAACCCCTAGCCTTTGAGTTGCCGCCCACCCTTGGAGTTGCTCGGCGCCAACCCTAGGCTGCCGCCCAGCTTGTTGTGCCGCCGTCATCTCCTTGTCGGCGTCCAAGCTTCAGCCGGTGAACCCTCCGGCGACCCTCCGGTGATCTTCCTAGGCCTCGGTGAAAAGGTGAGCACTTGGCTTCCTTGTTTTGGCCGGCGCCTACTCCTCCACCAAGCTGTCCAGTTTTCTGGACAGCTTCTTCTCCTCTCGTCGGAGCGTCGTTTGGACGACGGTTAGAGCTCCGACAGCGGATAACTTACCGGGGATTCGATCTCCGGTAATCCTCTGAGGTGGAGGACGAAGGATTCGTCAATCAGTTGACGAATACCTCTCCGGAGAAGCGAGTTTTGAGGACTCGTTTTGGATCCGAATTTGGATTCGGATCGTGATCATCTCCCGATCACGTCATCTTCAACACGAGGCTAGTAACCCATACGAAGACGAAGCTCGTGGCTTAGCGAAGTCATCCTGAGGAACTCGGTGTGGATACTGATAGAGACGATTCTAGCGAGAATCGTTCCGGTTGATGTCGTTCCCGCTACACGTCATACGAAAGGTATAACGTAGATAAATTTCCTTTTATTGCAAATTTAAATTTACAGTTATGTCTACACTTGTTGTAATATGCATGCGTGTGTTGTGTGTGTTGTAATAAATAGAAGTATTTATTATTTTATTGCTTCCGCTGTGTTCATGTTTACGAAACATGATCGAACACACACACGCCGCGGTGCCGGAAACCCAACACGAACGTACCATTCAGACTCTGGAGGATCTATTGAGATCATGCGTCTTGGATTTCGGTGGCAGTTGGGAGGATCACATTTCTTTAGTGGAGTTTGCCTACAACAACAGCTACCACTCTTCTATCCAGATGGCTCCTTTCGAGGCATTATATGGTAGACCCTGTAGATCTCCTGTGTTATGGGAGGAAGTTGGGGAACGACAGATATTGGGGCCTCAGAGTATCCAGCATGATGCAGAGTTGGTATGAGTGATCAGATGATGGTTATCTGAGGCACAGGATAGACAGAAGAGTTATGCGGACCAGAGGCGAAGGCCTTTGGAATTTTCAGTCGGGGACCATGTATTCTTACGAGTGTCACCCACCAAAGGAGTCAAGAGATTTGGGCTAAAAGGGAAATTAGCTCCACGTTACATTGATCCATTTGAGATATTGGAGCGGATTGGAGGTGTAGCTTATCGGTTGGCTTTACCTCCGACACTTGCGGGTGTTCACAACGTATTCCACGTATCTATGCTGAGGAAATACGTGCTGCGATCTGACCATGTTCTGAAAGAGATTTCGATACCACTCCAGGCGAATGCGACTTATGAGGAGACTCCGGTGCGTATTCTTGGTCGCAAGGAGCGACAGTTGCGGAACAAAACCATCCGACTCATAAAGGTGGGATGGCAGCATCATACGGATGAGGAGGCTACATAGGAGCTGGAGGATACTATCCGAGCTCGATACCCTCATCTGTTTACCTGAGGTATGTGATTATTTCAGAATATGCTTGAATTAATTTTTGCATTTAAGTTCGAAATTTGGGGACCAAATTTTAATAAGTGGGGGAGAATGTAAAATACCTGGAAAAAAAAGTATGGTTAGGAGTTAATTACATCTAACCTAGCTTAAGGAATTTTATTAGTTTAATTAAACTTAGATTTTGTTGGGTTTTTCCGAGCCGCAAAAACCGTTTTTTGCATTGCGGAAACCTCGGAATCCCCGGCCACGGATCCGTGCGAAGATATATTAAAATAAAACATGTATGTGCTTATTAAAAACCCTAGATCTACCTTAGATCTAAGAGGTTAGATCATTACCCTCGTAGCGATGCCCTTCGCTTATCCCGCTCGTCCAAAAGTTCGCCAGAACTCGAGAGTGTCAAGTGCACACTCCTCTATTGGTATCCACACAAGCAATAGGTGGAGAAAGAGACAAACTTGAGTGTGCTAGCACTCCTAGAAGATCTCGGCAAGATGAGGAAGGAGAGGGAGAGCTTGAGAGGAAGAGCACCAAGGAAGAAGATGATGGAATGAGTAACTCACAAAAATGAATTCATCATCATAACCCCTAAAGTGGCCGGCCACTTCATGGAAGGGGGGTTACATGCATGCATGTAACTCCCATGACCCTTGGTCTCCCTCATGATGTGGCACCAATTGACCAAGTCAATGATGATGTGGAGCATCATCATTGGCCGTCCATGCCAAGTCATCATCATGACATGGCATTTGGTCAAGTCAAACTTGACCTTTCATCTTCCCTCTCAAGTCAAGTCAAACTTGACCTCTAATCTCCCATGGTTGATCAAATCTAACCACTTGACTCAAGTCAATTTAATTTAATGAATCTCTATTCATTTAATTTAAATTGATTTGATGAATCAAATCTAAATTAGACTCATTCAACACTTGAATCAACTTGAGTCTAACTCAATTAGTCTAATTTGGATTACTCTTAATCCAATTTGGTTCATCCCATGAACCTAATCCTCATGGTTCATCATATGAACCTAATCTCCATCTAATTGCTCTTATGTGTGTGACCCTATAGGTTCTTGTAACGTTGGCAATGTCCCTAAACGGATTTAGGAACATAAGCAATGAGCGGTATCTAGCAACACATCATTGCTACCCAAGTTACAAGAATGTTGAGCTCCAACATCACCTTTGTGACTACTAATTGTGACTCTCACAATATGTGACAATGTCCCTCTATCCTTGACATCTAGATTGACCAATCGAGGCATAGACCGTGTCATCCTCGGTACAATCTAAATCTTGAACTCCAAGTAGACTCACTCTAATCAAATGAGCTCAATATCTCATATTGACTCATTTGGGCATGGCCATGCACTTCGTGGTCTCACTCTATCAAGAATATCAATGTCACTCCCATCATATAGGAGGGATAGATCCCATCTACATCACTCACATCCCTCCGCATAATTTGTTACATACCCAGTAATCGCCTTTATAGTCCACCCATTTACGGGTGACGTTCGACGAAGCCAAAGTATGCAACTCCTTATGTAGGGAACCATGGTGACTTCAGGTCTAAGGACTAATAGTCATACTAATAGCCACATGAGAAAGTATATGACACTCATATAACGATCCATGATACTTTCTCATGGTGGGTCATTCAGTATACATTCTTCAATGCATACCCATGTGTCAACTTGATATCTCATATCCATGACTTGTGAGATCAAGTCATCGTGTTGACCTACATGCTAGTCTCTACGCATTAACATTGTCCCTGAATGTTAATACTCGACTAGGAATGATTAAGAGTAGTGTTCTCTATATCATCTCAATATCGATTCAACCAATCGATTGATATAGATAAGAACCTACTACTCAAGGACATTATTATATTTAGTTATTTGGCACCAATACAAGTAAATATAATAACCATGCCTTTATAAATAGGAATATGATACAATAAAGTCCATACAACAATCATCACATGATTGGCTCTAGGGCTTTCACTAACAATCTCCTACTAGCACTAGTGCCAATCACCGTAGTATCTAATACCCAATGACCTAGTGTGACCATCATGCTTTTTCTGTGCCAAAGCCTTGGTCAAGGGATCTGCGATGTTAGCCTTTGTGGGTACTCTGCAAATCTTCACATCTCCTCTATCGATAATCTCTCGAATGAGATGGAAGCGCCAATATACTCGGCCTCTTGTTGTAGAATCAGCAACTGTGTCCTGCCTGGAACTCTTCCAGCTCACAGTGCCACCATTCAAGCAAAACACGAACCCTGACTGCGATCTATAATCATCCTGGTCAGTTTGGAAGCTGGCATTACTGTAACCCCTTATAGCTAGCTCCTCATCGCCTCCAAATATCAAGAAATATTCTTTAGTCCTTCTTAAGTACTTAAGAATATTCTTGACTTCTATCCAGTGACGCTCACCTGGATCTGACTGGTATCTACTCGTCATGCTCAAAGCATACGAGACATCAGGACGAGTACATAGCATGACGTACATGATAGATCCTATAGCAGATGCATAAGGGATCTTATCCATGCGGTCTCTCTCCTCTCTAGAAGAGCGACTTTGAGTCTTCGAAAGACTCACACCATGTGACATCGGCAAAAGTCCTTTCTTGGAATTCTGCATGGAAAACCGAAGTAATACCGTGTCAATGTATGTACTCTGACTTAGGCCAAGCAATCTCTTAGATCTATCTCTATAGATCTTAATGCCTAGAATACAGGCTGCTTCACCTAAGTCCTTCATTGAGAAGCACGTCCCGAGCCAAGTCTTCACAGACTGTAGCGAAGGGATGTTATTCCCAATGAGCAGTATGTCATCCACATACAATACAAGGAAGACAACTGTGTTCCCATTAACCCTCTTGTAGACACAGGGTTCATCTTCATTCTTGATGAAACCAAACTGTTTGATCGCATCATCGAATCGAAGATTCCAGCTCCGAGAAGCTTGCTTTAGCCCATAAATGGACCTTTGCAGCTTGCATACCTTCCCAGTATGCTGTGGATCTCCAAAACCCTCAGGTTGTGTCATGTACACATCCTCGAGTAAGTTTCCATTCAAAAACACAGTTTTGACATCCATCTGCCAGATCTCATAATCGTGGTATGCTGCAATAGCAAGCAAGATCTGAATGGACTTAAACATCGCCACTAGAGAAAAGGTTTCATCATAGTCAATACCATGAATTTGCTTGAAACCTTTAGCCACCAATCGACCCTTATAGGTATGCGTAAGTCCATCCATGTCAGTCTTTCTCCTAAAGACCCACTTACACCCAATGGGTTTGACCCCTTCAGGTGGATCAACCAAAGTCCATACTTGGTTAGTGTACATGGATTCCATCTCGGATCTCATGGCCTCTAGCCATTTCTCAGAATCTGGGCTCATCATAGCTTCCTAATAGGAGGTAGGCTCATTCTTAATGAGTATAACATCATCATGGTCAGACAAGAGAAATGAGTATCTCTCAGGCTGACGACGTACCCTATCAGACCTACGAAGAGGTAGGTATACCTGAACAGGTGGTTGTTCCACAACTCTTTGTGCAACAACCTCATCACCCACAACACTTTGTGGTTCCTGTTCAACCTCCATCAAGGCCTCAGTGCTATGGTCCTTATCTTGAATTTCTTCAAGATCGGTACTTCCCACTAGTTTTTCTAGAAACAAAATCCCTTTCTAGAAAAACCCCAGTCTTTCCACAAAACACTTTCAGGCCGATCCGGGAATGTAGAAGTAATATCCCTTGTATCCTTGGGATATCCAACAAAATATCACCTATCGGATTTGGGTCCCAGTTTGTCTGAGACTTGACGTCGAACGTAAGCCTCACAACCCCAAATCCTCATAAAAGACATCTTGGGATTTCTCCCTGTCCATATCGTATATGGTGTCTTTACCACAACCCTTGGATGGTACACTGCTAAGGGTAAAGGTCATTGTGGTTCAGAGCATGTCCCCAAAAGGATATAGGAAGATCTGTGTGACTCATCATAGATCGTACCATATCTAATAGGGTACGATTCCTCCTTTCGGATACACCATTCCACTGTGGTATTCCAGGAGGAGTGAGCTGGGATAGAATCCCACACTCAGCTAGATAGTCACGAAACTCATGGCTAAGGTATTCTCCACCTCGATCTGATCGAAGTATCTTAATACTCTTGCCAAGCTGGTTTTGTACTTCATTCTTGAATTCTTTGAACTTTTCAAAGGATTCTGATTTGTGTGTCATGAGATACACATAACCATATCTCAAGTCATCAAGAATGTAATGAAGTACCTGTAACCACCTCTAGCAGCAACATTGAAAGGACCACATACATCACTATGTATAAGTCCTAACAAATCTGTTGCTCTTTCGTTGTGTCCACTAAAGGGAGTCTTGGTCATCTTGCCTAAAAGACAAGACTCGCATGTCTCATATGATTCAAAATCAAATGAGTCTAGCAGCCCATCCTTATGGAGCTGAGATAAGCGACTCTCATTTATGTGACCTAAGCGACAGTGCCAGAGATAGGTTTGGTTCAACTCATTTGTCTTGAACCTCTTGGTACTTATGTTATAGATAGGGCTCTCTAAGTCTAGAAAGTAGAGTCCGTTCATTAGAGGTGCACTACAATAGAACATATCATTTAAATAAACTGAACAACATTTGTTCTTTATTATAAATGAAAATCCTTTCTTGTCCAAACAAGAAACTGAAATAATGTTCTTGGTTAAGGCAGGCACATAACAACATTCATCTAATTCTAATACAAGCCCAGAGGGCAGAGATAGATCATAAGTTCCTACAGCAACAGCAGCAACCCTTGCTCCATTGCCTACTCATAGGTCCACCTCGCCCTTTGTCAATGCCCTGCTATTTCTCAGCGCCTTCACATTGGTACAAATGTGAGATGCACATCCGGTATCTAATACCCATGATGAAGAAATAGATAGATTGACTTCTATAACATTTATACCTGAAGTAGAAGTCTCACTTCTTTTCTTCTTAAGATCTTCCAGGTAAGCTTTGCAGTTACGCTTCCAGTGTCCAGCTTCCTTGCAGTGGAAGCAAGCCCCTTCCTTGGCTACCCCTCCTTTGGGTTTAAGTTCTTTGCCTTTGCCCTTGGCTTGGGACTTTCCCTTACCTTTAGGCTTGCCCTTGCCTTTCTTCTTCTGCACCATCAAAATGGTGTCAGATTTTCCCTTCTTAAGGTTAAGCTCAGCAGTTCTCAACATGCTGAGCATTTCAGGCAATGGCTTATCAATTTCATTCATGTTATAATTCATGACAAATTGATTGAAGGCTTGTGGCAAAGATTGCAAGATCAGGTCAGTGGCCAGCTCTTGGCCAAGTGGGAATCCCAGCCTTTGTAGGTTCTCTACGTACCCAATCATCTTGAGTACATATGTACCTATGGGAGTCCCTTCTTGCATTTTGGACCCAAATAATGCCTTAGAGACTTCATATCTCTCATGCCTAGCTTGTCCTTTATATAGTTGACGAAGATGTCCAACCATATCATAAGCATTCATGAACTCGTGTTGCTTCTGAAGCTCAGAGTTCATGGTCGCGAGCATAAGACATGACACATCTAATGCATCATCTTGATGCTTCTTGTAAGCATCTTTGTCAGCTCGCGAGGTAGTTGCAGGAGGTGCCTCCGGAATGGGCTGCTCCAGGACGTACAACTTTGTTTCTTGGGTGAGAACAATTCTCAAGTTCCTGTACCAGTCCAGGAAATTTGCTCCATTGAGTTTGTCCTTCTCAAGGACAGAACGCAGAGAGAGAGTGTTCGTGTTTGTCGACATAGTTATCTACAACATACAATGCAGAGAATTAATATCAGATTCCTTTTATCATTTAATTAGGCCTTTAATCAAATGATGGTCCCACTAAATTATAGGAATTTTGTAGAATCGAGTTATTGATGTAGTCAAACCACATTACTAGATTCATACAAACTAGCTATAATTCTTGTGGGACAAGATCCACATCACACTAAGCCTTGAGTTAGCTTTGGCTAAATCGCCCAAGACTTAGTACGATCGGTGGGTAACATATTACCGATTACATCTCTATGCAACTCTTGTTTATAGGATCAAGACCCACATTTACAAAAGACCTTGAGTTAGCTTTGGCTAAATCGCCCAAGATTTAGTGTAAATGCGATCTTAACCTATCTTTCCAACGATTGGAATATGCTTATAGTTCTACTCGATCCAATTGAGTTTAACTAGTTTTGCTCAATCTAATTGAGCTTACTCTAACCCAAGCGTGATAGGCGGGACCAAGATTGTCCCTCCGCACCCTACCAAGATAATATGCGTTGCTCTGCTTTGGCATATTCAACAACAACAAATGATCGAGGTAGTGATGGGTATCAAGGCTCGGTAGGCATTTTCGAGTTGATTCGATTATGATCTAATCTAATCGTAATGTGTATCTTATACGCATTTAGGCCTTTATTATCCTATATTAGCATGCATCACATACATACATTCATTATTCTACCATGCATCATATACATACAAGAAAATTATCCTAGCATGCATCATATACATACAAGCATTATTCTACTAGCATGCATCACATACATACAAGCAAAATCAATTATATATATATATATATATATATATATATATATATATATATATATATATATATATATATATATATATATATATATATATATATATATATCAACATATATATATATAATTAAATGTGATATAGTCATGGCCCTACTACGATCTTCTCAAGCCAATGAGAATATCGGACGGTCAACCTAAGGCTAGCGGCTTCTCCAAGCGCTTCCTTTGACCGCCATGTGTCGTCGTCACCCTTCTCGTAATCTCGTCTTCGAGTGGGCTTTCCACCGCTCCATTTTGTACATTACAAATATGAAACTCGAGTTACATTCGAGTCTAAAACTATTTACAACTAGAATATCAAAAGAAGAGGTATGACGCGCAGGTCGCATACACTATACAACACGCACAACCACAAAACGACACGCAGGCCGTATTATGAATTACAACACACATAATCCAATCAAATTGGGGTCATTGGGCCATGAAAATCAAAGAATTATACATAATTCTAAATTATGTATTTTTACAGAAATTTCTATAATTTTTCCTAATTTTGTTTCAAATTAATGAGCCACCTCTCCGTAACGGTCCCGCTAAGCGGTTTCCGGGCGCGATCGCGGGACAAAGCCCCTTTTGGGGATAGGGGCAGCGCCCATACTCGCAAAATTAACTTTGCGAGTGTCCCTACTATGATCCTACAGAGACTTAAGTCACTGTCCCAAAAACCTAAAGCGAGAACTCGCCGTTTCGGAGAGTTTTTCTCGACGGTTGAAGCCTACAAGTGTCCCAACACTCATTGCTTCGACTCTTTGAGAAAATACCCAAAAATTCTATAAAATTAGGAAATTTACAGAAACATATAAATCTGTAATTTTTATATCTAATACAAAAATTATAAAAATGAAACACATACATGCTTCGCACGTGGCTCTGATACCACTGTTGGGTTTTTCCGAGCCGCAAAAACCGCTTTTTGCGTTGCAGAAACCTCGGAATCCCCGGCCACGGATCCGTGCGAAGATATATTAAAATAAAACATGTATGTGCTTACTAAAAACCCTAGATCTACCTTAGATCTAAGAGGTTAGATCATTACCCTCGTAGCGATGCCCTTCGCTTATCCCGCTCGTCCAAAAGTTCGCCGGAACTCGAGAGTGTCAAGTGCACACTCCTCTATTGGTATCCACACAAGCAATAGGTGGAGAAAGAGACAAACTTGAGTGTGCTAGCACTCCTAGAAGATCTCGGCAAGATGAGGAAGGAGAGGGAGAGCTTGAGAGGAAGAGCACCAAGGAAGAAGATGATGGAATGAGTAACTCACAAAAATGAATTCATCATCATAACCCCTAAAGTGGCCGGCCACTTCATGGAAGGGGGGTTACATGCATGCATGTAACTCCCATGACCCTTGGTCTCCCTCATGATGTGGCACCAATTGACCAAGTCAATGATGATGTGGAGCATCATCATTGGCCGGCCATGCCAAGTCATCATCATGACATGGCATTTGGTCAAGTCAAACTTGACCTTTCATCTTCCCTCTCAAGTCAAGTCAAACTTGACCTCTAATCTCCCATGGTTGATCAAATCTAACCACTTGACTCAAGTCAATTTAATTTAATGAATCTCTATTCATTTAATTTAAATTGATTTGATGAATCAAATCTAAATTAGACTCATTCAACACTTGAATCAACTTGAGTCTAACTCAATTAGTCTAATTTGGATTACTCTTAATCCAATTTGGTTCATCCCATGAACCTAATCCTCATGGTTCATCATATGAACCTAATCTCCATCTAATTGCTATTATGTGTGTGACCCTATAGGTTCTTGTAACGTTGGCAATGTCCCTAAACGGATTTAGGAACATAAGCAATGAGCGGTATCTAGCAAAACATCATTGCTACCCAAGTTACAAGAATGTTGAGCTCCAACATCACCTTTGTGACTACTAATTGTGACTCTCACAATATGTGACAATGTCCCTCTATCCTTGACATCTAGATTGACCAATCGAGGCATAGACCGTGTCATCCTCGGTACAATCTAAATCTTGAACTCCAAGTAGACTCACTCTAATCAAATAAGCTCAATATCTCATATTGACTCATTTGGGCATGGCCATGCACTTCGTGGTCTCACTCTATCAAGAATATCGATGTCACCCCCGTCATATAGGAGGGATAGATCCCATCTACATCACTCACATCCCTCCGCATAATTTGTTACATACATACCGATGTCGCTTTATAGTCCACCCATTTACGGGTGACGTTTGACGAAGCCAAAGTATGCAACTCCTTATGTAGAGAACCATGGTGACTTCAGGTCTAAGGACTAATAGTCATACTAATAGCCACATGAGAAAGTATATGACACTCATATAACGATCCATGATACTTTCTCATGGCGGGTCATTCAGTATACATTCTCCAATGCATACCCATGTGCCAACTTGATATCTCATATCCATGACTTGTGAGATCAAGTCATCGTGTTGACCTACATGCTAGTCTCTACGCATTAACATTGTCCCTGAATGTTAATACTCGACTAGGAATGATTAAGAGTAGTGTTCTCTATATCATCTCAATATCGATTCAACCAATCGATTGATATAGATAAGAACCTACTACTCAAGGACATTATTATATTTAGTTATTTGGCACCAATACAAGTAAATATAATAACCATGCCTTTATAAATAGGAATATGATACAATAAAGTCCATACAACAATCATCACATGATTGACTCTAGGGCTTTCACTAACAGATTTAATTAAATTTAGGGTTAATGGTTTATTGGGTTTAAATCCCAACCCGTTAAAAAAAACAACCACCCGACCCGTTAAACCATTAAAAGCCGCCGCTTCCTCCCTTCCCTTTCTCGCCGACTTCTCGCCGACTTCGCCGAGTGTTATTCCCAGTCGAAAAATCCCTTCTTTTCTTCTCCACCGCGCACAACCTCCTCGCGATCTCCTTCTTCCCGACTCTTGATCTCCCTAGCCTCCCCCACGATCTTTCTGTGTCGTCGTCTCCACCGCATCTCAGGCATTGTCGACGCAATTTCGGTGGGAGATTTATCTGTAGGAGAAGTGGCCGACAAGCATTGACAAGCAAAGGCCGGGAATACGAGTCAGTGGCAGCGTGTTCTATCAGAAGTCATTCTTCCTGAGTCGAACTGGAGGCTGCACCGACGATCGCTGTGAGTGCTAGGTAAGGCACTGTTTGTTCCCTGTTTTTCCTTTGATCTCAAAGGGGATCCGGTTGTGGATGAACGCTGGAAGTGGTTTTCCTTCGCTGAGCTTGACCTGTCAATTAGGGCAGCATCGTTGTGGTTGGGGTGTCCGGCGAACCAAGCAGAATTGGGGGAGATTTCGGCTGTCGGAGGTGGGTTGGCAAACAGAGGGTGGCTGCCGGTTATTGGGGATTCTAATTGCCGGTGAAGTTCAATTTCGGGTAAGGAAGAATAATTTTCCTTTGTTCTGTGAATTCTTTTCGGTAAAGATTCATGGGTGATGCTGTTGGGGTTTGGGCAGTGGGTTCGATCAGTTGAACGAGGCTGCCAATTCTAGGGGATTTGCTGCCGGTGGAGACTTCAATTGTTGGTAAGCCGATTGCCTACTTTTCTTTCTACCAATCCAGTTCTATGTATTGTATTGGCTGTGAGCGAGAGGAGAGGATGTGTATGGCTTGTCCTGGTGGATAAAATAGGTAAGGATGGCTGTAAACGGTTATAGGTTAGAATACTTGTTAACCGGGAATGATAGATGTTAATAATAGAATTAATTATAGTAGGGGGTAGCGGTGATTTAAGTGTTGTGTATGAATTAGATTTATAACTGATTCTATTGGTGATACTATTACAATAGGTTGGGGGAAAAAGGTTAAATCTTTATGAGATTAACTTTGTTAAGTCGAATATAGAATTGTATGAGGGAGTTAGCACTTTTGCTAATTGAAACCGATGGATGTAAAATAAATGGTCAAGTCTGGCTAATTGGGGTTTCTAAATTGTATTCGATAAGGGATACGGATATGTGGATAACGTAGTAGCTAATTCATATTATTGTTGTATGCTTTCACTGAACGATAATTGATGATATTTGCAGGACGTGGATACGAGATGGGTCCGCGGCCGTGAGGAGTTTATTACTACGAGCATTGACAGCAGGTAGGTAATTTCCTATCGGTCGGGTAGATGTAATGACTTTCTGATTTAGACATAGATATGAGCATGCTAGGTGTTCATATTATCTTGATCCTGCTCTGTTTATCGTATGCTTGAACTTATCGTTGATATATATGTGTGCTCGATTATTGATATCACGTATTCCCTATCATGATCTAGGAGTTACAGATGTGATGTAAGTAGGTCTAACTGTTTAGTAGGGTGTAGATGTTAGAGTATTGTAAATTTGGCAAAAAGGTCCTCTGTGGATAAGTATGACCCTAAATGTAGGACTCATTCCATACGTGTATGTTATACATTTATTTACCAACCACGGGTTGTGTAAATGGTCAGGTGAGTCGTGGACAATGTATCGCTACGGACCGATGGTCCTAGCTTGTCATGATCAGATGAGTATGACTCTCTACAGGATAGAGAGTGTACTGATCAATTGAGTGTGACTCTCTGTTGAACAGAGAGTCTATGGTAGATATCTGTATGTGAGACAGTACCCTCATGTCATTGCATGCATACTGACGACATCGTCTCCCCTTGGGGTTGAGAGAGAGTTGTCAGTCATCTTGCCTCCCAGGTTACTCCCAGATGAGAAACTGGTGTGAGGGCATAGCATTTGTTGTGCCGCACTCTACCATTATAGACGATGGTAGTTGTAGTTGCATGCAGATGTCCTGGGTACGTGGCACTCGACCACTCATTTGTAGTGTCAGTCGGAGTAGCCAGCAGCAGGGACCCCCGTTGTGTAGCGAGCTCTTTACGGTCATATGCTACTTGATCATACTTCCCACTCGACCACTCTATAGTAGTGGTTGGTGTGAGTTGGGACAGTTGTCATGTCGTGCCACCAAGGCCACACTGGGGACGTGGTAGCGAGTAGGGGTGAGCAGGCATGACCATGCATGCTGTATTGCCGTATCATACGGTGCTTTGCATATGAATATATATATATATACATACCTACTTGTGTATATATATATATATATATATATATATATATATATATATATATATATATATATACATGGATGATGGTGATTAGTATACATACAGATACAGTCTATATGTATACTCACTTTGATGATGCATTTGTATGTACTATGCTTGTTGCATTTGTTTGTACATATTCATACATGCTACTGCATTTCCTGTATGGTAGTAGGCTGGTACTTGTATACCTGTTGGTTATTCACGGTGATACCCTTGGATCATATTCAGGATATTGTGTGAGTTAGTACTATTCTTTTATACCCTATGATGTGGTTATATGCCCAGGTTGGATCAGGATAGAGTAGCTGACGGTCAGGTATGTCAGCATCGTTGTTGTTCAGTTTATTTAGTGTATGCATGCATATATACCTTTTATGCTGATGTATACCCATTGTTCGAGTAGATTTAAACTGTTGAAGGACATGTAATATTGATACATATATTTATATGTTTTCTCTGATTACCTGCTGAGTTTTACTCACCACCACCGACCTTGGGTTTTTCTGTCGCCCAGGTAATAGGTAGCTGCCTTTGTGACGACTTGGAGTTGCACCGACCGATCCATCCCATCTCCGTTTTTTGAGTCTCCCGAGGAGTTCATTTTTCTTATGGCTTGGACTTTGTTTATGTGTTATGGATTTTGGTCCTATGTCATGGACCCTAGTTTATTATGGACTTTATCATGATGTCGTGGACTTTATTTGGGTAGTCGTTGTTTTATTTACGATTTTATCACTGTGGACTTGTCAGGTGGTGTACACCTGTATGTTTTTGTTATATATGTTGTGGGTATGTGGTTTTTCATTTCCGCTGCTATTATTATGTTATATTATGTTGTTGTTGTGGGCCTACGGGCTTTGTATTAACCCGAAATGTTGCCACATACAGGGGAGATGTCATCCATTTGATTTTTGGCACGGTATACTCTCGGGACATGACAACTTTATTGGTATCAGAGCCAAAGGTTCTGTGATGCCATACAATGATTTTTGTTTTGAGTCTTGGATTCTCGGGAGTCAGTATATTTTTCGAATTTGGTTTTTGTGAGATGGGATTGACAGTGGCATAAGCTCCAGGCAGCACGAAGTGAGTATGCCTGATAACTCATAATTCAGATAGTTACTTATCTAAATTTGTTCAACAGGTGTATATCGTCAAAGGTTATGGCACCTATGCGGACTCGTAGTAGAGGTCGTCCATCAAGGCGATCTATCAAAGCTGAGGGACAGGAGGCAGCTACTACTGAGCCCGTTATTCGGGAACAGCCTCAGTTTTCCCCTATTGGTGATTCGGAGCCTTAGAATCCGGATGTACCACTGACTATGCCAGAGCCTACAGAGTCCACTTGGCTTAATGATAAGGCACGAATACTCGTGTTAGCACGATCAGCCAAGGAAAAGTTCACCTTGTTCCGAGGGGAGTCTGACCCATGGATTGCCCGATCTTGGCTGGAAAATATGGAAGACACCTTCGAGTATATGAACTGTATAGATGTGGAGAAGATGGGCCTTGCTGCATATCATCTCAGAGATCAGGCTGTCACTTGGTGGAAATTGCAGAAGACTCTATTCGGGGAGCGTGGGATTTCTTGGGCTTTGAGATGCTCGAGATGATTTTCCGCTTGCTGTGGCGTTACAAAGACGTCGTCGAATTTCGAGCTGAAGCAAGGTGATCATTTTGTTATGGAGTACAATGCAGAGTTTACCAGACTGTCAGAGTTCTGTTCTCACCTAGTAGCACAGGATGCAGATCAGATGTATCAGTTCACTCAGGGTCTTGCTACCTATTTACGAAGCCGGATGTCAGGATCTATCATTACCTCATACAGGGAGGCATTGGACCGCACCCTCTTCATCGAGATGACTTCCTAGCAAATTTCCAGGGAGAAAGATATCGAGAAACAAATGACTAAGGGCAAGCAGCAGAACCAGGGTTCAGTTCAAGGGACTCAGAAGAAAGGGGAGCAAAAAGGAACTACGCGAGGTGCTGCAGAAGGATCAGCTAGATCGCAGAAGGGGAAGCGTCCAGCATCAGAGTATTCTGGAGGGTCTCAGAGTAGTCGTAAGGGTCGAAGCAGGAATGGATGCTATAAATGTGGATCTGAAAGCCACAGAGTATCAGAGTGCCCTTTGGAGCAGCCAGTTTGCTATTATTGCAAACAACCGGGTCATACTAGTCGTGATTGTACACAGAAAGCACAGTTGGAGTTTCCTGACAGCTCCAACAAGGGGAAGAAGTCTACCCAGTAGCGACAGCAGAGGACAGCACCGCGGACTCAGACATATGGATAGAGGCCGCCAGTACCTCCACCAACTCAGTTGTATCAGAGGCAGGGGGTGCCCATACAGTGATGCCAACAGCGATCCAGTATCCTGCATCTCCAATGATCTACTATCCAGGAGTATCCGCACCGCAGCAGTTCTTACCAGCCAACTCTCAGGGATATCTTATGCCTGCACCAGCGACTTAGCCTCGACTACGCAGTCGATCCACCGGAGTGGAGGCACACTACTACTTCATCAGGGATGCAGCCGACGAATATCGAGACTGGACAAGTTTTTGCCATCACTAGAGGATCAGTCATATGCAGTATGGTTTCAGTTTATTCTATATATGCTGATACGTTGATTGATACCGATAGTTCTCATTCATTCGTATCTAGAGTATTTCTGGGTAGAGTTGGAAGAATCCCAAGGGTTCGTTCTTGTGGGTTAGTAGTATCCTTGCCATCAGGAGAGGTGCTAACTAGCCACCAAGAAATCAAGGGTTGCCCATTAGACTTTGACGGGCATATCCTTATAGTGGACCTTCAGGTGTTTGAAATGATAGAGTTCGATATTATTCTCGGTATGGACTGGTTGGCCGCTTATCACGCTACAGTGGATTATAGAGCAAGAGTGGTGACTTTCCGACCACCAGATCAACCAGCTTGGGAATTTGTTGGTACTAGAGATGATGGATTATCTATTATATCGGCTTTACAGGTTCAGAAGCTATTGGCTCAGGGTTGTCAAGGTTATTTATTATCTCTAGTCAAAGTTGAGAACAAAGGACTACCACCTCTCTCTGATGTGCGAGTAGTCCGGGAGTATCCAGATATATTTCCAGATGAACTTCCAGGCTTGCCACCTCCTAGGCAAGTGGAATTTGCGATAAAGGTGATTCCAGGAACTGCACCTATATCGAAACCTCCTTATCGGATGGCACCAAAGGAGATGAATAAACTTAAAGTTCAACTGCAGGAGTTGCTGGATAATGGATTCATCCGCCCTAGTATTTCACCATGGGGAGCACCGGTACTCTTTGTCAAAAAGAAGGATGGATCATTGCGGCTATGTATTGACTATCGAATCAATGCGACGCTGATTAAGAACAAATATCCACTGCCGAGGATAGAAGATTTGTTCGATCAGCTCAAGGATACATGTGTGTATTCTAAAATTGATCTGCGCTCAGGATATCATCGGCTTCGGATAAGAGATGAGGATGTTCAAAAAATAGCTTTTCGCACCCGTTATGGGCATTACGAGTTTCTAGTGATGCCTTTCGGTCTCACGAATGCTCCAGCTGCATTTATGGACTTAATGAACCGGGTATTCCTGAGGTATATAGACCAGTTCGTGATAGTGTTCATCGATGACATATTGATTTATTCTCGATCAGAGCAGGAGCATGAACAACATTTGCAGATAGTATTAGAGACGTTGCGACAGGAACAGTTGTATGCCAAATTGAGTAAGTGTGCATTTTGGTTATCCTCAGTTAGTTTTCTTGGACATTTGGTGTCCAACAGATGTATTTCTGTAGATCCCCAGAAGATTGAGGCAATTACCAGTTGGGAGCAGCCAAAATCAGTGTAGGAGGTTCGTAGTTTCCTTGGTCTTACCGGGTATTATCGAAGATTCGTGGAGGGATTCTCGAGTATCGCCATGCCACTCACTCGCCTGACTCGGAAAGGGGTCAAGTTCACCTGGTCAGAGGCTTGTGAAACTAGCGTCCAGGAGCTTAAGCGACGGCTAGTTTCTGCACCAATCTTAGTGATTCCTTCTGGTGTTGATGAGATGGTTCTCTATACAGGTGCTTCTATCCAAGGGTTGGGAGCAGTTCTGATGCAGTCCAACCATGTGGTATCTTATGCCTCCCGTCAACTAAAAGATCACGAGAGAAATTACCCAGTGCACGATCTGGAGTTAGCCGCCATTATTTTCGTATTGAAGATATGAAGGAACTACCTGTATGGGATTACGTTTGAGATCTACACAGACCATAAAAGTCTAAAATATCTGTTCACACAGAAAGAGCTGAATCTGAGACAGAGACGGTGGATGGAATATCTGAAGGATTACGACTGCACCATCCAGTATCATCCGGGAAAAGCTAATGTAGTAGTAGATGCGCTGAGCAGAAAGTCTAGGGGAGTTCTAGCCAGTCATCTGACAGCAGTTACTGATCTAGTTCGACAGTTCTCAGAGTTGGGATTGTCTGAACATGGTCAAACATCCCGGGGAGTATTGGTATCTATGGTTACCCAGTCCTCCATTGCTGAGAGGATTAAGGAAGCACAAGTTAGTGACCAGCATCTGCAGTTATTGAGCAGCACGATAGACTCAGAACGTCAGATGGATTTCTCAAGTGACGAGAATGTTGTACTTCGTTTCCGAGGACGACTATGTGTTCCGGACACACACCCAATTAAGGAAGAATTGCTACAGGAAGCACATCAGTCGAGATTTGCTATACATCCTGGTGGTACTCGGATGTACCGGGATTTGAAGCGCTTATATTGGTGGAACGGTATGAAACGAGATATTGCGGACTTTGTTGCACGATGTCTAGTATGCCAGCAAGTGAAGGCTGAACATCAGAAACCTGCTGGCTTACTTCAGGAAATTCCGATCCCGGAATGGAAGTGGGAAAATATTACGATGGATTTCATTACAGGATTACCTAGAACCCGTAAAGGACATACTGCGATTTGGGTGATCGTGGATCGATTAACCAAATCCGCTCACTTCCTTCCGATACGTGAGACGGACTCATTGGATCGTCTAGCGGAATTGTACTGCCGAGAGATCATCAGATTACATGGTGTACCGTTGAGTATCATATCTGATAGAGATCCGTGATTTACTTCGCGATTCTGGCAGAGTCTGCAGCAGGCCATGGGCACAGAGCTTCGACTCAGTACAACCTTTCATCCGCAGACAGACGGACAGTCCGAACGTACCATTCAGACTCTGGAGGATCTATTGAGATCATGCGTCTTGGATTTCGGTGGCAGTTGGGAGGATCACATTCCTTTAGTGGAGTTTGCCTATAACAACAGCTACCACTCTTCTATCCAGATGGCTCCTTTCGAGGCATTATATGGTAGACCCTGTAGATCTCCTGTGTTATGGGAGGAAGTTGGAGAACAACAGATATTGGGGCCTCAGAGTATCCAGCATGATGCAGAGTTGGTACGAGTGATCAGACGACGGTTATCTGAGGCACAGGATAAACATAAGAGTTATGCGAACCGGAGGCGAAGGCCTTTGGAATTTTCATTCGGGGACCATGTATTCTTACGAGTGTCACCCACCAAAGGAGTCAAGAGATTTGGGCTAAAAGGGAAATTAGCTCCACGTTACATTGGTCCATTTAAGATATTAGAGCGGATTGGAGGTGTAGCTTATCGGTTGCCTTTACCTCCGACACTTGCGGGTGTTCACAACGTATTCCATGTATCTATGCTGAGGAAATACGTGCCGCGATCTGACCATGTTCTGAAAGAGGTTCCGATACCACTCTAGGCGAATGCGACTTATGAGGAGACTCCGGTGCGTATTCTTGGTCGCAAGGAGCGACAGTTGCGGAACAAAACCATCCGACTCGTAAAGGTGGGATGGCAGCATCTTACGGATGAGGAGGCTACATGGGAGCTGGAGGATACTATCCGAGCTCGATACCCTCATCTATTTACCTGAGGTATGTGGTTATTTCAGAATATGCTTGAATTAATTTTTGCATCCAAGTACGAAATTTGGGGACCAAATTTTAATAAGTGGGGGAGAATGTAAAATACCAGGAAAAAAAGTATGGTTAGGAGTTAATTACATCTAACCTAGCTTAAGGAATTTTATTAGTTTAATTAAACATAGATTTAATTAAATTTAGGGTTAATGGTTTATTAGGTTTAAAGCCCAACCTATTAAAAAAAAACAACCACCCGACCCGTTAAACCATTAAAAGTCGCCGCTTCCTCCCTTCTGTTTCTCGCCGACTTTGCCGACTTCTCGCCGACTTCGCCGAGTGTTGTTCCCAGTCAAAAAATCCCTTCTTTTCTTCTCCACCGCGCACAACCTCCTCGCAATTTCCTTCTTCCCGACTCTTGATCTCCCTCGCCTCCCCCGCGATCTCTCTGTGCCGTCGTCTCCACTGTATCTCAGGCGCTGTCGATGCAATTCCGGTGGGAGATTCAGCTGTAGGAGAAGAGGCTGACAGGCGTTGACAAGAAAAGGCCGGGAATACGAGTCAGTTGCGGCATGTTCTGTCAGAAGTCGTTCTTCTCGAGTCGAAGTGGAGGCTGCGCCGACGATCGCTGCGAGTGCTAGGTAAGGCACTGTCTGTTCCCTGTTTTTCCTTTGATCTCAAAGGGGATCCGATTGTGGATGAATGCTGGCAGTGGTTTTCCTTCGCTGAGCTTGACCTATCAATTAGGGCAGCATCGTTGTGGTTGGGGTGTTCGACGAACCAAGCAGAATTGGGTGTTCGACGAACCAAGCATACTTGTTAACCGGGAATGATAGATGTTAATAATAGAATTAATTATAGTAGGGGGCAGCGGTGATTTAAGTGTTGTGTATGAATTAGATTTATAACTGATTCTATTGGTGATACTATTACAATAGGTTGGGGGAAAAAGGTTAAATCTTTATGATATTAACTTTGTTAAGTCGAATATAGAATTGTATGAGGGAGTTAGCACTTTTGCTAATTGAAACCGATGGATGTAAAATAAATGGTCAAGTCTGGCTAATTGGGTTTCTAAATCGTATTCGATAAGGGATACGGATATGTGGATAACGTAGTAGCTAATTCATATTATTGTTTTATGCTTTCACTGAACGATAATTGATGATATTTGCAGGACGTGGATACGAGACGGGTCCGTGACCGTGAGGAGTTTATTACTACGAACATTGATAGCAGGTAGGTAATTTCCTACCGGTCGGGTAGATGTAATGACTTTCGAATTTAGACATAGATATGAGCATGCTAGGTGTTCATATTATCTTGATCCTGCTCTGTTTATCATATCCTTGAACTTATTGTTGATATATATGTGTGCTCGATTATTGATATCACATATTACCTATCATGATCTAGGAGTTACAGATGTGATGTAAGTAGGTCTAACTGTTTAGTAGGGTGTAGATGTTAGAGTACGGAGGATGACCTAAATTGTAAATTTGGCAAAAAGGTCCTCTGTGGATAAGTATGGCCCTAAATGTAGGACTCATTCCATACGTGTATGTTGCACATTTATTTACCAACCACGGGTTGTGTAAATGGTCAGGTGAGTCGTGGGCAGTGTGTCGCTATGGACCGATGGTCCTAGCTTGTCATGATCAGATTAGTATGAATCTCTACAGTATAGAGAGTATACTAATCAATTGGGTGTGACTCTCTGTTGAACAGAGAGTCTATGGTAGATGTCTGTATGTGAGACAGTACCCTCATGTCATTGCATGCATACTGACAACATCGTCTCCCCTTGGGGTTGAGAGAGAGTTGTCAGTCATCGCTTCTCCTGTGTTACTCCCAAAGGCGGTTTGAGGGCATAGCATTTATTGTGCCGCACTCTACCATTATAGACGATGGTAGTTGGAGTTGCGTGCAGATGTCTTGGGTGCGTGACACTCGACCACTCATTTGTAGTGTCAGTCGGAGTAGCCAGCAGCAGGGACCCCCGTTGCGTAGCGAGCTCTTTACGCTCATATGCTACTTGATCATACTGCCCACTCGACCACTCTATAGTAGTGGT
The DNA here is from genome assembly GCA_025175895.1 of Wurfbainia villosa. Classification (NCBI taxonomy): domain Eukaryota; kingdom Viridiplantae; phylum Streptophyta; class Magnoliopsida; order Zingiberales; family Zingiberaceae; genus Wurfbainia; species Wurfbainia villosa. Next base: position 103,289,985 of record CM045994.1, read on the forward strand.
TGGTGTGAGTTTGGACAGTTGTCATGTCGTGCCACCTAGGCCACACTGGGGACGTGGTAGCGAGTAGGGGTGAGCAGGCATGACCATGCATGCTGCATTGCCGTATCATACGGTGCTTTGCATATGGATATATATATATATATACATACCTGCTTGTGTGTGTATATATATATATATATATATATATACATGGATGATGGTGATTAGTATACATACAGATACAGTCTATATGTATACTCACTTTGATGATGCATTTGTATGTACTATGCTTGTTGCATTTGTTTGTACATATTCATACATGCTACTGCATTTCCTGTATGGTAGTAGGCTGATACTTATATACCTGTTGGTTATTCATGGTGATACCCTTGGATCATATTCAGGATATTGTGTGAGTTAGTACTATTCTTTTATACCCTATGATGTGGTTATATGCCCAGGTTGGATCAGGATAGAGTAGCTGATGGTCAGGTATGTCAGCATCGTTGTTGTTCAATTTATTTAGTGTATGCATGCATATATACCTTTTATGCTGATGTATACCCATTGTTCGAGTAGATTTAAACTGTTGAATGATATGTAATATTGATACATATATTTACATGTTTTCTTTGATTACCTACTGAGTTTTACTCACCACCACCGACCCTGGGTTTTTCTGTCGCCCAGGTAACAGGTAGACGCCTTTGTGATGACTTGGAGCTGCGCCGACCGATCCATCCCATCTCCGTTTTCCGAGTCTCCCGAGGAGTTTGTTTTTCTTATGGCTTGGACTTTGTTTATGTGTTATGGATTTTGGTTCTATGTCATGGACCCTAGTTTATTATGGACTTTATCGTGATGTCATGGACTTTATTTGGGTACTCATTGTTTTATTTACGATTTTATCACTGTGAACTTGTCAGGTGGTGTACACCTGTATGTTTTTGTTATGTATGTTGTGGGTATGTGATTTTTCATTTCCGCTGCTGTTATTATGTTATATTATGTTGTTGTTGTGGGCCTACGGGCCTTGTATTAATCCGAAATATTGCAACGTACAGGGGAGATGCCGTCCGTTTGATTTTTGGCACGGTATACTCTCAGGGCGTGACACAGACTATCCATCTGTTTGCGGATGAAATGTTGCACTAAGCTGAAGCTCTATGCCCATAGTCTAGTGCAGACTCTGCCAAAATCGCTAGGTAAATTGAGAATCTCTATCCGATATGATACTTAAAAGTACCCCACGCAATCTGATAATCTTTCAATAATACAACTCTGCCGGATGGTCCAACGAGTACGACCCATGAATAGAAAGGAAATGAGTTGATTTGGTCAGTCGATCCACAATCACCCAAATCGCATCATGTACTTTACGAGTCCTAGGCAATCCCGTAATGAAATCCATAGTGATACGCTCCCACTTCCATTCCGAAATCGGAATTCCCTGGAGCAATCCATCGGGTTTATGATGTTCAACCTTCACCTGCTGGTATACTAAATATCCAACAACAAAGTCTGTAGCATCTCTCTTCATACCGTTCCCACCGGTATAAACATCTCAAATATCGGTACATCCGAGTACTACCAGGATGCACAACAAATCCTAAATGATGTGCCTCCTGTAGCAACTCTTTCTTAAGTGGATGCATGTCCAGAACACGTACCCATACAAGGGAAGTCCATCTACCCTCCAAAATCCACTCCACTCACTCTATAAGTGCATGGAAGACTATAGTGACCAATCTCGTAAGTTACAACTGTTCACGTTCCAACAACTCTATAGTAGCTGCCCAGTAGCTAGTTAAAATCCCATGAGCATTCCTGCTCCATACATCTATAAATCCAGATAATAACTACTAAAGCCACGTCATGTATATGACAGCCTATCTCATAGTTTCTTAACTATCATAAGCATAAGATACGTCTCATGCAACTGCATCAGAATCACTTCGATCCCTGAAACGATGCATTTGCGTACAACATCCTTTTATCCACCCCGGAAGGATTAACTAATACTCGTGTAAAAGTTAACCGCCATCTAGGTCCTGTAAACTGGTTTCACCAGCTTCTGACTAAATGATTTCCATCATCACCTTTGTCAAACATGTTCGTGGTATAATGCTAAAACATTCTATCCACATCTACAGTAATAACCAAATCATACAAGGCAAACCACCATCTACAGTGGTCGAGTGCGCAACTCCAACTACCACAATCAACAGTGGCTAGGTTATGCAACTCCAACAACCACAAACTGATCCAATCGTGTCCAGGATACACGATTCTCAAATCCAGTGGTGACTAAATCGTTAATTAGTCTAACAACTTAATCAAAACTCATAAAATTCATACTAAGTATGAAATTGTCATCTCTACACACCTGCATCCTCTTTACTCTAAGCTGATGATATATATTAATCATCACAACGATACTGATAATTGTATGACACCATGTCACTACAATATCAACGCTCTAGTCGTAAATCGATCCTAGAGTATATACAGGTGTCCTTAACTAATCTAGATAGATCATCTATCCACAACCAAGGATATTTACTTTCAACAACTATCGCATTCCATCATCGATAATCGATGCATAATTTCAAAGGTCCATCTCTCTTTAACAAAGAGTTCTGGATCCTTCTCAAGGAGAAATACTGGGACAGATAAATATCCCCTCCATCTTCTCCTATAATCACAACTTACATTCTTCCAATTCTCATAGTGTTTAGTAACACTTATACCAGTCAAATTATCACCCGGTATAGGATCTTCGATACCGAAACTATTTCCGCAATCATTTCGATCGCTTACTCCACTTGCCTATGCAACGGCAAGGCTAGGAGTTCATCCGAAACTACATCCGAAGGCTCTCGGATTATACACACATCCGAGAGACATATCATACCATAATCTCAACAATTTGACCATCCGTAAGGATATGTCTACAGTAAAGATATGTCTATCCAAATCTAAGGGCATCCCTTAACTTCTTAATTGTTGGTCCACATCTCACCTGATGGTAGAGATATCGCCGACCCACAAGTCGATGTACAGGAACCCTTCTAATCCAAACTGAGAATGTTCTAGACAAAGATACCTGTAAATACAAGCATCTCTCAATATATTAACCCAGAGGGTAAACTAATGTAATACCCTGAACGATCAATTATCTTTCGATCCGATCCAAAGGCTCTACGTAGGTCTCGGCCTTTCTCCGAAGAGAAAAAGATTAGATCCATCAGTCCGTGATAAAGCGGTAACATTTCTACGACGAATGACCCAAGGATTTTCCTAGATCATCTGATCCTATCACTTAATCCTATTGGCTACAACTGTAGAATACCGAATAGATACGACCATCGTCGTATACTCTCTCCTCTGTACTAAGCCAATCCACATCTGGGGGTAACTGTTGTTGTTGTCTGCATGAGTCTTCTACGATGTCTTCTGCTAATACTGCTGCGTAAATCACTTCCCTTGAAGGGAAGTGTCATGGAACTCCAACCACGCCTAAGGTAGTAGGTCGCTGTTGATGAAATAACCCAATATTCTATGCTGATCTCTGCTGTTGAGACGATGCATCATCCTCCCGGAACACCATTGGTAGTCTTCAACTGAGTCTTCGAAGTATACCTCCTCAAATGTACTGGTTGCCTACAATAGCAACCAACGAACTGATCCAACAGATAATTTGACTTTGCATGTCTTCATGATCCGCACTGCACGCACATAATCCCTTCGAAGTCTTTGTTCTGATTTCGCTGATGTGCACGAGAACATCCTGATGATCTGCAGTTGGTCTTCTATAATAGGAAAATAGCTCAAAGCCTATGACTCTGATCTTGCTCCTTTTATCCAACAGTCAGAGACTTATGACTCTAATAAGTTGACCTACAATATCTGCTTATCGGTCTCCAACTCTTAAACATTTGTACGGAGTCATTTCTAAAGTTCTGACTCAATCCAATTCTTTCGACAGGATCTGATAGAAGATCCAGTGATCTTACTCCAAAAGTAAGCCAATAACCGTGGGTGGCTTAAAACATTCATTCATCTTCTTGAGTTATTAGGTGAGCATAAACTCTGCAAGTCTTACGACTCTGTATGATATTCTCGTTACCGACGATCACCCTACTAGAAGCTCAAGAATTCCTTACAATGTGTCACTAAAAGTGATGCGAGGAAATACTCTCCCTCAACATCACTAACATGATCAAGTGATGTTTTATTCCCCCAAGGTTATTTTCTGCATTTCCACCAAATATCGGTTTGATCCCAATAATGGTATGCAAATAACTCCACTTTCTCTGTATAACACGAGTTAAGTACTCAAAAGTACTTTCAAAGTTATACAACCCAGTACGCACAACCCAGGGATCAAAATCCCTATGAAACACCGTATACTAACCCTCTGCTTGTTGTAGCAATAATAATATACACACCTAGTCCATTACCCCACGGGTAATGATCTGACTAGTACCGTTAGTGAAAATCCCTAAGACTACAGTCTTTGATTTTTCACAAGTAATGTGACGACTTGACCCCTATTTTCTGACTCGGTATCAGTCGACTCTTAAAGGAAATTCACCTTTTCGATAGCAGGTCCAAGACACACAGACTCTACATGTTGTTCCCGTGGTCAACTCAAATCACGATTACGAATAGCAACTAACTCACTACAAGTCATCTCTGGTATAAGCATCTAAATGCATAGCCAACAAAACCAAGAGTATAAACCCTAACGGCAACTCCGATTGGTCACCATGGTGGATGATTTCTACTACAAGTCTGCACAGGTGTCTTAACTCTAACTGTATACACCTGTTGAGCAAATTTAGATAAATATCTACTAACTATAAGTTATCAGGAATTCTTACCTCATGCTGCTTGGAGCTCAAGCCGCTGTCAATCTCATCTCAGAAAACCAAAATTGAACAAATCGACTCCCGAGAATCCAAGACGACACAAAAATGACATTGTATGGCATCGCAAAACCTTGGGCTCTGATACCAATAAAGTTGTCATGCCCCGAGAGTATGCCATTCCAAAAAGCAAACATACGGTATCTCCCCTATACGTGGCAACATTTCGAGTTAATACAAGGCTCGTAGGCCACAACAATAACAACACATATATATGTAAACAAACCACAGCGAAAACTAACCACAACAATATAACAAACTAACTACAACAAATACATAGCGAAAACATAAAACAATCACATCACAACTACATACAGTGCATAGCGGTATGACCGACACATCACAACATAATGGAACATCGACAAAATCCAAATCCACAAGTCCACAACACAGTACATCACGAAAACTCCAAATACATAACACAACGTACGGAAAGCCCAAAATGAACATGGGACCCTCGGAGGTGATATGAGATGTTGCCAGCCAGCGGTGCTCCAAGCCGTCACGAAGACTTCTACCTGTTACCTGGGCGACAGAAAAACTCAAGGTCTGTGGTGGTGAGTATAACTCAGCAGGTATTAAGAAAAACATGTATATATCAAATATCATATGTAATTCAACAACATAACCTAAAGGTACAACAAGTATACCAGCACAGTATATAAATACATGCATATACTGTCTAACCAAATAAATAACGTATAACGCAGACATACCTGAAAGTCTGCTATGCTACTCTGATCCAACCTGAGCATATATCCAACATATATAACAGGAAGAGTAATACTAACTCACAATGTACTCATGATACAAGTCAAGGTATCTAATGGTCTATCCAACAATTATACAAGTATCCGACACAACCGTATAACAGATGCACGAAGCTTACTTGAATATGATGTACAACCAAATGCAGCAGGAATAGTACAATCAAATGCAACATCACAATAAGCATATATATATATATATATATATATATATATTAATCACAACCATCTATATATATATATGGTAATATGCAAAACGCCATAAGATACGGCAATGTAGCATGCATGGTCATGCCTGCGCACCCCTACTCGCTACCACGACCCCAGTGTAGCCTAGGTGGCACGACATGACAACTGTCCCAACTTAACACCAACCACCACTCTAGAGTGGCCGAGTGGGCAGTATGATCAAGTAGCATATGAGCGTAAAGAGCTCGCTACACAATGGGGGTCCCTGCTGCTGGCCACTCCAATTGACACTACCTATGAGTGGTCAAGTGCCACGCATCCAGGACAACTGCACGCAACTCCAACTACCACCGTCTATAGTGGTAGAGTGCGGCACAATAAATGCTCTGCCCTCACACCAGTTACTCCTCAGGGAGTAACCTGGGAGGCAGGATGACTGACGACTCTCTCAACCCTAAGGGAGACTATGTCGTCAGAATGCATGCAAATGACATGAATGTACTGTCACAGTACAGACATCTATCACAGACTCTTTGTTCAATAGAGAGTCATACCCATCTGACCAATACACTCTCTATCATGTAGAGAGTCATACTCAACTGATCGACGGACTCTCTATCCTGTAGAGAGTCGTACTCAACTGATCGATGCACTCTCTATCCTATAGAGAGTCGTACTCAACTAATCATAACAAGCTAGGACCACCGGTCCGTAGTGACACACTAATCACCCTTCACTTAACCATTACACAACACATGGTTGGCAATAAGTATGCAACATATGGGTATTGAAATAAATCCTACATTTAGGGCATTACCTACCCATAGATGAACTTTTACCCAATTTACAAATCAGGTTATCATCCGTACTCCAACATCTACACCCTACTAAATATTTATAGATCTACTTACATCACATCTGTAACTCCTAAATCATGATAAAGGAAAATGTGATATCAATATTTGAGCATATATAGCCAACGACAAGTATCAAGCATACGGATAATAAGAGCAGGGTCAAGATAATTTGAACATATAACATGCTCATATCTATGTCTAAATATGAATGCAATTACATCTACCTGACCAAGATAGGAAATTACCCACCTGATTCGAAGACTTATATGAAAATCTCCACGTCCAAAAGACCGTCCTTTATTCAGGTCCTGTAATTTAACATACAAACATAACTAACCATCTTCTTCCATTTACTATTAATCAGCTAGCCAATAGTAATCTAGCTGTAGATGTAACATCAACTTCACAACGTAGCTTCAAACTCACCTAACTTAGTTATAGTTGCTAAATAGCTCAATCCAAATAGGAAATGGAAAGCTTACTCACATTTGTCTTCATCACCCACACTAAGAGGCAGATTAGAAGCAACCAGCCATATTTCTTTTGCTCACGGTGAAGAAGAGGTAGGACCTAATCGTTTCAATTTAACATAAGGTCGACAAAATCTAGTTCAACTAAAGTCTCCTCCCCTGTAATCAGAATTATATCAGATATATACCCAATAAATCTCATATCCCCTAACCCAAAATCCACAATTCAGGTAAACAAGGGAATCACAGAGTCATTACTAGGAATCGGAGGTAGCCTTCTTCCTCGTCGCAGCAACAACACGACCAGAAATCCTCTGAACTACAAGATCAATGGTGATGAGAAGTGATGTACTCCGAATCAAGTTACCATTTAGATCAACATCATCAGCTCCTTGAGAATAGCTCACAGAACAGCTCCAATTCGGATCAAGAAGGTCACAGCAGATGAAGTTGTCGCTGGTCGATGATAGGAACGCAAGCAAGGAAAGGGGGTCAGTTCTCCTTGCTGCTTGAATTGATTGAGGATGACACAACGGCGACTGCACTAGGAGAGGAGGTGCGGCGGCGGTGGCAGAGGAGTCGGGCAGAGGCTAGTTGCGGATGGGGGCGGCGAGCGCGCAGAGGCTGCGACTTCTGGTGCGTGCGTGCGGCACAGGGAAGAAGACGGCGGTGAGGAGGCAGCGAAGTTGCAGCGTCGACCAACGATCGGGAGGGAGAAGAATCGACGGAGAAGAGGATCGGATCGGGAATCACGAGCGATCGGCCGAGAAGGGAAAAAAAAGAGTCGGGGAAAAGGAGTCGATGAGAAACAGAAAGGATCGGGTGAAAATAAACGCTCCAATTAACCCATTTAATTCCTCAATAGAAACATGTTTTACAAAAGCCTATCCGCTTTATCCTCATGAAATATCCATAAAACTTCCATTTAAATCCAGAAAAATTTCTAAAAATTCTTGAAAAATTCTATAAGACAATTTCTTAATTAACAAGTATATTTTCTGTTATTTTTATTATTTTTTTCTGGTATTTTATACTGACACCAATAAAATTATCTCCCGGTATGAGGTCTTCAATATCGACACTATTCCCGAAATCACTATGATCGCATACTTCACTTGCCTATGCAATGACAAGCCTGGGAGTTCATCCGAAACTATATCCGAATACTCTCAGATTATACGCATATCCGAGAGACATATCATACCATAATTTCAACAATTTAACCATCCGTAAGGATATGTCTACAGTAAAGATATGTCTATCAAAGTCTAAGGGCATCCCTTGACTTCTTGATTGTTGGTCAACATCTCTCCTGACGGTAGAGATATCACCGACCCATTAATCAATGTATAGGAACCCTTCTAATCCGAACTACGAATGTTCTAGACATAGATACCTATAAACTATCAGTATCTCTCAATATATCAACCGAGAGGGTAAACTAAAGTAATACCCTGAATGATCAATCCTTCGACCCTATACATCTCCCTAGTAATCATATAAACTCGTCCAACTTCTACTCATGGAGGCTGAGCTTATGTAGGTGCAACAGACTACCTTGGAGGAACTAAAGTCAACTGCCAAAATGAATATGTAATTTGAAACGACTGTAATGGAGGTGGTAAACACTGTGGTACTGGTAACCAGTACACCCCCAACTGTAAGGTACTGAAGAACTGCCAACCTTGTAGCACGTTCCAACTCTGCAAATAATATAGCTGCAACTGAAGAATACATAATAGATTCGACCATCGTCGTATACTCTCTCCTCTATACAAAGCAAATTCACGTTTGGGGAGGTAACAGTTGTTGTTGTCTGCATGAGTCTTCTAAAATGTCTTCTGCTGTTACTACTGAGTAAATCACTTCCCCTGGAGGGAAGTATCAAGGAACTCCAATCACGCCTGAGGTAGTAAATCGTTGTTGGTGTAATAACCCAATCTTTTGTGTTAATCTCTACCGTCGAGATTGCCCATCATCCTCTCAAAAAAACATCGACAGTCTTTAACTGATTTTTTGAAGTACACTCTCTCCTCATATGTACTATCTGCTTATAGTAAAAGTAGATAAAATGATCCATCGAATAATCTGACTTTGTGTGTCGTCGTGTCTCGCATTGCACACACATAATCCCTTCGGAGTCTTTCTTCTGATTTCGCTGATAGCATGAGACAGTTCTGACGAACTACGGTTGGTCTTCTATGATCGAAAACTCTCCAATAGTAGCTCGTGGCCTATAACTCTGATCTTGCTCCTTTTATCCAACATTTGGAGACTTCTGAATCTAATAATTTGACCTGCAATATCTTCTTATCGGTTTCCAACTCTTAAACACTTGTACGAGTCATTTCTAAACTTATGACTCGATCCAATGACTTCCGGCAGGATCTGATAGAAGATCCAAACATCCTATCCAAATGTAAGCCAATAAATCATGGGTGGCTTAAAACATTCATTCACATTCTTGAGCTATTAGGTGGTCGTAACCTCTGCAAGTCTAACGACTTTGCACGGTACTCTCATTACCAACTGATCGCCCTACTTGAAGCTCAAGAATTCCCTGACAACAAGTCAAAGGAAATAACAAGGGGGAAATACTCTCTCCCAACATCACTAAACTGTGACCAAGTGATATCCTATTCCCCGAAGGTTATTTCCTACATCTTCCACTAAGTACCGGTTTGATCCCGATAATGGTATACAACTAACTCCACTTTTTCTGTATAACACGAGTTAAGTACTCAAAAGTACCTTCAAAGTTATACAACCTAGCGCAAACAACTCAGGGATCAAAATCCCTATGAAACACCGTAAACTAACTCTCCTCTATCTGCATCAATAATAGCCTACACGCCTTATCCATTACCCAACAGGTAATGATCTGACTGACATAATTAGTGAAAATCCCCAAGACTGTAATGTCTGATCTCCACAAGAAATGTGACAACCTGACCCCTGCTATCCGACTCGGTATCAATCGGCTCTCAAAAGTAATTCACCTTTCTGACAGTAGGTTCAAGTCTCACAGACTCAACAAGTCGTTCCCGTGGTCAACTCATACCACAGTTACTAATATTGACTAACACAACACATGTTTTTCCTTGTTATAATCACTAAATGCATAGCTAACAAAACCGAGAGCATAAACACTAAAGGAAACTCTGGCTGGTCGCCTTGGTGGATGACCCCTACTACGGGTCTGCACAGGTGCCATAGCTATGTTTGTATACACCTATTGAACAAGTTTAGATAAGTATCTAACTAGAATATAAGATATCAGGAATTCTTACTTTGTGTTGCTCAAAGCTCATGTCATTGTCAATCCCATCTCACAAAATAAAGACCAAACCAAAACAAAACGACTCCCGAGGTCCAAAACTCAACAAAAAAACATCGTTGTATGGCATCACAAAACCTAGGGCTCTGATACCAATAAAGTTGTCATGTGCCGAGAGTATGCAGAACCGAAAAACAAACGAACAACATCTCCCCTATACATGACACCATATCCTATTGATACAAGGCCTTTCGATCACAATCACAACCACATATAGATATATGTATAACCAAAATCACAGTGGAAATCACCATAATAGAGTTAAAAACTTGACATGACTACATACTGGTATGACCAACACCAAAATAAGAAAGTACCATAACAAAATCAAAAAGACAAGTACAATACCAATAGTGTCCAACACTACAAACCATCATATGAAAGCAAGTCCATAAAAAAACACCAACGATAAACCAAAAGCCAGGACCCTCAGAAGTGAAATGAGATGATGCCAGCTAGCATTGCTCCAAGCCCATCACAAAGTCATCTATCTGTTACCTGGGCGACAAGAAAACCCAGGGTCTGTGGTGGCGAGTACAAAACTCAGTGGTAATAGGAAAAGCATTATATATATATATATATATATATATATATATATATCACATGCAAGCCAACAATATACTGACTAAAGATACAAAAGATATATACCAGTATGATATAACAACTGTATAACCAACTTATCAACAATAACAACATAAGGTACTGACATACCTGAAGAGCGACAATGATGCAACTCATACAACCTGAGTATAAGTACTATAATACACCACCTACAACATGGTAGAGTAATACTAACTCTATAATCAACAAAACTTCCATACTAACATTCTATGTCAAATACACAATGCACCGTGTCCATCCCATATCACATTAGGATACTAGTCAAAGATATACAATGGTCTGACCAACTCAACACTAGTAATCCACACACGACCATATAGAATATGCAAGTGGAATGCAAGATGATGTACAATCAAATGCAACAAACATAGCTCAAACAAATGTAACATTACACGATCATGTATATAGACTATATCTATATACATTCTCATCACACTCACCTATATATATATATATATATATATGCAAATGCCATCAACCATGGCAATGTAGATTTACGTATTGCTCCTGGCACCATAGAATAACGATTAGATTTCCCGATTCTTATTTTAAGACTTCATTGGATTTAATGACTCCTAGGTAAATCTCACCTTGGATGAAGCTCGAGTGGTTTTTGAGTCTAATGAACAAGTAGCATATAAGCATAAAGAGCTAGCTACACAATGAGGGTCCCTGCTACTGGCCACTCCGACTATCACTACCCATGAGTGGTCGAGTGCCACACGCCCAGGACAACTACATGCTACTCCAACAACCACTATCAATAGTGGGGCGAGTGCGGCACAACAAATGTTCTTCCCTCACACCATTTACTCCTCCACGAGTAACCTGGGAGGTTGGATAACTGACGACCCTTTCAACCACAATGGAGACTAAGTCGCCAGCATGCATGTAAATGACATGAATGTACAGTCACACATACATACATCCACCATAGACTCTCTATCCTACAGAGAGTCATACTCAACTGATCAACACACTCTCTATTCTGCAGAGAGTCATACTCAACTGATCAACACATTCTCTATCCTGCAGAGAGTCATACTCAACTGATCAACCAAGCTATGACCACTGGTCCATAGCGACACACTATCCACAATCCCCATGACCATACATAAACACATGATCTGAAATGGATACATGCTCCGTAACAATCATACCACATAAGGAATGTAATATGACAATCAACTCTACATCTAGGTCATCACCCATCCGCTGGATGAATTTTCTAAATTGCACAATTTGGATCTACAATCGAATTTAGCTAAGTACACGTAGGTAAACCACTATAGGTCAACTTACCATAACCTCTATAATTCATAACAATGATGAATGAATAGATAACAACAATGACAAAGCATTTAAGTGTAAAGGCAAGTATCAAGTATCAGAAAAACTAGAGTGGAGTCAAGAATAAAGTGACAACAATATGAAATCACATGCATCAAGTTTTAGCTACTACCTGACCAGGGTAGGAAATATTACCCACCTACTATAATGCTCGAAATAATAAAATCCTCATGACCACGGACCTGTCTCGTATCCATGTCCTGCACATATCAAACATTATGGTTAAGTGCAAGCATACAACGAATGATCTAATAGAATCCTACATTGACTTTATATCCCGATTAATCATCATTCTTCCTAATCCAACTACAGATCAACTGTAATACAATATGCATTCATAAAACATCCAAATATGGACTTACTAAGCTTAAATTCGCTTGCACAACCTCTTTATCCAATGTTAGAATATCATATTTACTCAACCACCAAAAATACTATATTTAAATTCATAATTAACACCACTATATCAAAGCTTACCTATTCTTGTTTTAATTGCCCACACCAGACTTAGAATCAAGCCTCCTGCCAAATATGAGCAACTCCACTTAGCTCACTTCATCACTTGAAATAAATCACCAATCCCCTCTAAAATAACTATTTATATCCCCTAATTCATAGAACATAAATCTAAACAAGCTCACCAGGAATCAACTGTGGCCGATTCACAAAACCACACTCGAACCTCCAATAATTGTACGATGGTGTGCTTCCCAGTTATGACAATGGGGGTTACTCACAGAAAAAACCCAGTTCGCATCAACCAAAAGAAAATCAACGATTAACCACAATATAGGCTGTTGGCAAAGAGACACAGAGCAGAGCGGCTGACGGAGATGGGAAAGGCGACGACCATCGCACGCGTGGCCACTACAATGGCTAGAGGAGCTCGCGGTGTGGCTGAGGAAGAGGATTGTGACATTGAGCTCGCGTCATTTGGCAACTGCTCGGGTGGAGATCTCCGACGACGATGTTTGCTACTGTCAGACTGATAGAAGTAGGGGTCGACGACGATCTGAGTCGGCGATGACTGCCGAAAGATCAGGGGATCCTGAGGATGGTCGATCACCGCGACTGTCCATGGTGGCTGGATGAAAATCAACTGGCACCGAAGATCTGGAAGAAGAGAGGAAGAGCGATGGCAACAGATCGCCCCAGTGGTGCTCGATGCCGAGAGAGGAGAGTCGACGACGATGACAACCAGAGCTCACGAAAAACCAAGTCAGCCGGCTGCCTTTCGTGCTTGCGGCATCCAATCGCAAATTGGGAGAAATAGGGCAATCAATGAGGATAAATGGTCAATCGGACGGGCTCGCGATCGGAAGAAGAAGAAAGGAGGGAAATCGCTGTGATCGGAAAAGAGGGAATTGTGATGAGGAAAGAAATTGGGGGTCGAGAAGAGGAATCGGGAGATGAGGAGTTATGGTGAAAAAATTCGACAGAAATAGAAAGTAAACTTAGGGTTTTATATTTAAACTTAGGTCAATTAAACCCTATTAACTCCTCATAAGTAGATAACCCAAACAGACCTTGTAAAAGCCTGTTAAATCTTTCCCCATAAAAAGGCAACAGAAACTCCATTTAATTCTAGTAAAATTTCTAAAAAACTTGAAAAAAATCTATAAGATAATTTCTTAATTAACAAGGGATATTTTATTTTATTTTTTTTCTGGTATCTTACATTTGACATGTTCTATGAGCCTATAACTTAAGTGTAAAAAAGTTAAAATTATATGCTTGATTGCTATGTTAGCAACTTGATTGCTTGAATGTTTTAATTTTAAAGAGATATTTTTTATATATTTTTATGTACATTTATTAAATTGTGTCTCGTATAGTTGTGCTCTTGTTGACATGTATAATGTATTTAATTTAAATAGTTATATTATTGTGTAATATTGAATGTTTTCACTTTTAACGGTGAAATTTAAGAATGTACAGGAAAACAAATTCAATAAATATAGGGGAGGTATTTTTTAAAAAATTTCTAATAAACAGTGCAAATTTAAGGTTCCACACAATAGGTATAGCATCTAATCATATATATTCATTAAATGCATGAAATGACAACAAATTAGAGTTTAACAATAGAATTTTACAATAAACAATCGACTGTTTCAGGAATTAGTCAACTGTTTATCGTAAAATTCATTTGGACAACGCACAAAAAAATTAACAGTCGATTGATACTACTTTCAATCGATTGATCAGACCATCAGTCAACTGATTTGAGCCATCAGTCGACTAAGAAATAATCTGTGCTTCTGTCCACCAGATCCCATCGATTGCTATATAACAACAGTTGACTGATTGGAACCATCAGTCGATTGATTTGAGCCATCAGTCAACTAAGAAACAATTTGTGCTCCTGTCCACTGGATCCAGTCAATTGCTCTATAACAACAGTCGATTGATTTGAGTCATTAGTCAACTGATCGTAAAAATTGTTTTTTTATTTTTAATCGAAAAATCAATTTTTTTTTGCCAAATCAGTTCAATTTGGTGAAAAATTTCGGTCGGTTCCATTTAGTTAAAAAATTTTTTGGTTTATTCAGTTTCAGTCTTAATTGGTTCAGTCGATTCGATTTTAATTGATCACCCCTAGTTAGAAAGGTATTTTATGTAGGGAATCTTAGCACGCTCGGAAACATTTTACAAGCACTAAGCAGCAGAAAAATAAGATCCCTCTAGAGATCCATGCAAAAACTATACTCATTTTATCGATTCTATCCTATGAGATTCGTAGTTACCTTCAATGCGAGCCCTTCACAATCCCGTCAGCAACACTTGCAGTCAAGGTGTCTGGATCTCAGCGCGGTTAGTATGTATGCGCCTCCACGGTATCCACACGAACCGTGAAATGGAGAGGAACCAAACTGTGGTGCTAGCCATAAGGTTGGTTCAGCTAAGAAGGTAGAAGAAGAAGAAGAGGAAGATCACACAAAAAACCAACTCCCAAAGTCTCATCAAATCCCTTTTATATTCAACCATTGAATATGAAGGGTTTGTGACTCTTGGTTTCCATGGAATTAATATCTCATTAATTCCATCTTAATGATCATGCAACCCTTCTTTATGGTGAGTCTCACAAAATCCGAATTAGACTTGAGTCTAACTCGAGTCAAGTTCATTGGATATACTTTGAGTCCTACTCAATCCAAATTTGACTTGAGTCTAACTCGAGTCAAATTCATTGGGTATACCTTGAGTCTCACTCATTGAATCTAATCTACATTAGACTCAACCCGATGGCCCAATGGCTCATCACATGAGCCATCTCCAACTCACATGTCCTAAGTGTGTGACCCAATAGATTCTCGTAACGTTGGCAATGTTTCTAAAACCCTTTTAGAGACATAAACAATGAGCGGCATCTAGTAATACATCATTTCTACCCAAGTGACGAGAATGTCGAGATCCGACATAACCTTTCCGTGACTACTATCGTGTATGACTCAGTCCTTCTATCCTTGATATCTAGATTGATCAATAAGGCATAGACTGTGTCATCCTCTTATTAATCATGAGTTTCTTGATCTCCAAGTAGACTACTCAACCAAATAAGCTCAATATCTCATATTGACTTATTCGAGCATGGTCATGCACTTTAGCAGTCCTACTCTATCAAGGAGCCCACAGATATCACTTCCGATATATGGAAGGGATAGATCTCATCTACATCACTCACATCCCTCCGCATAACTTATTGCATACCCAGTGATCACCTTTATAGTCACCCTGTTATAGGTGACGTTTGACGAAGCTAAAGTATACAACTCATTATGTAGGGATCCGTAGTGACTTCAGGTCTAAGGATTATTCATACCAATAGTCACATGAGAATGTTTATGACACTCATATAACGATCCATGAAATATTCTCATGGCAGATCAATTCAGTACATAGTCTCTAATATGTACCCATGTGTCAACTTGATATCACATATCCATGACTTGTGAGATTAAGTCATCAATTGACCTACATGCTAGTTTATGCACATTAATATTGTCCTTGCATATTAATACTCGACTAGAAATAGTTAAGAGTAGTGTTCTATATATATATATATATATATATATATATATATATATATATATATATATATATATATATATATATATAGACTCTCACTATCAATTTAACCAATTGATATGTTGTAAACCTAAACCTACTATTCAAGGACACTATTATATTATTCATATAGCCTATATAAGAAATAATATAATAAGAAAACCTTACCTGTCATTAATGAAATATGATATATATGATCCCTAATCAATTATCTCATGATTGGCACTAAGGGCTGACACTAACATTTTCCACCTGATTCCTTTACTATGTCAGTTCATTTGACAATTCATTTAGCAAGAGAGGCTCGCTTGTGTGGACCGGTCCATTTCCACTAAATGTATCCATTTGAAAGGTAATAAACATTATAAAACAAATTAGATTTTGCTATTAACAACTCTTGATTGTAAATTTTATTTTGTTATTTAGATTTCTGAAGATATTTAAAGGTTATGTGAAGAATCGAGCAAGGCCAGAGGTTGCATAGCTAAGTGTTATCTCATAGATGAAAGAATGAGATTTTGTAGTGCATATTTTAAAATAGTTGCTAGTCTTGGTGTCCATTATAATTGGAATCCTCAATTTCTAAAGGAAAAGAAAGGATTTATAAATACCATTTGTTGCAAGCCACACATCGATATGTATTGCAGAAGTTGAACCTAATTTACTATGAGTATATTGTTGGATCGAAGCGGATCGCTAGAGGGGGGGGGTGAATAGCGATAGAAATTTTTTGTTAAAACGCGAGTAGACACAGTGGAAGATAAAAACAAAAATAGAGACAATAGACACAAAGGTTTTACTTGGTTCGTAGCCGAAGGCTACTACTCCAAGGCCCTAACGGTCCTAGACCGTGTACGGAGGGCAATTCACTAAAACACTCCTCCTCGTTGGAGGTAGGAGTTTTACGATTACAAAAACCTTCGAAGCACAAGATAGAGAGACAAACCCTCTCTTCTATTAAAATGAAATGCAACGGTAGAAAGCCTCGATTAACAAACGAATTGCAAGATTAAAAGAAATGACAAAACAAGATTATACCAACAACTCGAAGATAGGACTTAAACTAGGGTTGTTTGCAGCACTTCGTTGTCGTAGAGTTATCGGAGAGTCGCAGTGTTGTGGAGGCTTTTGAGCACTTAGAATTAATGATAAAACCCTAGGTTAGGACCTCCTTTTATAGCCTTTGAGCCCCTTTTCGAGAGGAACCCTAGCCAATCATATTTGAGCAGAATTTTGGTGATAAACCTTGACTCCTCGAAGCTGATCCTTTTGAACATCAGTCGACTGATGGCCATCATCGATCGATCGATGGCGATCGGCTCGATCGTCGATCTCTGATCGGCCCGATTGGCGACAATCGAGTCCTCTAAGGCAAAGTTAGCTTAACAAAAACATTATTTTGACGACCTCTGACCGTCCGATCTCGACCTAGACCATCTATAGGATGTCTTTGGTCAGATCTACGCTTAAGGTCATCCCCGTAAAGAGGATACGACCTCACTTACGCTCGCACACACGAGCTTACCTCGATACTTACGTGTTGCTTTTGCTTCCGGCCTTCCACTCGATTCCTTCGGCTCCCTCCGAAGTCACTTGAGTGTCGCCCGACCACCGCGGCTTCCTCCGGGTGTCGCTAGCCTTCAGCTCCAGCTATAGCAATCTTCTGCACACTCGATTCAGCTCGTGAGATAACGACATGAGTTTAACTTTGTATCGTTTGCTATAATCAAAACTCAGGTTCGACTTAGGTTCCTACTGCACCAACAATCTCCCCCTTTTTGATTTATGGCAAACCCACATACAAAGTTAAGTAAATAGCAAGCATGAAGAATAATGTGCATTAGAAACAAACAAGAAATAAAGAAGATTAAGTTGGAGTAGTAAGGATTTTCTTCAAGTACTCCCCCTTGAGGAAACCTCCCCCTTGACCGAGGGTGAGTCTTGAAGAAATACCTTAATCCTCCCCCTTGAGGGTTGCTTTAAGTAATTACTTAAAGTTGGCCTTAGTAAAACGTTTAAGTTAAGATTTCTTCTTAACTTGGCCCTTTCTCCCCTTTAAGTAAAGCATTAACGGCATAATGTTTACATTGACGACACCCATAAGTTTAAGTTAAGAATTCTCTTAACTTGGCCTTTACTTCCTTTTGTTAAAAGTTAAATAAGTTTTCAAAAACTTAGAGTTAACTTTTGGTTTAAATATAAAGTAAGAGTTAAGTTATAAAAAAGATTTTGACCCCTTAACTTTGGCCTTTTTCTCCCCCTTTTGCCATATATCGAAAAGAGTGAGGGTGTGTGTGGAAAACAAAAATAAGTGTTAAATTTAAAGTCCAAGCATGTTCCACATTATTTTAAAAATAATATACTGAAAATAAGTTCATCTATAAAATGTTCGACTCATATTTGGCTTGATTGATATGAAAGATCAACCAGTCCTGGTTAGAGTCGGTTAGTATGTATGATTATACTCCGTGGTTCATAGCGATGCACTAGCTCTACATCTGGAACCAGGAGTAAGGTCCTAACATCTCACGCCCATCTACGTGGCTAAGTACACAAACACATTAGTCCTATGTGTTGTGAGATGTATTGGCTCCTTAAATCTATAGGTGCATGATATCTAAGGTATGTCCTATACTAGTTCCATGAAAAATGAAAAGTAAGAAATAGTAGTAATATAATTTGCAAAGTTCTATTCTACTACGCACATGCCCAATTTTCGTCTTAATAGACTGAATTCGGCTTCGGGTAGGGGTTTAGTAAATAGGTCTGCCAAGTTAGACTTCGATTCGACGTATTCGAGTTGTATGGCTCCGTTGGCCACATGTTCTCGAATGAAATGGTGTTTGACCTCTATATGTTTAGTCCTAGAGTGACATATCGGATTCTTAGTAAGGTTAATTGAACTAATGTTATCTACGTGGAGTTTTGTGTTGGTAAAGTCTAACTTAAAATCGCAGAGAGTGTGCTTCATCCAAAGAAGCTGCGTGACACACTCACCCATCGCGATGTATTCGGTGGTAGATAAGGCAACAGTTGTTGCTTCCTCGCACCAACTCACTAGACTCTCGGAGAAGTTGACAACAACCACTGCACTCTTTCTATCAAGCTTACTACCCGATAGTCCAATCGGAGTAGCCGATTAGTTCGAACTCGGTAGATCTAGGGTATCAAATACCGACATTAAGTGTACCCTTTAGATATCTAAGGATACGTTTAACTAGAGTTAGGTGAGACTCCTTGGCACAGGTTTGGAACCTTGCGCAAATAGGATATCAGGTCGGCTTGCAGTTAAGTAAAGGAGACTCCCTATTATGCTCCTATAGTATTTTAAATCAATTGAGTTTTCGATTAAATCTTCTTCTATATTGACATTAGTTGCCATTGGGGTATTAATAATTTTAGCATCTTGCATTCCAAAGCATTTAATTAATTCCCTAGTATATTTGCGTTGATGTAGGTATATTCCATCTTTAGTTTGTTTAATTTGTAGAACTAAGAAGAAACTTAACTCGCCTACTAAATTCATTTCAAATTCACTTTCCATAAGTGAAATGAACTCATTTAGTAGGATTGAGTTGGTGGTTCCGAAAATAATATCATCTACGTAGATTTGGGCTATGAATATGTCTTTACCTAAGGTTTTTACGAAAAGGGTTGGGTCAACTACACATTGGTTAAAGCCTTTGGACTTAAGATAAATCGAAAGTCTCTCGTACCAAGCTCGCAGAGCTTGTTTAAGTCCATAAAGAGCTTTCTTTAATCTAAGGACATGATCGGGTTTGTCTAAACTTTCGAAACCGGGGGGTTGAGTAATGTAAACTTCTTCTTTAATGTATCCATTTAAGAATGCATATTTCACATCCATTTGAAACAACTTAAATCCTCGATGTGCTGCATATGCTAATAGCATTTGAATGGACTCTAATCTAGCTACTGGGGCATAGGTCTCATCGTAATCTAAACCTTCGACTTGACTAAACCCTTTAGCATCTAGTCTAGCTTTATTTCTAACTACTTCACCTTTATCATCAATTTTATTTCTAAACACCCACCTTGTTCCAATGATTGTTTTATCTTTAGGTGGTGGTACTAATTCCCATACTTCTTTCTTAGTGAATTAAGCCAACTCTTCTTGCATTGCAATAATCCAATCGGGATCAAGAAGAGCTTGGTCAATAGTTTTGGGTTCAATTTTAGAAATCAAAGATATTTGACTAAGGTTTCTGTATGAGGCTCTAGTTCGAACTCCTAGACTTGGATCACCTATCACTTGGTCAATAGGATGATTCGTTTGGGTCCTAGTTGGATTTGGGTTTGAGTCTACAACTTGATCCATAGGATGGCTTGTTTGAGTTCTAGTTTAGTTGGAGTCATCTATCACTTGGTCGATAGAGTGACTTGGTTGACTAAGGTTAGGATTAACACTAGACCTGATCTCCGGATCAGAGTTAGGTCTAGTATGAGTCGGCTCGCTAATTGGGGTTGCCGGGGTTTTTGTAGGTTCGTGTCCTTCATCAAATACTACATTGATAGTCTCCTCGACTCTAAGGGTGTCGTGGTTATATACTCTATAAGCTCTGCTTGTAGTCGAGTATCCTAGAAAGATTCCGGTCGTGGTTTTGGATGTAAATTTCCCTAGGTAATCCTTAGTGTTTAGGATATGTATCTTACATCCAAATACCCTAAAGTACTTGATGTTAGGTATTTTATCGTGATAAATCTCGTATGAGGTCTTAAGGTGCCTCTTTACCATAAGGATTCTATTTTGGACATAGCATGTCGTACTCACGGCTTCCGCCCAAAACCTATCGGGTAGGTTATACTCATTTAACATTGTCCTAGCGGCTTCTTGTAGGGTTCTATTTTTGCGTTCTACTAGGCCATTTTGTTGTGGAGTTCTAGGGCAAGAGAACTCGTGGTGGTATCCATTTAGGTTACTGCAGTGCAGAAACCTATGGTTTTCGAATTCACCACCATGATCAGTCCTAAGTCTTTTGATTTTAATGCTTTGTTGATTTTCTATTAACTTAAATAGATTGATTAATTGATCTAGGGTATCATTTTTGTGTTTGATGAACCTAACCCAAGTAAATCTAGAATAGTCATCAATTATGACTAAGCAGAATTTACTTCCTTTAAGTGACTTAGCTCCGTGTGAATCAAATAGATCCATGTGTAGGAGCTCAAGCACACTTTTGGTTCGTTCTTGACTAGTTAGTTGATGTTGTGTCCTAGATTGTTTACCTTGTTGACAAGCATTACATATTTTATTATCCAAGTTGTTGAGGTTAGGCAAACCTCTGACTAAATCACTCTGACTCATCTTGTGGATGAGTCTTGGGTGTGAGTGACCGAGTCGTCGGTGCCACAACCACGATTCCTCTTGCCGTTTCATAAGACACTTAGTTGAGAAGTTAGTTAAGTTGATAGTGTAAATATTGTTATTTCTAGTCCCTTTAAGAATTGTTTTAGAGGTTTCGTTTGTATTAATTACGCATTCATTTTCTAGAAATATGACCTTATAGTTATTATCACACAATTGGCTTACACTAAGTAAATTATATTGAAAATTTTCTACTAATAAAACATTTTGAATAACAAAATTTGAATTGAGCTAAATATCACCTGATCCGATGATTTTGAGCTTGCCGTTATTTCCGAAGGCTACCGATCCTTGTCATTTGAATCGAAGCTTCAAAAACTTGAGTTGATCCCCGGTCATGTGTCGGGAGCAACCACTGTCCAACATCCATTGATCCTACACGCAAGTTAGTTGGATCGGATATTGGATTTATTAAAAATTGGTTGAAAAATTATTAACCTAAATCATCTCACCCATGTCTACATGATCAAACATGTTAATCCTATATGTTCTTGTGAGATGACTTTCAATTTTAGTTGAATTAAATTTAATGACTTAAACACTTGTCAACCTTGCGTTAGATTTGGATTTGACCTTAGGCTCATCAAGTCACCTTTTCAAGATCATGGCTTCCAGGTCGTGGCGAGGCACAGAGGCCTTCTTTGATCGGAACAACGACCACTTCCTTAGACAAAGCCATTTTCAAGAAAATAGATACTTGACTCACCTAAGACCACTTCCTGATCTAACTAGTCTAGGATACGACGAGTTAGCCTCAGCTAGTTCCGCTCGGTCAAGTGCACCGAACTAGATACGCCTTATCTAGCCCGAATACACAAGACTCCGCTTTCCTAGCGTACTATCATCTCGCCGCGTCCTGGTACTATGTTATCAAGTATTGACGAGTTATAGTCCTATCTAACCATTCTAAAAAGGAAAATCAAACTAAATAAAAACGTAAGCATGCAATTTCTAAGTTAAAATACAAACAAATTTCGTACTAGCTCCCCCTGGACCGTTGAATCGATTCGGTCTCTCCACATAGTGGATTTGGTCCTTGGGAACCCAGTACTGGTTTGATCCTAAGTTTGAAATCAAGGTGGTCTTAGGGACCCATGCTTGGACACGTTTTCTATGTCTACTTACGATTGACATATATGACTTATTGGTCGTGTTTGAGCTAAACCCTAGCCCGGCCTTGTTGTACATGACCCTTTGCGATCCAAGTAGGAGGTCAAGTCCTTTGGATCCCAAAGTAAACCTTTCCAACGTATTCCTAAGATCTTCGACTTGACTTTTCAAGAGTGAGTTCTCAACTTCGAGTTTTTCAACTCGAGTTGAGTCCTTCTCTTGAACTCAACTAGTCGAAGAGGTTAGGGAGACCTCGTGTTTGAGGAGTTTAACTTCCTCGGCGGTCTCGACCTTGGACTCGGACTTAGCTAACTTTTTATTTAAAAACTTAATTGCACTATAAAGAGTAGTAATAAGAGACCGACTTACCTTGAGTGTATCTTTTGAACCGGATGCGTATCCGTGGCTTATCTTGAATAGTGTTTCGTAGTCCGACTCGTCTTCGGTTTCTGATTCTGGTTTCGGTTTCGACTCCGTCTTCGATTCCACTGGTTTAGCCATAAGGACTCGATCGTTGTCTTCTTCCTCAGAGGCTTCTTCCCAAGTAGTGTTGAGTGCCTTTTTATGTTTTGGTGCCTTGCTCTTGAGTTTTGGGCACTCGGACTTAATGTGTCCAAACCTGTTGCATTCATAACATCTTATGTTTGAACTTTTAGGCTTACCTTCGTTGGGTCGAGTGACGACTCGTTTTCGGCCCTTGACTATCCTCCGAATTAGGTTGACTAGTTCGGCTTCCATTTCCGAGTTGACCTCCGAATCCGACTCATCCTCTTCTTCCTTCGGGGGTGGCTTGCTTGCGGTTTTCTTCCTCGAACCTGCAAAAAGTGCTATACCCTTCTTGGGTTCTGAGTTAGACTGCTCATGAAGTTCGAAATCAGAAAAAAGTTCATCTAACCTAAGTTTAGAAAGATCCTTGGAGACCTTGTAGGCATCAACCATGGATGCCCACAAGGTAGTCCTCGGAAAAGAGTTTAGGACATACCTTATAAGGTCGCGGTTTTCGACCTTTTGCCCGATTACGTGTAGGTTGTTGACTATGTCTTGGACACGGGCGTGGAGTTGCATCGTGGACTCGTGTTCCTGCATTTTTAGGTTATATAGTTTATTGAACAAAAGGTCGTGCTTACATACCTTGGCTTCATCGGTCCCTTCGTGTAGCTCTACTAGCTTTGTCCATAGGTCCTTTGCGCTGATGAAGGGGCCGACGCGATTTAACTCCTCCTTGGACAAGCCGCATTGGAGGATTTGTGTTGCCTTGGCATCGGCTTCGACTTGTCGTTTTGTTGCAACGGTCCATTGATCATAATCCAAGGAGTCACCCACTTCATTAGTCGGAAGTGTGAAACCCGTTTGAATTATGATCCACATCTCGATTTGGGTTTTGAGAAAGCATTCCATCCGATCTTTCCAGTAACGGAAATCATCTCCATTGTAAAACGGAGGTCGGACGGTGCTAAAACCCTCGAGATGGGCCATTAGAACAAAAAGACAAGGAGACTAAAACGAAAACCTAGCAACAACAAAAACACACGAAAGTACCAAGACTTGCGTCTTGGATTAGTAGTGCGGGAAATAAAAAGAAACAAACAAAAAATAGAAAGTTAAGCAAAGAAATAAGAAACTAAATAAAAAGTAAGTACTCACAACCTTCGATGTCCCCGAAAGGCTACTAAACGTCGATTTTTGAGGATGAAAACAGCTTGTTACGGGGGTAAACCCCCATAAGAAGTGTAGATCTCTGCGAGAGCTTCGATTTGGTGGGTAGATCGTTTCGTGAGTCCACTTGTAGCAAAAGTTATGTTCGTTTGATCGTGAGGTACTCCGAAGGCAATCAATACTTGCAAAACAAAACCAAACGAAGAGTACCAAGACTTCGTCTTGGATTAGTAGTGCAGGAGAAAAATTTAAACGAACGAAAAACAAATCTGTAAAAAAAAATGTTAGATTGGTGGTTTCACCAAATCTAAGTGCCCCCGGCTCTGATACCAATTGTTGGATCGAAGCGGATCGCTAGAGGGGGGGGTAAATAGCGATAGAAATTTTTCGTTAAAACGCGAGTAGACACAGCGGAAGATAAAAACAAAAATAGAGACAATAGACACAAAGGTTTTACTTGGTTCGTAGCTGAAGGCTACTACTCCAAGGCCCTAACGGTCCTAGACCGTGTATGGAGGGCAATTCACTAAAACACTCCTCCTCGTTGGAGGTAGGAGTTTTACGATTACAAAAACCTTCGAAGCACAAGATAGAGAGACAAACCCTCTCTTCTATTAAAATGAAATGCAACGGTAGAAAGCGTCGATTAACAAACGAATTGCAAGATTAAAAGAAATGACAAAACAAGATTATACCAACAACTCGAAGATAGGACTTAAACTAGGGTTGTTGGTAGCACTTCGTTGTCGTAGAGTTATCGGAGAGTCGCAGTGTTGTGGTGGCTTTTGAGCACTTAGAATTAATGATAAAACCCTAGGTTAGGACCTCCTTTTATAGCCTTTGAGCCCCTTTTCGAGAGGAACCCTAGCCAATCATATTTGAGCAGAATTTTGGTGATAAACCTTGACTCCTCGAAGCTGATCCTTTGACCATCAGTCGACTGATGGCCATCATCAGTCGACTGATGGCAGCATCAGTCGAGTGCTGACCTCTGGCAGTCGACTGATTGACGGCAGTCGAGTCCTCTAAGCTGGCAGTCGACTGATGCTAGCTGCAAGGCAAAGTTAGCTTAACAAAAACATTATTTTGATGGCCTCTGACTGTCCGATCTCGACCTAGACCATCTATAGGATGTCTTTGGTCGGATCTACGCTTAAGGTCATCCCCGTAAAGAGGATACGACCTCACTTACGCTCGCACACACGAGCTTACCTCGATACTTACGTGTTGCTTTTGCTTCCGGCCTTCCACTCGATTCCTTCGGCTCCCTCCGAAGTCACTCGAGTGTCGCCCGACCACCGCGGCTTCCTCCGGGTGTCGCTAGCCTTCAACTCCAGCTATAGCAATCTTTTGCACACTCGATTCAGCTCGTGAGATAACGACATGAGTTTAACTTTGTATCGTTTGCTATAATCAAAACTCAGGTTCGACTTAGGTGCCTACTGCACCAATATATATTTAATTGCAAACCCTATTAAATATTCATGATCTATTACATAATTTGTATATTCTAACAATCACCCTTTAATGATTTTAAATATGATGCACATTGAGGAGCTTAAACAAGTAGATCGTCGTTTCATATCTAATGAAACATTATCACAAAAGTGACATACAAAAACATTTGCGAAATGGTTATCAAAACATGACCTTGACAACTCCTCAAGCCGAATTCAATGGCTAGAACATGGTCCAAGAAAGCATATTATATCTTATTCTGGTTATATTATAAATGGACATCAATTTCACACAATTGATGTTGGAAGGTCGACAAAAGATAGTGATGTTTCAATTGAAGATGATACTATTTGTCAATTTAGTGCTAATGATTATTCGCACACAAGAGGAAGACTCTCATATTACAGATTTATACGAGATATTATTTTACTTGACTTGACTACTATTCTTTCAAAGTGCATATTTTTAGATGTGATTGGGATAGTATTAGAACTGGTATTAAAATGGAAGATGATTTTACACTAGTCAACTTACACCAAGGACTAAGAACTTTTAAAAGTGATCCTTTCATTTTAGCATCACAAGCAAAGCAAGTATTCTATTCTATGAACAATGATAAATCCAATTGGTATGTGTTGCTAAAAGTATCGCCTCGGGGTATTCATGACATGAACTTGATTGAAGAGGAAACCTATATATCATCAACACCTCTTGATGTGTCTAGACTTGATATTAACATTACTGAGAAAGAACCATATGCAAGGAATGAGTGTGATGGAATTGATGTGACTGATCCATGACTTGTTATACTTCTCTTATTTAAATAATAAATGTTCTTCTCAAGTGTCATTATATATTTTTATTATTTCTATATTTTTTCCTACTTGTTTATTTTCAACGATGTTTCATGTCATATTGTTTATGAGCGGGTCATTATATAACATTTAAAAGATAAAAAAATTGGAAAAAAAAACACAACAAAGAATCTTTAGAAGAAATTTAGGTGATATTGTATTCTTTTTAAAATTTTAGTTTACAATAGTAAATTATACTTATATATTTCAATCCCTTTATGTTATTTTGTAGGATAATATAGCTAAGAGGCTATCAGAAGTGGACTCTAATGAAGGGAAAATTGCTTCCCCTTTTAGTTGCTTATGCATGGTGATCTTATCACATGTCCCCGGATTAAAAAAAATTAATCTAGACAAAGATGGATTACCCAAGCAACCGATCCATCATCGTGCTATTCGATTTAAGTGGTCGCTTGAACAAACTTGTTATTCAAGCAACCTAACTATTTTCCTTGATTAGCCGCGGAATAGATGATGAACGGATCACCGATTTTTGTGTTTATCATCGGGGTCCAAGTAAATAAACCACATGCATGATACAAAAGAACTAAAATCAAAACAAACAAGATTATACCTCTTGTTTACCTCTTGATCTTCTATTGTATAACCTATCCTCCTCTTGGACGTCATGTGGGCGATGATCTTCTAAGAGTCAAAGCCTCCTAGATCTCGTATCTTCCCTTCCTTGCTCGCTCCAAACAAAGGGAAGAAACAAACTCCCTTCTTCTCCTATCTAGCACCGACCACCAAGCCTTCTTGCTTGGTTGTTGCCGCCGGCCAAGGAGAGGGAGTGGAGACGCCGACCAAGAGAGAAGAAGCTCTTGTTGCCGCCAGCCTTAGAAGAGGAAGAAGGTGGCACTGTCGGCCCTAGGAGAAGATGAGGGTGCGCAGGCCAAGAGAGAAGAGAAGGAAAAGCAAACCCTAGTCCTTCTTGTGCCGCCGGCCAAAAGGACAAAACCCTAGCACACCTCCTATCTCCTTGCCGCCCAAGCCAACTCTAACCAAAAACCCTTATTTCGCCCAAGCCTCTCCATCTTATTTTATAGATCTAGGCTTCATGTGGTATTTATAATAAGCTACAATAGGGACCATGAGGAGGAGTTGGATCTTGGCCACCCAATGTATCCAAACCACACAAATCCGATCCATTAATGATGATCCATTCTACTAGAGGATTATCATTGATCTACCTCACCAACCCCCATAAATAAATATGGTATCCATATATTATTTGTACAAATATCTACCCATATTTAAGATATCAAATGTTCGTTAATTAATTAATTTACTGACAATTAATTAATTAACATCTAACTCCATGAGTAGTACCACTCAGCCTCATCATCATGCTGGACCAAGTCCACCTGCAGGATTTACATGATGATCCTTATGAGCTCCTCAAGGGGACATCATCATCCTAATACATAGGACATGGTTTCCTCCTATAATCAACGACACACCATGTAAATAATATTATTTCCCAACTTACCAAGACTATCGATTTAACCCATAAATCTCGCCCATTGGTAAATCAAAGAAATAAATACTAAGTACATGTGTCCGTTATTATATCGGGATTAAGAGCATGTACGCTATAATATCTGAGGTCCGATTCAATTATATAGTCAGTATAAATTGAATCACCTCTAAATCGATCATGCTTAATACACACAAAATGTACTAGTATAATTCTATGGTAAAGATAAACCAATACCAAATTACACTACAACCATGCCAATGGTTTATCCAAAATTATCTTGGTTGTGAGCCTGTACTTATACTCTACAAGGAACTGATAACATAATCTTCTGTGTGACACCACACACCATGTTATCTACAATGTAAAGTATCAGACAAGATGCACACATATAATAAATATAAAATACAAACAATGATCATGTGATTCTTATTTCCAAATGAAGATGTTCATACAAAGACTAGGCTTTCAGTATACATCCCAATAATCTTCCACTTATACTAAAAGTCTATGCTATCATCAAACTGCCATATGTTGGTGATCGATCGGACGACTAGAGGGGGGTGAATAGCCCTCTTACGATGGATGTCGGTATTTGCTCATCTACAAAGAGATTAGCGCAACGGAAACAATAAAGCAAGACAAGCAAATAGAAATACAAGAAATCAAACGCTAACAAGATGGTGTAACGTGGTTCATGGCTACGCCGCTAATCCACGGTCCCTGATTCGTCCTCGGTGAATCACTCCGCCAAAACCAATCCACTAATGGTCTCTCCTTTGCACCAAGCTAGGTGGAGGTAACCTTTACAACCAAGATCACTCTTCTTACAATAAGATTGAAGTAAAGACAAGTAAGAAGAGTTTAAAACTTGTGGGGCACTAGGAAGATCACTTAGAGCATAAGCATTAGCCTCTCAAAGGCTCACACCCTCTCTTTTTATAGAGAGGGCTGATTTCTTCCCGTTGGCTGCCACCAGTCGACTGCTGCCCTTGGCAGTCGACTGCCGTCACTACAACGGCCTCCGAACACGTCGGATCCCGATCGTTGTAGACCAATGGAACACTTGGCGATCGGTGATGGACCTCACGATCATTTGCTGCCTCTCGTCGTCGCCGATCACTACGGCGATCAATGCCGCGACATCCTTTGGCGGTCATGTGGGCATAAACCCATCGATCGGATACGGTCGAACCCACTTTCGACTAAGCGATCATTTGCCATTACATAGCAGTCGACTGGTGCCATGTGAAACTCAAACTTAACATAAGTTTGAGCTTTCGGCGGTCGGGTAAACCTTAACCCTTGCGGTCAAGTCTTCGACACTCAGCCATTCGGCCAAGTTTACCTAATGAGCTACTTACATTTCACTCATTCTCTCATCTCACTCGAAGTCCCTCGCCGAAGCTCTCTTCGTTCGCGGCCACGTCCCTCGGCAGCATCAAGCGCATGACTCTGCAATGCTCCTTCGCGTCTCTTGCCTCCGAAGTCTGCTTCCTTGGCTTCACTTCAAGTCATCTCGTCCGGCGGTCCCTCGGATGCTCCAAGCGCATGGCTTCCGCAAAGTCATCCTTCACCGACTCAAGGACCGAGGTTGTGAGGGTGAACCCGCCAAGGCTCCATGTGCGAATTACTAAGTCCTGCAAGACTCCAACGCACATATCAAATACCAACCTAACTTAAACCCTTTGTCACACACATCAAAACCTTATCATGGCAAGAGATTGCCCTAACAATCTCCCCCTTTTTGATGTGTGGCAATCCGTTTAAGTTAGGTAAAAACATTTGATATAAATTTCTAAGGAAGAAAGCATGTAAACATAAACATGATATAACAACATGCAACTCCCCCTTAATCCATGAAACTCTCTCTACAAATTCTCCCCCTATCATAATTTACTTAAACACAATTATTTCTCCCCCTTTGACACCATCAAAAAGATTAATACTAAGTTATAAACCCATGGCATCAAGTCTAATAGAAGGAAAATACCAAAAACATGTTTAAAATCTGAAATCAAAAAATATTAGACTGTTTTTGGTGGCGATCACTATGATCACTATCAAGATGGCAATGATCGCACAATGGTTTCCGAAATTCTGATTTTCTAGGCGAATTTCAGAAATGCATTAAAAATTCTAAAAAATTCAAAAAATCATGAAATTTGGGGGACATATTTCTTGTAAGATTCTTTATCAGTGAAAATTAGTTTTTCATGAAAAGGCATTATATTTCCAGAGATTTGACAAAAATCCAAAAGTTTTAAAAACCACTAGGTTGTTGATCATTCTAGTATCAAGTTTAACACCTAGTTTTGCATCCAATTGTTTCAAAACATGAATACACATATTTTAAGGTAAGAAATTGTTTTGAAAACATATGAAATATCCAACCATGATCTTTGGGAAATATGTCTATGAATTAAACATAAGTCTTCCCCATGATTGGTCTATTATTGCTATTTTGATACTTTAAATGACCATCTAAATGCCATAGGCATTAGTGGACATTTGTATCATCCTAACATCTCACCCATGCTAAGTTTTCAATCAAAGTAGCCTATAGTGAGTGTGAGATGCATCCTATGGGGTATTTGTATATACTTAACCATCATATTCATACAATTCTATCAAGGTTAAGTATCATCCTAACAATCCTCATGATCATAAAGGCATATATCAATTAATTATACATTATGATCATGAAATACAAGTATTCATCAATTAATAATCATGCATTAGGTATTATATCATGATAATAAACAAAATATCACCTAAGGCATGATTTAAACCCAATTTCTCATGATGATGTACCAAATTTCAAAATCATAAATCATGATTGAACATATACATAGCAATTACATTGATTATCATGATTTAAGCATTATTAACTATTTATAGGCACGTTATCATCACCTAACACTATTTAAAAATGTTGTCCCGCCATCCTAAGTCAACCAAAGATATGATATAGGTCAATTGCATATGGTTGACTACCCTAGGGTTATCCTAACCCTTAAGGATGGATTTTGGAACCCAAAATAAGTTCTTGCCTATGGGGTTCACTAGATACTCCTTGGGGATCCATTTCCTAGCAATTACCTTCTTCTTATCTTGTCCCCTAGCAATTAGGCATTTATAGGCCTTTTCATTTTTCTTTTCTTTGTATCCTAGGCCTTTCTTATTGAAACTAGCTCTTTGGCTCCCAATTATCATGTTAAGAGTATTGGAGCCAATTGTGAATTTCTCTAGGGCTTTTGTTAAATAATCTACCTTTTCCCTTAAAGCCCTATTTTCATCCATACATGCATCACTAACATTAAATGGGATATATTCATGTGAGCATGCATCATTTAAGCTAGAAGAAATATTTTCATTTTCATTTAAACATGCTTTTTCTAGTTTATTTTCTAGATCCTTAATTTGATCTAGCATGCTCTTATTCTTCTTCTTAGCTCTAAATAAATCCCTAGTTAAGCTAGAGATCATAGAGACTATTTTACTAGGTGAAAGATTGGTTACCATAGTTTCCATGTCCTCTTCTTCTTCGGATGAGGAGGTAGAGGAGGCTCCCCCTTCACTTGAGCTCTCTCCACTTGTGCTTGATTCTTCATTTTCGGTGGAGGAGCAATCCAAGTCATCGAAAGCCATCAATGCTAGGTTGGTGACAAATGCATTTTCTTCCTCGGATGAGGAAGAGGAAGAGGGGTCATCCCATGTCTTGGCCTTGAATGCTTTGGCCTTCCCCTTTTCCTTTGCCTTCTTTTCTTCTTCCTTTTTCTTGTTCCCCTTCTTCTTCCTCTTTTCTTCTTTCTTTTTCTTCTCTTCCTTGCTCTTGTTTAGGAGGGGACAATTATCCCTTATATGTCCCTCTCCTTGGCAATTGTAGCATATGACTTTCCCCCTTGGTCTTCTACTCCTATCATTGGATTTATTAAATCGAAAACCTTTTAAAACACGCCTTACCCTCCTTACCATATACGCTTCTTCCGTGCTATCCATGGAGGAGGAGGAAGATGCTTCATCATCGGAGGAGGAGGGGATCTCTATCTTCTTCTTCCCCTTGTTTGCCATCAAAGCTACTCCTCTTGAAGGTTGGATTTTTGGCTCTTCTTGTATTCCTTCAAGCCTTGTTTCATGGAGCTCCATTGTTGAGAAGAACTCCTCCAAGGTGCTCACTTCTAAATTCTTCGAGATATAGAAGGAGTCCACCATGGAGCTCCACTTTGAGGATCGCGGAAAGACATCTATAGCCTTCATAACCATATCCCGGTTTGATAGCTTCTCACCTACACTTGACAAACCGGTTATAATTTCCTTGAAACGAGAATGTAAGGAAATTACTTTTTCTCCCTTTTCTAGTTTAATGTTGTTGAGTTGGGAGCGGAGGAGATCTCTTGCTAGCTTCGCCTCGGATGTGCCTTCATGAAGCTCAATTAGCTTCTCCCACATCTCCTTGGCACTTAGGCATTCTCCAATTCGATTGATCTCTTGTTGGGGAAGCACATTGAAAAGATGATGCTTGGCTTTTGAGTTTGCAAGGTGCTCTTCCCTTTGATTTTTAGTCCACCTAGATTTCTCTATTGGCTTTCCTTCTTCATCCCTAGGCAAAACGAAACCGGATTCCATTGTAATCATAATATCAAAATCCGTTTCGAAAAATACCTCCATTCTCTTTTTCCACCAAGAGAATTCGCCGTCGAACTTCGGTGGGTGGATGTTAGAGCCGGCCATTCTGAATGTTGCTTGTTGTGGCGGTTAGTCCTCGACAAGCTTTCCTTGGCTCTGATACCACTTGTTGGTGATCGATCGGACGGCTAGAGGAGGGTGAATAGCCCTCTTACGATGGATGTCGGTATTTGCTCGTCTAAAAAGAGATTAGCGCAACGGAAACAATAAAGCAAGACAAGCAAATAGAAATACAAGAAATCAAACGCTAACAAGATGGTGTAACGTGGTTCACGGCTACACCGCTAATCCACGGTCCCCGATTCATCCTCGGTGAATCACTCCGCCAAAACCAATCCACTAATGGTCTCTCCTTTGCACCAAGCTAGGTGGAGGTAACCTTTACAACCAAGATCACTCTTCTTACAATAAGATTGTAGTAAAGACAAGTAAGAAGAGTTTAAAACTTGTGGGGCACTAGGAAGATCACTTAGAGCATAAGCATTAGCCTCTCAAAGGCTCACACCCTCTCTTTTTATAGAGAGGGCTGATTTCTTCCGTTGGCGCCACTCATTGCTTGCCCTTGGCGATCGCTGCAAATCCTAGCGGCCTCCGAACACGTCGGATCCCGGCCGTTGTAGTCAGCGGAACACTTGGCGATCGGCCCGATGGACCTCATCGATCATTCGCTACCTCCCGTAATCGACTTCCCGATCGATCTACGGCGGTTACGTGCCGCAACATCCTCTGGCGATCATTGCGGCGCGGCATAAACCCATCGATCGGATACGGTCGAATCCACTCGACTCGGAAGCGATCATTGCCATTACATGGCGGTCGACTAGTCTTACTTAACATAAGTTTGAGCTTTCGGCGGTCGGGTAAACCTTAACCCTTGCGGTCAAGTCTCCGACACTCAGCCATTCGGCCAAGTTTACCTAATGAGCTACTTACATTTCACTCATTCTCTCATCTCACTCGAAGTCCCTCGCCGAAGCTCTCTTCGTTCGCGGCCACGTCCCTCAGCAGCATCAGGCGCACGGCTCTGCAATGCTCCTTCGCGTCTCTTGCCTCCGAAGTCTGCTTCCTTGGCTTCACTTCAAGTCATCTCGTCCGGCGGTCCCTCGGATGCTCCAAGCGCACGGCTTCCGCAAAGTCATCCTTCACCGACTCAAGGACCGAGGTTGTGAGGGTGAACCCGCCAAGGCTCCATGTGCGAATTACTAAGTCCTGCAAGACTCCAACGCACATATCAAATACCAACCTAACTTAAACCCTTTGCCACACACATCAAAACCTTATCATGGAAAGAGATTGCCCTAACACCATACATCTGATTCTCATTCCCTCCACATGCCTATCAAAAGCTCTTGTTGGAAGGGCCTTATTGAAAGGATCTGCCAGGTTATCCTCTGATGCAATCTTGGTGACAACAACTTCTCCTTGCTTTACGATCTCTCGTATCAGGTGGTACTTGCGCTATATGTGTTTACTTGCCTTATGGGCTCGTTGTTCCTTCAAGTTTGCAACTGCACCACTATTATCACAATAAATTATGATAGTTCTGGACAAATCAGGAATCACATCTAAGTCCATCTAGAAGTTCCTGAGCCATACAACTTCTTTGGATGCCTCAGAGGCTACCACATACTCAGCTTCCATGGTGGAGTCCGCCACGCATTTCTGCTTGACACTCCTCCATATAATGGCTCCACCTCCCAAAGTAAATACAAAACCTGAGGTAGACTTAATGTTATCCCTATCTGATTGGAAGTCAGAATCTGTGTAACTCACAGGGAGTAATTGATCTGCCTGGTATACCAGCATATAATCCCTAGTCCTTCTCAAGTACTTCATTATATGCTTTACCGCAGTCCAATGTTTCTGTCCTGGATTACTCTGATATCTGCTAACCATGCCCATGGCAAAGCAGATATCCAGCCTCATACATAACATAGCATACATGAGGCTTCCTACCGCCGAAGCATAAGGAACCGCCTTCATCTCCTCTATCTCCTTTGATGTTCTAGGACACATCTCTTTAGATAAAGGTACTCCATGCCTAAAAGGTAGAAAACCTTTCTTGGAGTTCTGCATGCTAAAACAAGCCAAAATAGTGTCTATGTATGAAGTTTGAGATAAGCACAACATCCTTTTCTTACGATCCCTTATAACTTTGATCCCAAGGATGTGTCCCACTTCTCCCAAGTCCTTCATATCAAACTGTTTGGACAACCATACCCTTATATCTGACAACACTTTGACATTGTTGCCAATCAGTAAAATGTCATCTACGTATAGTACAAGAAATACCACTACATTTCCGTCACATCTCTTGTATACATAAGACTCATCTAGACTTTGAATAAATCCATATGACTAGATTAACTCATCAAAGCGGATGTTCCAAGATCTCAAAGTTTACTTCAATCCATAAATGGACCGATTAAGCTTGCACACAAGATGCTCTTTGCCCTTTTCAATGAATCCCTCTGGTTGCTCCATATAGATGTTTTCTTCAAGACTTCCATTAAGGAAAGATGTCTTGACATACATATGCCAAACCTCATAATCCATATAAGCAGCAATAGATAAGAGAATCCGGATAGACTTAAGCATGGCTACCGGTGAAAAGGTCTCCTCATAATCGATACCCTCTTTCTGAGTATACCCTTTCGCAATAAGCCTTGCTTTGAAGGTCTCAACCTTCTCGTCTATTCCTCTCTTTCTTTTATAGATCCACTTGCATCTAATGGCTTTTACACTATTGGGTGGTTCTACTAGCTCCCAAACCTGATTTGAATCCATAGATTCTATCTCAGAATTCATTGCCCTTTGCCAAGATATCACATCTTTATCTTGGATTGCCTCGTCATATGTCGAGGGATCAGATTCATGTTCGCTAGGGACCAAATCAGAAGATTCTCCCAAGAACATAAATCTCTCAGGTTGTCTAACAACCCTCCCACTACGACTAGGTATCACCTGTGTATCCTCTGTGACACGCGGTGCAGTCGCTTGTGGTATGTCCTCTTGTACAGTTGGTACTGAAGTAGGGGCTTCCCCTCTTAACTCCTCCAGAACAATCTTGCTCATGGGCTTGTGA
This sequence comes from Wurfbainia villosa, assembly GCA_025175895.1. Taxonomy (NCBI): domain Eukaryota; kingdom Viridiplantae; phylum Streptophyta; class Magnoliopsida; order Zingiberales; family Zingiberaceae; genus Wurfbainia; species Wurfbainia villosa. The sequence continues at coordinate 103,326,266 of CM045994.1, forward strand.
TTCATCACATAGTCTTCCTCTAAAAGTCGGGCATTCGTGCTAACGATCAACCTCTGATCTCTAGGACTATAGAACAAACCACCTTTCGTTCCTCTAGGATAGCCTATGAACAAGCGTACTTCTGTATGAGGTTGCAACTTACCAATATCTCCCTTCAGCACATGTGCTGAACACCCCCAAATTCGAATATGTCTCAGACTAGGCTTTTTCCCAGTCCACAATTCTGTGGGAGTAGAAGGTACTAATTTAGATGGTACCAAGTTTAGAATATACACTACCGTATCCAGAGCATACCCCCATAACGAATCTAGTAACTCAGAATAACTCATCATCGATCTAACCATCTCTATAAGAGTCATATTCCTTCACTCCGCCACACCATTCTACTAGGGTGTACCAGGTGCAGACAGTTGGGATTGAATTCCAACCTCTGATAAGTAACTCCTAAACTCTCCCAAGAGGTACTCACCACCACGATCAAATCGTAGTGTTTTGATACTTTTACCTTGACATTTTTCTACATCAGCCTTGAATTCTTTGAACCTGTTAAAGCATTCAGACTTGCGACACATCAAGTAAATGTATCCATATCTTGAATAATCATCTATAAAAGAAACAAAAAATTCAAAACCACCTCTATCCTGGATAGACATAGGACCACACAAATTAGAATGAACCAATTCCAACACATCTTTGACTCTATACCCCTTGGCCTTAAAAGATCTCTTGGTTATTTTACCTTCCAAGCAAGATTCGGTTGGGAAATCTTCCACCACTAATGAACCCAAAGGTCCATCAGCTATCAACCTTTGAATTCTACTCCAATTAATATGACCTAACCTTAGATGCCAAAGATATGTTTAGTTCATTTTCGAAGGTTCTTTTCTCTTATTAGATTTAGAAGATGAGTTATTTATTTCTATTTGCATAGTGGGAGTTTTCGATTCAAGAGTGTATAAATTTCCTACCAATGCACCAGAACAGATAATCTCCCTATTCCTTTTTATAACAACTCTATCATTAAAAGAAATAGAATATCCATTCAAAAACAATTTAGAAACTGAAATTAAATTCTTTCTAAATGAAGGTATATAATGGCAATTTCTCAGAACCAAAGTTTTATTCTTATCAAAAGATAAATAAACATCTCCCACTGCAATAGCCACCACCTTCGTAGCATTGCCCATGTAGATGGTAATCTCCCCCTCAGGTAGTCGTTTGGTTTCCTGGAACCCCTGCAAAGAGTTGCAGACATGATCAGTGGCTCTCATATCTACACACCAGGTGCCGGTAGATAATACCGCTAAATATGTTTCAACGACTGGACCAAAAGATATACCTTTATTCTGTTTGTGATTGGGATAGTCCGCCTTCCAATGTCTAGTCTGCTTGCAAGTGAAGCACTTGCCTTTCGGCTTCTTCACTCCTCCCTGAGATCCTCCCACCACCTTTGTTGTGTCTTGTTTCTTCTTCTTCTTGCCTTTCAGCTTAGAAGTAGAAACCTTCAGGGCAACTAAAGCCTGAGAACTCTGACAAAAAAGTCCCTCTGCCGCCTAGAGTTCTGTCAGAAGCTCCGCCAACAAATACAACCTCTTATTCATGTTGTAGTTGAGGCAAAACTGCTCAAAACTCCTAGGTAGAGATTGGAGAATGATATTGACCTGGATTTCCCCATCCGATCTCAGCTCCAAGGACTTCCAGCTCATTCAAATGAGCCATCATCTTGAGAACATGATCCTTCACGGGTGTTCCCTCAACCATGGTGGTCATCATCCAGTTTCTCATGGCTTTTTGCCTAACAGCCCGATTCTGGTGTCTAAAAAGTTCCTTGAGATTGAGCATCATGTCATAGACAGTAGTCATGGCCTGATGTTGATGTTGCAATACATTTGACATAGAACCCAAAATGTAACACCGCACCATCTCATCAGCCTTGACCCACTTCTTATAACTCTCTTTCTCCTTTTCACCAAAATCATCTGTAGGCTTAGGAGGACACTCTTCTAAGAGTATATATTTATACTCCTCAACAGTTAAAATAATGTCCAGATTTCTTTTCCAATCAACATAGTTAGGTCCAGTAAGTTTCTTTTATTTCATAATCACAGCAAGTGGGTTGAAAGTCATTTTGAAAAACCTAAGAATCACATAGATCAAAATATTAGATTTCAAAAAATTATTGATTCCTCAAACAATAAAATTTTAAAATCAACCAACACCTTAAAACACCGAGAATATCGTATGCCACGATAGTGTGGACATATACGAATTCTACATTTGTAAGAGGAGGTTTTACCCATTAATTTTATTATCCTGTCAACCTTACTTTTTGAAAAATAAAATTAATAGTTGGTTTCTCTTCGGCCCTACAAATAAAAGCAGTGACTCTGATGGGGAGGATACTTTTATTTGCATCTAAGTGTTTACCATTACTCGATACTAAGACAATTATCTCGGATTATGTGCCTTCCGATGGGAAAGTACACACACTCCTAAATAACTTCCTATAACCATATTTGACCTAGTGATCTGCAAAAAAAAAACTCATCCGATATGGAGGAAGGCACTCAGAGCCAACGCGTAAGTTTGTTCGCATCACATGTCAAATTGTAATGGAGGCCGCGGGAATTTAAAAAAAATATCCCTCTCCCACTTAGTAATTTGAAAGTGAGAAATTTTAACTATGCAAGCACAACAAGCATATAAATCAAAAGCAATAAATATGAAAAATAAAAAATTTTCCAACTATTATGGTTTTTGTTCTCCAATATGCCTCCAGTCATGTTAGCACCTCGTCTGCTCCTCCCTATGTCATGTACAAGCTATCCGGAGATCCGAGCCAAGAAAAATTATTTTAATTTACATTCATCGATCCTATACTCCACAAAGGAGTGTACATGAAGTCTAGATCGAAAGTAAACTAAAATAAAAGAGTGGCTAAACAATGTCGTACTTAATTACAAAAATTAAATACTAGTGATCACTACCATTTTATTGCATTGTTTTGGTCCTTAATATGAAGGTTTTTATCCTCTCTAGTGATTTATTATTGATTATTTGCATGTTTTATGAGTTGGATCATCTTTTGGACCTAATTGTAAATTCTCCTATATTATGGACTTATATGTAAAATCTGTCTTTATTTGTAGGAGATCGAGATGAGCCACTAGACTAGACTCAAGTTGGATCAAATATGGCTTCATTTAGGATGAGAAAGATCATTTCAAACTGGATTAATCTGGACCTTTCATCAAGATTAGAGGCAATTAAATCAAGGGACCAGATCTGACCGTCCGAGAAAAGCGGTGGATTCTGAGCCATCTATCCAGATCTGGAGAGATCCAGTCTGTACATTTTGATCTGGACATCTGAGCCCTTCATCCAGATTCGACCGATCGTGATTATCCATTCAGATTCAATCAGTTCCATTCATTAGAAATCGGAGCAATCTTGACCGTCCAATGTGATGGCTCGATCTGAGCCATTAATCTGAATCAGGAGATATCCGTCCCATACATTGTGATCTACACATCTTGGCTATTCATCCGGACCGTTGGATCTCGATCGTACCTTCAAATTTATCAGATTCGGCCATCTAGAGTTGAATCGATCACCACCGTTGGATTGAGTAGCCAAATTAAGCCAACTTAATTGATTAATCAAGCCCTAGCTCTAAGGAATGGCTGAGATTGAAGGGGAAATTGAATCGGACGGCTCAGAAAAACCATTTAATCAGCCTTCTCTTCGCTCAGCTATAGAATCATCACCGAGCGAAACCTCTCCTCGTGAGCGAGCGTCGGTGCCGCCGCCTACTCCTCGCGGGCGACAGCCGACGATGATGCACAGTGCACAGAATAGCTTCTCCACTTGCCCGATAGCCGGCGGTGACGTCCCCTTCCTCGCGCGAGCGACGGCGGATGTTTCTTCCTCCACGCAGCGGCAGCTTCGGTCAGCATCTACGGCGGCCCTTCCTTCCATCCATTCTGGCAGCAACCTCCATCCGAGTGGCTACCGACGAGATGCTGGGATTCGGACAGCTTGTCGGTAGCGCGTAGAAGAGGAGATTCCGGGCTTTTCACCGGCGATAGCTTCCTCCGCCTATTGTCGGAACTGAGAGTCGCAGCTGGATGAGATTTCGAAAGGTTGTGGTGATTGCTACTGTCGAGATCCCGAAAAACCTGTTTCCAGCTCACGACAGTGATATTCCTTCTCCAATTTCTGACGGCAGCACTTTATTTCATCGTCGACGAAGAGTTTTAGCTTCTACTCCAGTTCCATCCTCTCCATGCAGCATCGACAGTTCCATTGTAGTACAGTGGTGAGTATACTCGGCTACAACCGAGAGACTCGGGTTCAGTCCCCGACGACGGAACTACGGGCTGCTCCACCTTCACAGAGTCATCCATAGATTGTCAAGTTCCAGTGTCGTTGTAGTATAGTGGTGAGTATACTCAGCTACAACCGAGAGACCCAGGTTCGGATCCCGGTAACTACACCAGGCTTCGATAGTTCCGCACCATCCACCGGAGAAAAGGGCTCGCCTCATCCATTAATTCAGCACTTATCAGAGGATTTTTGACAAGGATCCAGCCATATCATCCACCGGAGGAGCTCAATTGGATTGTCATCACCATTGTGGAGATCGGTGGTTATATTTGGATTTTGTCTATTGATTTGGATATTTATCTTGTTTATTTTAATGTTTAATTTTAATACATAATTTAGTTGTTATTCTGTAGTTAATTAGGAGCTTAGTTATAGTTTACTCTATATTTCAAATTCCTGCACTTTCTTTATGTTTTTAATGCTCTTGTTTTGAATGCTTTTCTTTACATGCTTAGTTTAGATCTTCTTTAATTTCATTGTCATCATAGTTAGTTAGATTAATGATTTAATTACTTGCATTGTCTTTCATTCAGTAGGATTAGTCTTTTAAATTCCAAACCCCCCATTCAGTAGGATTAGCAATAATTAGAATCCCTAAGTTTACTATTCTACCTATTACACTCGTTGGGAAATGATCCGGGTCATCCACTATGATCCGGGGTTCGATAATTAATTTGGAACGGTACCACGACAAATTTGTCATTATCAAAATTTTGGCGTCGTTGTCAGGGAGTGTAATGATGCTTAGTAAACTTAGGATTATTTTTCCATTTTTCTAAAAAAAAAATTAGGGCTTCATTCTTTCATTTTCTGTATATCCATGTATTTTGTCATGTCTATTTCCTGTGTCTTTTGATTTGTGTGTTGGTGTTTCAGGAAAAACCAAGAATTATCTTTTCTGAGAAACATGGATCATTATTATCAGCAGGATGGAGACTACGGTGATAGTCAGCATCATTGATCAAATAGCTAGATTAAATTGCAACATCCTTCAGCCAAATGCAGCACAAGAGTTCATTCAGCCTCCGTCAAAGACCACTTCTGTGGATATCGACGCACTTAGGGAGATGGATTGTGGAGCGAGTGATAGACATACTACTCCATAGGACTCCTATGAACAATTGTGCTGTGATGTGATTTCGAACACTAATGGATGTGATTTCATTGATGAAGCTGTTGTTATGTTAGATTTTGTGGATGTTGACACAGGAGTGGTGGATAGCTGGACACCCCCAGACTGGACACTCCCACCTGAGATAGATTCTCCAACAAGAAAGTTATTGATGAAAGCCCTAACAACAAACGTAGTAATCCAGCTACAAGGTTGGATACTTTTGCTGAAATGCCTCCGACCACCAGAGAGTACATATGATGAGGCGATGATCATTTCAGAGGGAGCAGCATGGAACTACCTTGATCACATCAAGAGAGCACTCATCTCCATTCGATCCATCCCACTCCCAGCCTGGATATTCTTACTGAACCACCTCCAACTGCCAAGACCTCAGGGGAGTTTGTTCTATCCCATCTACTTTTCTTTTCATTGTATATACCCTTCTTTCACTTCATTTTACTTTATTTATTTTTGTTTTAGCTGTTATGTTTTGTTTATTGAGTTTTTATTTTGTCGGTGCTTTCAAATAAATTTCCTATGCATTCCTTTATATCATCTTAGAAGTCGTGAAAGCTAGTTAAATTTGATTGTCGAGTTTTGGGGATTTATTATCATGAATGGATTATTTGATTGCATATGGTTACTCCTTGGTGCTGGATTCTATATTGATAGATTAAGATGATTTTTTTTTCATTCCTAGTGAGGATTGTGCCTATTTTTATTGCTTGTGTGTGGTGCACTTGTGGTTATTGTAACTCTAGAACTTGCTTTGATTCTTTCGAGACCACACAACCATAGGTGTGCATGATTATTATGAAGGCAATCTTACTGGTTTTCCTTTACTACTTTTGTTGCCACATGCTACTCAAATAATTTTCTTATCATATGTCTTGTCATTCTCATTATTCATTCTACTGTCTTTCTATTCCTACATCATGTCATTTCTTCTCTATTTCCATTTTGTTGGATGTGGAATATTGGATGTTTCATGATGAGTTTTTGCCCGAGATGGACAAAAGTTTAAGTGTAAGGGAGAGAGTAGCTCAGGAGAATTTAATGTAAGTATAGGCATGTCGTGCTTGATCACCATGGACAAGCCGTGTTTTTATTTTTATAGCTGAGTTTGATGTTTTAGAGCATAGGAAAGTGTACTGCATGTCAAGAAAAAAAAATAAAAAAAAATTGAAAAAAAAAGAACATTTGGCCAAAACAATAAAGACAATAAAAAAAATCTTTGACATGTTGTGTAATTTTTTTATCTGTGTGATAGACTTCCCTTATTACAACTATTGAGAGAGTTATTGGATATCATATTTGGACTTGTATTGTGAATGTGATAGGGGTTGTTTACATGTTTAGTGGATGGTAAAATGCTAGCTTGGATGAAAACTTTTTGGGCACTGCTTTCTTGTACTCATCTATGTAGCATTCCAGTATTTCCATGTCTTCTTACATTGCTTTAGCTATTTCATTTCTTATCTTTCTTTCCTTACACACATACCATTATTTGTTTTTATTCATGTTTTCCTTACATTCTTAATAAGCCTTCAGTGATTGTGCATTCTTATGTGTATATAGTGGTGAAGGTAGAAGAAAAGCAAGCATATGGTAGTGCATAAACCATAAGTAGCTTGAGCGAACTCCACTATTATATGCTTATAAGAGCGCGAGAAACCACCACGTATCTTGTGAGGCTTAATCATTCTTAGTTTATTCAAGATGGATTAAAGTCACCATGTTTGTTAACCTGTGTAAGATTTGAGTCCATGATTGCTTGAGTCTTTGAGAGTTGACAATCCTAGGTAACTTTCTTTCATGATTTTCTATGTATGCTTGGGAATTGCTAGGGAAATATACTTTTAGTTTACTTTTAGTTTTCTTTGATTGCTCGGGATGTGCAAGAATAAGTGTGGAGGAATTAATCACTACCATTTTATTGTATTATTTTGGTCCTTAATATTAAGGTTTTTATCCTCTCTAGTGATTTATTATTGATTATTTGCATGTTTTATGAGTTGGATCATCTTTTGGACCTAATTATAAATTCTCCTATATTGTGGACTTATATGCAAATCTATCTTTATTTGTAGGAGATCGAGATGAGCCATTGGACTAGACTCAAGTTGGATCAAATATGACTTCATCTAGGACGAGAAAGATCATTTCAAACTGGATTAATCTGGACCTTTCATCAAGATTAGAGGCAATTAAATCAAGGGACTAGATCTGACCATCCGGGAAAAGCGGTAGATTCTAAACCATCTATCCAGATCTGGAGAGATCCAGTCTGTACATTTTGATCTGGACATCTAAGCCCTTTATCTAGATTCGACCGATCATGATTATCCATTCAGATTCAATCAGTTCCATTCATTAGAGATCGGAGCAATCTTGACCGTCCAATGTGATGGCTTGATCTGAGCCATTAATCTGAATCTGGAGTGATCCGGCCCATACATTGTGATCTACACATCTTGGTTGTTCATCCGGACCGTTGGATCTCGATCGTCCCTTCAGATTTATCAGATCCGGTCATCCAGAGTTGAATCGATCACCACCGTTGGATTGAGCAGCCAAATTAAGCCAACTTAATTGATTAATCAAGCCCTAGCTCTAAGGAATGACTGAGATAGAAGGGGCAATTGAATCGGATGGCTCAGAAAAACCATTTAATCAGCCTTCTCTTCGTGCAGCTACAGAATCATCACCGAGCGGAACCTCTCCTCGTGAGTGAGCACCGGTGCCGCCGCCTGCTCCTCGTGGGCGAGCGAGCGTCGGCGCTACCACCTGCTCCTCGTGGGCGACAACCGGCGGTGACACGCAGCGCACATAACAGCTTCTCCACTCGCGCGACAGCCGGTGGCGACGTCCCCTTCCTCGTGCGAGCGGCGGCGGACGCTTCTTCCTCCACGCGACGGCAGCTTCGGGCAGCATCTCCGGCGGCCCTTCCTTCCATCCATTCCGGTGGCAACCTCCATCCATTCCGGTAGCAACCTCCATCCAAGCAGCTACCGACGAGATGCTGGGATTCGGACAACTCGTCGGCAGCGCATAGAAGAGGAGATTCTGAGCTTTTCACCGGCGATAGCTTCCTCCACCTACTGTCGGAGCTGAGAGCCGCAGCTGGACGAGATTTCGGAAGGTTGTGGTGATTGCTACTGTCAAGATCTCACAGAACTTATTTCCAGCTCACGACAGTGATATTCCTTCTCCAATTTCCGGCGGCAGCACTTTATTTCATCACCGGTGAAGAGTTTCAGCTTCTACTCCGGTTCCATCCTCTCCACACAGCATCTACAGTTCCGTTGTAGTACAGTGGTGAGTATACTCTGCTACAACCGAGAGACTCGGGTTCAGTCCCCGACGGCGGAACTACGGGCTGCTCCACCTTCACAGAGTCATCTATAAATTGTCAGGTTTCGGTGTCATTGTAGTATAGTGGTGAGTATACTCGGCTACAACCGAGAGATCCGGGTTCGAATCCCGGCAACTACACCAGGCTTTGACAGTTCCGCACCATCCATCGGAGAAAAGGGCTCACTTCATCCATTAATTCAGCACTTGCCGGAGGATTTCCGACAAGAATTCAGCCATATCATCCACCGGAGGAGCTCGATTGGATTGTCGTCATCGTTGTGGAAATCAGTGGTTATATTTGGATTTTGTCCATTGATTTGGATGTTTATCTTGTTTACTTTGATGTTTAATTTCAGTACATAATTCAGTTGTTATTCTGTAGTTAATTAGGAGCTTAGTTGTAGTTTACTCTACATTTCAAATTCCTGCACTTGCTTTATGTTTTTAATGCTCTTGTTTTGAATGCTTTTCTTTACATGCTTAGTTTAGATCTTCTTTAATTTCATTGTCATCATAGTTAGTTAGATTAATGATTAAATTACTTACATTGTCTTTCATTCAGTAGGATTAGTCTTTTAAATTCCAAACCCCCATTCAGTAGGATTAGCAATAATTAGAAACCCTAAATTTACTATTCTATCTATTACACTTGTTGGGAAACGATTCGGGTCATCCACTATGCTATATTAGTGTAGAGGGGGTTCGGTAATTAATTTGGAACAGTACCACGACAAATAACCGTGCACATCAACTAGCCTCGTCAACCCCGATGATTCAAATAATATTACGATTACACACATACAATCACATACACACACATATGGCCATAATAGTTGGATCTTATGCATGCAACCAAAAAGATAGCCTACACACATCCTACTATTATCCGGTACACATAATATATGATAAGTGCATAAAAGTAACCGAATCCTAAACACACAAAACTGGAAATCGTGGCTCTGATACCAGTTGAAGGGAAAATTGCTTCGCCTTTCAGTCGCTTGTGCATGGTGATCTTATCACACGTCCCCAGATTAAAAAATAATTAATCTAGACGAAGATGGATTACCCAAGCAACCGATCCATCATCGTGCTATTCGATTTGAGTGGTCGCTTGAACAAACTTGTTGTTCAAGCAACCTAACTCTTTTCCTCGATTAACCGCGGAATAGATGATGAATGGATCACCGGTTTTTATATTTATCATCGGGGTCCAAGTAAATAAACCACATACATGATACAAAAGAACTAAAATCAAAACAAACAAGATTATACCTCTTGTTTACCTCTTGATTTTCTATTGTATGACCTATCCTCCTCTTGGACGTCATGTGGGCGACGATCTTCCAAGAGTCGAAGCCTCCTAGATCTCATATCTTCCCTTCCCTGCTCGCTCCGAACAAAGGGAAGAAACAAACTCCCTTCTTCTCCTATCTAGCGCCGACCACCAAGCCTTCTTGCTTGGTTGTTGCCGCCGACCAAGGAGAGGGAGTGGAGACGCCGGCCAAGAGAGAAGAAGCTCTTGTTATCACCGGCCTTAGGAGAGGAAGAAGGTGGCGCTGTCAGCCCTAGGAGAAGATGAGGGTGCGCCGGCCAAGAGAGAAGAGAAGGAAAATCAAACCCTAGTCCTTTTTGTGCCACCGGCTAAAAGGACAAAACCCTAGCACACCTCCTATCTCCTTGTCGCCCAAGCCAACCCTAACCAAAAACCCTTATTTCGGCCAAACCTCTCCATCTCCTTTTATAGATCTAGGCTTCATGAAGTATTTATAATAGGCTACAATAGGGACCATGAGGAGGAGTTGGATCTTGGCCACCCAATGGATCCGAACCACATAAACCCGATCCATTAATGATGATCCATTCTACTAGAGGATTATCATTGATCTACCTCACCAACCCCCATAAATAAATATGGGCTCCATATATTATTTGTACAAATATCTACCCATATTTAAGATATCGAATGTTCGTTAATTAATTAATTTACTGACAATTAATTAATTAACATCTAACTCCATGAGTAGTACCACTCAGCCTCATCATCATGCTGGACCAAGTCCACCTGCAGGATTTACATGATGATCCTTATAAGCTCCTCAAGGGGACATCATCATCCTAATACATAAGACACGATTTTCTCCTATAATCAACAACACACCATGTAAATAATATTATTTCTCAACTTATCGGGCCTATCGATTTAACCCATAAATCTTGCCCATTGGTAAATCAAAGAAATAAATACTAAGTATATGTGCCCGTTATTATATCAGGATTAAGAGCATGTACACCATAATATCTGAGGTATGATTCAATTATATAGTCAGTATAAATTGAATTACCTCTAAATCGGTCCTACTCAATAGACACAAAGTGTACTAGTGTAATTCTATAGTCAAGGTAAACCAATACCAAATTACACTACAACCATGCCAATGGTTTGTCCAAAACCATCTTGGTTGTGAGCCTCTACTTATACTCTACAAGGAACTGATAACATGATCTTCTGTGTGACACCACATACCATGTTATCTACAATGTAAAGTATCAGACAAGATGCACACATATAATAAATATAAAATGCAAACAATGATTATGTGATTCTTATTTCAAAATGAAGATGTTCATACAAAGACTAGGCTTTCAGTATACATCCCAACATCTAACACTTCACATAATTCATTAGAGGATTTGCATGATAAAGAGCCAATTAATGAAGACAAAATTAATAAGAAAAAGGGGTGGGATCCCTCAAAGTTGAATTTAGCTAGTGGTCAACTAAAGGCCAAAGAGCTAAAGCATAATGAGTTCGAATAGCCGATTGAGGTTAATTATGTAAAGTACACTTCTTTTCTTCGTTGCATGATAAAGGAATTTGTGTCATATACATTAGATGGGTGGAATGATATAAATGAAGAGTGAAGAATACGATGTGGAGTTGTCTTCAGGTAATGTCTTGAGTTACTGAATTAAAGTTCTATTCTATAACAAAAAGTAGATATAATTTTGTGCTTCTCAATGTACAGGTGAATTATAATGTCGAGGAGTGTGAAAAGAAAATAAACTTTCAAAAATTAGTTAAGTTATGGCATGATAGAAAGTCCAAACTGCAAATACTTGTACGAGAAGCTAATACTAGTCAAGTAGCTTCACAAAATCTTAATATTTTGAAGTTTAAATTTATAGATCAACAATAGTAGAAAATGTTTATAATGAGAATACTATCACCTAAATTTCAAATAAGTATTAATTAAAAAGTCTTACTTGTAATGAATTTTATTGTATTAGAAATGCTCTTAGGATTGTTGTGTTGGATATATTTTGTGGATTCAAATAGATAATCAATTATATATGAATATGTTATCTATATTTTTATTCTCAGAAAACTAGAGCAAATTTTAGAACAATGAGGGTAAATTAAGATCACATTCACATGATGAACTGGAGAGGTTATGCCCGATTGGCTAGCATGATAATACGTATTATTATTTATAAAACATTATGAAAAGATCTGCAGATACACTTATTAACATTATTATTTGTCCCTAATAATTTTTATATATATTTATATATGTCTCATACTTAAGGAAAAAAACATGTCCTACTGATATACCAATTACACAATCACAAGTTTGGATTGAAGGCCACAAGAACAAAAATAGACAACTTATTAATCAAGCTATTGGAGATAAAATAGTAATAAAACTCTCTTGTTATTATATCTAAAAGTGTTCATACCTATGCCACCACTAGTACTCTAAAATTTTTTTTTTGAAATAGTTGTATTCTATTATTTGCAGAAAGAAATAAAAAAATGCCCACATGAATCTTTAAGCACAACTAACATTGTCGATGATGCAATTAGCCTTGTATTTGGCAAGGAATCTCGAGGTAGAGTGTGTGGAATGGGCTTTGGAGTTAAACCATCAAAAGTTGGAGCTTCCATGGAAAAAAAAATGAAACTGTTAAACATCTTGAAAGTATAGTGCATAATCTTCAACAAGAAATGCAAGAAATGAGGTTTATGTTTCTTCAAAAATATAAGGCTACAAAATGAAAAAGAACAAGTTAATAATTTGATGAAAAAAATGTTTGTGCATAGAACTGCCAATTTTCATGTGTTATAAAAAAAATCTATCTAAGGTTACTTTGTCATGATCAGAGCAGCTTCGTCTTATTATTGTAATCACTTTGTGGATGTATTTGTGCATACAACTTCTCTGTATGAAAAAAAATCTAGAATTGGTCAATATGACATTATGCAACAATAATGGTCTCAACTTATTCCAACCATTGCAATTTATAAGATTTAGCATTATCTCCATGGTCATTTGTCTTATCTTATAACTATGGCAGTCAAGAGTTACAAAGCCAAAAAATGAGCCCTTTGCAACATTCTTAGAGAAGAGTGATTAGTTTAATTTTCATTGTCTAACATTTTATTTGTACACTACACCCTCATTTTGATTGTCTATGTGCTTCACTAAATATGAGCATTACTTTGAAAACCTTTCTTAATACTCCATTCTTTTGTATTAGTCTGTTGAATGATTGAGTTGCATGCATATCCTAAACAATAATTAATTTATTTGAAAAATTAGGTTGTTAGTGGTAGCATTGGTAGCGGTATTGAAAATTATGTTGGTGGTGATAGCAATATCAATAGTGTAAGAAAAAATAGCAATGTTGTAACTCATGTAATTATCTTAACACAATGAGTTTCTAATGTTGCAACTCTAGTAACCAATATCAAGTTTCCATTGAATAATATTGTTTCAACATATATTTCATTTTAATGTAATAAAATCAATGTAAACATAGTTATGAAAAAAAAACAAATTTAATGTTTTACTTTCCCTTATTACTAATAGTATGCTTTGTTATAAAAATATATTTGATATTATTAACAACTTTTTGTTGTTATACAGTCAAAACTAAAAAATGTGAGTTATGGAGATATCAGTGATAATGCTAAATGTAAGTTGCTTCATTGGTTCATTGACAGAGTTGTTGCAGAAGGTCGAATTGCATCCACATATTCAAAAGCAAAAGTGCATCACATTCCTCTTGGTGAATATTGTTGGAAAGTTTGGATTGATAGAGTTTTTGTGGAGAAGGTGGACCTAATTCGACCAAATGATGAAATATTTTTTCTCAATAATGCAATAGGAAGCACAGTTACTTGGTTATCAAAATTTATAGTTTTGTGTGACTGATATAGACCCTATTGATTTGATCATATACTTTTTTAGTAAAGAAATCATGTAAGTGAATTTCTGTTACTAGTTTGGATTGTCTTCTCTGACTAAGTAAATTATTATTTTCCTTAAGTATGATGTTGATGGTTATCTATGGTATATATTATAATTGTTTTAGTTTTGGTTTTATAATTGTGTATGTGATATTATAATTTTGTGTAGTATTTGTATATAGTATTATAACTGTGTGTGGTATTTGTGTGTTGTATTATAATTGTTTGAGTTTTTATTTTATAATTATTTGTATTTGGTATTATAATTGTGTGGTGTACATGTATATTATATCTCGAGAATGCACTTAACTGCAATGTGTGACTGCACGTTGTGAATGCACTTAACCACAGTGCACGGTTGCACGCTACGAATGCACTTAATCACAACACGTGCTACACGCTACGAATGCAGTTAATTGTAGTATGCGGATGCATGATGTGAATATATTTAACCACAATGCGAGTGATGTGAGCAAAACATATAGAGTTTTAGGAGTAGTTTTCGCTCATATCTCATTACATTTTATGTTAGTTTCATGCATATGTCACTCTATTTTGCATGCATTTCCTATTTTCTGGTTCGGAGGTCTACTCTTTGTACTTTTGTGTGTAGGATAGCATTTCGGGGGAAAAAGGTGCACTTTCAGAGCAAAAGAAGGACATTTTGTAGCTAGACATAGAATGGGACACGGCCAGGGCATGTGGCTATACACGGCCGTGTCCAATGGGTGAGATCAGCCGCCCCAGGGCCACACACAGCCTGGCCATGTGTTTCCACACGGTCGTGTGGCGGCCCGCCAGACTTGCACGACTAGGGTTTTTCTGGATTTTGCAGCGGTCCGAGGTGATGTCTATATAAGGATGACTCCGCCCAAACCCTAGGGGGGAGGCACGATGGCTAGGACGGTACGTCGAAGCCCTAAAAAGCTTCGGGAACTCGCAACGGGGAGGAGGAACGCCGTCGGAGGTCCACGCCTTGCACTTCAATGTCGGAGTGAAGACCACGAAAGCATTGTAATCCTTTGTTCCTGCATTTTATTCCTTATGTATTCGAACATAAACATGCTTTGTGATTCTTCCTTCATATACATGGAGTAGTACTTTCGATTCTATGATTAGGGAGTAGCTTGGGTGCACATTACAATGTTAGTTCATGTTGAATTCTGCCTTTGAGTTTGATTTTATAATTGGTAGTTGTTTTTACTATATCTATGCGTGTTTGGTTTTCTATCTGCTATGCTTAGGCGATACGAGGTGTGGCAGCCCTCGTATTTAATATTTAGGGGATTTTATACAAGGAACCTAGGGGTAAACCTGATCTCCTGTAACTGTGGGTAGAAGGGTGCGGTGGAATCGAAAACGGTTCATCGTAGGGATTGATTTGACATCCTCGTACCGTCTATCCCGTCCTTTTAGACGGAGATAGCTCCCGGTAGATGCGGAGGCTCATCGGGAGAGTATATGATGTCCCTTCCACAAAACCATAGATAAACATCTAGACAACACCAATTGACAGCATTGTTTTGTGATACACAAGTGAAACTGAAGTCCTAGAATCACCTTTGAAGACCTCGGCACACTCCCTTCCTCCTCCGTGTGACACAGTATAGAGTAAAGTCCACTGACAGCCCTCACCAATCGAAACCTCTTAGAGTTACATTTGAACAATTACAACCACTGAATATATTGATATTCGAATCCCAGTCCCTATGGGATCGATAATCTTTATTACTTGACGACATCCGTGCACTTGCGGGCTTTGAGCGCGAGCGTGCACTTTGAGTCTTCGACGGTCTCCATCGTGAGATTTGAGGTCGCATTCGTGCACATCAAGTTTTTGGCGCCGTTGTCGGGGACTGATCAATTCGATATCAAATCGAACAGTGGTAAATTGAATCAGATTTAGGATTAGATTTATTTACTTGCTTTATTTTCTTTTTAGTTTGCTTCATTTGCTTTAGTTCTATATTTTCCATATTTAGATTTAGTTTTTACTTTTAGCAGTAGTTTCCTGTTTCCTTATTGCATCTTTGATTTTGTTGGCTAGATTTGCTTATTTCCTTTTTCTTAGTATTAGGTAAATACTCCTAATTTTTCTCCTTAACTAAATCTTGAGTCTTACCCTCCAAGTCATTTATTGCATATGATCTATTAAGCATCTCTCATCAAAGGGCGTTGAAATGTTAATACAGCTCGCTCGACCCTTGAAAGATTACATAGCGCCTAAACGAAAAGCCTGGAACTCCTGCATTGTGATTCCTCGAATTCAGGCTGCAAGCTAAGAAATAAATCCTGCATTAATTGCTCTTATTCAAGGAAAGAAATTTGGAGGGACTCGGATTGAGGAATCCTATCTACACCTTGAAGAATTTCTTGCATACTGCGGCACGGTGCAATATGAAGGAGTCCCAGCAGATGCCATTAAGCTCATTATGTTCCCATTTTCACTGAAAGGAGGGGCTAAGAAATGGGTACGCGTGCTACCCGAAGGAAGTATAACGACATGGGAACAAATGGAAGATACTTTCCTAAGTAAATTCCCCACAAAACAACTTACCTTAGGGATAAAATCCTTTCATTTGAGCAAGGGCGAGAAGAGACTCTGGTCGATGCATGGAAGAGGCTACAGGGGTTGGTGATTCGCTACCTGCACCATGGATTACAAGATTGGTTACTCCTGCATGTTTTTTATTCCGGAATAACTAACACGTCGAAAGAACTCTTGGACACAGCCGCGGGGGGCATGTTGATGAAAAAGAGCACAGATAACGCATATCGCATTATAGAGACAGTGGTGGGGACTCTCAAAATATGGGCTAATAGTGAGCAATAGTTTCAGGAGACTTTTCTGATCAAGGGGATAGATAGCACTGAAGTAGTCTACCAGGTACAGGGAGAGGATAAGGAGAGAGAGTACTTGATGGAAGAAGACTCCTTATCCTCCGAATCAGAAGAAGAGGAAGAATCGGGGCAGGTGGCAAAAGAAAAACACACAGGACTTGAGATGAAGCCACTTCCCCCCAGTCTAAAATATGAATTTTTAGGCCCACTTGCAACTCATCCGGTGATTATAAACACCAATTTGAGTAAGGAAGAGACAAGGAAATTGCTGGAGGTGCTCAGGACATATAAAAAAGTGCTGGGTTATACCATCGATGACATAAAAGGGGTAAGCCCGTCTCTGTGCATGCATAGGATAATACTTAAGGACAGGTGTAAGTCAACCGTGGAGCGCAAAGGCGACTTAACCCTCATTTGCAGGAGGTAGTGAAAAAGGAAGTGCTTAAACTCTTGGATGCCGAAATAATATACCCAATTTCAAATAGTGAGTGGGTGAGTCAAAAATGAGGAGAATGAGTTGATCCCTGTTCGAATGGTAACGGGGTGAAGAATGTGCATAGATTACCGTAAATTAAACAAAGCAACAAAAAAGGATCATTTTCCACTTCCGTTTATCGACCAGATGTTGGAACGCTTGACTAAACATTCCTATTATCGCTACCTTGACGAGTACTCAGGATTTTTCCAAATCCCAATCCACCCTAAAGGCCAAGAACCGACGCCCCTCAAGCTCCAGAGGAGGGTAACACCCTACCCACTCTTCTTTTTCGCAATAATGAACATAGAGATAGATATAATGTGCTCTCTACTCGTAAGCTCACTGCTACTAGGTACTTAGATGAAGATTTGCTAGAGTCTTTAGGGTTGTTGGGTGATATTCAAGCCCTATTTGCAAAAATGGGGTGGGAAGAGATGATGAGAATAAGGCACCCAACCTACCCTAGGATAGTTCTAGAATTTTTAAGTTCCTTAGAGGCAGAAATTTTAACAGGTAGAGAGAGCGAGGAGGGTAGGATAACTTTTAGGCTTTTTAACATTGAGCATGTGTGGACCCTTCACCAATGGAACTCATGTTTTAGCTTGCCGAGTAGGAGAGAGAGAAGACTCCCTATTGGGTTCAACTCTCGAGTATTTTGGACCGAGTTGATGGGAGAGCACGCTTATGACCCTTCTAGGGCCAAAGCGTCGCGCCTCCAAAACCCCGTCTTCTGATACCTCCATCGCATCATGGCCAGTACTATATTTGGTCGTAGGGAGAGTGACGGTGTAGTTAGAGCTTGCGAGTTGCTTTGCCTATGGGACATGCTACAAGAAAGGAGTAGCATCGATGTAGGGTCCCACTTCATCAGACACTTAGTGAAGATGGGCAAAGCAGCATGAGGAGAGATTAATGTGGGAGGCCTACTTACCCACATTTGCCATAGGATAGGGTACGATTACACTACATTAGAGAATATAGAGGGGAGCCCTAGGATCCACCTAGGAGTGTGCATGGCCATGAAAATGATTGTGAGAGAAGAAGGCTCCTTATGCTTTGTAAGGAAAAATATGATGGCCCTTAGGCTCCCCGACCCTGATCGTACCACCATCACTACACGTGTCAACTGGCGCTTGGACCTGATAGTGGAGTCCCCTCTATATGAGGGACCCTCCACATCGGTGCCCATCTCTCCACCTTTATATTACTCTCCCTCTAGTCCACACATGCATAGGACCCACCTAGTCCACGTCGACATGAGCATGCACCTGCACCACCACTTTTTTCTACTTTTGAGCAGGATGCAGGTATGTCGGCTTATGATTTCTCAGAGTTCTGATCGTGCCTCGACGATATTTACACTGAGCATCAGACACAGAGGCAGCGATGGGAGGAGCAAAGCGCCTACCAGCAGGTGGAGTTCCAGGGATTCCGGGAGCATTTCCAGCGGGCTGAGGAGTTCTACGATGAGACCCACAAATACTTCCAGGAGGAGGCTGCTCGTCACCAGGATAAGCTGCCTACCGCAAAGAGATGCGGCAGCTGTCACGCCCCGATGGAGTCCCCGACAGACAAAAATCCGGCAGCATCTCCCATGTACGGGGTGACAATACCAAATTTCATACAAGGCCTACACGACCACTATACATCAGTCAACATGACCGGAATCCAAACACACACGCAGATAATAAATTAGGCCTCTAGCCATCAACCAAAATAGATAGGTAACATCTATCATAACTAGACTTACCCCTTCTACCATCTGGGTAGGAATACTCAACCAAAACCAATCCAAACAAAATCCGAATAAGGTCCATAAGGACGCCAAAAATCCACGAATACAAATATCCAACTCCAATCCTAAACATGTCCTCTAATCAAAATATCCAAACCATAGAAACAAATAAAAACTTTCACGACGAGTGGAGTTTGGCAGCTGGACTCTCCTGACAGCTTCATCCTGAAATAGATATAAATCAACGGGGTAAGTTCAAAGAACTCAGCGGGTATAGTCGATATGCAAAGTAAGATATAGCTAACAATAGAAATCATGCCAGTACAGTCTCACATATAGGGTAAGCAAGAAATAAATGCAAAAGGACTGTACTCACCTGAATCTCCTACCCTGATATAGGAGCATGTGCCTGACTAGAAGTAACAAAGTCATCAACATATATATAAATATGAATCCTGTATGCATGGAAATCATATGCAACATCCAAGGCATCAATAAAAATGCAACAAACACAATACAAATGCTATCCATGCAAAGTGCATGTCGTGCAAATGACATGGTCACCCCTGACGCCAGTCAGCCGCCTCACACACGATGGTGAAGCCGAGTGGGTAGGGCTATGACAACTGTGCACTCTGCCATCACTGCTCCTGAGTGACCGAGTGGACAGGATGTTGTCGGAGTACACCTATCCTCCTGCCCCCAAGCAGTGGGGAGCTAAGCTCGTCTCGGTCTCATAGACTAGAGGAGAGGATCCACGCCGCTACCACGCGCCTCATCGCTACCCATGGCGAACCCGGCGAGCTGCGAACAAGCGCACACACCCTCGATGTACCACTAACCCATGAGTGGCGGTGTGTGCGAGCCATGTAACTGCCGCGGCTCAACAATAATGGAACCCCCGTCGGCCAGATGCTAAGATGGTGCATGATACTAAAGCATGTAAATCCAACTAAATACACCTATCTGAATAATATGCACAATCAATATGTACATATCCATAATCCAAGTAACTATGATCCAAATAAAACAGGGAAGGTATAATCATAACCTATCACATGCATGTATCAAGTAGGCACCAAAAACATACTAGGCATATAAACATGAAAATTATTGCAAGCTATCCTAACTAGCATATCAACTTGACTATATCTAAAAGATAAGTCAAAATACCCGCCTGATAAAATATCCACAAAAAGAATCAGATCGTCACGACCGTGAACCTGCCTCGTTATCGAAACCTGCATAATGCATAATTATTGTTAAGCACAAAATACCATTCACCGACAAATCGAATACTTAATCAATTCCTTCCATAACCAAATAATTCAAAGTAAATCCATCAAATCCAAGCACACGACAATGTGCTAAATTACTACTATGTATCCCCAAGTAGACCCTCAACCCCTAGATCACAAATTGTGATTAACTCCTCAATCCAAGAACATATCCTTGCAATTAATCAAATCGAATCCTACATCGACCTCATATCCGATCCACTAGATTGATTTAATTATCCTCTTCAACCTAATCCATCCTCCATACATAATTACAGAACCGATCAACATCACACTGAACTCAACAACCCAGCCAACCATAGACCACTAAGAATTAACTCACACCCAAATCACATAACCAAAGTACAGACAACCACTGTCAATAACCTGTAATTAAGTTAAAATCATCCTGTATGTAATCCAACCAATCAATCACAACCCACAACAACCTTCAATTTCATACCATGAATCCGATCCACAATTACCCTGTACAACTCCTTTGATCCGAGTATAGGTATCAAATCTGGACCAATCAGATTGTTTTGCAAGCAATCCCTATTCGGATCACCTTCCTCACCTAGAAATCATAATATATAACAGCTCTAATAACATCCTTGCCCATTCACAGTCAAGAATAGAGCATCACCCAGCGCATTCCATAACCCACCGAATACACAACTCAAGGCCTAATCCATCCTATTTAGAATCCTCTGCCTAACCCATCTCCACAGCTCTATACGGCCTGAAACAAAACCACACAGCATACCAACAAGAGATAGCTCGAGATATACCTGCGATTGGAACCTCCCCAATTGCTCAGTCTGCCGGAAACTATCGCTGCCCTCGCTCCGATGACCACCAGCAAAGCAGTCTACATCAACAACCCTCCCAATCCCTCACAACTGTACAGCCCAGCGCTCCCCCCTTACTGCCACAAGTCATCAGATCAAGTTAAGAGAGGGAAACCACGGCTAGGAGTTCGATCAGACCTTACCTAGCTCCGGCGATGATCGGCCAGGGCCGCTCCTAATCCGCCCGCGTGAAACCGCTGTCGATCCCTAGCTCCAAGGTCGAGGATGCTTGTCGGAGCCCAATAGACGGTCTTCCCCTCCAACTGGTACTCCTACCGGAAGGAATCGTCAGCATCGCTGAGGTGCGGAGGAGGGAAACTTGGAGGTCGCGGCGAGGAGGCGTTCGATGGGGTTGGGGTCGACATTCTCTTGCAAAGAAAGGGGGCGGTTGTGGTCGGCCGTCATTTGCAAAGAAAAGAGTGGCGGTGTCGCGAGAAGAAAACAGCGAGTAGAGGGATCGGATAGCTCCAGCGGCGATGTGGCGAGATCAAGCGACGACGGCGATAGGGAGGCCGGTGTAAGGAATATTGCATACGAGCTCAAATGCGGCGGACGGGGATGCGACGGTGGCTCGCGATGGAGGAAACGGCAAGGGAGAAGAGGCGTCGCAAGAGAGAGCAACTGCCGGTGCGGCGCCGAAGAGAAATTGAGCAAAGAGGGAATCGGGCGCACGGGAAAAGAAAAGGAAATAGAAAAAAAAACTTAGGGCTTTTTTCTATTTAACTATAGGTTAATAAAATTTATTAACCCCTCAATACAGATAAACCAAACAGGCCCTTTAAAAACCTATTTTTCTTATCCCCGTAAATACCTCGTACGGACTCCGTTTAAATCCAAAAAAATTTCGGAAAAATTCCTAAAAATCCCGAAAAATTTCCAGGATTATTTCCTTAATTCTTTGGCCATTTAATTTACATTTTTAATTTTTCAGTATTTAACATTCTCCCCCACTAATAAAAATTTGGTCCCCAAGTTTCCTACTCATGTATGAGTACGAGATGTCACAACAACCATCTCCGGCATCTGGAGACAAGTCACACCTCAAGTGACCAAGTGGGGTTATTGATATCCCCTCAATTCTATCACACCTTCTTCCAGCAGCCCTTCCAAAGTATGAATAGTATCCTTATATCGACCACCTATAATAAGTACCTAACTGTACCGGAGTGGAGCACGATATTCGTGACCTGTTAAAGACTTTACCATAATCCTAAGGTAAATCCTGAATCGCTATCACATACGATACTCAAAGATACTCCATGAACTGAAAATCTCCACAGTATAACCTATCCAGCGATCCAACTGTAACGACCGGGCCCCTATTGGCGGAATTTGACGACCCCTATTGGTCGGATCGCCGTGCGCCGTTAGCGGAATTTGGCGACTATTGGTCGGCGACCATCGCCTGTTGGCGTCATTACTCTGGACTTCCACCTGAAGTGAGTTTTGCCTTCCCGATTGAACTCTAGACCTCCGGGCTAAGTACTAAATTTTATGAATCACGGTAACCAAGTGATCTGGATCACTTGGGTGTTGCAGATATAAACTTTAGTACTTGCCCGAGGTCTAGAGTCTCAATGGAAGGTAAACCACTTGGGTGAATCCAGTGAGTAATGACGAACAGGGCGATGGTCGCCACCAATAGGGTCGCCGATCGCTTAACAGGCGATCGGCTGACCAATAAAGGTCACCTTTTATTGTAGCGGCCAGGGCCTGTTGGCGGAATTGACGACTATTGATCGACGGCGGCCCTATTGGCGAATTGATCGTCGACCCTGTTATCGACGACGGCCGTCGTCTGTTGGCTCGTTACTCACTGGACTTCACCACGAGTGGGTTTTGCCTTCCCGAGTTGAACTCTAGACCTCCAAGCTAAGTACTAAAGTTTACCGTGATCACGGTAAACTTCTGGATCGCGGTTGCGAGTTCATAAACTGGAAGGCAAAACCCACTTCGTGGGTGAATCAGTGAGTAACGACGGCCAAGCGAGGCGATGGTCGTCGACCAATATCGTCGCCAATATCGTCGACAATAGGGTCATCGATTCGCCAACAGGCCCTCCGTTACACCAACAACTCATCGTATGGATCAGACGAAAATGAGCGGACTTAGCTAATCATACTAAGTCCTTTCCGAATTCCAAATAATCTTCCAACACTGTCCCTCATACTAGGCTTTCACGTCCATCTCGATACAAAACCTTGCTGATTATTAGTATTCCACCTTTACTAGTTGACACACTGAACACCAGACTACCAAGTCAACTAAGTTCCGCATGACGTCCCACCACGGAGAACGTTTCAATACTTACTATTCTTCGAATACAATCCGATACATCTGCAACATATACAACCTATTGCAATCTACCAGCAATACTTATCAAAATATCGTGACCAAATCTCATGGCTCTCGGGGTAATGCAAAAAGGCACTACTTACGGGCAACGACATGCTACCACGACCGGGACTCGTAGCCAGTCAAGATGTCAGGTAGCAACTAGCCACAGACGACATACAAATTCAACTATCACTTACTCCAAACCGGTAGAGCAAGAGTACAACTCTATGGTAGATGCTCTCTATCATCCCAACAGGGATCTATCTGCTGTTCTGAATCAAAAGTAACTCTTCTTAAATCCGAATGTAACTATGTAACCCACCATTCTTCTCGGAGACGGAGAAATATTTCCTCACAAGAGTCATCTACTATCAAAAATCCATTCTATCACACAGAACGGAAGGTGATTGAAAAACTTTACTAACTAATCTCTCCAGTTGCAACTATCCGTGTTCTAACAACTCTATGCAGCTACCCAGTAGCTAGCCAAAATCCCATGAGTATTTCGGCTCCTCACCTATACAAAACAACATAATCACTGCTACATCCACGTCATATATATGACAACCCATCTTGTAGTTCCTCATTCGACGTAAACATGGGATACGTCTTGATCAACTACATCAAAAATGCTCCTTTCTCTGAAACATTGCATCCGCATACAATATCCTTCCTTCCACCCGAGAATGATCAAACAACACTATGTAAAAGTCAACTATCATCTGAGCCCTGAAACTAGTTTCACAAGCTTCAGACCAAGTAAATTCCATCACCAATCAGTGGTGTAGTACCACTAGAGCATCCTATCCATATCTATGGTAATAATCAAATCAATACTAGAAAACCATCATCTACGGTGGCCGAGTGCTCAACTCCAACTACCACCATCACAAATGATCCAATCGTGTCCAGAATACACGATTTCCCAAATCCCTGGATGACTAAGTCGTCATAAGTCTAACAAGATAATCAAATCTCATGCAATTCATACCAAGTATGAGATTGTCATCGCTACACACCTGCATCCTCTTTACTCTAGGCTGATGATATATCAATCATCCCTACGACTTTGATAATTGTATGACACTCTGTCACTACAATATCAACACACCAATCATAAATCAATCCTAGAGTATACACAGGTGTCCTATAGTTGATCTAAATAGATCCTCGATTCACCATGAAGGATAATCATTTCCTTCTACCACTACCGAATTCCATCATCGAAATCGGTGTATAACCTCAAAGGTTCATCTCTTTTTGAACAACGAGTTCCAGAGCTCCTCAAGAAATAAAATATTGGGACAACAAATATCCCATCCAACACCTCCTTTAATTTGAACTTAGATTCTTCCAATTCCCATAGTGTTAAGCAACGTTGCTACCAACTAATTTATCCCCTGGAAAAATCGTCATTCTAACAAATACCTCTTGGCACCATCAACCTTGTCAACTTTGAAAGACCGATCGATGATGGTATCTAAGCAACTCGATTTGGCGCTCAGCCAATTGGATGACATTGCCTGGAGTATATCACAAGCTTCAACAACCTTGTGCGCTTTACACTAGCCCTCAGCCAAAGCACCATAAGTACAAACATTTGGCTCGTAAAATATCATTACCTCAGTACCAAATAAATTATCACCCAGTAGGGGATCTTCGATATCAAAACTATTTCCGAAATCACTCTGATCGCCTACTCTACTTGCCTATACAGCGGCAAGCCTAGAAGTTCCTCCGACACTACATCTGATTACTCTCGAATTATACAGGCATCCAAGAGACCTTCTTATACCATCATGTCACAAGCATAACCTCCAAGTTAATATCCAAATATCCACCTCATATCAACCAAGTTAACTATAACTCAACTAAGTCAACTCTCCCACCATAATATAACATCTCCAACAATCAATCTCTAAACATCAAAAATCAATATAATACCCCTCTGATAATCATCACAGTAATCATCTCAACATCTCACCTGTCGGTGGAAACACAATTAATCCATATGATCCAAATATAGAAATCCTTTTAATCCTATCTGTACATGTTTTAACCATAGATATCTGTAAACACCTGTATCTCTCAATATATCATCAAGTAAGATAAACTATAGTAATACCTTAATGATCAATCCTTCAACCATCTACAATTCCTTTCGAGTAAAGATGTAAACTCATCCAACTTCTGCTCTTAATGGATTCCCTATTTCACAGTGACCTAGAATAAGAATTCGATAACTGTATGAATCTAGGTGTATACACCTCTTCCTATCATTTTCTTCAAGAACCATACAACCAGCCTCATATCTCCACAAGTACACAAACCACTTCCGATAGCCACATAAATCTGAGGAGAAAGCTTTAATCCATATTTCTATTTTCCGCTGGGAAATGAGGTATTTCATCAATCTTTCATTCCCGGGACAGAGCCTTGATCACCACCAAAATAAACTAAAATTCCAACTAAACCCTCAATCACTCAAGAGGTTGTAAACCTCCATCATCAACATCAAGTTACCATCTCTAGCAACCGACATAATCAATATCGAACATCAACATGGGAGTGAATAATGCCACGTGAATTTAGCTAGAAGAGCACGTTCACGACTTCTACGGTTGCCTTATCAATAGTGTAGGTTATTATCCCTAGGTTGACTACACTATTATCTGGAGACACTTGCTGCAGTGTCATTTTCATAAATATGACTCACCCCAATGCCTCCCTATAGGAACTGATGGAAGATCCAACTATCCTAATCCAAATGTAAACCAATAAATCGTAGGTGATCGAAAACAACTCAATCACTTTCTTAAGCCTTTAAATGAGGGAAAACTCTGTAAGTCTAACAAACTCTATAGTGAAACTCCATTAACTATTGATCACTCAACTTAAGGCTCAAGAATTCCCCAACAATGAGTCATACAAAATATCATAGGGAAATACTATCTCTCGAAAACATCCTGAACCCATGATCCCGTAATGGGTTATTTCCCCAAATAAATTTCTTCTACATATTCCACCAAGTAACAACTTGATCATTACCATAGTAAGAAACTAACTCCACTGCCCCTATATAAATACCAGTTAGGTACTTAACAGTACCTTAAATGTTATCAATCTAAAGCTCAAGCCGCTCAAGGATCAAAATCCCCTATGGAACTCCGTAACTTAAACCTCCATTGTCTGCATCAACAATAGTATACATTCCTTGTCCCTTACCCACCAGGGTAATAATCTGACTAGCATAATTAGTGAAAATCCCTAACACTGTAGTCCTTGATTTCCACAACCAATGTGATGACTTGACCCCTGCTTTCTGACTCGGTATCAGTCAGCTCTCAAAGGAAATTCATCTTTTCGACACAGGTTCAAGACTCACAAACTGAACAGATTGTTCACATGGTCAACTCCATTTACAATTACGAATAGTGACCAATACACTAAATGTTATTTCATGTTATCTACTAACACATAGCTAATCTAACCTGGAGTATAAACACTACGGCAACTCCGGCTGGTCACCTTGGTGGGCGACCCCTACTATGAATCTGCACATGAGTCAAAACTCTATAGACTCTTCTGGCAACTCCTTAGCTAGAGATCTCACTGTCCTCTTGCGTGGTTACCCTGCACCACGTTTCGAAGCAAGAGCACGCTCACCTCGTCTCATATCTGTTAAATTATTACAGATGTTACTAGAATAGATGTTACTAGAAGTAAAAATATATAAAAATTTTTAGCATACCTATTTCACCGCAGGAGAGGTCCCATCGCCGCCAAATCCCCATATTGACCTCGTCATAAATCCTCGAATTTCTGAAATATAAAAAAATCGTCGGAAATCCATACCAATCCAAAATTTTCCAAAATGCCTCATAAAACCTGCCAAACGTGGCAAACTCCGAAAAATCCAAAAACCCCTAGGAACTCGAAAACCTAGGCGCTCTGATACCAAATAAATTGTCACGCCCTGATGGAGTCCCCGCTAGACAAAAATCCGGCAGCATCTCCCCTGTACGGGTGATAATACCAATTTTCATACAAGGCCTACACGAACACTATACATCGGTCAACATGCCCGGAATCCAAACACACACGCATATAATAAATTAGGCCTCTGGCCATCAACCAAAATAGATAGGTAACATCTATCACAACTAGACTTACCCCTTCTGCCATCTGGGCAGGAATACTCAACCAAAACTAATCCAAACAAAATCCGAATAAGGTCCATAAGGATGCCAAAAATCCATGAATACAAATATCCAACTCCAATCCTAAACATGTCCTCTAATCAAAATATCCAAACCATAGAAACAAATAAAAACTTTCACGATGAGTGGGGTTTGGAAGCTGGACTCTACTGACAGCTTCATCCTGAAATAGATATAAATTAACGGGGTAAGTTCAAAGAACTCAGTGGGTACAGTCGATATGCAAAGTAAGATATAGCTAACAATAGAAATCATGCCAGTACAGTCACACATATAGGGTAAGCAAGAAATAAATGCAAAAGGACTGTACTCACCTGAATCTCCTACCCTGATATAGGAGCATGTGCCTGACTAGAAGTAACAAAGTCATCACCATATATATAAATTGTTGGTGCAGTAGGCACCTAAGTCGAACCTGAGTTTTGATTATAGCAAACGATACAAAGTTAAGCTCATGTCGTTATCTCACGAGCTGAATCGAGTGTGCAGAAGATTGCTATAGCTGGAGCTAAAGGCTAGCGACACCCGGAGGAAGCCGCGGTGGTCAGGCGACACCGGGAGGACTTCGGAGGGAGCCGAAGGAATCAGGTGGAGACCGAAAGCAAGGCTTCAAAGGTAAATATCGAGGTAAGCTCGTGTGTGCGAGCGTAAGTGAGGTCGTATCCTCCTTACGGGGATGATCTTAAGCATAGATCCGACCAGAGACATCCCATCGATGGTCCAGGTCGAGATCGGACGGTCGAAGGCCGTCGAAATAATGTTTTCTTTGAGCTAACTTTGCCCTGCAGCTAGCATCAGTCGACTGCCAGCTTGGAGGACTCATTTGCCACAAACAATGATCGCCAAAGGTCGCACTCGGATCGATCGCCATCGATCGACGATCGATGATGGCCATCAGTCGACTGATGGTCAATGATCAGATTCGAGGAGTCAAGGCTTATCACCCCATTTCAAGGAGGTTTTGTGCCCAATTCCTATTGGTTGAAGACCCATTCGATGAGGGGCTTAAAGGCTATAAAAGGAGGGCTTGTCCTAGGGTTTTTCATTAATTAAAAAGCTTCCAAGTGCTTCGATCGCTCAGGACTCTCCGACATCCCTACGATGAAGCGAGAGCGACTAGAGCTTCAACCTCCGACCTTTGAAGTCGTAGATTGAAAGTTTGAATTATAATTCAGTTTATAAGTTGTTCTTCTTTTCAAGCTTTAAATTATATCAAGGAGAGGGGAAGTGTCCCTCTACCTTGAGCTTTTTTCATTTTGTGTATCCGTCTAACTCCTACCTCCAACGAGGAGGAGATTTTTAGTAGATTGCCCTCCGTACGTGGTCAAGGACCACTAGGGCCTTGGAGTAGTAGCCTTGACTCTGAACCAAGTAAAACCTTTGTGTCTATTGTCTTTTATTTTTCTTTTATTTTTCCGCTGCGTATATTTGTCTTGAAACGAATTCGAAAGAAAAATTTCTATCGCTATTCACCCCCCCCCTCTAGCGATCCGATCGATCCAACAATTGGTATCAGAGCCGGGGGTTGCTAAGATTTGGTGAAACCACCAATCTAGCCTTTTTTTACAGATTTATTTTTCTTTTTATTCTGTTTTTCTATTTATTTCGCTTTGTTAAGTTTTTCTCCCGCACTACTAATCCAAGACGCGAGTCTTGGTACTTGTTTTCGTGTTTTTGTCGTTGTTAGTTTCTTCGTCTCCGTCTATTTGTGTCTTTTGTTCTAATGGCCCATCTCGAGGGTTTTAGCACCGTCCGACCTCCGTTTTACAATGGAGATGACTTCCGTTATTGGAAGGGTCGGATGGAATGCTTTCTCAAAACCCAAATCGAGATGTGGATCATAATCCAAACGGGTTTCACACTTCCGACTAATGAAGTGGGTGACTCCTTGAATTATGATCAATGGACCATTGCGACAAAACGACAAGTCGAAGCCGACGCCAAGGCAACACAAATCCTCCAATGCGGCCTATCCAAGGAGGAGCTAAATCGCGTCGGCCCCTTCATAAGCGCAAAAGATCTTTGGACAAAACTAGTGGAGCTACACGAAGGGACCGATGAAGCCAAGGTATGTAAGCGTGATCTTCTTTTCAATAAACTATATAACCTAAAAATGCAGGAACACGAGTCCGCGACGCAACTCCACGCCCGTGTCCAAGACATAGTCAACAACCTACACGTAATCGGGCAAAAGGTCGAAAACCGCAACCTTATAAGGTATGTTCTAAACTCTTTTCCAAGGACTACCTTGTGGGCATCCATGGTCGACGCCTACAAAGTCTCCAAGGATCTTTCTAAAATTAGGTTAGATGAACTCTTTTCTGATTTCGAATTACATGAGCAGTCCAACTTGGAACCCGAGAGGGGTATAGCCTTGTTTGCAGGTTCAAAGAAGAAGAAAATCGCAAGCAAGCCACCACCAATCGAGGAGGAAGACGAGTCCGAAGAAGAAGTTGACCCGGAGTTGACTCCCGAACTAATGAACCTAGCTCGAAGGATAGCCAAGGGGACGGGCGAACCCACGACTCGACCCAACCAAGGTAAGCCTAAAAGTTCTAATATTAGGTGTTATGAGTGTAATAGGTTTGGACATATCAAGTCCGAGTGCCCCAAGCTCAACCACCAAGCACCTAAGCACAAGAAGGCCCTCAACACGACATGGGAAGAAGCGTCATCCGAAGAAGATGAAGACCACGTCTTCATGGCAAAATCGATTGAGTCAGACACGGAGACCGAACCTGAACTTGAGTCAGAACCTGAGGATGACTCAGACTACGAAGCTACCTTCAAGTCAAGCCACGGATACGCATCCGGTTCAAAAGATACCCTTAAAGTGAGTTGAACTTTATTTAATACTTTACATAATACGGTTAGGTTTTTGTCTAGGAAATTAGCTAAGTCCGAGTCCAAGGTCGAGACCCTTGTTGAGGAGGTTAAACTCCTCAAACACGAGGTCTCCCTAACCTCTTCGACTAGTCGAGTTCAAGAGAAGGACTCAACTCGAGTTGAAAAGCTCGAAGTTGAGAACTCTCTCTTGAAAAGTCAAGTTGAAGATCTTAGGAACATGTTGGAAAGGTTCACTTCGGGATCCAAAGGACTTGACCTCCTACTTGGATCTCAAAGGGTCGTGTACAACAAGGCTGGACTAGGGTTTAACTCAAACACGACTAATAGGTCGTATATGTCAATTGTAAGTCGACATAGGAAACATGTCCAAGCATGGGTCCCTAAGAACTTTTTGATTTCAACTCTAGGATTCAACCCGTACTGGGTTCCCAAGGACCAAATCCACTATGTGGATAGACCGAACCGATTCAACGGTCTAGGGGGAGCCAGTACAAAACATGTTTGTGCTTTAACTTAGAAATTGCATGCTTAGAATTTTTTTTGTTTGTTTTTTTTAACTTGTGAACTCACTTAGAACACATAACCAACTAAAATCCTTGAAAGATTGAGCCTCGGGAGCCTCTTTTCAAAAATAACCCATTAGACAGAAATAGTCTTAGGTGAGTCAAGTCATCATTTTCTTGAAAATAGCTTTGTCTAAGGAAGTGGTCGATGATCCGATAAAAGAAGGCCCCTGTGCCTCGCCACGACCTGGAAGTCATGATCTTGAAAAGGTAAACTTGACAAGCCTAGGGTCAAATCCAAATCTAACTTAAAATTACTTGAACCTAAATGCACTCAATCAACTTAATTGGAAGTCATCTCACAAAAACACATAAGTATAACATGCTTGATCATATAGACACAGGTGAGATGACCTAGGTTTAAAAACTTACAACCAATTTTTTTTAAAAAAAAAAATTATAAAAAATCTAAAATCCAATCCAACCACCTTGTGTGTAGGATCAATGGATGTTGGACAATGGTTGCTCCCGACACATGACTGGGGATCAACTCAAATTCACAAAGCTTCGATTCAAACGACAAGGATCGGTAGCCTTTGGGAATAACGGCAAGCTCAAAATCATCGGATCAGGTGATATCGAGCTTAACTCGAATTTTGTTATTAAAAATGTATTACTTGTAGAAAATTTTGAATATAACCTGCTTAGCGTAAGCCAATTATGTGACAATAACTATAAGGTCGTATTTTTAGAAAATGAATGTGTAATTAAAATAAATAAAACAGCTAAAACAATACTCAAAGGAACTAGGACAAATAACATTTATACAATTAACTTAATCAAATCCTCAGCCAAATGTCTTATGACACAGGAAGAGGAATCATGGTTGTGGCACAGACGACTCGGTCACTCGCACCCAAGACTCGTCCACAAGATGAGTCAGAGTGGCTTAGTCAGAGGCTTACCCAACCTCAATAATTTGGTTAATAAAATCTGTAATGCTTGTCAACAAGGAAAACAACCTAGGACACAACACAAGTTAACTAACCAAGAACGAACCTCAAGTGTACTTGAGCTCCTGCATATGGATCTATTCGATTCACATGGAGCCAAGTCACTCAATAGAAGTCAATATTGCTTAGTTATAATTGACGACTACTCCAAGTTTACCTGGGTTAGGTTCATCAAACATAAAAATGATACCCTAGATCAATTAATCAATCTATTCAAATTAATCGAGAATCAAAAAAACCTTAAGGTTAAAAGACTTAGAAGCGATCATGGTGGTGAATTCGAAAATCAAAGGTTCACCGACTTCTGTAACCTAAACGGATACCACCATGAATTCTCTTGCCCTAGGACCCCTCAACAAAATGGCCTAGTGGAGCGGAAAAACCGAACTCTACAAGAAGCCGCTAGGACCATGTTGAACGAATACGACCTACCCGATAGGTTTTGGGCAGAAGACGTTAGCACGGTTTGCTATGTCCAGAATAGGATCCTTATGGTAAAGAGGCACCTTAAGACCTCGTACGAGATTTATCACAATAAAGTACCCAACATCAAGTACTTTAGGGTATTTGGATGTAAAGTACATATCTTAAACACTAAGAACCACCTAGGGAAATTCAAATCCAAAACCTCCACCGAAATCTTCTTAGGATACTCAACCACGAGTAGGGCCTATAGGGTATATAACCACGATACCCTTAAAGTCGAAGAGACTATTAATGTAGTGTTCGATGAAGTACCCGAACCTACAAAACCCTTAATGACCCCAAGTGTTGAGCCCACTGATACCAAACTCATCTCCGACCCTGAGATCAAGTCTAATCCACATCAACCAACTTCTCTTGTCGACCAAGTGACAAGTGATCCGAGTCAAACTAGTGTTCAACCAAGTCACTCAATTGATCAAGCATTAGGTGACACAAACCCAACCCAATCTAGGATTCAGACTAACCACCCTATCGATCAAGTGATAGGAGATCCTAATCTAGGAGTTCGAACTAGAGCATCCTATAGGAACCTTAGTCAAATTTCCTTAATTTCAAAGATAGAACCCAAATCAATTGAACAAGCTCTTCTTGATCCCGATTGGATTATTGCAATGCAAGAAGAGCTAGCTCAATTCACTAGGAATGAAGTGTGGGAACTAGTACCACCATCTAAAGACAAAACGATAATTGGAACAAGGTGGGTGTTTCGAAATAAGCTTGATGATAAAGGTGAAGTAGTTAGAAACAAGGCTAGGTTAGTCGCCAAAGGGTTTAGTCAAGTCGAAGGCTTAGATTACGACGAAACCTATGCCCCAGTAGCTAAACTCGAATCCATTCGAATGTTGCTAGCTTATGCTGCACATCGAGGATTTAAGCTGTTTCAAATGGATGTTAAGTCGGCATTCCTAAATGGATACATTAAAGAAGAAGTTTATGTTAGCCAACCCCCCGGATTCGAAAATCTAGATAAACCCGACCATGTTCTAAAACTTAAGAAAGCTCTCTATGGACTTAAACAAGCTCCTCGAGCTTGGTACGAGAGACTTTCAATCCATCTTAAGTCAAAAGGGTTTAACCAAGGCTTAGTTGACCCAACTCTCTTCGTAAAAACCTTAAGTAAAGAAATATTCATAGCTCAAATTTACGTAGACGATATAATTTTTGGAACCTCTAACTCAGCCTTACTAAACGAGTTCATTTCGCTCATGGAAAGTGAGTTCGAAATGAACTTGGTAGGCGAGTTAAGTTTCTTTTTAGGTCTACAAATTAAACAAACTAAGGATGGTATATACCTATATCAACAAAAATACACTAAGGAGTTAATTAAAATATTTGGAATGCAAGACGCTAAGGTAATAAACACCCCAATGGCGATTAATGTTAACATAGGAGAAGACCTAGAAAGTAAGTCCATTGACTTAAAGTACTATAGGAGCGCGATAGGAAGTCTCCTATACTTAACTGTGAGTCGACCTGACATCCTATTCGCAGTAAGTATCTGCGCCAGGTTTCAAACCTGTGCTAAGGAGTCTCACCTAACCCTAGTTAAGCGTATCCTTAGATATCTAAAGGGTACACTTAATGTCGGTATTTGGTATCCTAGATCTACCGAGTTCGAACTAACCGGCTACTCCGATTCGGACTATGCCGGTAGTAAGCTCGATAGAAAGAGTACGAGTGGTTATTGTCAACTTCTCGGCTCGAGTCTAGTGAATTGGTGCAGTAGGAAGCAACACTGTGTTGCTTTATCTACCACCGAAGCCGAATACATCGCGATGGGTGAGTGTGTCACGCAGCTTCTTTGGATGAAGCACACTCTCCGCGACTTTAAGTTAGACTTTACGAATACTAAACTTCACGTAGATAACATTAGTTCAATTAATCTTACAAAAAATCCGATATTTCACTCTAGGACCAAACATATAGAGGTCAAACATCATTTCATTCGAGAACATGTGGCCAACGGAGTCATACAACTCGAATACGTCGAATCGAAGTCTAACTTGGCAGACCTATTTACTAAACCCCTACCCGAAGTCGAATTTAGTCTATTAAGATAAAAATTGGGCATGTGCGTAATAGAATAGGTACTTGCAAATTATATGTTCTTACTACTATTTCTTTAATTTCATGGAACTAGCATAGGACATACCTTAGATATCATGCATCTATAGATTTAAGGAACCAGTACATCTCACAACACATAGGACTAATGTGTTTGTGTACTTAGCCACGTAGATGGGCGTGAGATGTTAGGACCTTACTCCTGGTTCCAGATGTAGAGCTAGTGCATCGCTATGAACCACGGAGTATAATCATACATGCTAACCGACTCTGACCAGGACTGGTTGATCTTTCATATCAATCAAGCCAAATATGAGTCGAACATTTTATAGATGAAATTATTTTCAGTATATTATTTTCGAAATAATGTGGAACATGCTTGGACTTTAAAATTAAAACTTGTTTTTTTTCCACACATACCCTCACTCTTTTCGATATATGGCAAAAGGGGGAGAAAAAGGCCAAAGTTAAGGGATTTTTTTTATGGCCAAGGCTTACTTACTTAACTTTAAGTTAACCAAACAAGTTAAGGGAATTCTTAACTTAAACGTTTTACTTAGGCCAACTTTAAGTAATGTTAATTACTTAAAGAAACCCTCAAAGGGGAGGATTAAGGTCTTTCTTCAAGACTCACCCTCGGTCAAGGGGGAGGTTTCCTCAAGGGGGAGTACTTGAAGAAAATCCTTACTACTCCAACTTAATCTTCTTTATTTCTTGTTTCTAATGCACATTATTCTTCATGCTTGCTATTTACTTAACTTTGTATGTGGGTTTGCCATAAATCAAAAAGGGGGAGATTGTTGGTGCAGTAGGCACCTAAGTCGAACCTGAGTTTTGATTATAGCAAATGATACAAAGTTAAGCTCATGTCGTTATCTCACGAGCTGAATCGAGTGTGCAGAAGATTGCTATAGTTGGAGCTAAAGGCTAGCGACACCCGGAGGAAGCCGCGGTGGTCGGGCGACACCGGGAGGACTTCGGAGGGAGCCGAAGGAATCAGGTGGAGACCGAAAGCAAGGTTTCAAAGGTAAATATCGAGGTAAGCTCGTGTGTGCGAGCGTAAGTGAGGTCGTATCCTCCTTACGGGGATGATCTTAAGCATAGATCCGACCAGAGACATCCCATCGATGGTCCAGGTCAAGATCGGACGATCGAAGGCTGTCGAAATAATGTTTTCTTTGAGCTAACTTTGCCCTGCAGCTAGCATCGATCATTGCCCGGCTTGGAGGACTCGGCTAGTCAAGCGATCATTGCCAAAGGTCGACACTCGTGATCGCCATCGATCGGTGATGATGGCCATCAGTCGACTGATGGTCAATGATCAGATTCGAGGAGTCAAGGCTTATCACCCCATTTCAAGGAGGTTTTGTGCCCAATTCCTATTGGTTGAAGACCCATTCGATGAGGGGCTTAAAGGCTATAAAAGGAGGGCTTGTCCTAGGGTTTTTCATCAATTAAAAAGCTTCCAAGTACTTCCGATACGCTCCGACTCTCCGACATCCCTACGACGAAGCGCTGCCGAGACGACGACTAGAGCTTCAACCTCCAACCATTGAAGTCGTCGGTAACGAAAAGTTTGAATTATAATTCAGTTTATAAGTTGATCTTCTTTTCAAGCTTTAAATCATATCAAGGAGAGGGGAAGTGTCCCTCTACCTTGAGCTTTTTTCATTTTGTGTATCCGTCTAACTCCTACCTCCAACGAGGAGGAGATTTTTAGTAGATTGCCCTCCGTACGTGGTCAAGGACCACTAGGGCCTTGGAGTAGTAGCCTTCGGCTACGAACCAAGTAAAACCTTTGTGTCTATTGTCTTTTATTTTTCCGTTGCGTATATTTGTCTTGAAACGAATTCGAAAGAAAAATTTCTATCGCTATTCACCCCCCCCCTCTAGCGATCCGATCGATCCAACATAAATATGAATCCTGTATGCATGGAAATCATATGCAACATCCAATGCATCAATAAAAATGCAACAAACACAATACAAATGCTATCCATGCAAAGTGCATGCCGTGCAAATGACATGGTCACCCATGACGCCAGTCAGCCGCCTCACACGCGATGGTGAAGCCGAGTGGGGAGGGCTATGACAACTGTGCACTCTGCCATCACTGCTCCTGAGTGACCGAGTGGACAGGATACTGTCAGAGTACACCTATCCTCCTGCCCTAAACAGAGTGGGGGAGCTAAGCTCTCATCTCCCGGTGTCATAGACCAGAGGAGGGATCCCTGCCCGCTACCACGCTGCCTCATCGCTACCCATGAGCGGACCAGCGGAGCCTGACAGAGCAACTGCACACACCCTCCTGATGTACCACTAACCCATGAGTGGTAGTGTGTGCATGCCATGTAACTAGTTGCGGGCTCAACAATAATGGAACCTCGTCCAGCCAGCATACAATCATGCAAGATGGTGCATGATACTAAAGCATGTAAATCCAACTAAATACACCTATCCGAATAATATGCACTATCAATATGTACATATCCATAATCCAAGTAACTATGATCCAAATAAAACAGGGAAGGTATAATCATAACCTATCACATGCATGTATCAAGTAGGCACCAAAAACATACTAGGCATATAAACATGAAAATTATTGCAAGCTATCCTAACTACTATATCAACTTGACTATATCTAAAAGATAAGTCAAAATACCCGCCTGATAAAATATCCGCAAAAAGAACCAGATCGTCACGACCGTGAACCTGCCTCATGATCGAAACCTGCATAATGCATAACTATTGTTAAGCACAAAATACCATTCACCGACAAATCGAATACTTAATCAATTCCTTCCATAATCAAATAATCCAAAGTAAATCCATCAAATCCAAGCACACGACAATGTGCTAAATTACTACTATGTATCCCCAAGTAGACCCTCAACCCCTAGATCACAAATTATGATTAACTCCTCAATCAAAGAACATATCCTTGCAATTAATCAAATCGAATCCTACATCGACCTCATATCCGATCCACTAGATTGATTTAATTATCCTCTTCAACCTAATCCATCCTCCATACATAATTACAGAACCGATCAACATCACACCAAACTCAACAACCCAGCCAACCATAGATCACTAAGAATTAACTCACACCCAAATCACATAACCAAAGTACAGACAATCACTGTCAATAACCTGTAATTAAGTTAAAATCATTTTGTATGTAATCCAACCAATCAATCACAGCCCCACAACAGCTCACCAACAAGACATCACAAATCGACCTTCAATTTCATACCATGAATCCGATCCACACTTACCCTGTACAACTCCTTTGATCCGAGTATAGGTATCAAATCTGGACCAATCAGATTGTTTTGCAAGCAATCCCTATTCGGATCACCTTCCTCACCTAGAAATCATAATATATAACAGCTCTAATAACATCCTTACCCATTCACAGTCAAGAACAGAGCATCACCCAGTGCATTCCATAACCCACCGAATACACAACTCAAGGCCTAATCCATCCTATTTAGAATCCTCTGCCTAACCCATCTCCACATCCCTATACGGCCTGAAACAAAACCACACAGCATACCAACAAGAGATAGCTCAAGATATACCTGCGATTGGAACCTCCCCAATTTCTCAGTCTGCTGGAAACTATCGATGCCCTCGCTCCGATGACCACCAGCAGAGCAGTCTACATCAACAGCCCTCCCAACCCCTCACGACTGCACAGCCCAGTGCTCCCCCCTTACTGCCACAAGTCATCAGATCAAGTTCATTGAGGGAAACCACAGCTAGGAGTCCGATCATACCTTACCTAGCTCCGATGATGATCGGCCAGGGCCGCTCCTAATCTGCCCGCGTGAAACCGCTGCCGATCCCTAGCTCCAAGGTCGAGGATGCTTGCCGGAGCCCAATAGACTGTCTTCCCCTCCAACTGGCACTCCTACCAGAAGGAATCATCGGCATCGCTGAGGTGCGGAGGAGGGAAACTTGGAGGTCGCGGCGAGGAGGCGTTCGATGGGGTTGGGGTCGACATTCTCTTGCAAAGAAAGGGGGCGGTTGTGGTCGGTCGTCGTTTGTAGAGAAAAGAGTGCCGGTGTCGCGAGAAGAAAATAGCGAGTAGAGGGATCGGATAGCTCCAGCGGCGATGTGGCGAGATCAAGCGACGATGGCGATAGGGAGGCCGGTGTAAGGAATATCGCATACGAGCTCAAATGGGGTGGACGGGGATGCGGTGGTGGCTCACGATGGAGGAAACGGCAAGGGAGAAGAGGCGTCGCAAGAGAGAGCAGAATCGGTCTTGTGGCCAGAAGAGAAATCGCGCAAAGAGGAAATAGAAAAAAAAAAAACTTGGAGTTTTTTTTTCTATTTAACTATAGGTTAATAAAATTTATTAACCCCTCAATACAAATAAACCAAATAGGCCCTTTAAAAGCCTATTTTTCTTATCCCCGTAAATACCTCGTACGGACTTCATTTAAATCCAAAAAAATTCTAGAAAAATTCCTAAAAATCCCAAAAAAATTCCAGGATTATTTCCTTAATTCTTTGGCAATTTAATTTACATTTTTAAATTTTTAGTATTTAACAGCAGCACATGCATGCCCAGCAGGCGTAGTGGGCTAGGGAGGAGGAGCACCGAGCAGTCGCTGCATCCACCAGCTCCTAGATCGACCACATGTACATGTGGCATCAAAGCTCAATAGTAGGTTCTCCCAGGATCCAGAGATGCCCAGGCTCCCAGATTTTCCACCTTTTCCACCATACTAGAGGTATATTTTCGTTTAAGTCTGGGGGAAGACCCCAAAGTTTTTTTTTTTTTATTTCCTAGTAGTAGTTTTTTTTCTGGTATTTTCATTCATTTATTCATGCATGGGTTGTTGAACTTCTTTCAGTACTTAGTTTTTGTTATCTATAAAGCTGCCTCAGTAGTATTTATAAAAAAGTTGCTTACATGAGTTGTTCCCATAGGTAGCTTAACTTCATTTATCTCATGGTATTTTATTTTATTTGCTTTAATGAATGTTCTAGACTTACACTGGTTAGCTTTATTTCTTTACACTTACACATGTTGAACATTCTGAAGGGGATAATCTAGTACATACCTAGTTATGATTCATCTTAGTAGTCTAGTACTTTGGAATCTATAGGTGACTCTAGGTTTAGCATTTTAGTTACTGGAGATGCTCGGATTGTGTAAGCTCATTTGGAAAAATCGAAATCCCAGTGAGAAGAAAAAAAAAGAGAAGAGAGAAAGAGAAAAGGATGAAAAAGAAAAAAAAAAGAGAGATAGAAGATTATGAGGGATAAAAAATAGTTGTTGTGGGTGGAAATGGCTAGGTGTCCCTTTGAGACCGAGTTAGGTTACTAGGGAAACACCTACCAATTTCTCTCAATACCGAGCACGCCTTTGAGACTTTATGCTAGATCTAGGGAACGACCCTCGCTTTGGGCAGGTAAGTGCCTAAGAGTCGGAAACCTTAGGAAAGCTATGGGGTGATGACTTAACTCACCATGGAACGGGCATCCCCTAAGAATGGTTCGCTTAGCACAAGCACGAGGAGCTAACTTAGTGAATTTCTAGAACATATTTATTCTGCTTTGATGGTAAATACCACTTGATAAATTTAGTTGTCATGCTAAGTATGGAATAATGTCTTTTAAATTTCATGGTACTGAGGTTTGCTTGAGGACAAGCAAAGATTTAAGTCTGGAGCAAGTGATGTGAGCCAAACATATAGGGTTTTAGGAGTAGTTTTCGCTCACATCTCATTACATTTTATGTTAGTTTCATGCATATGTTACTCTATTTTGCATGCATTTCCTATTTTCTGGTTCGGAGGTCTGCTCTTTGTACTTTTGTGTGTAGGATAGCATTTCAGGGGGAAAAGGCGCACTTTCAGAGCAAAAGGATATTTTACAGCTAGATGCAGAATGGGACACAGCCAGGGCATGTGGCTACACACGGCCATGTCCAATGGGCGAGATCAGCCACCCTAGGGTCGCACACAGCCTGGTCGTGTGTTTCCACATGGTCGTGTGGCGACCCACCAGACTTGCACGACTAGGGTTTTTTCGGATTTTGTAGCGGTCCGAGGTGATGTCTATATAAGGATGGCTCCGCCCAAACCCTAGGGGGGAGGCACGATGGCTAGAACGGCACACCGAAGCCCTAAAAAGCTTCGGGAACTCGCAACGGGGAGGAGGAACGCCATCGGAGGTCCACGCCTTGCACTTCAACACCGGAGTGAAGACCATGAAAGCATTGTAATCCTTTGTTCCTACGTTTTATTCCTTATGTATTCGAAGATAAACATGCTTTGTGATTCTTCCTTCATATACATGGAATAGTACTTTCGATTCTACGATTAGGGAGTAGCTTGGGTGCACATTACAATGTTGGTTCATGTTGAATTCTGCCTTTGAGTTTGATTTGACAATTGGTAGTTATTTTTACTATATTTATGTGTGTTTGGTTTTCTATCTACTGTGCTTAGGCGATACAAGGTGTGACAACCCTCGTATTTAAGATTTAGGGGATTTTATACAAGGAACCTAGGGGTAAACCTGATCTCCTGTAACTATGGGTAGAAGGGTGCAGTGGAATCGGAAACAGTTCATTGTAGGGATTGATTTGACATCCTCGTACCGTCTATCCCATCCTTTTAGGTGGAGATAGCTCTCATTAGATGCGGCAGCTCATCGGGAGAGTGTATGATGTCCCTTCTACAAAACTATAGATAAACGTCTAGACAACACCAATTGACAGCATTGTTTTGTGATACACAAGCGAAACCGAAGTCCTATCACCTTTGAAGACCTCGGCACACTCCCTTCCTCCTCCATGTGACACCGTATAGAGTAAAGTCCATCGACAGCCCTCACCAATCAAAACCTCTTAGAGTTACATCCGAACAATTACAACCACTGAATATATTGATATTCGAATCCCAGTCTCTGTGGGATCGATAATCTTTATTACTTGACGATATTCATGCACTTGCGGGCGTTGAGTACGAGCGTGCACTTTGAGTCTTCGACGGTCTCTTTCACGAGATTTGAGGTCGCATTCATGCGCATCAGTGAGCTTGCACGTTGTGAATGCATTTAACCACAGCACACAGACTCACATTTTACTACAAAGTTGTACTGAGTCGCATGATGTGTCGACTTAAAAGAAGACATATTGTGTGACCAATGAAGGTTATAATGAGCTATAATTTGAAAGTACCGCTAACAAATCATATTGTAGTCTAAGGCTAAGTGCTATGTTGTACTTGGTATCTCATTTATGCCCATACAAAATCATATATGCATGTTATATGCATTATTTGTAATATCTTTTGTTCTTGGCATTAACATGAGCTTTTTTTTGTTGTTTCTCTCTTTCTTAACCAGTGCACTCGGTATCTGCCAACATTAAAACTATTCTAATATTTTTAAATTTAGATTCCACTAAATGTAAAAGGACTGATGACATGAGTAAGGAAGTAATACAACAGTGTCTAAAGGTGAACTTCTTAACTTTGTTAGTTCATAAGTCAAGTTAATTATTGTACTTATAGACACTTAGTGGATAAACACTAGTATTATCACTCATATTAGTGGCATGTGCGTAGTTGTCTTAGAAACTAATTCTCTAGTGATGGTGAAAAATACATCTATATGAGTAATGACAAAAAAGCTAAAGTGACTACTATAAGTGTTTTTCGACTTTGTTTAGGAATTGATTATTTTTGGATTTAAAGAATGCATTTGTTGTTTCGTAGTTTAGAAGTAACTTAATTTTCATTTCCTATTTGTACAAATCATGGTATATTTGTTCATTTGGAAATGAAACATTCAGTATTTTTTTTAAAATTTAATATTTATTGGTACAGATTCCCTAATTGATAAACTATCTTGGTTAAACAAATTGACATAAACAACAAAATAATGCATAGTATAGGTACGAAATACAATTTAACTAACGAGAATTCGTCCTTGATATAGCATAGGCGTTTAGGATATATTTTCAAATAATGCCTAAAAAAGTTAATGTAATAAGGAATTCTCGATTCCCTTAACATGTCAGACTTTGATGTTTGCATAGAGTATGTTAAAGAGAAAATAACTAACAAGAGGAACAAAGGTGCAAGTTATTGTAGTAACGTTTTAGAACTAATTCATATGAACATATGTAGATCGTTCCCTAAAGCTTCTTGGAATGGTCAAACATATTTTATCAGTTTCATTGATGACTACTTATTATACACTTACTTGTACCTTTTGCATGAGAAGTTAGTCATTGAATGTGTTCAAAATCTTCAACGCCATAGTCAAGACTATCATATCCTACCATGGAGGTGAATATTACGATCGTTATTATGGATCAAGTGAACAACATCCTGGACCCTTTGCGTATTACCTATATGAGTGTGGGATAATAGTTTAATACACCATGTCTGATATTCCTCATCAAAATGGTGTGGCTAAGTGAAGGAATCGAACCTAAATAATATGATTAGAAGTATGATGACCTTCACTTTTTTACTAGAATACTTGTGAGATAATACACTCAAGACTGAAATATACTTAATAGAGTATCTAGTAAGACAGTGAATAAAATCTCATACGAGCTATAGATGAGTAAGAAGGCATTTACACATCTAGGGTTGTCTAACTGAGGCTTGATCTTATAGGTCTAATGAAAGGAAACTAAATTCAAGGACTGTAAGCTACCATTTTATGGGATACACAAAAAATCAAGAGGCTTTAAGTTTTAAAACCCCTCAAATAGATCCTTTTTTGAGATGGAAAATGATAGATTCATAGAAGATAGTGGGATTATTAAAATAAAAGACATCTCTTTTAAGGAGGATAACATTAGTCATCCTGCCTCGGTTACTACAGATGTAACCAATAGTGATATGATATTCTTACCCTATATTGATGGTGTTACACACCTAGTGGTAATAGTATATCATGATGTCTCTGTGTCCTCTCCAATGCAAGTAGAGAAATTACCTGCTCAAGTTAAGGGATTCTGTCACGCCCTGAGAGTATGCTGAGCCGAAAAACGGACAATATCTCCCTTGTACGTGATACAATATCCTGTTGATACAAGGTCTTTCGGCCACTATCACATAACATATATATGTATATAACCATAAATCACAGCAGAAATATCCCAACAAATAATAAAGATACAATGACTCAACTATGCACTTCAGAGTGACTTTGACACAACAAAAATCATAATAGAGACTAAATACATACAACACATCCGTATTCCACAAATGCGGAACAATGTAGAATAAAATCCCAAAACCAATAATCCAACAGAATACAACAAAATGGAATAAACATCCAACCATTTGGTGTGAGATGGGATCAGCTAGCGGAGCTCCGAACATCCAAGGAAACTTCTACCTGTTACCTAGGCGACAAGAAACTCAGGGTCCGTGGTGGTGAGTATAAACTCAGGAGTAATATGTAGGAAGTGCATGAACAACATATAAGGATATAGAAATCTACAAGTATACATGTGGAGATCTACATGTATACAGATAGATCCAACAAATATACAGTCATAAATGTAGTAACAAATAACCAGCAGTATAGACATGATCAATGCATATACTAAATTGATCAACTGAATATAATGTAAAGTACCGACGTATCTGAAAGTCTGTTGTAACATAACATCTATCATCCTGAACAAATATACAGTAGCATAACCCGTATAACATACAAGGTCTATACCACACTTGACCAACACTCAGTCATATGAACAGTATATAATCACATGTAATAACAACCCGATCC
Organism: Wurfbainia villosa; assembly: GCA_025175895.1. Classification (NCBI taxonomy): domain Eukaryota; kingdom Viridiplantae; phylum Streptophyta; class Magnoliopsida; order Zingiberales; family Zingiberaceae; genus Wurfbainia; species Wurfbainia villosa. The sequence goes on from CM045994.1 coordinate 103,370,812, forward strand.
ATTCTATACTAAGACATGATGTTAATTAAATGCATACAACAGTCTGAACCAACACGATCATCATGCTGATCAACACACAGCAGTATAGAATATGAAAATGGCATGTAACATGATGAACAAGTATATGCAGCAATCATAGCTCAACCAAATGCAGCATCTCACAAGCATATGTAAAACATATATCAAAATACATGCATACATATATACATATCTAGCAATGAATATGCATGGCCATGTTTGCGGACCCTACCACAACCATGACCCCAGTATGGCTTGGGTGGCATGACATGACAACTATCCTAACTCCAGCTACCACTACTCTCAAGTGGCCTAATTGGGTAGTATGAATAAGTAGCTAACCGCCATAGAGTTATATGCTACACTACGGGGGTCCCTGCTGTTGGTCGCTCCGTCACTACCCATGAGTGGTCAAGCACCGCACACAGGACAACTGCACATCACACAACCACCGTCTATAGTGGGCGAGTGCACTAACTACCACCCTCAATAGTGGCCAAGTACGCAACTCCAGCTACCACCATCTATAGTGGCCGAGCGCGGCACAACTAATGCTTTGCACTCAACCCTGCTACCACTGCCCCGAGAGGTCAGGGAGGCAGGATGACTGATGACTCATCTTAACCACAAGGGAGACCCAGTCGACAGCATGCAAGCAATATAATGATGCATAGCTCCACACACGTATCCCCGCAACACTTCCTATCCCACAGAGAGTCCTAGTCAACTAATAGTCAACTATGCAAGGACTACTAATCCACAAGACTCTCTCTCTACCACATAGAGAGTCATACACAACTGACAGTCAACCACGCTAGGACCTCCAATCCGTAGCGACATACTATCGATAATCAACCATACTAAGATCTCCAGTCCGTAGCAACACGCTATCAACAATCCATATAATCATACACAAACACATGATCCATAATGGATATACAACCACTCTAGGACCTCCAGTCCATAACCACATACTGACAACCACACACTTATCTATTCACAGATGACTAGATCCACCATAGATGTGCAACTAATATGTGTACGATACAACAATCGACTCCATAATATAATCCATCACCTAACCTAGTGATGTGACCCGGTAACCCAATCTGAATTCACAACGGTGACCCTAACCACATGTACTTAACTGAACATCCATCAGCCAACATGCAATAGGGTTCGTACTTCATATCCGTGATAAAGGAACGATGAATTAACAGCAATATATCTCAAAGGTCAAGACTAAGTACAAGCACATAATTAAATAAGAGTAGATTCAAGATCAAAGGTATCATTATAAGTCAAAATTCATGCACTGGAATCAGTCAAACTACCTGACCAGGGTAGATATTATCCACATGCTATGTAGCTCGTATCAGCCATCCATAACTACAAGCATCATCCTTAATCAAAGTCCTACTATTAATAGTTAATTAGCTGTAGATCAAGCTAACCAAATTCATATCTCAATCCACAACACCTGCCCTATTCACAACTAATAATCCACAATCAACTACAACATTAACTCCAAATATAGTAAGCATCCATATCACTTAGACCTATACTTACCACATGTTGCTTTAATCTCTCCCAGCTTGTTCACCTGAAGAAAATTGTGATTTAACCAATAACAACACAACCAGGAGCTATATAAGACACAAATATCTCAACAACAATCATACAACATACACTCACCATATAATTTGCAACCACCCCAATCCAAGCTTACCTTGCACTGCCAATGCAAATCTAGCTTCCTTGCTCAACTCTGATTTCCATGGCAGTTTCAATAGCCACTACCATCAGCCTCCACAATAGGGCATACAGAACATCACCTCAGATCGCAACCCTCAAGCCCACAACTCTTCAACACAGCAAAGCCATTACAACACCTCAATCAACATCCACCAAAATCAACTAAATCAATGTTAACAATCGAATAACACTCTAAATCTAAGCTATAGCAGTAGCTTACCTTCCCTCTCAAACCCAGCTTTCACTTTGAATCAATAGAACAATGCTCTCTGGATCGGGAGACAAAACGAAGAATAGAGGTCGGCGAACGATGTTGATCGCGAGATCATTGGCATGCAGCTTGCCTCAATGGTCGTAGAGCAACCCCATGGCACCGGAGATGAGCCGATGCATCAAGCAGTTTCTAGGATAGCAGTGTCGCGCGACGATCATCGCCGATCGCGATCGATGTTGGTCGTAGAGCAGCAGCATCGGACGTCGACGATGGAGCTGTAGCTGTGATGGGGTAGCAACACCTACTACTACCAGACCGAAAGAAACAAAAAGGGAAACGGCCGGTGCCCGAAAGAGATAGGAAGAGAGGAAAGCTTGAAGAAGAGAAAATGTGATCGAGAAATCAAAGATGGGGAAAGTCGGGGAAGATAGTCGTGGCTGAGGAGAAAGAGGGATCGCGGTGTGGGAAGAGAAGGAGAAATGGGTCGGGTCGGGCTTAACCTTTAAAAACCGGCCCCTTATGGTTAAGCTAGCCTAGGTTAAGTCCAAACTAACCTAAGTTAACCCAAATTAGTTGAGCTAGCTCAAGTTTATCCCAAACACCCATTTAAGCTTACATCTTCCTCGTTTGGACTCCTTTTGAATCCGAAAAAAAAAATTCAGTAAACTCTTGAGAAATTATATAAGACAATTTCTCAATTAACAAGGGGTATTTCATTTTTTTTGTTTTTTTCGATATCTTACAGATTCCCTCCTATAGCTTAGTAGGTTTCCCAAGAACCTCAAGTATAAGTGTCGCTAAGATTATCCACTAGGGAAAGAACTATGGTTTCATGTGATTATGTTTATCTTCATGAGCATGAGTTTGACATAGGGTTAGAAAGTGATGCTATCTCTTTTCAGGAAATCAAATGGTACTTTACCTAAAAGATGGATCGAAGCCATGAAGGATGAGATGAAATCTATGGTAGGCAGTGATATATAGGAACTTATCGAATTACCTGAAGAAGTGAAAACTATCAATTCTAAATGAATATTTAAAACCAAATAGGTTTCAATGGACAATGTCGAAAAATATAAGACACGCTTTATAGCCAAGGGATTCACTCGAAAAAAATTATTTATTACAAGGAGATTTTTTCACTTGCATCAACAAAAGACTTTCTAAGGATAATTATTACACTTTTAGTTCATTATGATTTGGAGTTATATCAAATGAATGTTAAGGCTATTTTTTCTAGTGGAGACAGTAAGGAAATTATATACATGGCACAACAAGAGAACTTTGAATCTAATGATTCAAAAAACTTAATATGTAAGCTAAAGAAGTCTATCTATGCTCCCCAAGAAACGATGCAGTGGTAAGGCGGAAGAGGCATCTCACATACAGACATAGTTTGATCCTCTGCTAGAACATAATTGATGGTGAATATAGAAAAACTTGTGTTTGGCGGCCCTAGGCTGGCGTTGGGCCTGGGAGTTTGCCTTCGGAAGCAAAGTATGACTTCGATATTGGATAGTCTTATAGGAATAGTGTGACTGCAAAGGTCAAGCTTTACTGTTAGACCACAAGCGCTTCTCAGATTTATCCTAGTGGTTGAAAGAAAACTTTCGTGAGGTCGGGTCAGTCATCCCCAAGATTAATCGGGCTAAAGGCTTAGATACTTGGTGCTAATAAAAAAATAAAGAAGTATATCTATGGTTTAAAACAGATGTCCCATTAGTGGTATAAGAAATTTAATCAAGTAGTTATCTCATTTGATTTTAGAGAGAAACTCCATTAATTAATGCATATATATATCAAATTCAGTGGGAGAAATTGTAAGAAGGGGAGCCTTGCACAAAGTTTCTACCTTGTGATCTAGAGGTCACAAGTTCGAGTCCTAAAAATAGTCTCTTACAAAAAAAAAATAGGATAAGACTGCTTACAATAGACCATTCTCCAAGAACCCACATGGCGGAAGCTTCGTGTACCGAACTACCCTTTAAACAATTGTAAGCAAACTGTTGCATAAGACTAAGTCATTTCTATCAAGTAATTTTGAAATGAAAGATCTTAGTGAATGCGAGCCTTGGCGCAACAATAAAATTATTGTCTTGTGACATAAAAGTCAAGGGTTTGAGTCCTAAAAATAGTCTCTTACAAAGCAGAGTAAGATTGTATGTGATAGACTATTCTCTGGAATCCCGTATGGCGAGAGCTTCGTGCACCAAACCGCTCTTTTAAAGACCTTGGTGAAGCATCATTTGTGTTAAGCATACAAATATATTGCGATAATTCCAAGGGTATACTTGTATTGTCATAAAAGGTCGATATTGAAAAGGTGTTTGATCAGTATGGCATGCAAAACTATACCCCCATTGACACTCCTATGTTAAAAGGTAATAAATTTAGCTTGCAATAATGTTCACAACGTGAACTTAAAATCAGGGAAATGGAGAAACTCCCTTATGCATCGACAGTAGGGAGTCTCATATATGCACAGTTTTGTATGCATTTGGATATAGCAGGCATAATAGGAATCTTAGGCAAATACTTAAGCAACCCTGAATAAGTGTACTAGAAAGATGTAAAGAGAGTCATGCGGTATTTGTAAAAAAAATTATGCTCACGTATCGAAAATCTGACCATCTAGAGATGATCGGATATTTAGACTCTAATTTTGATGGATGCCTGAACAACATGAGATTTACACCAACAATGGAGGTTGAATTCTTTGTTTGTCGCTTTTCCAAAAGATAGATCCTCTTTATAACACGAAGATATATCTTCGTGTTATAAAGAGGAGATATCTTTTGGAAAAGCGACAAATAGATGTTGATAGCCACCTCAACAATGTAGGTTGAATTTGAAGATCACTAGGAAGCATCTAATTATGGAATTTGGCTACTGAATTTTATCATGGGATTATGGATTTTGGATGGCTTTGTTAGGCCATTAAAGGTTTACTATGACAATTAAGTTGTTGAACTTTATGCCAAGAATAATCAGAGCGCTTCGAAGTCAAAGCATATTGACATAAAGTATTGGATGGTTAAAGACAGAATCCAGCGTGGTCAAGTATTAATAGTGTATATTTGGATAGACTCCATGTTGACGAATCTATTTATCGATGTCTTACTGACTAAAGTTGTTCATTAACATGGGATGAAAATGAAGATCCTTCATATAGATTAAGTACTAATTCAGTGAGAATCTAAATTCTTTTTTGATGCTCTATATAATGAACACATGTAATTTTTAAGTATCGTATGAACTTAAGCTTTCTTTTACATATGTATATTTCATTTGACACTCTAAATAAAATTATCACGATTTAATAATGCAATTTATCATATAGTATTTTTAAATGTGATATTAGACTCCATTTGGAGCCATAAAGTATAATCATGGTTTGCTACTACGGTTTAGCATAAGGTGCTTACAAATATGATTGAGACTCTATTTTGGGTCATAAGGAGGACTAGCTGAGAATTGACATATATAGATCACATTTTATTCAATTCTTATGTTATACATCTACATCTGATCTATGCTGTTGATGACATTAGTATTGTGATTACTGACGGGCCTTGTTACAAATTATATATATAGTAATTATGATCACTTTACTCCTAATTAATAAAGTTAATGGACTATATTATTTTTGTCACACCCCGAGAGTATATTTGTCCCTTGACCGAACAATACCCTCTTGTGACAATATAAGATAAACCATCGATACATGGCCCACATAGCTGCTATCATTGATAAGCCATAAAACACAGCGGAATACACAGACAAATAATAAAAAAATACAATGACTCAAATACATGCGTACCGGTATGACTTTGACACAATAAGAACATAGTCAAAACCAATGACCAAATCAACTCCATAAATAAGCCAAATACATTCAACACATTCATACACTCCAAATGCAGAAACAACATAGGATAAAATCCCAAAACAATAATCCGGCATAATACAACAATATGGAATATAATCCATACACTCGGTGTGAGATGGGATCAGCTGGCAGAGTTCTGAGCACCCAAGGCATCTTCTACCTGTTACCTGGGCGACAAGAAAATCCAGGGTCTGTGGTGGTGAGTATAAAACTCAGCGGTAATATGAAAGATAGTGCATGCACAACATATACAGATATGGAGATCTACAGGTATATAAATGGAGTTCAACAGATATACAGTCTTAAGGTAATAACAACTAACCACCGGTATAGTCATAATTAATGCATATACCAAACTGATCAACTGAATAATATAATGTACCGACATACCTGAAGGTCTGCAGTGACACAACTCACAACAACTTGGACAAGTATACAACAACGTAGCATATACCAATAACATACATAACAATACCACATCTGTGATCAACATATAATCACATGAACAACGAATAATCAACTGTATAGACAAACCTAATCCATACTCTGTAGTAACATGATGCTGGTCAAATGCATATAACAGTCTGATCCAATAGGTACACTACACATACCTAAACAACGATCCACACGAATCCTACTCATACCCACATACACCATATACCACAGTATAGAACATGAAAATGATATGCATAATGGTATACAAACATATGCAGCAATTATAACTTAACAAAATGCAACACACACAAACACACACACACACACACAAAACTGGGAATGCATATGCATGGTCATGTCTGTGGACCCTACGCACAACCACGACCCCAGTATAGCTTGGGTGACATGACATGACAACTATCCCAACTTCAGATACCACTACTCTCGAGTGGTCGAATAGATAGTATGAGTATCTAGCCACCAGAGAGCTATATGCTACACCGCGGGGGTCCCTACTGTTAGTCACTCCTTTACTACCCATTAGTGGTCGAGCACTGCACATAGGACAACTACACACAACTCTAACTACCACCATCTTTAGTGGATGAGTGCGCAACAACTACCACCACCAACAGTGGCCAAGTACGCAACTCCAGGTACCACCATCTATAGTGGTCGAGTGCAGCACAACAGATGATCTGCGCTCAACCCTGCTACCACTACCACGAGTGGCCGAAGAGGCAGAATGACTGGTGACCCGTCTCATCCACAAGGGAGACCCAGTCAACAGCATGCATGCAATGTAATGATACATAACACCACACACATAAATCCATAACACTCTCTCTCTCTATCACACAGAGAGTCATACACAGGTGTCCTTCAACCACGCTAGGACCTCCAGTCCGTAGCGACATACTATCGACAATCAACCATGCTAGGATCTCCAGTCCGTAGCGACACATTATCAACAATCCATACAACCATACACTGACACATGATCCATAACGGATATACAACCACACTAGGACCTCCAGTCTATAGCGACACACTATCAACAATCCATACAACCATACACGGATATATGATCCATAACAGATATACAACCACGCTAGGAACTCCAGTCCATAGCGACACACTATCAACAATCCATACAACCACACACAGATACATGATTCATAATAGATACGCAATGTAGAGGAATATGATACGACAATCAACTCTACCTTTACCACATCACTTGCCCCCCAAGTGATTTATCTTGATGATACAAATCAAGTCTACAACTATACTCAGCTACATACACATAGGTCCACCTACCATAGCATCTAAAATCCATAATCAAAGCTCTGACTTCTCTCTAGAATCCTTGGTGTCTACGGAGGGCGGAGGAGGTTGTGGGCAGGACCTTTGTCGGACGGGTGCCTTTTTCCTCCACCTAGGAGGAAGGGGAAGCCTTGGAGGACTGGTTTGGTGTCTTGGCCGGAGTAGGGTAAGTGCTTGGCGGTTTGGCTCTGGTGTAAGAAGGGAGGTGAGGGGTTTCCAGTTTGGAGGTTGTGTTATTGTCCATTTAGTTTGAAGCTTGTGTGTGGTGGGGGAGTTTTCCGGTGAGTGTGAGGCCTGGCCGATGACCTTGGTCATCTTCTCTAGCCAAGCTTGGCGCAAGGAGGATTGGGCGGGCAGCCAAATTCGAAAATAACTGGAAAAGGAAAGTTGGCTGCATGAGTTATTGCAATAAGTGCTGATTTAATTACTTTCCTCTAGTGGTGGTTGTGCTTCCAAGTTTGGAGATACCATTCCATACGTGGTGAGCATCCTAAATGGCCAAAAATAAGAAATGAAGGGTTGAGATGGAGGGAGCCGACCAATCTGCACAAGATGGAGAACATGTGGCAACCAATGGCAAGTCAAAGGACCAATCTGCACAACGTGGAAAATAGGTGGCAACAAAGGAAAACCAAGATGGTCATGGTGATGGTGACGTGGCAAGTGAAGATGACATGGAGATTTCGATTGCAAAGGTGGCGAACACGACTGGACAGGTGGACAAACACTTGGAGGCTGGGTTGGACGTATAGAATGGAGTGGAGGATGTTGCGGATGGCAATGGAGGGGTGTGTAAGAAATATGTTGTGCAGGAGACAGGGGGACTTCAACACTTTCTTCTCGAGCTCAGGTGGCCGGAGGAGGAGCAGCGATAGTGGAGGGTGAACGGATAGGGTTGGAGACAAAGAAACATCCTATGAAAGGCAGCAAAGGAGAGGAAGAAGGCACTGCAAGGGAAGCTCACAAGGAAGATATTGGTCGGGCACAACAAGGGAGGTCTTGGGTGAACCTTTTCAAAGACAATGGGAAGATGCGAACGGCAATGAATCTTGATCAATACGAAGTAAAGGGTGGAAGGTTAGCTTTTGACTATGATGACATAGATAATGTTGAAGATGCAGTAGGGTTTTGCCTTGTTGGATGTTTCATGGGAGGACACCCTGGGAGGAATGGAGTTCGGATAATAACAGCACGATGGAAGGTTCCCTACAAGTTCTACATACACCAAAGTGGGTGGGTGGTCTACAAATTTGAAAAGGAGGAGGATCGCGGCAAAGTTTTGCAAGGAGGACCGTACTTTGCTTTCGGGGTACCGATGTTCTTGAAGGTAATGCCAAAGTGTTTTCTGTTTGAGAAGGATGGAAGATTTGTGCCAGCATGGATACAAATTCACGAGCTCCCACCGGATTGTTGGTCTCAAAAAGTTCTGAGTATGATTGGCTCTGAAGTAGGGAAATCATTGTACATGGACAAATTAACAAGAACTAGGGAACGATTGGACTACGCAAGACTAATGGTTGAAGTTCTAGCTATTGGGGATCGAACTCATGAGGTTCCTATCACTTTGCCTACTGGGGTTCAAGTGGAGTTGAAAATCATCTATGAAATGGTTCCGGAGTATTGCCAAAGGTGCATGAGAATGGGGCATAATCAGGATGTATATAACAGGGGGAAAGAGTCGGTCGACCAACAAACTCATGAAGCAAGACCGAATGTGCAAGCTGAGTAGAATGCAAATGCAAATGGTAGGCATCGATCCCAATCAACGAGAGGCAAAGAAAGAATCAGATCGTGGTATGGAACGGGGCAACAACAACAACCGCAATGGAGACCGACACGTGAATGACAAGGGTTGAATGGGGAGCGAGTGGATGTGCAGAATGAACTTGCTATGGTAGCTATGGGCACTCCTCTTTCACTAGCTATTGAGATGCCAATTGTAGAAAGCACCAGTCCACAAGAAAAACATCAAACGGATCAAGAGAAGGAACATCAGGAAGGTCAACAAGAGGTGGAGAAGGAAGAAACGAACGAGGTATTGTCGGAGGCTCGGACAGCTCCACAACAAGCTAGCCGGTCACCCATTGAGGATGGCATTTGTGATTCGGTTTCATCACCAAGCATAGCTGGAGTGGGCGTGATAGGAAGGCCATGTGCAGCATCCTCATCATCTATACCATCCGTCACAACCTCTAGAGTGAACAAGGGAAGGAGCGTGAATGGAACGACCCCGACAAATGGACGTGTTCTATGGGTGTGAGCAACCCGAGGAGGTGGACAATGAAGGTGGCCTCATGGAACATTAGGGGCTTTCACAAGTCCCTAAAACAAGGGGGCATGCAGAACCTCTTGCGAAGCAAGGATACACAAGTCTTGGCACTAATGGAAACTAAGCTCAAGGAGGATTCTATTAGGCCTATTATGGGGAAAAGATTTTTCAGGTATGAAGTATGTGCATAATTTTGAGACTTCTAATAATGGTCGAATACTACTTCTTTGGGATGAACAGAGGGTTGATATGAGAATCATTAATACTTCGGAGCAATTCATACATACTTATATTCGTTGTCGGATTTCTGGGCGGGGTTTCTATGTCACTTTCATATATGGCCTTCACTCGGTGACTACTAGAAGACCGCTTTGGGATAAACTCACGGATATGGAGGAACCTATTTCAGGACCCTGGATGATCATGGGGGATTTCAATACTATACGAGATATTCACGAAAAGCAAGGCGGTAATCCGGTTACAAACTATGAGATGAGGGACTTTCAAAGATGTATTCATATATGTGGGATGGTGGATTTGTGATCTATTGGATGTAGGCTCACTTGGTCAAATGGGGAGGTAGCTTGCAAATTGGACAAGGCAATGGTGAATGTGGCATGGCTTGTGGAGGAGTTTGATGCTTATGCAGAATTTTTACCTCCGGGATGCTTATCAGATCATTCTTGTATCATGGTGCGTATTCTTGACAAGGAGAGGGCAGCATCAAGGCCTTTCAAGTTCTTAAATATGTGGATTTTGCATCAAGATTATAAAAGGGTGGTGGAGCAATCATGGGCGGCACCGGTTCACAGGAACGCTCAATACCGACTAAAGAGCAAGCTATTTAGATTGAAGGCAGCTTTAAGGGAGTTAAATAAAAAGGAGTTTGACCACATATCGGAGAAGGCAAAGAGAGCGAATTTGGAGTTGGAAGAGGCACAAAAGAGCATATTGGAAGGTGAAGGCATTCCTTTAAACTATGGTGAGATAAGGAAACAGGCAATTCTACTATCGAAAGCGGAGAAGTTGTTCTATCAACAAAGGGCAAAACATGCATATTTAAGGGGAGTGGACAAATGCACAAAGTTCTTTCATGATGTGGTCAAGTGGAACAACAAGAGGAATGCGATCATTATGCTTACAAAAAGGAACGGCGAAAGAACAAAAATCATTAAGGAAGTGGCAGATGAATTTATTGATTATTTCCATGAGATACTTGGTCAACCGGAGATGTGTGATCCGTTGGATAGTGCTGCCCTCATGGGAAGGAAGCTCAATGATGGACAAGCAAATGACCTAGCTCAACCAGTTGGGGTGGAGGAGATCAAGATGGCCTTATATGATATTGGGAGCGAAAAAGCGCTAGGTTCGGATGGTTATGGAGTCAAATTCTTCACTTCAACTTGGGATATCGTGGGGGAGAACTTTGTGGATGCAATACAAGAATTTTTTATGACGGGCAATCTTTTGAAGAAATGGAATCATTCCCTCATCTATCTTGTGGCAAAAAGTGACCATGCGGATGGTGCCATGGACTATCGGCCTATCTCATGTTGTAACATTTTTTATAAAGTTATTGCTAAGGTCTTGGCAAGGAGGCTATCAAAGGTGATGGAATTCATAATTGATCCGGCCCAAGCGGCCTTTGTGTAAGGGAGAAACATAGGGGATAATATTTTTCTTACTCAAGATCTTCTAAAAAGATATGCTCGCAAAAGGGTTTCCCCGAGGTGCATGGCTAAAGTGGACTTAAAGAAGGCTTTTGATATGATATATTGGGATTTCCTAATGGAGGTATTGGTTAGTTTTGGGTTTCCCCAACAATATCATGATTGGATAAAGCAATGTGTGACTACGACAACCTTCTCCATATCTCTTAATGGGGGAGTTTATGGCTTCTTTGGTGGAGGGAGGGGCTTAAGACAAGGTGATCCATTATCTCCACTCCTCTTTGGCTTATGTGTTGAGGTGTTATCAAGAAGAATCAAGGATATTTCGATGCTTTCATCCTTTCATCACCATCCAAGGTGCAAAGAAATAGGCATCACACATCTCATTTATGCTGACGATCTAATGTTATTTGCAAGAGAGGATGAGACATCCTTGAGGTTGCTTGCGGGATGTTTGGAGAAGTTTGGGAAGGAGGGGGGCTTAAGGGCAAATCCTATTAAATCGCAGCTATATATGGCAGGAGTTGATGTTAATACAAAAGAGGAGTTGTTGAAAATTTTGGACTTCCAAAAGGGGTCTTTTCCCTTTAAGTATTTGGGTATTCCATTGGCGGCGGAGAAGCTACGGATTGCAAACTATGGGCCTTTATTAGACGCGATAACAAAAAGGATGAGTGGATGGCCAAAGAAGTCTTTGTCATATGCGGGAAGGCTATAGCTTATAAAGATGGTCCTTTAAGGAATGGAATGCTATTGGTTCTCATTACTATCAGTACAGGAGGAGTGATTGACAAGATCAAAGCCATATGCCGGATGTTTGTATGGGATTCCAAATATCCACCTATAGCATGGGACACCATTTGTATGCCAAAGGAGGATGGTGGTTATGGGCTTCGGAACCTACTTGGGTGGAACAAAGCCTTGCTTACCAAAGTACTATGGGGCATCAAATATAGTGCGAATACACTATGGACAAAATGGGTTCGACATCATTATGTGAAGAGGACAGATTTTTGGGAATGGAAAGCAAAGGATTCAGATTCCTCTTTAATCAAGGGGTTGGTAGAAATCAAAGAAGAAATTAAGCAATGCTCAAATGGAGTGGGGGAATCAAATATGAAATTCATGGATTGGTTTGTCATGGAAAAGAAAGGTGTTGCAAAAGCATATGAGTTCTTTCAAGGTACTAGTCAACAACCTCCTTGGGTTCCTACTCTTTAGAGGTCCGAAATTATGCCAAAGCACTGTTTCATTATGTGGCTACTAATACGAAGAAAACTTCATACGGCGGATAGGTTGCCTTATGAGGAGAATAAAACGTGTCTGGTATGTAAGCAAGAGGAGGAAACTATGGATCATCTCTTTTTCAAATGCCCCTTTGCTTGTGGCCTTTGGGATCGAATAAAGCAATGGCTTGCCATCAAGTTTCGATTTGAGAAGGTGGAGGAGCTACTGGACAGTTCAAGAAGGCGATATAAAGGAGTGGAATGGATGGCCAAGGCAAGGTTTCTTGGTATTTCATGCGGCATATATCAAGTATGGACAGTTCGGAACAAATGCAAGTATGAAGGAGTGTCATATAACATTGATGGAGTCTTCCGAAAGGTGCAAATTCATGTCCACAAGTTTGTGGATCTTTCAGGACAAAGTTGATGGAAAGCTTGGGAGCGGAAGATGGCCATGGACGATGGCAAGTTTTGGTTAATGGTCTGTTTTGGATTGTTGGTCAATTTAGTTGTTTCTTATGTCTTATGTGGGATGTGGGTTGTTTTGTATTTGAATGGTTTGTGGACAGAAACTTGTGTGGCTCTTTGGGAGCTTGTGTTGGATGCTATGGAGGTGGAGAGAGTAGGGGTCGTGATGTGAACCCCCTGAGTGGGGTGGTATGGTGACCACATGGGTCAGAGATGTTAAGATAACATGTTGAGTCCTGTATTGTGATGATGTGTGGATTGAGGGTATTCCCCTCATGAAGCAATTTTATATATACATGTACCTTTTCGGTGAAATCCATAATCAAGATGAACGAAATGTAGAGATAACAACAGAGCATCTCAAAGTCCAAAGACTAAGTATCAAGCAATGAAATAACATGAGTGGAGTCAAGGTAATAATGTCATCATCAACATAAAACTCATGCACCAAGTTTAATCGTCTACGTGACCAGAGTAGAATATTACTCACCTTCTATGTAACTCGTATCAGCCATCCACAACTACGAGCATCCATCACTAATCAGAGTCCTGCCATTAACAATTAATTAGCTGTAAATCAAGCTAATCAAATCCACAACACCTACCCTATTTATAACTAATAATCAACCGTCAATTACAATATCAACTACTAACATTGTGAGCATCCACATCCTTACCTCTCCTTCCTTGATCAGATCGAATCATTACCAATACAGCCGATGAAGATTCATCTGCTGCTCAACACAGCTATCATCAAAGTCCCAATCAACTCCTCTGATCAAGAAATGGATCAAGCACAACAATCCTACAACATACAACTAGATTTAAATCAATGAACCTCTTAACTTCATTCCAACTTACCTTGCACTGCTTACCAAATTCAGATTCCCTGCTCAACTCCATCAACTGCCGATTCAACAGAGTTGAGCTCTCAAAACCACAGCTCTTCATCACAACAGAACCATTACAATACCTCAATCAACACCCACCAAAATCAACTAAATCAATGTTAACAACCGAATAACACCCTAAATCTAAGCTATAGCAGTAGCTTACCTTCCCCATCCCATACACAGCTTCTAGCCGAAATCCAAAATACACTTCAATAGATTGCCAAATCCTTACAACCTTCAAACAAAAATGTAAGTTGAGGTGAAATCAAAGGTAATAAACCATCGGGGCGGTGCACGATTCGGAGAAACCACAATATCAGCAACCAATTGAAATGAGAATACAAAGATGGCAACAACACATACTGCCATCGGGATCCAAAATAGCAGCTCGTGATCGAAATGGCTGGCAGCAGCGTAAGTGCAGATCTCTAGCGTGACAATGACAAGTCAGCTCAGAGAAGAGAAGAGCAGCATCGTCGGTGAGACAAGCAGTGGCGACGACCCTGCTCATAGCCGGTGCTCCGCTCGCATCAACGAGATGATCTGATGTGGCAGGTGGCCGACTGAGCTAGCTCGGTGGCCACGGAGATTGTCCCTTACGCCGAGGCAAGCTGGAGGAGCTCGCTGCCGCCGAGATCGGAAAGAAGAGGCGACGACAATGGAGCACAGGGGAGAAAGAAATTGTGATGGAGAAATGAGGATCGGGATCGAGATTTGAGGGAGAAGAAAATTCACGGCTGAGAAGAAAGAAAGAGGTAACGGGTATGCGGGTCGAGCTCAATAAGACACGTATCGAAACCCTTTTTTTTATATGCCCTTAAGAACCTGGGTTAACTCTAATTAACCCCTAATCTTCCCTTAATAATTCAAGAAAATCAATAATTAATTATCTTAATTAATCATTAATATTCTATAGCAAATTATTTAGGGTATTTTACAGTTTTACTGGATATGACATTTTTTTAGCTCAATTAAGGAATTTCAATTATTTGTTATATATACATCACATGTAGTCTAAGTGAAAGATGGTTATATTTGATTTTCCAATTCGATAGACTTATTGTTTTTGTAACAAATTCGATTGTACCATGTTGGTTCAAACCCAATTAAGTGAACTGATTGATGATTTGTAGATTTTCGATTATTGGTTGTGGATTTCATGTGTAAACCCCATTAATGCAAATCCGACCCGATTATATATATATATAGAGTGTGGTCCCATAAAGCTGAGTACTCTGACAGATCTTCGCACATCCTATCAACAAAGAGAGATTCGGTGTCATCATCTTAATACCCTACGAAAGATCCGCTCATACTTTTGCTATAGGATTCCCCGATTTCATAGATGATGCTATTACGATGGCTAAGCCGCTAAAATCAAACTCTTTTTATGCTTTTTACCATTGTCTCATTATATTATTATATTATTCTTCATAAACTTTTGATTGGTGATCCCATCATGACTCTTGATAAATTTGATAGAAGTTGCGTTTGTAGCTTGGTTCACTTCGGCTAGTCCTCTTCATGTGCCGCCATGTGCATTGTAAAATACCAGAAACATAAAATAAAATAAAATAAATAATAATATAAAATAAAAATATATATTCCTCGTTAATTGATAAATTACCTTGTGGAATTTTTCAGGAATTTTTAGAAATTTTTCTGGATTTAAACAGAAGTTGTATGGACATTTCATGGGGATAAAACGAATAGGCTTTTATAAAGCAGGTTTAGACTAGGAATATTAAATGGTTAATTAATCTATTTCTTTTGTTTCCCGTCGATCGCGACTCCTCTTTCTCCACCGTCGATCGTTTTTCCCGATCCCGCCGACTTCCTCTCGCACGATTCCTCTCCCTGACCGCGTCTCCGCCGCTCGAAGATGTTTCCCCCTGTGCGATTTCCCCTCTCCACCGTGGCTGCCGAGCGAGCGATTAACTGCCGTCGTCCTCTTCCTGCACCGTCGCAGTCCATCGCTCGCCGATCGCGAGCCTTCTTTATCAATCTGACTGCTGTCAAGCTCTAGCCACCGCCCTTTATCTCGTTCTCGATCGCAGGCGTTCCCTTCTCCTGTGATCCCGACAACAGCAACTTGCCACCGTCGTCGGCATCATGAGTTGGCTTGGCCGATCATCGCTGGAGCTAGGGCAGTAGGCTTGTGGCCGTCGATTTCGCCGGTGAACCGGAGATTTGGGGGCTGAGATCACTACCGGAGCGGACAGCGACTGGAGACTTACGCCGGCAAAGTCTACACTAGTTCGGTTCGGGAGCGGCGAGTTCTGCCGGCACAAGTCCAGATTTGCGTGTTTGGGACTAGGGCAACAACGTTCCTATTGGTTCCTGGCGGATGGTGAAATTTGGGAAAGGGTTGGCTGCCGGTGAGATTCCAATTTGATGGTAAGCATGAGCCGTTGCTTTTGTTCTATCAATCCAGTTAAATTCATCGTGTTGCTGTGGATTAATGTTGTGGTTGTTCTTCTATTGTATATCAATGTGTGTTCCGTGTTGTGCAGTCGGTGTTGGAGTGTTGGCTGAATGGGATGGTGTGGGGGAGAACTGAGGTGTTGGTTTTTATCGAAGTGTTTTAAATAGTTAGATTCCTAAATTAGGGTGGCAGGGTGGTGAATCAAAATAGTAGAGTTCAGTTTGTGAACTGCCAACAGTGGCTGAGTGAGAAGGGTTAACTGTGATGTTTCTCCTTAGAGATTTACTGGTGATGTTCTGTTCACTCGTGTTGGAGTTATGAACAGATTGGATTTGTTGATTCATGGTGGATTTCTCTTTGATGGAGTGGCTAAGTTTGAGATAGACAAGGTGTAATTGAAAACCTATTTGTAATGGACTGGGAGGCTATGAACCAGTTTGTCAATGTAGGAATTGACGTATGGAGTTGAATATTGTAGGTTAGCATAATTGCTAATTGGAGACCGGTGGGTTTAATTACAGTGTTAACTTTACAAACTAAGGGATTAATGTTGAGGATTGATTAAGTTAATTGGGTAACTAGATCAATCTAATTGATCGGGATGCGAAGTCGATATAGGATTCAATTAAATCATTCGTTATATATTGCACTTAATCATAGTGTTTGATATTTGCAGGACGTGGATACGAGACAGACCCGCGGACGTGAGGACTCTATTACTACGAGCATTACAGCAGGTGGGTAATTTCCTACCTGATCTAGGTAGATGTATTGCATTCAGATTTAGTCATAGATATGAGCATATTAGGTGTTCATATTACCTTGATCATGCTCTCTTTATCGTATGCTTGAACTTATCGTTGGATATATTATTGCTCAATTGTTGATATCACATATACCCTATCATGATTTAGGAGTTATATATGTGATGTAAATTGACCTAGATGTTTAGTAGAGTGTAAATGTTAGTACGGGGGATGACCCAATTTATAAATTGGAAAAAAGTCATCTATGGGTAAGTAATGCCCTAAATGTAGGATTTATTTCCAATACCCGTATGTTGCATACTGTTACCAATCATGAGTTGTGTAATGGTTAAGTGAAGGGTGATTAGTGTGTCGCTGCGGACCGGTGGACCCAGCTTGGTATGATCAGTCAAGTATGACTCTCTACAGGATAGAGAGTCCGTCGATCTGTTGTGTACGACTCTCTACAGAATAGAGAGTGTATTGATTAGGTGGGTATGACTCTTTCCTGAACAGAGAGTCAATGGTAGATGGTTGTACGTGTGACAACATACACATGTCATTTGCATGCATTCTGACGACATAGTCTCCCTTGGGATTGAGAGAGTCGTCAGTCATCCTGCCTCCCAGAGCACTCCCCGAGGAGTAACTGGTGTGAGGGCAGAGCATCTGTTGTGCCGCACTCTACCACTATAGACGGTGGTAGTTGGAGTTGCGTGCAGTTGTCCTGGGTGCGTGGTACTCGACCACTCATTGGTAGTGTTAGTCGGAGTGGCCAGTAGCAGGGACCCCCGTTGTGTAGCGAGCTCTTCACGCTCATATGCTACTTGATCATACTACTCACTCGGCCACTCTATAGCAGTGGTTGGTGTGAGTTGGGACAGTTGTCATGTCGTGTCACCTAGGCCACACTGGGGTCGTGGTAGCGAGTAGGGGTGAGCAGGCATGACCATGCATGCTGCATTGTTGTATCTTATGGCGCTTTGCATATTACCATATATAGATATATATATGTATGTATATATATATATATAGATACAGTCTATATATATATACTTATTGGGATGTTTCATTTGTTTGTATTATGGTTGTTGCACTTATTTGTACATCATATTCATGCATGCTTCTTGCATTTATTATACGGTTGTGTCGGGTACTGGTATATGTTTGGACAGACCATTAGATACCTTGACCTGTAGCTAGAGTATATTGTGAATTGATCTACTCTTCCTGTTATATATATATATGTTGGATATATGTTCAGGTTGGATCAGAGTAGCGTGGCAGACTTCAGGTATGTCTGTATTTTTACGTATTCATTCGGTTAGACGGTATATGCTTATATTTATATACTATGCTGATATACCTGTTGCACCTTTAGATTATGTTGTTGAAATTCATGTGATATTACATATATACATGTTTGCTATTACCTGCTGAGTTTTACTCACCACCCCCGCGACTGGTTTTCCGTCACCTGTAATGTAGAAGACTTCGTGATGGCATTGAGCACCGCTACGACATCGTCTCATCTCACCTCCGTGGCTCCCGTGTCTGTTTTGGATTTTCCGTATGTCTTGTTTTGCATTCGGAGTTTTCGTGATGTTATGTATTATGTGATGTACGCACATGTTGGTGCGGGTTTTTGTCGAGGTTTTCTTTATGTTATGGTGTTAGTCATACCGGTATGCATGTGTAGGATGTGTTGTTGTTGTATCGTTTCCGCTGTGTGTAGTTGTTGTGTTGATATATATATATATCGTGGTGGTTTGGTATATTTTTATATGTGTTGTTATTGTGGACCTACAGGCCTTGTATTAATCCGAAATGTTGCCACGTACAGAGGAGATGTCGTCCGTTTAATTTTCGACTCGGTATGCTCTCGGGGCATGACATGCATGATGGCGAGACTTACTGACATTGAACAACAGGGTTGACTGACAGATGGAGGATCAGGCTTGCATGATGGATTGCCTTCAGTATGAAGTATAAATCAAGAGATACCGGTTTGATATATTTCATTGCCTTTCTGATGAGATAGTCAGTCACATTGGGAGCATTATGAGTTATTTCACCGACATGTAGATTGATGGAGAGCAACCATCAAGGCCTAACTTTCAGGACAAATTTCAAGGGGAAAATAAAAGGAAAATATATATACCTCCTGGTAATCTGAACGAAGGAAACATTAGCAGATGAAGAAAAATAATATATGGTAAAATTATTTGTTTCAGTTACGCCAACTTACCCCATATGACTGCGAAAAATGAATATAGGAAAAGAAAAGGTTTTGGGACAAGAGAACAAGTAAATATAGTTTACCAACTTGTTTTTAACTGCAGCATGTTGAATACAAGCAGATATGGAACATTTTGATAGCAAACAATCTTTTCCAACAAAATGCAATTGGTATTTTATCAAATTTGTGTAGGTGTACATGATATTTAGCAACTGCATGAATTGATTAAACAATTCTGTAACCAACTTATCTCCCATATGATTGCAAGAAATACATCTTAGATGAAAAACAAGGTTTCCAGTGAGCATTAATATGTTATGACGAGAAACAAGTTAGATTGAAGCAGATATTTATATTGAATGGAGAACAAACTTTTTAAACAAAATATAAATGAAATTTTATCTGATGTTTGAATAGATATTTTAAAAATGTTTACCAACAAAATGAATTAATCAAACAATGATGGAGGTAAATTTGCAAATCTTGTGTAGTTAAGTTAGGAAATAATTGTTGGATTTAATTTCCCAATACAGTGGACTAACAAGTTTTTGCAATACACCTAATTATGTCATTGCGAACAATCCGATAAAGTGATCTAATTTAATATTTTAATCACAAGTTTGTGTTTGGGATGTGGAATTATATGTGTAAAACTCACTAGTCCATTTCCGTTAATATTGATGGATTGCTAACGGGTTTGGACTTGTTATTTATATGGGTGTGGTCTCCATAGGAGAGGTGATCTAATAGTTGCCTTGTTTTTCTTTATTAGATTGAGGTTTCAAAGTCGTCACCCTCGCACTTATGAAAGATCAAGCCCTATGGAAGATCAAGCCCTACGACTGATTTTGTTTCTAGTCTTCATGTCCTTCCAACAATAAAGGAAAACAATTCAAGTACAGATTTATAATTTGTATTGCTTCCGTTGCATCTAGATTTCACATATTGTTGTAATAAATTTCCGATACGATAACGGGATTCATGATGGAATTGAAATTCATCAATTGGTATCAGAGACACAGGTTAAGTTGCCGCTGATTTTACAGCATTAGAATGCAAATTTTTTAATATTTTTTTGTCCAAATGCATGTGATTTGAGTTAGATTTTGATATAACACATTTAGACACGTATATTCGTCGAATTTAAAAGTTAGGAATCCTAGGATTTGCGTCAAATTAGAGTTTTTTACATTTTCCCACAAAGAAGAACAACGTAACTGCATCCATTTTTCATGAAAACCATCGCATTTAATCCACAAAACTAAATTGCGTTAACATCAGTCAACTGTTGTTCATAAAATAGAGCACATAATATTTGCTAGTTGACTGGGGCACTCAAATGACTTTATTAGTCGACTACTATAAGGATCAGTCGATTCTGGTACGTAAAATTATAAAGAAAATATTTGTGGTTTGACTGTGGTACTCGACTGAACTAGCCAATCGATTGTCATTGGAGGTCACTCGACTATTATGCTTGAAATTGGGCATAGAAGGTTTTCTAGTTGACTGGGCACTCGACAGATTCAACCCATTGCTCTCAAGTAATAGTCGATTGATACGCTTAAAGTTGTGCACAAAAGATTTTCAATCCGACTGGAGCACGTGACCGATGTGATTAGTCGATTACTATTAAATCCTTGTCGACTGATGCTCATTAGGTTGTCCACTGAAAGTTTTAAATTCGACTAAGACATTCAATTGATATACATCAATCAACTATAATTAGGATCAATCGATTGGTACTGGGATCAATCTATTGGTATTGGAATCAGTCGACCGATGTGGTTAAAGTTGAGCACAATAGCCTTATTAGTTGACTACTGTCATGTGTCACGACTATTGAGACTTGAGGTAATGGTTGACTGTTGTTGAGGATCAATTGACTACAATTGTTTAGTTGAGTTTTCCTACGATTTCTTATGTATCTATTTGCACATATGTTATTAGGTTGAACTAATACTATCATCAAAGAGCAAAAACTATCAGCTAGATTTAGTATTTTATGTGTGAATAAATGTATATCTATATTAAGGATGATTCGCTCAAAGGAAAATCATTTTTAGGTCAGATATATATTTAAAGTGATTCACTATAAATACGTTATTATGTGAATCATGCACATGATATGTTAACTCAAAGAAAGACATGTTACGTGATTGATTAAGGAGATAGTAAGCTGTAATTATAATTCAAATAACCAAACCTCACTTAAATTTGGTGACATTTATAAATCATGTGCATAATGTGTTAGCTCAAAGGAAGGCAAATTGTATGACTGATTATGATGATTTTTATCCAAAATTAGAGAGTATTATAACAAGTTATAATTTAATACAAACATTAATTGTAATATTACGCTTAGTACCTCATAAGGGCCCACTTAATTGCATAAATTTAAGTTTTTACTATTTCATTGTTTAAACATATATATGTATGTTTTTGGCTAATAATGTGAGCATTTATTTTTTTTTTCTATTCTATAGCACAATCGGTATGTGCCAATATTAACATTCCAATATTTCTATATTTAGAATTCACTAGTGTTGGTGCAATCGGGCCAAGTCACGATTGACCGGACTCGAGTTTGACTCGAGCGATATTTTGATGTTTGACATGGAGGTTTGACATTGATGTTTGACATTGATGTCTGATAATGTTTTGAGGAGATTGTTGGTGCAATCGACCTAGGTCATAATTGACCGGACTCGAGTTTGACTCGAGGGGGATTTTGATGGTTGACCAGGGTTGACCATGTCATGGAAAGTCCAAGTCTTGAGTACTTGGCATATAAAGTCCAAGCATGGGTCTTGGCATGGAAAGTCCAACATGGGTTGGTAAAGGAAAGTCCAAGCATGAGTCTTGGCATGGAAAGTCCAACATGGGTTGGCAAGGGAAAGTCCAAGCTTGAGTCTTGACATTTGAAAAGTCCAAGGGGAATATTGGTGGTGTAAAGTCTAAGGGTGAAGTCTTGGCAGCATAAGTCCAATGGTTGACAGCGTAAAGTCCAAGCGGAGTCTTGACAGCGTAAGTCCAATATGCCTTGGCGGTGTAGACACCGTTAGCATGACATAGCCGATGGAAGTACCTGAAGGCTAGCGTATGGATGAACAAGTCATGGATGACTTGGAGGGATCCGATAAGCGCGAGGCTGACAGAAGTGGCTAGAAGGCTTAGGTCTAGGCTAAGGGTGGTCTGGTAAGTATGGGGGCATCATACTTGGGGTAAAACCTCATGTTTAAGATGTATCAGTCGACTGAGACCTATGGGCAGTCGATTGGAGTGAGTCAACTAGGGTTTGACTATAGGGAGTGCCCTAGCAGTCGACTGCCAGAGGTGGGCAGTCGACTTCTGTTTCGAGCAGTCGACTGATCTGATGATTAGTCGACTGGTGTTCGAGAATTTGGGCATAGAATGGAGTCAGACTCGACTGCTAGGGTTAACAATCGAGTGAAGGCTCTATCAATCGACTGATGTCCTATCCGTTGAATTTTTTCAGCATGGATCGCACCGTTGTCTCACAACAACAGTGTCATCAGTCAACTGATAGTCTCGATCAGTCGATTGATAGGCGAAATCCAGCCTATACAGTAGCTTTAAAGGGAGCTCGTGGAGGATCATGGTTCTTTGGGAGCTTTTGGGGCGAATTACTGGTGTGATTCAGGGTCTCCAAGGCTACTCTTCAAGCAACCAAAAGCAAGCACTCAAGTTCACATTGTGTAAAGTTTTCTTTACTTGTATTTGTGTAGTTTACTTGTATTAGCTTGCATTTACTTCTTATTGTTGTAAGAATTATTGTAAGAGGTTTCTCCACCTCCGACTTATTGTCGAGAAGGAGTATTATTGCTTAGTGGTGTTGTGTGCATCACTAGGGCTCTTACGAGCTCAATCCGTGGAGTAGGAACCATTCGATTCCGAACCACGTTATATCTCGCGTTGTGATTATGTATCTTGTTGTTTATATTTGTTATTATCATTCCGTTGTGCTAACAAGATTGTAGACAATCAAACGCAAACAAATTCTATCAAGCATCGACGATGTTATTCACCCTCCCCCTCTAGCGGTCACAATGGTCCCAACAACTAGATGTAAAAGGACCGATGAGATGAGTAAGGATTATAAAACTACAGTTTTTCGTAGTGAATTTCTTAACTTTATTAGTTCAAAAGTCAATTTTATCACTGTACTTATAGACACTTGGTGGATAGATACTGGTGTCATCACTCATATTAGTATCACTATACATGGTTGTCTAAGAAATCGGTTGTCTAATGATGGTGAAACATACAAATATACAGGTAATGAAAATAAGGTTAAAGTGACAGCTATAGATATGTTTAGATTTTATCTAGGAACCAATGTATTTTTAGATTTAAAGAATACGTTTGTTATACATTCATTTATATGGAACTTCATTTCTATTTCTTATTTAGATAAATCAGGATACTCTTATTCATTTGAAAATGAAACATTCAATATTTTTTTAAAATTCAATTCATATCAAATGCAATTGTTCGCGTTGCAGAGTCCAACTGTAATGATCGACAAGGACCGCTACATTTCCATGAGAATTTAGGTGCAGTGTTAAATAGGCAAGAACTCTCACACCATAGATTGGATAAGAATAAATATTATAGGAAAATAAATAGTCTAAGATTTGGAACATGGAACACAGGAACCTATATTGATAAAACAATGGATGTATCATATACGATGATTAGCAGAAGAATTAATATTTTGTGTACAAAAGATAAAATGGATAGGTGAGAAGGCAAAAATGGTAGAGAACCCGATTTTTAAGTTAAGATATACATAAAAGAGTACAACAAGAAATGAAATGGGTATTATTATAGAAAGTTCCTTAAAGGATGGAGTTGTTGTAGTTAAAAAGGAGATATAATTATAGCTCTCAAAATAGTAATGAAAAAAGAAACTATAAATATAATTAGTGTATATGCACCTCAAGAAGAATTAAATGAAGATACCAAATAGGTTTTGGGATGATCTAAATGAAGTATTATAAAATATTCTGACAAATGAAATAATTTTAACAGGCGACGATCTAAATAGACATGTCGGAGTGAAAAATGAAGAATATAAGAAAGTGCATGAGTGTTATGGATTTGGAACAAGAAATAAAGAAGGTAAAATTATATTGGATTTTGCGATAGCATTTGACCTTATATTAGTTAATACATTTTTTAAGAAAAGAGAAGAGCACTTGATCACGTTCAAAAGTGAGAATAATAAATCGCAAATTGACTTTCTTATAGTTAGAAAGAGGGACAAAAAAATTTGTAAAGCTTGCAAGGTCATCCCTAGAGAAAGTTTAACTACCTAATATAGGTTAGTAGTACTGAATATATGCCTCAAGCATAGTATCAATAGAAGAAAAATATACACGACTCCTAGAATTAAGTAGTGAAAGGTAAAATTAAAGATGGAAAACAAAACATATTTAAGGTGAAGGTAGGAGTACAAGTATTATGTGAAATATACAGTGACCCTAATATGACATGGAATAAGATGGTATTAGAGTTGAAAATAGTAGTCAAAAGTGTACTTGGTGAGTTAAAAGGGAATGCACCACCATGTAAGGAATTTTGATAGTGAAATGAAAAAGTAAAATAAAAACAAACAACCTATAAGGAATTATATATTTGTAAAAACGAGAAAAACTTAAAAAAATATACAATAGCCAAGAAAGAGACTAAAAAAGCAGCGAATGAAGCTAAGAATGAAATTTTTGAACGGTTATATCGAAAATTGGATACAAAAAGGAAAAGAGATATTTATAGAATAGTTAAAGTGAGAGAGAGGAAGATAAAAAATCTTATCCAAATAAGATATATTAAAAATGAATGTAATAGGATACTAGTAAATGATGAAGAAATAAAAGAGCGGTGGAAGAGGTATTTTTATTAATTTTTTAATGAAGGTTTAGGTAATCAACTTAATTTAGGTAATTTAAGTAGGTTAAATGAGTATAGAAATTTAAATTTTTATCATCGAATTTAAATTTCAGAAATAGAATAAACTTTAAATGGGATGCAAAATGAAAAGTCATTGGACCTGATGATATTCTGAAAGAGGTATGGAAGTGCCTAACGAAATAAGGTATTAAATGACATACAAAATTATTTTACATGATATTAAAAATAAAAAAAATGATCAATGGAGGGTAAGTGCTCTAATTCTCTTATATAAGGATAAGGAGGATGTGCAAACTATAGAATTATTAAATTAATGAGTCATACCATGGAACTTTGGAAAAGAGTAATAGAAAAAAGATTAAGGAATGAGACTACAGTTTCCAAAAATCAATTTAGGTTCATAACTGAAAGGTCGATAATAAAAGTTATACATCTTCTCAGGTAACTAAATGAAAAGTATTAGAAGCAAAAAAAAATATCTACACATGATATTCATTAACCTAGAAAAAGCTTATGATAGAATATCAAGAGAAATTATACAGAGAATTCTAGAAAAGAGATACGTTAGAGTAGCATATATTGAACTAATTAAATATATATATGAGTAAGTAACGATCAGAGTGAAGACTTCAGACGAATTAACTGAAACATTTCAAATAAAAATAGGGTTACATCAAAGTATTAACTCAAAGTCTCTATGTTTTTATGCTAATCATGGACGAACTCACTATACACATTCAAAACACAGTACCATTGTGCATATTATTTTGATAAATGAGACACATGAGAGTAAATGATAAACTAGAATCTTGACGAGAAACACTGAAGGGAAAGGTTTTAAACTTAGTAGAGTAAAGATAGAATATATAAAATTTAAGTTTAGCAATATTAGACATAATGAGACAATTGTTAAAATAAAAGATGACGAGTTGTTTGGAACTGAGAGTTTTAAGTATTTAGGATTATTTTTGCAAAACAATGGAGGGATTGAATAAGATGTCTTATATAGAATACAAATAGATTAGTTGAAATGCAGGAGATCATCGGGTGTTTTATGTGATCGTAAAGTACTTCTAAAATTTAAAATGAAATTCTACAAAACGGTGACTAAACTATTATGTTATATGACATTGAATGTTGAGCTACAACTAGAACCGGCCCTGGGCAGGGGCAACTGGGGCCCTCGCCTAGGGCCTAAAGATTTTTTAAAATTTTACAGAGAAAATGGCTCAATTTTTATCAAAAATAAAATTTTTTTATCTATAAGAGGGCCCAATTTTTTTGGTTTCACCCAAGGCCCTAAGATACCAAGGACCGACTCTGGTTACTACTCGAGCACATGAGCAAAAGATGAGAATTGCAGAGATGAAGATGTTAAAGTGAATGTGCATACATACAAAGATGAACAGAATAAGAAATGAAAGTATTTGAGAAAAAAATCGAAGTTGCATCTATTGAGAAAAAAACTCTGCGATGCACATTTAAGGTGATACATATCTATACTTAGACGATTAATAAATATTCCAGTTAAACGATATGAAACTATGACAAATACGCACATCAAATGAAAAAAAAAGAAAAATAAAAAAATACTTGGTTAGCAACAATAAAATAAGATAAAATTTATTTAAGTACAGATGATGGTATAATAAGAGATAGAGTCCAAAGGCGTAAAAGGATATATATAGCCAACTTCACTTAATGAGATAAGACTTGATTGTTGTTATTGTAATAGTATCAAAAGACAATGGTAACTATGGCAATTTCACAGTTTGTGAACAATCCGGTGAAGATATTTCACACATTTCATTCCAATGCAAACCATGGGGAATGATATCTAAGAGTAGGGGTGGGCATGGATCTCGTCAGAGTCAAGTTTCAAGAAATCCAGCCTATCCTGATATGGGGTATTTAAATATCACCGAACTCAAATTGGATCCGACTACACTAAAAAAATCATGAACCTGCAAAACTATGTCAACGAACAGTAATATTTTTAGTATGGGTAAGATGCAATAAATGCATACTATCAATTTATAAGTAATGACTAATAGTATATAAGCATATATAACATATTTATACGTATTATATAATAATTAAATACCCAACTATTTCAGATTTTATATAGAAACTAGTACATGATGGATAATGTTTCGGATTCCTAAAATCTGATTCAAGACCCAAGAAGATCCAAGAAAACCTGAATTTTGGGATTTGATTTTCCAGTTTAGGTCAGATATGTCAGTTTTTGGATGAAGAATGATGGTCAGATGATATTAACTTTTCAGCCAAGCACAATAGCTAAACAAAGACATCCCTGTGCCTTGTTATCACATGAACAGAGTACAGAGTTTCAATAATAGAACAAGTACAGTATACAAGATTTGGATAAATCCATTCTTTTGGCAAATGGCTAGGATTGTGTTCCTGGTATAAATAGACCTGGTGGATCAGTTACACTAGAATATGTCCAGAGATTCATCCAAGTTCAAAAATATGAATCTTTAGATTGGCGTGGAATAAAAAAGTAATATTTTTATCAATTCATGTTTCTAAAATATGTTAACTGCACAGCTTTATCTTTATCTATTTAATTTCTGGAATTTATTTCTCTCCTGATGTACAAAGAATAGAAAAATTATATGAGTTTAGTTGGATTAGATCCGTTAGGTTAGTCCGTTCTGCCAAGTAATTTAAGTGAGATTGAAATTTTATTGATTCGTTATTTTGACGGACATAAATGAATCAACCCGCTCGGATTGCGGATCTAGATAGATTGACTTACGGCGGACTTGAGTTAGCCCACATGTTGAGAAATATCAAAAGAAAATAAAACTTGTAAAAGAAAAATTATTTAAGTTTTTTTATCAATATTTAATACTAACGAGTTCATAATAACAATTTTCTTTTATCACACATACAATTGGCACAAATGGTAGGAGAAGTTAGAGAAAATAATAATAAAATATTTGATTTAAATATTCTAATAAATTTTTTGATATACTTTAATTAATTTATAATTATTTTGTCACTCTATTTCAATTAATATAAGAAATAATGACATATTAGAGTCAACCAATTATAAGTGTTGAAAAATCTCAATTATATCTCTATGTGGAGAAGTCAAAATTTGAATTTGCATAGTATCAAGATTTAGATATTTTGGAGTGCTGGAAAAATAAAAAATATCAGTACCTAATATTGTCGATCGATAATTGGATCTCAATTATAAGATTTTAGTTATTTCAAATGTAATTTTTTTATCATGATATTTTATTTTCCTTGTCGATTATCGCTTCAAGTCCTCAATGTCTCAATAATTTTAATTATTTTTTTTAGTTCTTTGGGTGACGAGTTGGCCCGCCTAATCTGTAATTCATCTTAAGTTGGATTGGATTGGAGATTTCTCAACCCACTAAGATGATGGATTAGCTCATCCTTTCCTAATAAATATTAAATTTATGATGGATTAACCCACCCCGCTATAAATCGATCCGTTGCTCTAGCTTGCAGTAGTAAACAAACAAAAGCTCCGACAATATTGAACCCTTTCCAGTGAAGCATCCAGGTTGACCTGACAATGAAATGCCTAGCTAACACTATGTGAGATGCGGGAAATGCAATAATTAAACCCAACTTAGATAATCCAAACGCCTATCCCTAAGAACAAATGTAATCCACTAAGCAACTTAACTCATATTATCCAATCATGTCTTCTGTCCCTCCAAAGCAAGGTCAAAGGGTGGATTAAATCCAATCCCATCAAGTGGATAGAGTTCACCAATAACAAAATGTTGAAAAAGAGCAGGAAAAATTGAAGAAACAAAGCCACACAATTAATAAAGGAGTTAGGGTAGAGTCACCCTTGTGATCAACACAAATGTTGATTGAACCCTGTTCAAAGACTTCTAGTAAGGAGTTAAGGAAAAGAAGAAGAAAATGAATAATTAATAGATCCCATTAGTGATTATTGAGAGGAATATAATAGGATGATTAGATTTTGAAAGAAACCTTAAATGGAATTAAGTTATGGAAGGGACCAGGAATAGTGTAGTTGAAGATTGTGATATTTTTTAATTGCAGGTTAGGAATCTAGAAGAGAGGAAGAACTACTGCTTAGGAACTAGGAATGCAAGGGGATCTTCACTTCAATTTACAGAAATAAATATCGTGATCGAAAGGGCCTTAAATATTACACCTAATACCAATGCAGCACAAATTAGTGAAGAACACTAGATTTCTAATGTTATGAGTCGAAACGGTGATTGCCATCGGGAGGATATAAATTGATATCAGATCGTCGAGGCTAATATTCAACACTATCTTCGTAAAACGATATTGCTCCGTTACAGGTGTTTATGGATAGCAGCAATTCGTTTCCCAAGATACAACGACGACGTCTCGAAATAACAACACTATAAATTTCGAGACATACGAACCTTCTCATAGACTTTTTGGACTCTGGATGCAAAAGATAGGGAGGTATTGAATAAATGAATTGAGAGAACTTGAGTTGAGTTGAGTTGAGTGAGTTCCATCATCTAGAGAATCGTATTTATACAAGGTGAAGAGGTGATGTACTCTTTGGTGATTGATTGTATCCTTTGGTCAGGATGCATCTGGGTCGTTCGATCAGAAGGGTTGTAACTCTTCAGATAACCCTTTGATCTCAGTTGTCAGATCTGGATGCAATGATCGATTCGATCAACGCTCCAAATCAACCTTCATCACCAACGATCAGATCGTGACCCTTCGCGATCAACACTCCAGATCGCGTCACTTGCGATCAATCATCCCTCTTTGATCCAATGGTTACCATCTACCTACCCAGTTAGCATCCCAATCATCTCTCTCTGCCCCAACCGAATATCACATATGCACGCCATATCACCGGAATACCACGTAGATACTGTCACATCATCTAGAGCATAAATTTAAGCTCCTCAGTGCTCCTCGCGACGATGTGTACATGCGAAGTGCACCAACAAAGCGTCGATTGCACGTGTGCACGCGTGGCGAGGGGCGGGCTGCGGGCTGCGGGCTCGCAAGTGCGAGCACCTGCTCGCCAGTTAGAAGAGCATCTGTGCTTTTTGTGTTAACTTTATTAACATAACAACACATATAAGGAAGCAAATTCCCTTTGAAATTTCTGATGTGGGATTATTCCCCACCTACTTCCTTTTATAACATTACTCTGCAATTAATGCTATTTTGGACTGACTTTAGACAATTAATTTCTCATTCATTCATAATCAGTTTGAGCAAATTAATATTCTAGATTCATCTACGCGAAACATAGATTTCGATTTTGAAGTCAATTCAAACTTTCTTCGATTGATGGCACCTCGATTTTTCCTTGCAAAATTGTCCGCGTCCGGGTATCTGCAGTCAGAAAAACAAGCAGACGACATCTCCCGGATGCGGTGGCAACATATCGGGTTAATACAAGGCCCGTAGGCCCACAACAACAATATGATATACACAGATATCATCATATCAAACATAATAAACACAGCGAAAATAATACAAACAGATCAACAAGATACAATGACCCAACTGTGCACTCCGGAGTGACTTGACACAACAAGAAATATAATAGAAGTCAAATCAAAGACCAAATACATACCACACATCCGTATATCACAGATACGGAAACAATACGGCGTAAAAACCCCAAAACAACAATCCATAGTAATACAACAATATGGAAAACATATCCATCCGTCCGGTGTGAGATGGGATCAGCTGACGGAGCTCCGAACGTCCAAGGAAATCTTCTACCTGTTATTTGGGCGACAGGAAGCCCAGGGTCCAGGGGTGGTGAGTATAAACTCAGGGGTAATATATAGAAAGTGCATGAACAACATATAAGGATAGATCTACAAGTATACATGTGAAGATCTACAGGTATACAGCATGAGTCCAATAGACATACAGTCCTATCCAACTCTAATAACAAGTAACTACAGTAAAGTCATACTCAATGTATATACTAAACTGATCAACTGAACATGAAGTAATATACCAACGTACGCGGTGCAACAGCGCCATATGCTAGATCATCACGAGGTATACAATAACATAACCATATAGCGTGCGGGTCGATCCCATACGACCAATACCGGACATATGAGCGATATATGATCACTGTATAATAACCCGGTCGTATACACAATGACATGATGCTAATCAAATGCATATAACGATGCAATCAACGCATGTATCATGCTCAACCCATAGCAGTAAATAAAATGCAAATGACATGTATCATGATGTACAAGCATGTGCAACAATCATAGCTCAATCAAATGCAGCATCTCACAGGCATATGTAAAACATATATCAAATACATGCATACATATATATCAGCAATGCATATGCATGGTCACTGTCTGCGGACCCGTCCAATCACGACCCCAGAGTGGCTAGGGTGGCACGACACATGACAACTAGCCCGACTCCAGCTGCCACCACTCTCGAGTGGCCGAGTTGGATAGTATGACTGAGTAGCGTGTAAGCGTAAAAAGCTAACTACTCCTAGGGGCCCCTGCTGCAAGCCACGCTGTCCCTACCCATGAGTAGACAAACGTCGCACACAGGACAACTGCACCTCACACAACCACCGTCTATAGTGGGCGAGTGCTAACACCACTCTGCACAGTGGCCAGGTGCGCATCTCCAGCTACCACCATCCATAGTGGCCGAGCGCGGCACATCCAATGCTCTGCCCTCACCCTGCTACCACTACCCCGAGTGGCCGGGGAGGCAGGATGACTGACGACTCGTCTCAACCACAAGGCAGACCCAGTCATCAGCATGCATGAAATGTAATGATGCATAGCTCCATACATGTATCCTCGCCTCACTCCCTATCCCATGGGGAGTCCTGGTCAACCAAAGTCAACTATGCAAGGACTACAATCACAAGACTCTCTCTATCGCACGAAGAGTCATACTCATCTGACAGTCCACCACGCTAAGACCTCTAGTCAGTAGCGATATACAATTGACCGTCCATATAACCATACACAGGCACACAATCCATAATGGATATACCATCGCGCTAGGACCTCTAGTCTATGGTCACATACTAACAACCATACACTTATCTATGCACAGACAACTAGATCCACCATAAATGCACCACTAACACGGTTATGATATCACGATCGACTCCATAATCCAATCCATCACCTAACTCTAGTTAGGTAACACAGTAACCCTATCTGAGGTCACAAAGATAACCCTAACCACATGTACTTACTGAACATCTATCAGCTAATACATAATAGGGTTTATAGTTCTTATCCGTGCTAGATAATCAATGAGTAACAGAGTATATATCTCAAAGGTCAAGGCAGTACAAGCATATGATTAAATATGAGTGGATCTAAGGTAAACAGGTATATACATATATCCAAGATCATGCACTGGAATTGATCAAAACTACCGGACCAGGTAGATATTACCCACCTGATACGAAGCTCGAACTAATCCTCACGGCCGTGGACTGGCTTCGTATCCCAAACCTGCACATAATAACAAATTATGGTTAAGTACAAGTCTCCGATAGATATACGAACTAAACTCTACTTTGTTTCTATGTTCACACTCCTTTCCTCGTCTACAAGTTAGAAACTCGAGCACACTTCTCGTATCCCCAGAACTACATTCATCCTTGGTCGATTTCCCTAACCAAACCTTAACCAACATCAACAAGATCAATTTAAGGAATACAGATCTCAGCCACAGCTCATCAATTCAATACAAACACCGAATACATCCAATCAACCAAACCCACAAACTCTAACAGTGAAAGATCTCACCCTTCAACGCAATCCACATCCCACCACACATAACTAGAACCTGCAATTGGACTGATCAACATCCCCATCGACAATAACCATCAAGTGTCGGCAGCACTACCCAAAATATAGCAGTTACATATGAAACAATAAGGATACCAAGCGTACCGATCAGCTCTTCACCGGCAGCACCCCCTGTTCTCCGGCGCAATCCAATCTCCCAAACACTTGCACAAGAAGATCCGATGACAGTAGCGGCAGAGACGAAGAGCGACTCCACGAAACCCACATCGCTGCAAAACAGAGCTCATTGTGGACATAAGTTGCGGCCAGGCGGCGGGCGAGGCGGTGAGCTCGGCGTCAGCGATGTGCGATCGTCGGAAAGAGTGAGATCGGCTCGGAAAAGCCGGCGATAGGGTTCTTGCGCGAGAAGCGAGCAGCGAGCGGTTGAAATCGAAGAGAACAGCTTGGCGATGAAAGAAAGAGACGGTGTCGAGTACAATCAGGAGGGTTGCAGCGGCGATCCAAGCTCGTGCAAAGGTGAGATTCGCATACAAGCTTATTAGGGCGACCGGACGAGCTGGATGGCGGCAGACGATGGTTGGAGGTCGGAGAAGTGTGGCGCGAGTGAGGGTAGGTGACTTGACCTCTGAGCTTCACCGGTGAAAACGCCGCCGAATTGACCTCTCGAATAAGCGGTCGGCAGCAGCTCGAACTCACGGCCAGCGACGATGGTGGTGACATCAAATGGAGCTCACATCGGTGACGATGACCTAGCCGAATCGACGGGTGGCTGAGTGCTGAGTGTGCGGCGGGGAAAAATGTCTACGAGCTGATCTCAAGTGGTAACGAAGAGCAGCGATCGCGATCACGCGGAGCGGAGCGATGACGCGGAGAAGAAGAAATGGGGATCACGATTTGTTCGGCGGATTTTTAATGTCATTCGAGCGGTACGGTTCAGGTGAACCGGTCCAAACCTAACCAAACCCATTCCAATTGGTTTAGCTCAGCCGGTTCAAACCAATTAGCTCAAGCCCAATTTTAGCCCAAGCCCCAAATCCAGCCCAAGCCCAATACAGCCAAGCCCAATGGATTTAACCCAACTAGATAATTAACCCATTAGCCCACTAATTAAGCCCAATTAATCCCTTAATTAATCTCAATTAATTAAAGGGTTAATCCAATTTTTTTTTTTTTTCGTATTTTACATTCTCCCCCACTTATAAAAATTTGGTCCCCAAATTTCGGACTCATGTACGAGTACAAGATGTCGCAATAATCATCTCGAGTATCCGGAGCAAAGTCACACCTCAAGTGACCAAGTGAAGTACTGAGCTTGAATATTATATTCCAGCTCTTATACACTCTCAGCCAACCTATTAAGAGGTCAATAACTGTACCATAGTGGAGCTCTATACCCGTAATCAATGGGAGACTTTGCCAGAATCGTAAGGTGAATCATGAATCACCATCAGAAATGATACCCAAGGATACGCTATGGATATAATTCCATCAAACGATTCAACGGAGTCCATCTTACGGCTCGAAAGAAAATGAGCAAACCTAGCTAATCGATCATCGACTATCCAAATCCGATCAAGTCCTTTCCGAATTCTAGATAATCTCCCAATACAGTCTAACGTACTAGGCTCTCACTTCATCACGGTACGTAACCCTACCGATCACAATATTCCACCTTGCTTGTTGGCATACCCAACATCAAACTACAAAATCATCCATGTTCCACCTGACGTTCCACCATAAAGGACGTCTCAATACTCACTATTTTCGGATACACTCCGAATAAATCATCACTCTCGAATGAAGAGTCTTCTGAACAACTCTTCCTAAATCGAAATACAACTTTGAATCCCACTATTCTCCTCAGAAACGGAGGATTACTTTCTCACAAGAGAAACCAATCTACTATTCCAAAATCCACTCGGTCATATAGAACCGGAAGTAACTGGAAGACTACAATGACTAATCTCGCTAGTTTCTCAACTAGCGTACCCATAATATACGTCTCATTCAACTGCATCGGGATCGCTTCTAATTCCTGACATGATGCATCTGCGTACAATACTCTTCCATCCATATCGGACGGATTAACTAACACTGACACAAAAGTCAGCCACCGTCTAGGCCTTGAAACCTAGCTTCACAAACTTCCGACCAGGTGATTGCTATCACCTTCTTGGTCCAACAAGTCGACGGTATAGTATCGCTAGAACATCCTATCCTTAGCTCTGGTAAACACCAAATCAATCTAGGGAAACCACAACTTCCCTCAAGATTGGGAATATATCCATAAATATATCATCCACAGATATTATGACAATCGGTCTCAAATACTCCAAGAGTACTTGATTCCTCAAATCCATAAACGACTAAAGCGTCGATAAGTCTAACAACATTATCAACATCTCCTAAAATTCATAACAAGTATGAAACGTCGTCTTCTACACACATGCATCCTTTTACTCTAAGTTATAGATAGCTCAATCATCACACCGACAATGACAATTGTATGACACTAAGTCACTACAATATCAACCCTCAAATCGTAGATCAATTCTAGGGTATACACAGGTGTCATTTAGCTGATCTAAACAGATCCTCTATCCACAACGAATGATATTCATTCCCAATTACTGCATTCCAATCATCGATAATCGATGCATAACCTCAAGGTCTGACTCTCTTCTAACAAAGAGTTACAAGTCTTCTCAAGAAGAAACACTGTGGCAGATAAATCTCCCATAGTGTTTAGCAACACTAACACCAATAAAATCATCTCCCTGCATTTAGGTCCCCAATATTAGGACTATTTCAAATCACCTCAATCGCATATTCCACTTGCCCATGCAAAGGGCAAGCCTAGGAGTTTATCCAAAACTATATCCAATACTCGAATTATACGTACATCCGAGAGTCCTAGTATACCAACGCTCCAAACAATCTAACTATCCATAAGGATATGTCTATAGTAGAGGTAGGTCTAGCAAAGGCTAAGGGTATCCCTTGACTTCTTGATTGTTGATCAACATCTCACCTGACGGTAGAGAAAATCACCAACCCACAAGTCGATAGGAACCCTTCGAACCCTATCCAAGAATGTTCTAGACAAAGATACATATAAACTACCAGTATCTCTCGATATATCCGCAAGTAGTATAACCTAAAATAATACCCCGAAGGACCTATCCTTCGGTCTTCTATACTTCTTCTCGAGTAATCATGTAAACTTGTCCAACGTGCGGGCGGTGAGAGCTCATGTAGATGCAAAAGACTATCATGGAGGAACTGAAATCAACTGCTGAAAATGGAGGTACAAACTGAAACAACTGCACGGAGATGATAAACACTGTTGTACTGGCAAAAGATACGCATCCGGCTGTATAATACTGAAGAACTGTAAACATCATAGCACGCTCCATCTCTGTGAAAGGTACAGCTGCAACTGAAGAATACCGCATAGATACGACCATCGTCATATACTCTCTCTCCTCTGAACAAATCATAACTACGCCTGGGAAGGTAACAGTTGTTGTCGTCAGGAAGGTAGGTTGTTGTATCAATGTTCGATATGCGAATCTTCGAGATGTCTTACTTCTTAGGATGAAAGTATCAAAGAACTCCAACTATATACAGGGTAGTAGATCGCTGGCGATGTGATAACCTAATCTTACGTAATAATCTCGGCTTTCGAGGTTGTGGATCATCCGTCAGCATCATCCATAGTCTTGAGTCTTCAAAATACATACTCTCCTCGTAGATCTGGCCGCTTATAGTAGAAAGCAGATACAATGGTCCATCGAATAATCGACTCTGTGTCTCAGTAACCCGCCTTTGTACACACATAATCTCCCTTGAGTCTTTCCTCGAGTTCAGCGATAAACATGAGAAGCTCGACAATCGCAATCGGTCTTCTATGATCGGAAAACTCTCAATAGTAGCTCATGACTCATGACTTTAATCTTGCTCCTTTTATCCAACATTTGGAAACTTCTAATTCCAATAATTTGACTTGAATATCTGCTTATCAAATCTCCAACTCTTTAAAACACTTACTACGGAGTCATTTCTATACACATGACTCGGTCTATACACTTCCGGTAGGATCTGGTAGGAGATCCAAACATCCCGATAAAGATGTTAACTGATAACCTGTGGGTGGCCAAAACCAACCCAATCACATTCTCGAGTTATTAGGGGGGTCATAACTCTCACGAGTCTAACGACTCTGCATGGTACTTTCGTCACCAGACGATCACCCAACCTGAAGCTCAAGAATTCCCTGACGATGAGTCAAAAAAATGACATGGGAAAATACCCTCTCACAACATCACTACACCGTGGCCAAGTGATGTGTGATTTCCCGAAGGTTATTTCCTATCTCTTCCACCAAGTACCGGCTAAATCTGGATAATGGTATTCAACAAATACTACTATCTTCGTATAACCCGAGTCAAGTACTCCAAAAGTACTTTCGATGTTATACAACCTAGAACGACCAATTCAGGGATCAAAATCCCTATGAATATCTCCAAACTAATCCTCTACTATCTGCATCAGCAATAGTGTACTCGCGCAGTTCATTACCCCATAGGTAATGATCTGACATAATTAGTGGAAATCTTAAGATTGAAATCCTTGATCTCCACAAGAGATGTGACTACCTAATCTACGCTTTCCGAGGCTCGGTGTCGATCGGCTCTCAAAGGTAATTACCTTTTCGATGGCGGTACATGTCTAATAACCTCAACATATCGCTCCCGTGGTCATCTCAAACCACTGTTCAATCGATTAATATACTACAAGTCATGCAAGTTATAAGCAACTAAATGCATAGCCAATGTAAGGATATGTAATAACAGTTAACATACCTTAATCCTTGTAGCTCGGAGATGTCCGCAACAGCCAGATCCCAGAACTCACAAACCAAAACCGAGTAAAGCAAAACTCGATGTCCGAACGAAATAAAATCCGAAAATGGACTTGCTGACCTAGGGCTCGATACGATAAAATTGTCACGCCGGGAGTATGCCGTGTCGAAAAACAAAGCGGACGGCATCTCCCCATGCGTGGCAACATATCGAGGTTAATCTGAGGCCCGTAGGCCACACAACAATATGATATACGGATATCATAATATCAAACATAATAAACACAGCGGAAACAATACAAACATATCAACAAGATACAATGACCCAACTGTGCACTCCGGAGTGACTTGACACAACAAGAAACATAATAGAAGTCGAATCAAAGACCAAATACATACCACACATCCGTATATCACAGATACGGAAACAATACGGCGTAAAAACCCCAAAACAACAATCCATAGTAATACAACAATATGGAAAACATATCCATCCGTCCAGTGTGAGATGGGATCGGTCCGACGAGCTCGAGCGTCAAGAAATCTTCTACCATTATTTGGGCGGCGAAGCCCGAGTGGTCCAGGTGGTGAGTATAAACTCAGGGGTAATATATAGAAAGTGCATGAACAACGTATAAGGATAGATCTACAAGTATACATGTGAAGATCTACAGGTATACAGCATGAGTCCAATAGACATACAGTCTTATCCAACTCTAATAACAAGTAACTACAGTAAAGTCATACTCAATGTATATACTAAACTGATCAACTGAACATGAAGTAATATACCAACATACCAGCGATTGCAGCCATATGCTAGATCATCACGAGCAGTATACAATAACATAACCATATAACGTACCAGGCAATCCTATACCTGACCAATACTCAGACATATGAACAGTATATGATCACCTGTATAATAACCCGGTTCGTACCACACAATGACATGATGCTAATCAAATGCATATAACAGTCTGAATCAACGCATGTATCATGCTCAACCCATAGCAGTAAATAAAATGCAAATGACATGTATCATGATGTACAAGCATGTGCAACAATCATAGCTCAATCAAATGCAGCATCTCACAGGCATATGTAAAACATATATCAAATACATGCATACATATATATCAGCAATGCATATGCATGGTCACTGTCTGCGGACCCGTCCAACCACGACCCCAGAGTGGCCAGGGTGGCACGACACATGACAACTAGCCCGACTCGGCCACCACTCGGTGGCCGAGTTGGGTAGTATGGAGTAGCGTGTAAGCGTAAAAGCTAACTAGTCCTAGGGGCCTCGCTACCCGCAGTCCTACCCATGAGTAGACAAACGCCGCACACAGGACAACTGCACCTCACACAACCACCGTCTATAGTGGGCGAGTGCTAACACCACTCTGCATAGTGGCCAGGTGCGCATCTCCAGCTACCACCATCCATAGTGGCCGAGCGCGGCACATCCAATGCTCTGCCCTCACCCTGCTACCACTACCCCGAGTGGCCGGGGAGGCAGGATGACTGACGACTCGTCTCAACCACAAGGCAGACCCAGTCATCAGCATGCATGAAATGTAATGATGCATAGCTCTATACATGTATTCTCGCCTCACTCCCTATCCCATGGGGAGTCCTGGTCAACCAAAGTCAACTATGCAAGGACTACAATCACAAGACTCTCTCTATCGCACGAAGAGTCATACTCATCTGACAGTCCACCACGCTAAGACCTCTAGTCAGTAGCGATATACAATCGACCGTCCATATAACCATACACAGGCACACAATCCATAATGGATATACCATCGCGCTAGGACCTCTAGTCCATGGTCACATACTGACAACCATACACTTATCTATGCACAGACAACTAGATCCACCATAAATGCACCACTAACACGGTTATGATATCACGATCGACTCCATAATCCAATCCATCACCTAACTCTAGTTAGGTAACACAGTAACCCTATCTGAGGTCACAAAGATAACCCTAACCACATGTACTTACTGAACATCTATCAGCTAATACATAATAGGGTTTATAGTTCCTATCCGTGCTAGATAATCAATGAGTAACAGAGTATATATCTCAAAGGTCAAGGCAGTACAAGCATATGATTAAATATGAGTGGATCTAAGGTAAACAGGTATATACATATATCCAAGATCATGCACTGGAATTGATCAAACTACTAGGACTGGTAGATATTACCCACGATCTGAGCTCGAACTAATCCTCACGTGGTAGTGGGTGGCCGTATCCCAAACTCGCACATAATAACAAATTATGGTCAAGTACAAGTCTCAGATAGATATCTGAACTAAACTCTACTTTGTTTCTATGTTCACACTCCTTTCCTCGTCTACAAGTTAGAAACTCGAGCACACTTCTCGTATCCCCAGAACTACATTCATCCTTGGTCGATTTCCCTAACCAAACCTTAACCAACATCAACAAGATCAATTTAAGGAATACAGATCTCAGCCACAGCTCATCAATTCAATACAAACACCGAATACATCCAATCAACCAAACCCACAAACTCTAACAGTGAAAGATCTCACCCTTCAACGCAATCCACATCCCACCACACATAACTAGAACCTGCAATTGGACTGATCAACATCCCCATCGACAATAACCATCAAGTGTCGGCAGCACTACCCAAAATATAGCAGTTACATATGAAACAATAAGGATACCAAGCGTACCGATCAGCTCTTCACGGCACATCTTCTCGTTTCTCCCAAACACTTGCACAAGAAGATCCGATGACAGTAGCGGCAGAGACGGAGAGCGACTCCACGAAACCCACATCGCTGCAAAACAGAGCTCATTGTGGACATAAGTTGCGACGGGGCGACGGGGCGACGGGGCGAGCTGAGCTCGAGCGTCGGCAGTGGCAGATCGTCGGAAAGAGTGAGATCCAGCTCAGAAAAGCCGACGATAGCT
The DNA here is from genome assembly GCA_025175895.1 of Wurfbainia villosa. Taxonomy (NCBI): domain Eukaryota; kingdom Viridiplantae; phylum Streptophyta; class Magnoliopsida; order Zingiberales; family Zingiberaceae; genus Wurfbainia; species Wurfbainia villosa. Next base: position 103,411,977 of record CM045994.1, read on the forward strand.
GGTTCTTGCGGCGGGAACTGAGCAGAGGCAGCGGTTGAAATCGAAGAGAACAGCTTGGCGATGAAAGAAAGAGACGGCGTCGAGTACAATCGGGAGGGTTGCAGCGGCGATCCAAGCTCGTGCAAAGGTGAGATTCGCATACAAGCTGATTAGGGCGACCGGACGAGCTGGATGGCGGCAGACGATGGTTGGAGGTCGGAGAAGTGGGGCGCGAGTGAGGGTAGGCGACTTGACCTCTGAGCTTCACCGGTGAAAACGCCGCCGAATTGACCTCTCGAATAAGCGGTCGGCAGCAGCTCGAACTCACGGCCAGCGACGATGGTGGCGACATCAAATGGAGCTCACATCGGTGACGATGACCTAGCCGAATCGACGGGTGGCTGAGTGCTGAGTGTGCGGCGGGGAAAAATGTCTACGAGCTGATCTCAAGTGGTAACGAAGAGCAGCGATCGCGATCACGCGGAGCGGAGCGATGACGCGGAGAAGAAGAAATGGGGATCACGATTTGTTCGGCGGATTTTTAATGTCGTTCGAGCGGTACGGTTCAGGTGAACCGGTCCAAACCTAACCAAACCCATTCCAATTGGTTTAGCTCAGCCGGTTCAAACCAATTAGCTCAAGCCCAATTTTAGCCCAAGCCCCAAATCCAGCCCAAGCCCAATACAGCCAAGCCCAATGGATTTAACTCAACTAGATAATTAACCCATTAGCCCACTAATTAAGCCCAATTAATCCCTTAATTAATCCCAATTAATTAAAGGGTTAATCCAAATTTTTTTTTTTTTCGTATTTTACAAAAATCGTATTGGTCACCCAATATCCAACAATCCCCCACATGAATGGAAATTAATGCATACTGACACTTTACAAGAGTCCAATCGATAAGTCAATGCATCGGGAGAGATAGCTTGTGGCTTTGAACCTTCCGTAGTAGAATGCTATCGAGCATACTAGGCTACGCAGTGAACGTGATATCTTGAACTACTCAGTTGTTTGTGTATACTTAGACAATAACACCCACACAGAGACTTATCTCATCTACTTTTGGTTCTCATGGTTGGTTCTGTTTTGGCCATGGACACCATCTTGGATTTAAGAGTGTTTCATTGAAGTCACCTGTCTTCACACTCTCATATATGACACTTTTATCAAGAGTATCCTACCATACTCCACCTTATAAAGGTACAAAAATCATTAAAATCATAAGCTTAACCTCACTATATGTGGTAGGGCAGCACATGTTCATCCTAGGATTGGGATAGAGATAATATATCTCGTGCACAACTTCTGTAACTTCGTTGTCCCATTGAACCAAGATCTTGGGATCTCTAGTCAACAAGGTTGGGTTACCGCTATATTCATTTTAGTTGTAGATTTTTAATCTCATTCCTCTCGATGAGCAGTATATTTGATCTCGATTTAGCCCCTTCGTAAGAGGATCTGATAAATTATCTTTGGACTTGACATAGTCGATTCTAATCACTTCGTTCGAGATCAACTGTCTAATGGTATTGTGTCTACAACGTATATGTCATGACTTACCATTATACATACTACTTTGTATCCTTCCAATCGCCGATTGACTATCATAGTATATAAGTATGGTGGGCACAAGTTTCGTTCAGCTCGGAATATCTTCCAAGAAATTCCGCAACCATTCAGCTTCTTCAACTTCTTTGTCTAGTACTATAAACTTGGATTCTATAGTTGACCGAGCAATGCACGTCTTCTTAGTGGATTTCCAAGATACCGCTTCCCCACCGATCGTGAATACATATCCACTAGTGAATTTGGAATCTTTTGTATCTGATATCCAATTAGCATCATAATATCCCTCTAAGACAGTAGGATATCTTCCGTAATGTAATCCGTAGTTCATAGTATATTCCAAATATCTAAGAACACGCATCAATGTTTTCCAATGGGTGTCATTTGGATTACTTATAAAATGACTCAGCTTGTTGACCGCACAGGAAATATCCGGACGTGTGCAGTTTGTAAGATACATCAAGCTGCCTATTATCCGAGAATATTCTAATTGCGATATGGGCTCACCTCGGTTTTTCGCCAAGTGTTGACTTAGATCCATAGGTGTTTTCACTGTAGAGAGATCGTATGCATTAAACTTCTTCAACACTGATTCTACATAGTGGAATTATGTCAAAACTATCCCCTCCGATGTTCTGAGAATTTTAATTTCCAATATAACATCTGCTCAACCCATATCTTTCATATCAAAATTTTTGGTCAACATTTTCTTTGTACTCATGATTATCTCATGATTACTGCCCATTATAAGCATATCGTCTACGTATAGATAGATGATTACATGACTTTTAAGTGTGTCTTTAACATAAATGCATTTGTCACATTCATTTATTTTGAATTTGTTTGACAATATTATTTTGTCAAATTTCTCGTGCCATTGTTTAATCACTTGTTTAAGTCCGTACAACGACTTAACAAGTCGACACACCTTTTCCTCTTTTCCTGGAGCTACGAACCCCTTGGGTTGCTCCGTATAGATTTCTTCTTCCAACTCACCATTTAAGAATGCAGTCTGAACGTCCATTTGATGTATTTCAAGGTCATACAATGCTGCGATGGCTATCAGCACTTGTATGGAAGTAATCCTTGTCACTAGTGAGTAGATATCGAAATAATCAAGGCCTTCCTTTTGCTTGTACCATTTGGCTACAAGTCTGGCCTTATACTTGTCAATCTATCCATCAACTTTATACTTACATTTTAGTATCCACTTACTGCCTAATGGTTTAGAACCAAAAGGAAGGTCCACTAATTCCTAAGTATGGTTATTCATGATGAACTCAATTTCACTATTCATAGCTTCTTTCCACAATAGGGTGTTGGGACTAGAGAGAGCTTCGCTTAATGTTCTTGGGTCAGTTTCTGACATAAAAGTTATGAAATCTGGCCCGAACAATTTCTCAACTCTAGCCCATTTACTCCAACATGGCCCTTCGCTTTGATAGTAAATAGTCCTTTTACGACAACTAAATTCAAAAACATCATTTTCGTTAGAACTTCTGTTGCTATCGCTTTGAATGTTTCCCTTCTTCTTTGGGAATATTTTTTCAAAGAATATTGCATTCCGAGATTCTATGGTTGTTCCCACATGAATATTAGGAAACGATATGCACTACTATTTTGGGCATATCTGACAAATATTGCATCGAACGTTTTAGGTCCGATATTTATTTGCTTTGGCTTGGGTACTTTGACCTTTGCCAAGCACCCCCACACTTTCAAGAATTTGTACGATGACTTGTGGCCTTTCCATAGTTCATATGGTGTTTTATCGTTTTTCTTGTGAGAAATTTTATTGAGAATGTGATTTGCCAATAATATTGCTTCCCCCCATAAGTTCTGGGGTAAGCCTGAATTTATCGACAAAGCATTCATCATTTCCTTTAGTGTCCGATTTTTACATTTGGCAACACCATTCGATTGAGGTAAGGCACCATTGTCTGTTGGATAATGCCAGATTCTAAACAATACTCATCAAACGGTGCACCACATTCTCCACCTCTATTGCTACGAATTATTTTAATTCGTTTATCAAGTTGATTCTCATCTTCTGTCTTATAGGTTTTGAATGCCTCTAAGGCTTCATCTTTACTTCTTAAAAGAAAGACATAACAGAACCTCGTGCAGTCATTGATAAAAGTAATAAAATACTTTTTACCTCCTCTAGTTTGCACGAATTTTAAGTCACATAGATCACTATGTATTAACTCTAGAGGAGTCGTTGACCTTTCCACCGAATGAAAGGGTAGTCTCGTCATTTTTGCTTCTACACACACTTCACATTTGTGTGTTTTGTCAACATTAACGTTTGGTAATAAATTTAATTTGACGAGATATTTCAGAGTATTATTATTGACATGTCCAAGTCGATCATGTCATAAATTAAAACACTCAACAATGTAACTGGAAGCTTTTATTTGATTACCATCAAATTCATGGTGTACAATCATTACAACCATTTTGAACAAATTCTGTTCCAAGTACCCCTTACCTATGAAGACACCATTCTTCGTAAGTACAAAGTTGTTTGATTGGAACACTAGTCTAAACCTGGCTTTAACAAGTGTCAATCTAGAAACTAGGTTTTTCATGATGTCGGGAACATGGAGCACATCAATGAGCATTAACTTCTTCCCAGATGTCATTTTCAGAACAACTTTCCTGAGTCTGACAATCGAGGATGTCGTGGAATTGCTCATATAGAGCTTTCTTCCACTTATCGGAGTATACTTGGAGAACATTGCCTTATCAGAACAGATATGACGTGTTGCTCCAATATCGATCCACCACTGCTTCGGGATTGTCCACCACCGTGTTGGCTTCAAACACGATCGCAGTGAGATCCAGTTCAATGTCGTCAGAAGTTGCGATCTGGTTCGCAGTATCCTTCTAACCCTTGGTTGGTTTCTTCGGGCATCTGTAGTCTTTAGACATGTGTCCTGGCTTTCTAAAGTTGTAGCACGAGCCTTTGAATTTCTTGCCTTGAGCCTTCTTTTTGTATTATTTCGGCTTCTTGGTGTTTGGCTCAGCCAAGTTGGACATCTCATCGACAGCCCGCTTCATTCCTCTAGAGTCGATTAACTTTCAATTATCTTCCTCTATTCGTAGCCTCAGGATCAGGTCTTCAAGTCTCATCTCCTTTTGCTTGTGCTTGAGGTAATTTTGAAATCCATCCACAACGGACGATTACCGCAGCTACTTTGAACAACTCGTCAGTTTCATGCCTTCGGCATCTAGATCATGCAGTATCAGCTGCATGTCTTGGACTTGAGATGTCATACTCTTGGAATCTATCATTTTGAAATCCAAAAATTGACCGATGATGAAGTTCTTCAATCCGGAGTTTTCTATTTTGTATTTCTTTTCGAGCGATTCCCAAAGAGATTTTGCCGTCTCCATTGGACTATACACGTTATACAATGTGTTGTCCAATGCGTTGAGAATATAGTTACGACATAGGAAATCTCCGTGCGACCACGCATCGCAAGCAGCCTTACTATTGGAATCATCTTCCTTAGCGGCTGGCGAGTCTTCATGCAAAAATTGTACGAGGTTTAGCATTGTCAAATAGAACATCTTCTGCTGTCATCATTTGTAGTCAGCTCCGTTGAACTTCTCCGGCTTCTTTGCAAGTGGAACGGTAGTCGGGATATCGTTGATCATAGTCATATCAGTTTACACCAATATCATTTTACAATTGTTGTGAGTCGATACGATGATTGCCACCAGGGAGGATGCAAACTGATATTAAATCGTCGAGGCTAGTGTTCAACACTATCTCCGTAAAATGATATTGCTCTGTTACAGGTGCTTACAGATAGCAGCAATTCATTTCCCAAGATACAATGACGAAGTCTCGAAATAGCAGCATTATAAATTTCGAGACCTATAAACCATCTCGTAGGCTTTTTGGACTCTGGATGCAGAAGATGGGAGGTATTGAATGAATGGATTGAAAGAACTTGAGTTGAGTTGAGTGAGTTCCATCATAGGCACACCACATCACCCGAGTGCCATATAGACACTGCCACATCATCTGGAGCTTAAATTTAAGCTCCTCAGTGCTCCTCGCGACGATGTGTACGTGCAAAGTGTGCCAACAAAGTGCCCATTGTGCCCGTGCGCCCATGGCGGGCCACGGGCTCGCAAGTGCGAGCACCTGCTCGCCCGTTAGAAGAGAGCATCTGTGTTTTTTGTATTAACTTTATTAACACAATAATATATATAAGGAAGCAAATGTCTTTTGGAATTTCTGATGTGGGACTATTCCCCATCTACTTCCTTTTATAACATTAATTTGCAACTAATGCTATTTTGGACTGACTTTAAACAATTAATTTCTCATTCACCCATAATCGCTTTTGAGTAAATTAATAGTCTAGATTCATCTACGTGAAATATAGATTTTGATTTTGAAGTCAATTCAGACTTTCATCGATTGATGACACCTTGATTTTTCCTTACAAAACCATATTTGTCACCCAATATCCAACATCTAAGACCAAGTATATATGGTGAAACAGCACGGCATAATGAATGGCTTCATTGGAATCTATTGGATTGGAGCAACTAGGATCTGGCATCTGATTGGGAAGAATGATTGAAAAGAACAAAATTAGATGGAAAAGAAGAATGAATTCACTAAAAGAGAATCAAATCGGCTAGAATTTTGGTCGGAGAATGATCTTGCAGTCATTAAGAGAAGAACAAGCAAATTGTGAAGCATGGTGGAAGAAGAGTGGATGTGGCAAACTCAGTTTGCATGGAGGAACTAAGGCTGCGAGTGAACCAAAAATTTGTGAGCAAGTTTGGTGTTCAGCTTGGTAAGGAGTTATTTACGTTGGTTCAATGATCTGATCTAAGATCAAAGGACAAGAAGACTTCAGCGAAATACTCACGATCAACCTCCTTTAACCGGCTGAGTACAAGTCATATCTGTCTTTGGCATGCTGAACTGTTCAGATCGGTCTTCTTTAGATCTTTGTCAGTTCGGACGTAAGGGTGACATTGGAGGTTCAGAAGTTGGTCGTAGATTGTCCTTTAAGAGATCGAATTTTCTTAGATCAGTTGATAGAAAAAAAACACTTCAAACCTAAGAAGACTGAAAAGTAGATGAGCAAGGGGTCGAAGAGCACCTCGGCAATGCCCTTTCTACGCTCAAATTAAGAAGTGGAGAAGAACTGTGAAAATTAGAGAATGCCGAAAAAAGTAGTGAGCGAGAAAAAAAGGTACCTGTCTTGAGATCTCCCTTTCCTTTATATAGAAAGAGAAGTGGTGCACCCCCTTTATAGAGGGATACCAAAGGGCGCATATTTATGATAGAAAACCAAAGGACACACCTTTATAGAGAAAAACGGATGCACTTTTATAGTTGGCCAGTCCTTTCATATGCTTATCTATTTTGAATAACAACCAACTCAAGTTGATCGGAAAGAACTCAAGTTTGATTTAACTGAATCCGGAGTTAATTCACTTTGACTTAGCCTTCCATGCAACTTGACCATTGACTTGACATTTCTACTTGGCAAGGAGTATTTCTGCTGTGTCACTATTGTGATTGAGAGACATGCCTTTCGGAAATGTGACAAATCGAAGAGTATCATAGATATGTAGTTGCATTGAGGAGATTATAGAGACACGACTTCACAACCATTGAAATGAGCTAGGGTGATTAACCTGTCGAACTAAGCTTAGGACGCCGAGCTGATCTAAATGTCGAACCATGTCGAGCCGAGTTGATCTAAATGTTTAACCGTGTCGAGCCGAGCTGATCTAAATGTGGAATCGTACCGAGCCGAGCCGATCTAAATGTCGAATCGTATCGAGCCGAGCCGATCTAAATGTCGAATCGTGTCGAGTCGAGCTGATCTAAATGTCGAACTGTGTCGAGCCGAGCTGATTTAAATGTCGAACCGTGCAGAGCCAAGTTGATCTAAATGTCGAACCATGCCGAGCTGAGCTGATCTAAATGTCTAACCGTGCTGAGACGATATACGTACTGAAACAAGTTTAGGCCCGATTTAACCTGTGCTTTATTCGACCAAGTTCCACCTCAGTTTGACCATTGATTTGACTTCGACACTTGGCAAGGAATATTTCCTCCCTCTCATTCAGCATGCACAAGATCAATTAAAAGAAAAAGTTTGAACAAACTCATTAAATTAAATGAAAAATTTTAAATATAATATTTATGAATAAGTATATGAATTGTTTGTGAATAATGATCATAAATAATGTCCACAAATAAAACTCTAAAATATATTCAGATCTCTTATCAAATTTATAAATAAATAAAAAAGCACTCAAAAAGAACAAACAAGCTTGTAATATAAAGCTCGTTATCCGACAAGCTTGTAATATCATGCTCACTCACCATGTCAAGTAGATAAACCCTCCACGACAGCTCTTACAATCTTACTAGGTTTGAAACAAGTGCTAGGTTATGAACCTTCTCTTACTGGGAAGCAGAGCTTCACACAATTCCAAACTATTCAGCGACAGCAGAGCAAGCACGAATGTCATCTTCCACGACTAAAACCCTCAGGAAAACTAAAGGAAGCATCGGCACCAACTTGAAACCCGATTTCTAACGACGGCCCAAAACAAAGCGAAGCAATAAGAATAAAGGATCATAGAGAAACAGAAACTTTACAAGTTCCCATTGCAGGATCCGATCTCGGTCTGCGATCGAGAAACTCGCAATTGAGCAAGCTGGATCGCCACAAACTCGCTGCTGGATCAAACCAAGACGGGTAGCGAAAACCTAAACCAACGGAGCGAAGAAGGCAAACATTGGGGGAAAGGACGACGGAGATATTGGTGCTCACCTCGGAGCAGATTTAATCCTCTCCGCCTTGATGCTAGCCGAAGCAGGGAGGTTTGATCCTGTCCTTCGAGTGCTTACCTCCACCTCTTCGTTTGACTCTTTTCCTCTTCTTCGCCGCCTCCATTGTACTTCCCAGAGTTAAAATGGATCGAACAATAAACTCTTTTACCTTCGCGCATAGAAAATTTTTTATTTTTAATTTTCATTTTATTACGAGAAAATAATATTTGATTTGCTTTTTTTATTTTTTTTTTCTAAAAACTAAAAAATATATAAAAAAATATTTTCTATTTTGATTTTCATTTTTTAAAAAATAAAAAAACATTTTTTAAAAAAATTAAAAATATAAAAAAATCAAAAATGAAAAATAAAATTTTTTCTGAATCAAACGCTCTTAATTTTAAGATTTTCTCTTTTCTCTTTTCTTCTTCTTTATTTTCGAATTTTACTTTTTGATTAATCTAATTTTGGTATGAATATTTTGTCGTCGATGTAGATAAAATTAAAATTATTTGTGGATCAGTGCTAAGTTATTAAAAATTACTTTATTAACTGACTAAGCAAATAATAAATAAAGAATAAAAATTCAACATATCAAAAAAATATATATTATACATTTGATAGATAGATTTTGATGTCATGAACAACGGATATTTATGCGTATGTAAATGCTCAAACAAACACAGTAAATAAAAATACATAATAATCTTCTTCAAGTATTGTTGTTATCGCGAGCTCGTCGATCAACATCATCACGAATCACAGAGCGACTGTGATGGAATGGTGCAGGCATCCATTCGATTCAAATGGTGATTATAATGCAAACCGGGGTTGACAGTCATCCGACGATGATACTATGCATTTTTAATTATTATGCATTTTCGTAGATCGAACAATTATGAACAAACAGTGCAAGGATACACAAAGATGAGTCATGTATCATACCTCTCTTTAGTTCTTAGGGCTAGTCCAGTTGATAAATACAAAGGGGCAATTTTTAAGTGGGTATGGATCAATTTCCGAAGAGGTGATGACTCTGAGCTATCAACGGATCTCCTCATTTGCATTTACCATCTGAGTCCTGATTTACTTCTTTTACTGATTGGGACAATCGAAGATGATCATTAATGTGACGATTCCATATTTTATATGTATCATACCTCTTTAATAGATTAGCGGTATGGAAAGTAAAATCAAATTATTGATTATAAATGGATAAAAATAAAACAATGTCTTCTTTTAATTTACAAAGGAGTGTAGAGTACTTTTTATACAACGTCAAAAGGCACTCGAACGAAGTCTCTACGCACTTCTTATTAAATTTGTCCTTCTAAATGTGCACCATCTCTTTAGATTGGTCGTCTAATTAATTTCACAACCTTCTATATGATTTTTTTTTATCATATAGTAATTTTATTCAAAATTATTATCTTAATTATTTTTTTTAAAACTAAAAAAATATTTTTAAATTATTTTTTTAATATATATATATATATGAGTTTTCTTCTCCTGCGCGACCGAATCATCCGCGCCCGTCCGCGACGCACCGAGCCACCTCCGCTGTCGTCGTCGCCACCGCGTCGTCCGACCGCCGGACATGGCGCGATCGACGGCCAAGTCGCCGGCGTTCCGGAGGGACTCGGGCGCCGTCGAATTCCGGCCGCGATTCGGCCGAATCCGTGGTCGCGGTCAGCGGGCGCGATGCCGCTGCCGCGATCAATCGATACGGCCGAATCGCGGTCGGACCGAGGGGAAGGACCGCCGGGCGGACGGTCCTTCGCCGGAATTCGGCCGCGATCGGCGAATCCGGTGAATTCGCTGGCGGTGGCCGTGGCCGGCGTCTGCGGTCGTCGGTTCCAGATTGCGGCCGAATCCGGCAACTCGAGTCGCTCCGGACCGTCGACGACTTGGGCGTCGATTGCGTCAAGTCCGGCGGCCGAACGGCGCGGCAGCGACGACGACAACGGAGGTGACTCAGTGCGTCGCGGACGGGCACAGATGATTCGATCGCGCGGCAGAAGAAAATCCTATATATATATATATATATATATATATATATATATATATATATATATATATATATATATATATATATAGTTTCTTCACACTACGTGACTCTTTGTGAGCGACTGTGGCCCTGTCCATGTAATTGTGCCACCTCGTCTTGCCGTGTCTCGGTCGCTCTGCGTTTCTTTTTGCAACATCATCTCGATTTCCTTAGATTTTCTATTTTTCCTTTTCCTTTTGCTACATCATCTTGATTTCCCTTGGTTTTCTATTTTTCCGCCACAATCATTGCCTCTCTCTCCCTCTCCCTCCTGCCGTCGTGATCCACAACACTGATCGCCACACACTGCCCTCGTCGTGCCAGTCTCGCCATGCTCTGCCCCTCACCCTCAAGCAACCCCTCGTCGTGCCCAGTGTCATAGACCAAAGGAGGGATCTCTGTCCGCTACCACGCTGCCTCACCGTTACTAATGAGCGGACCAACGGAGCCTGACAGAGCTACTACACACACCCTCCTGATGTACCACTAACCCATGAGTGGCTGTGTGTGCAGATCATGTAACTGGCTACTGGCTCAACTACAAAGGAACCCCGACCAGCCAGCATGCAATCATGCAAAATCGTGCATGACACTAAAGCATGTAACACCGACCAAAATACGTCTCTAAATAATATGCATAAAAAAATGAGTATATATCAATGACCTAGGTATACAGGGAAAATATATCTAAAAGCAAATCAAGTGCATGTCACAACTCCCAAAATAAATACACATGGTAGGTATCAAGATAATATCGACTAAGATAGAAATGCATGCATCAGGTATGACACAGTGACATACAAGAGCAGATAAGACATAAAAATTACTGCGAGCTATAGTTAACTAAGCATATCAACATGACAATATCTAAAAGATAAGTCAAAGTATCTGCTTGCTATGTAGAATGTCAAGTGTCTCTATGCTCGTGGACCTGTCTCGTGATCGAAACCTGTATAAAAACAGAACCATTGTTAAGTACTATGATACGATCCATCGTCAAATCGAATCCTAAGCCGATTTCGTACATAAACCAATTAACCCAAATGCTTAATAAAATCTCGATCATCTCCCACCTAAAACAAACCAATTAACCCAAATGCTTAATAAAATCCCGGTCACCTCCCACCTAATACATCTGTCCTTTCGTCCAATTACTCGAATATGATTTTACAACTCCTATTGTCATGTGTACAATATCCAAACAGAACCTCACAGCTAACTCACCCAAAGGAGATCCATCCCACAACACCTCAGCAACCACCAAGTTTACCTCAACAAAACAACCCCTTCACAGCCATCCCCATTACAACAAGGAAATTTAACAACATCCTAGATCAATCTTTCATTTTCCTCAAACCTAATTCACCACTCCATTTACATCCCCTCTAATTCACATCCAACAACCCTCACACTGTTGGTGCAGGGGCACTAGATAATCGAATCTGTATTTTGATTATGGCAAAGACACAAAGTTAAGTTTACATCGTTATCTCACGAGCTAAATCAAGTGTGCAGAAAAGTGCTAAAGCTGGAGCTGAAGGCTAGCGACACCCGGAGGAAGCCGCGGTGGTCGGGCGACACTCGAGTGACTTCGGAGGGAGCCGAAGGAATCGAGTGGAAGGCCGGAAGCGAGAGCTACTATCGAGGTAAGCTCGTGTGAGTGAGAGATTGTAAGGTCGTGTCCTCTTTACGGGGACGACCGTAGGCGGCGATCCGATTAAGACTTCCCGTGGAAGGTCTAGGTCGAGATCGGACGGTCAGAAACCATCGCATTTATCATTTTCCGAGCTAACCTCTTACTACAGGGAAGTGGTCAGCCGGGCAATGATCGGCCGGACATCAAGGCCGATCGATTCTCATCGATCCGGTGATGGGAGGCATCGATCGTCGATGGCGAAATCGACCTGCGCTAGGTCAAAACGGATAACGTTTGACGCGGCCACTTTGCGATAAAATTTGGATAACTTCGTGATCTGTTCCGAAAAAAGAGGAGACATATTCAGAGGCCAAAATATATAAAAGGAGGGGAGGATTCCAACTCCAAGCATCATCAAGTTTATTCATCAAGTGCTCCAACGCCGTCATAACGCCGACGCGATGACAAATTCAAATCTCCTTCGTCGGCAGCAGTAGCAAGTAATTATTTTTATTGTATTCTTTATTTTAATCATAACGAGGTGAGGTAGGCTTGTTGCCTCATCCTCGTACATTTGGTTTTTGTGATCATTGTCTCCTACCTCCAACGAGGAGGAGACGTTATAGTGTTTTGCCCTCCGTACGCGGTCTAGGACCAATAGGGCCTTGGAGTAGCAACCGCTGGGTTGTGAACCAAGTAAAAATAAACGTGTTCCTTTATTTTCCGCTGCTCTTACTCGTTTAATTGTCTACTCGAATGAAACGTCGAAAAGATTTACGATCGCTATTCACCCCCCCTCTAGCGACGCTTCTCGATTCAACAATTGGTATCAGAGCGGGGGCGCTAAGATTTGGTGAAACCACCAATCTAGCACATTTTGGTTTTCTTTTTGTATTTTTCGATTCGTATCTTTCTTAGGTTTTTATTCCTCCCGCACTACTAATCCAAGACGAAGTCTTGGTACGTTTCTTTTGGTTGTGTGCTTGCAAGTATTCTCCCTTGGAGTAGCCGACGGTAAAACGGCCATAACTTTTCGCACAAGTGGGCTCACGTAACGATCTACCTACCAAATCGAAGCCCTCTGAGAGATCTACATTTCTTATGAGGGTTTACCCTCGTAACAAGCTGTTTCCAGCCCCTAAATCCAACGTTTAGTAGCCATTCGAGGACACCGAAGGTTGTAAGTTTCTAGTTTTTGTTAGTTTCTTATTCTTCTTATTTATTTCTGTTTATTTCCTATTATTTCCCGCACTACTAATCCAAGACCAAGTCTTGGAATTCTCTTTGGTTTTTATTCGTGTTTTTGCAAGAGACTTAATGGCTCAAATTGAGGGGTATAGCACCACCCGACCTCCGTTCTTTAACGGAAATGATTTCCGTTATTGGAAAGGTCGGATGGAGTGTTTCTTGAAAACACAAGTTGAGACTTTGATAATAATCCAAACCGGTTTTGCTCTACCCACCAATGATCAAGAAGAGCCCTTGGATTTCATTAAGTGGACAAATACAACCAAGAGGCAAATCGAAGCCGATGCAAGAGCAACTCAAATATTACAATGTGGCTTGTCCAAGGAGGAGCTCAACCGCATCGGTCCATTCATTAGCACCAAAGACCTCTGGAACAAATTGATTGATCTACACGAAGGGACGCCCGATGCTAAGGTATGTAAAAGAAATTTACTTTTAAATAAACTGTACAATCTAAAGATGCAGGATCGCGAGACCGCCACCCAATTACATGCGCGGATCCAAGACATCGTCAATGGTCTTCACTCGATCGGGCAAGCCGTAGAGAACCGGGACCTTATAAGGTACGCTTTAAATGCTTTCCCTAGGACTACCTTGTGGGCATCCATTGTCGATGTCTACAAGGTCTCTAAGTATCTTTCAAAGCTTAGGTTAGATGAATTATTTTCCGAGTTTGAACTTCATGAGCAAACTAACGTGGTCCGGGCCGAGAGAGGTATTGCTCTACTTGCAGGACAAAGAAGCAAGCCACCTACTAGGCAAGTAGATGAACTCGAACCCGAAGACGAATCAGAGTCCGAATCAGAAGAGGTGGAAGCAATAGTGAACGTTGTGCGGAGAATAGTTCGAAAAGAAAGAAGGAAATTGAAGTACGAGAATCAAAAGAAAAAGGGAGCAAGGAAAGCCTTCCATGCAACTTGGGACAACAAAGAAGACATAGCTTACATGGCAAGACCGGAGAAGTCCGAGTCAGAATCCGAAGCCGAGTCCAACTATAACACTGACTCCGAACTCGAGGACTACTTTGAGAAGCAACTCAAAGCCGGACCAAAAGAGAAAATTAAGGTTAGCCGCTCACTAATTCATACGCTTTACAATACAATTAAAATGCTTAATAGGAAATTAACTAAGTCCGAGTCTAGGGTTGAGTCGTTACTTGAGGAGGTTGAAACCCTCAAGCAAGAGGCTACTCTAACCTCTTCAACTAGTCAAGTTCAAGAGGGAAACTCAACCCAAATTGAAAAACTTGAGGAGGAGAATTCTCTCTTGAAAGACCGAGTTCAAGAGGTTGAGGCTAGGTTGGAAAGGTTCACATTGGGATCTAAGAACCTTAATCGACTACTTGGAATCCAAAGAGCCGTGTACAACAAAGCCGGACTCGGATTTAAGTCAAAGACTACGAATAGGTCTTATATGTCTATCGTAAATCGTAGTCATCAAAGAGTCCAAGCATGGGTCCCAAAGGTTTTATTGAACTCACATATAAGGACTAATAAGGTTTGGATTCCCCAGGATCAAGTTCATTATTTGAATAGATCATATTGGTTCAATGGTCCAGGGGGAGCTAACACTAAAATAGTATACCCGCTTACTTAACACAACCATTGCATATTTTACTTTAATTTTTAGAATGGCTAGATAGGGTAAATGGTTAGTCAACTCTTGACAACATAGTATCAGGACGCGGCGAGATGATAGTACGTTAGGGAAACAAAGTCTCGTGTATTCGAGCTAGATAAGGCGTATCTAGCTTGGTGCACTTGACCGAGTGGAACTAGCTGAAGCTACCTCGCCGTATCCTAAACTAGTTAGACCAGGAAGTAACCCTAAGTGACTTAAGTGATATTTTCTTGAATTTGGCTTTGTCTAAGGAAGTGGTCGTTGTTCCGATCAAAGAAGGCCCCTGTGCCTCGCCATGACCTGGAAGCCAGTTTCTCGAAAAGTTACTTAACGATCTAAAGGTTAAATCCGAATCTAACCCAAGGTTGACTATCTTTAATCAATTTAAAATCATCTCACAAAACATATAAGGTGAACAAATTATGAGACACATAGAATGTGTGAGATGTTAAGGATAATTGAAATATACTTAAAATAATCTCTTTAAAATACTACTTATTTTCTCAACTATTGTACTTAACAACTCTTAGGCCAAAGTTTAGCGCCCCCTACATCTCTTATACTTCATATATTTGACTAAGGGGGAGAGCAAACTAACCCTAAGGGTTATATTATAAACCTTTAGATTATTGGTGCAGAGGGACACACCTCGAACCAATCTATCTAACTACTGCTAGACGCATGCTTGGACTCATATTTGATTTATCTAGATGCATGCATATACGATATTGTTTTCAAAACCCTATTTTATACAAAAATCCCAATTTTTTTTTGATTTATGGCAAAAGGGGGAGAAGAGCAAAAGTTAAGGGGGAGTAACATAAAATTTAATTTTAAAACTCACCTAGGGTTAAGGGGGAGTTTTGGTCGAGGGGGAGTTTTTGGAAATGATATTCATCTTCACATTCATCTTCTACTATACTTGTTTTATGCTTTAATTTTCCTTAACTTTGTGTTGGTTTGCCATAGATAAAAAAGGGGGAGATTGTTGGTGCAGGGGCACTAGATAATCAAACCTGTGTTTTGATTATGGCAAAGACACAAAGTTAAGTTTACATCGTTATCTCACGAGCTAAATCAAGTGTGCAGAAAAGTGCTAAAGTTGGAGCTGAAGGCTAGCGACACCCGGAGGAAGCAGCGGTGGTCGGGCGACACTCGAGTGACTTCGGAGGGAGCCGAAGGAATCGAGTGGAAGGCCAGAAGCGAGAGCTACTATCGAGGTAAGCTCGTGTGAGTGAGAGATTGTAAGGTCATGTCCTCTTTACGGGGATGACCGTAGGCGGCGATCCGATTAAGACTTCCCGTGGAAGGTCTAGGTCGAGATCGGACGGTCAGAAACCGTCGCATTTATCATTTTCCGAGCTAACCTCTTCTCGCAGGAAGTGGCGGTGTGATCGTGATGCTCATCGATCGGTGATGGGAGGCATCAGTCGACTGATGGCGATGAATCAGCCTTTGCGCTAGGTCAAAACGGATAACGTTTGACGCGGCCACTTCGCGATAAAATTTGGACAACTTCGTGATCTGTTCCGAAAAAAGAGGAGACATATTCAGAGGCCAAAATATATAAAAGGAGGGGAGGATTCCAACTCCAAGCATCATCAAGTTTATTCATCAAGTGCACCTACAACGCCAACGCTCCAACGCCGTCATAACGCCGATGCGACGACAAGTTCAAATCTCCTTCGTCGACAGCAGTAGCAAGTAATTATTTTTATTGTATTCTTTATTTTAATCGTAACGAGGTGAGGTAGTCTTGTTGCCTCATCCTCGTACATTCGGTTTTTGTGATCGTTGTCTCCTACCTTCAACGAGGAGGAGACGTTATAGTGCTTTGCCCTCCGTACGCGGTCTAGGACCGATAGGGCCTTGAAGTAGCAACCGCTGGGTTGTGAACCAAGTAAAAATAAACGTGTTCCTTTATTTTCCGCTTCTTTTACTCGTTTAATTGTCTACTCGAACGAAACGTCGAAAAGATTTACGATCGCTATTCACCCCCCTCTAGCGACGCTTCTCGATCCAACACACAGAACTCACCCAGATCTTCTTTACTCACCACAGTCGACACATCACACTCACAGCCGACACAGTCGACAATCCCATCGACAGAACCCTCCATTCACTCCATCATAGAACCGGAATGGGCTGCAAGAAAACAAAGGGAAATCAAGATATATACCAGTAATAGACCTCTCCTTGGCAGCTCTCCTCCCCAATTGCTCAGTCCGTCGGAAATGACCCCTACCCAATGCCAAGACGTCACTGCCCTATCACCACAGAATTAGGGCTACACCGAAAAAAAATGCAATCGGAGATGAAGAACTGCATCAACTCACCTAGCTCCGATGACCACTGACAGCGGTTCCCTATCCCCTGTTCCTCGGAGAAAAAGCCCACGCTCAAGATCACTTGCTCCGGCGACGATCGGAAGGGACAGCTTCTGATCGATCTGTCGCCGATGCAAACTCTCGGCCACACGTGATCTCTGGCTGCTTTGGCTCATCCGTTGGCACCGGCAAGGAGGATCTCTCACCGTCGCTTACCGCGAGGAGAAAGACGTCGACCGCGGCAAGAACAGGGACGTGAGAGATGAGTCGCGAGGAAGAAGAGGCGGCGGTGGTCCTGTGGCTGCGGACGTGATGAAGAAGAGGCTCGCGAGGGGTTTGGGATCGTGAGAGAAGATCGCGAGGGAGAGGTGTGGTCGCGAGAGGAAACCGCCGGTGCGACGCGTAAGAAACAGCGAGGAAGGAAAAAGAAAGAAGAGTCGCGATCGGGAAACTCAACTTAGGTTTAGGTATTTTTAAACTTTAGGTTAATGCCACCTATTAACTCCCTTAAATAGGTTTTACCAAAGCCTATTTATTTTATCCCTGTAAATATCTCTTACAAGCTCCGTTTAATTCGAGAAAAAATTTAAAAAATTTCTAAAATTCTCCAAAAATTCCTAAATAATTCCCCGAATTATTTTTATTAAATTTTGTCCATTTAATTTAGTATTTTAAATTTACATATTTAACACCCCATTTTTGCAAATAGGGCTTGAATATCACCAAACAAACCTAGGGTTTCTAAGAGATATTCATCTAGATATGTGGTAGCGATGATTCTTCGAGTAGAAAGCATGTTAAATCTTTCCCTATGCTTGTTATTATGAAATGCAAGGGAGGGAAGAGCATCACCTTCTTTTGGAGCTTGTGGGATGTCCCTTCTCCTTGTTCTTCACTCCGAGGTAGTAGAGCGTGGCGCCACTTGTCTTGTCCTCCTCATCCTTGCTTCTTTTGGGCTTCCTTGAGGGTTGGAGAGGCTCCTAGGAGGTGGGGAAGGCGATTTCACATGGCTAGGGCAAGAAAAATTGAAGCACACGATGGGTTTAGGGCAAAACACACGGTGCAACGCGCCTTATACCTCACGTGCCACGACCGTGTGAATTCACATGGCCAGGCCGTGTGCGATGTTGGAAATTTGGGGCACGACCGTGTGAATTCACATGGCCAGGTTGTGTGCCCCTTAATGTTTCCCCCAGAGTGCATCACGGTTTGAATTCTCCTATACGCCCTGCCATGTGGGCTTCTCCTCATGGGGGTATGGTCGTGTGAAACCACACGACCACCCGTGCCTCTTACTGTAGGCTCAAAATGAGTTTTTGTTCCTATCTAGCAAGTTCTTTCTAGTCCTAAAACTATTTGCAAAAAACATAAATGACCATAAATCAATGTCTAAATTATACACATGAATGCAATAAAATTAAAACAACTAAAGAATAAACTTGGGTTGTCTCCCAAGAAGTGCTTTGTTTAAGGTCTTTTAGCTCGATCATACTCCATCATCTCAATTTGGCTCCGGCGGCTATGTAAACCTCCCTTCATCCGTCTCTAAATCTGTATTTTCCGATGAAGTGATCATCATTCTGCACGAGGTATACCCGTCTGCGAAGGGATGCTTACACTCTGATTGGTTGAATATGATGATCTCGTCATCTACCTCCAAGGAGACTTTATGCACCTTCACATTTATGCATGCTCCTGCGGTCGCCAAAAAGGGTCTTCCTAAAATGATGGGATTCTGAGGGTTTGGTCTTGTGTCCAATATGATAAAATTTGTGGGTAAGACAAAATTCTCAATCACCACAAGTACATATTCTAACATGCCAACGGGCTCCTTGATTGTATCGTCCGCCATGCGAATACCCATGCTCGTCGATTGTATACCACTTAGTCTCATCTCCAAGTAGGATGCGTAGGGCATCACGCTAACTGATGACCCTAGATTGCACAGTGCTTCATCGAAGCTCTCACCATAAATCATGCATGGTATAACAAATTCACCAGGGTCCTCTAGCTTGGGTGGGATTTTATCTTCAATTTTAACCTGGTTTGGTAAAGTTGAAATCATGGTTGCACACCCCCTAATAAATCTATTTTTTCTGTCCTACTCCCTCACTATATATTCCCTCTTCCTTAACTTGGTTTTGCTTGGTTGATGGTGGAGAGCTATCCATGGTCTGCGATACGGTCTAGGTTATTTGGGCCACTTGTGTTTCTAGCATTTTTGAGCGGCTTGTAAGCCCATTGACATAGGACTTTAACTCCCTAAGTGCCTCTTCGGACCTCTGATGTTGGCGTTGGAATTCTGCATTGGCCTTTGTTTGGGTAATCTTTAATCATCAGTTCCAGTCTAGATTTGGGTGGTTGCTGCCCGCTGCCCTGTTGTTTCCCATATCCTCCCAATTGTTGGAAATTCCTCAAATTATTTCTATGGGAAAGGTTCGGGTGGCTCATCTATCTGGGATTGTAGGTACTATAATATGAGTTGTTGGGCCTTGGATTGTTGTCACCAATCGCATCAACATGCTCAGTTTGCCCTTCATAGCTGTCCCACTCTCCATAGTGGTCCTTCTGATACACTGCTACTCCTTCCCCTACATTATTGGCCGCACATGAAGATGTAGGGGTCATAGAGTCAAATCGTCTGCTTAGCGCGCCCATTCTTGCCGCTAAGTGGTCGATGGAGTTGACAGTATATCGACCGCCTACAGCCGCTGGGTGAATACACTCGGAATGTTAAATACTGAAGATTTAAAATATTAAATTAAATGGCCAGAAATTTAGAAAAAAATACCTCTGGAAATTTTTCAGGATTTTTAGGAATTTTTCCGAATTTAAACAGAGGTCGTACGAGATAATTACGGGGATAGGGAAAACAAGCTTTTAAAGGGCCTGTTTAGATGAGCAAATAGGATAAATTATAAGTTTAGGTTTTTCTATTTTCTTTTTCATTTTCCCCGCCGCGATCCGTTCCTCCTTCGGTAGTTCCACTCGCGCGACCTCTTCTCCGTCGGCGATCCCTTCCTCGCCTCCGACCGTCGCGCCGCACCTAGCAACCACGATTTGTGGTCGCGCTCCCCCAATCCCAGCCGCGCCTTCTCTTCCTCGTTCGCCTTCGCCGGCGCCGCCTTCTCGCATCTGACCGCCGCCCCGACGACCCTCTGTGTGCTAGCCAATGTTGTTCCTCCCGATTTTCTTCCTCGCGTCGCCCGACTCGCGCACGCGCCGGCTTCTCGGCCACAGGATCGCCGTCGGCCTCCTCCCGCACCCCTCCTTTCTTCCGTTGGCTTCTCTTCCTCGCATCCGCAGCCGCTCGAGTCCCTATGTTCGGTTGTCCCTCCGCAAGCGCTGCCACTGCTTCTTCTCCTCACGTGCTCGCTGTCCACAGCCGACGCCTCCTCCTCTGCCCTTCTGGCCGGTGGTCGCCGGAGTAGGTAAGGGTTTCTTTTCTGTCTTGGTCGACTGGTGTTGTGAGGAGAGGAATTGAAGGGAATCGGTGAGTGTGGATGGTGCCGGTGAATAGGACAGTAGGGAAGGAATTGGGGTCGGCTGAGAGGGGTTGTGAGGGTTGATTAGGGGGCTATAAATTGGGGGTTTGGGTGTTAAAGTTGATTTCGATATTCCGATAGGGAGTTATTGGCCGGTTGTGAAGGAGGGGGTGGTTATAGAAGGTGTTTTGGGTTGTTCATAGGTTGTAAAAGGCTGTAGACCAGATTTATGGTTGATTGGGGCTGATTATGGAGTTTGAGCCGGCTGTGCCTGGCTGTGCCGACTATGCACAACCAGGAGTTTGGAGGTTGGTTCTTGATTATGGGGTTTTGTTTGGGAATGGGCGGATGTGTTGTTGTCGATTGAAATTGGAGGTCTATTTGTGATGTCCTGTTGGTGAGTTATTGTGGGGTTGTGATTGATCGGTTGGATTACATACAGGATGATTTTAACTTAATTACAGGTTATTGATAGTGGTTGTCTGTACTTTGGTCATATGATTTGGGTGTGAGTTAATTCTCAGTGATCTATGGTTGGCTGGGTTATTGAGTTCGGTGTGATGCTGATCGGTTCTGTAATTATGTATGGAAGATTGATTAGGTTGAAGAGGATAATTAAATCAATCTAGTGGATCGGATATGAGGTCGATGTAGGATTCGATTTGATTAATTGCAAGGATATGTTCTTGGATTGAGGAGTTAATCACAATTTGTGACCTAGGGGTTGAGGGTCTACTTGGGGATACATAGTAGTAATTTAGCACGTTGTCGTGTGCTTGGATTTGATGGATTTACTTTAGATTATTTGGTTATGGAAGGAATCGATTAAGTATTCGATTTGTTGGTGAATGATATTTTGTGCTTAACAATAGTTATACGAGGCGGTGCTACGCGAGTTCTGATGGTGACGATCTGGTTCTTTTTGCGGACATTTTAGCAGGCGGGTATTTTGACTTATCTTTTAGATATAGTCAAGTTGATATGCTAGTTAGGATAGCTTGTAATAATTTTTATGTTTATATGCCTAGTATGTTTTTGGTGCCTACTTGATACATGCATGTGATAGGTTATGAGTATACCTTCTCTGTTTTATTTGGATCATAGTTACTTGGATTATGGATATGTACATATTGATTGTGCATATTATTCGGATAGGTGTATTTAGTTGGATTTACATGCTTTAGTATCATGCACCATCTTGCATGATTGCATGCTGGCTGGACGGGGTTCCTTTATAGTTGAGCCCGCAGCCAGTTACATGGCCTGCACACGCTGTCACTCATGGGTTAGTGGTACATCAGGAGGGTGTGTGCAGTTGCTCTGTCAGGCTCCGCTGGTCCGCTCATGGGTAGCGATGAGGCAACGTGGTAGCGGGCAGGGATCTCTCCTCTGGTCTATGACACCGGGAGATGAGAGCTTAGCTCCCCCACTCTGTTTGGGGCAGGAGGATAGGTGTACTCCGACAGCATCCTGTCCACTCGGTCACTCAGGAGCAGTGATGGCAGAGTGCACAGTTGTCATAACCCTACCCACTCGGCTTCACCATCGCGTGTGAGGCGGCTGACTGGCGTCAGGGGTGACCATGTCATTTGCATGGCATGCACTTTGCACGGATCGCATTTGTATTGTGTTTGCTGCATTATTTTATTGATGCCTTGGATGTTGCATATGATTGTCATGCATACAGAATTCATATTCGTATATGGTGATGACTTTATCTCTTATAGTAGGGCACATGCTCCTATATCAGGGTAGGAGATTCAGGTGAGTATAGTCCTTTTGCATTTATTTCTTGCTTACCCTATATGTGAGACTGTACTGACATGATTTTTATTGTTAGATATATCTTACTTTGCATATCGACTATACCCGCTGAGTTCTTTGAACTTACCCCGTTGATTTATATCTATTTCAGGATGAAGCTGTCAGGAGAGTCCAGCTGCCAAACCCCACTCGTCGTGAAAGTTTTTATTTGTTATTTGTTTCTATGGTTTGGATATTTTGATTAGAGGACATGTTTAGGATTGGAGTTGGATATTTGTATTAGTGGATTTTTGGCGTCCTTATGGACCTTATTCGGATTTTGTTTGGATTGGTTTTGGTTGAGTATTCCTGCCCAGATGGAAGAAGGGGTAAGTCTAGTTGTGATAGATGTTACCTATCTATTTTGGTTGATGGCCAGAGGCCTATTTTATTATTTGCATGTGTGTTTGGATTTCGATCGTGTTGACCGATGTATAGTGGTCGTGTAGGCCTTGTATGAAAATTGGCATTGTCACCCGTACAGGGGAGATGCTGTCGGATTTTCGTCTGGTGGGGTCTCCATCGGGGCGTGACACGGAAGCCCATTGATGGTGGTTTTGAGCCACCTCTTCTATCAGCTCCTCTGCTTCCTCGATAGTCTTATTCATTAATGCTCCTTCTGCAGAAGAATCGAGGGACACCTTAGTAGAGTACGTGATCCCATTATATAATATGTGGATCCCCAGCCCCCTCTCTAGACCATGATGGGGGCATTTGTAGAGTAGCCCTTTGTAGCGATCTCAAGCTTTAAACAAGGACTCCTCTTCTTTCTGACGGAAACTAGTGATCAAGTGGCATATGTGAGTAGTCTTGGTGGAAAAAAATTATTTAAGAACTGCTCCTCACATTGCTCCCACGTGATGATGCTTCCTGAAGGAAGGGAGTGGAGCCATTGTTGGATCGAGCGGGTCGCTAGAGGGGGGGGGTGAATAGCGATAGAAATTTTTCGTTCAAAATCGTTCGTTAAAATGCGAGTAGACACAGTGGAAGATAAAAACAAAACAAGCGAGACAATAGACACAAGGGTTTTACTTGGTTCGTAGCCGAAGGCTACTACTCTAAGGCCTTAGTGGTCCTTGACCACGTACGGAGGGCAAACTACTAAAGAACTCCTCCTCGTTGGAGGTAGGAGTTAGACGGATACACAAAATGACAAAAGCTCGAGGTAGAGGGACACTCCCCCTCTCCTCGTTATAATGAAAGCTTTACTAAAAAATAAACTGAAATACAATTTAAACTTTCGTTACCGACGACTTCAAAGGTTGGAGGTTGAAGCTCTAGTCGTCGTCTCGGCAGCGCTTCGTCGTAGGGATGTCGGAGAGTCGGAGCGTATCGGAAGCACTTGGAAGCCTTTTTAATTGATGAAAAACCCTAAGACAAGCCCTCCTTTTATAGCCTTTGAGCCCCTCATCAAATGGGTCTTCAACCAATCACAAATGGACACAAAACCTCCTTGAAATGGGGTGATAAGCCTTGACTCCTCGAAGCTGATCATTGACCATCAGTCGACTGATGGCCATCATCAGTCGACTGATGGTAGCATCAGTCGAGTGCTGACAGTAGACAGTCGACTGATGAAGGGCAGTCGAGTCCTCCAAGCTGGCAGTCGACTGATGCTAGCTGCAAGGCAAAGTTAGCTCAAAGAAAACATTATTTCGACGACCTTCGATCGTCCGATCTCGACCTAGACCATCGATGGGATGTCTTTGGTCGGATCTACTCTTAAGACCATCCCCGTAAGGAGGATACGACCTCACTTACGCTCGCACACACGAGCTTACCTCGATACTTACCATGTCGCTTTTGCTTCCGGCCTTCCACTCGATTCCTTCGGCTCCCTCCGAAGTCACTCGAGTGTCGCCCGACCACTCGGCTTCCTCCGGGTGTCGCTAGCCTTAAGCTCCAGCTTTATCAATCTTCTGCACACTTGATTCAGCTCGTGAGATAATGACATAAGTTTAATTTTGTATCGTTTGCTATAATCAAAACTCAGGTTCGACTTAGGTGCCTACTGCACCAACAATCTCCCCCTTTTTGATTTATGGCAAACCCACATACAAAGTTAAGTAAATAGCATGCATGAAGAATAATGTGTATTAGAAACAAACAACAAAAAAATTAAGTTGGAGTAGTAAGGATTTTCTTCAAGCATTCCCCCTTGAGGAAACCTCCCCCTTGACCGAGGGTGAGTCTTGAGGAAAGATCTTAATCCTCCCCCTTTGAGGGTTTCTTAACATTACTTAAAGTTGGCCTTAGTAAAACGTTTAAGTTAAGAGTTCTTCTTAACTTGTCCCTTTCTCCCCCTTAAGTAAAACATTAAAAATGAGTAAAACGTTGATGGCACAAATAAGTTTAAGTTAAGAATTATCTTAACTTGGTCTTAATAAGTTTTCAAAACTTAAAGTTAACTTTTGGTTTAAATATAAAGTAAGAGTTAAGTTATAAAAAAAATTTTGACCCCTTAACTTTGGCCTTTTTCTCCCCCTTTTGCCATATATCGAAAAGAGTGAGGGTGTGTGTGGAAAACAAAAATAAGTGTTAAATATAAAGTCCAAGCATGTTCCACATTATTTTGAAAATAATATATTGAAAATAAGTTCATCTATAAAATGTTCGACTCATATTTGGCTTGATTGATATGAAAGATCAACCAGTCCTAGTTAGAGTCGGTTAGTATGTATGATTATACTCCGTGGTTCATAGCGATGCACTAGCTCTACATTTGGAACCAGGAGTAAGGTCCTAACATCTCACGCCCATCTACGTGGCTAAGTACACAAACACATTAGTCCTATGTGTTGTGAGATGTATTGGCTCCTTAAATCTATAGGTGCATGATATCTAAGGTATGTCCTATGCTAGTTCCATAAAAATGAAAATTTAAGAAATAGTAGTAAGAAAATATAATTTGCAAGTTCCTATTCTACTACGCACATGCCCAATTTTTGTCTTAATAGACTAAATTCGGCTTCGGGTAGGGGTTTAGTAAATAGGTCAGCTAAGTTAGACTTTGATTCGACGTATTCGAGTTGTATGACTCCGTTGGCCACATGTTCTCGAATGAAATGGTGTTTGACCTCTATATGTTTGGTCATAGAGTGACATATTGGATTCTTAGTAAGATTAATTGAACTAATGTTATCTACGTGAAGTTTTGTGTTCATAAAGTCTAACTTGAAATCGCGGAGAGTGTGCTTCATCCAAAGAAGCTGAGTGACACACTCACCCATTGCGATGTATTCGGCGTCGGTGGTAGATAAGGCAACACAGTGTTGCTTCCTACTGCACCAACTCACTAGACTCGAGCCGAGAAGTTGACAACAACCACTCGTGCTCTTTCTATCGAGCTTACTACCGGCATAGTCCGAATCGGAGTAGTCGGTTAGTTTGAACTCGGTAGATCTAGGGTACCAAATACCAACATTAAGTGTACCCTTTAGATATCTAAGGATACGCTTGACTAGAGTTAGGTGAGACTCCTTGGCACCGGTTTGGAACCTTGCGCACATACTTACTGCAAATAGGATATCAGGTCGGCTTGCTATAGCTAAGTAAAGGAGACTCCTATTATGCTCCTATAGTATTTTAAATCAATTGAGTGATTAAATCTTCTTCTATATTCACATTAGTTGCCATTGGGGTATTAATAATTTTAGCGTCTTGCATTCCAAAGCATTTAATTAATTCCCTAGTATATTTGCGTTGATGTAGGTATATTCCATCTTTAGTTTTTTTAATTTGTAGACCTAAGAAGAAACTTAACTCGCCTACTAAATTCATTTCAAATTCACTTTCCATAAGTGAAATGAACTCATTTAGTAGGATTGAGTTGGTGGTTCCGAAAATAATATCATCTACGTGGATTTGGGCTATGAATATGTCTTTACCTAAGGTTTTTACGAAAAGGGTTGGGTCAACTACACCTTGGTTAAAGCCTTTGGACTTAAGATAAATCGAAAGTCTCTCGTACCAAGCTCGCGGAGCTTGTTTAAGTCCATAAAGAGCTTTCTTTAACCTAAGGACATGATCGGGTTTGTCTAAACTTTCGAAACCGGGGGGTTGACTAACGTAAACTTCTTCTTTAATGTATCCATTTAAGAATGCAGATTTCACATCCATTTCAAACAATTTAAATCCTCGATGTGCTGCATATGCTAATAGCATTCGAATGGACTCTAATCTAGCTACTGGGGCATAGGTCTCGTCGTAATCTAAACCTTCGACTTGACCAAACCCTTTAGCAACTAGTCTAGCTTTATTTCTAACTACTTCACCTTTATCATCAATTTTATTTCTAAACACCCACCTTGTTCCAATGATTGTTTTATCTTTAGGTGGTGGTACTAATTCCCATACTTCGTTCCTAGTGAATTGAGCCAACTCTTCTTGCATTGCAATAATCCAATCGGGATCAAGAAGAGCTTGGTCAATAGTTTTGGGTTCAATTTTAGAAATCAAAGATATTTGACTAAGGTTTCTGTATGAGGCTCTAGTTCGAACTCCTAGACTTGGATCACCTATCACTTGGTCGATAGGATGATTCGTTTGGGTCCTAGTTGGATTTGGGTTCGAGTCTACAACTTGATCCATAGGATGGCTTGTTTGAGTTCTAGTTTGGTTGGAGTCATCTATCACTTGGTCGATAGAGTGACTTGGTTGACTTAGGTTAGGATTAACACTAGACCTGATCTCTGGATCAGAGTTAGGTCTAGTATGAGTCGGCTCGCTAATTGGGGTTGCCGAGGGTTTTGTAGGTTCGTGTCCTTCATCAAATACTACATTGATAGTCTCCTCGACTCTAAGGGTGTCATGGTTATATACTCTATAAGCTCTGCTTGTAGTCGAGTATCCTAGAAAGATTTCGGTCGTGGTTTTGGATGCAAATTTCCCTAAATAATCCTTAGTGTTTAGGATATGTACCTTACATCCAAATACCCTAAAGTACTTGATGTTAGGTATTTTATCGTGATAGATCTCGTATGAGGTCTTAAGGTGCCTCTTTACCATAAGGTTTCTATTTTGGACATAGCATGTCGTACTCACGGCTTCCGCCCAAAACCTATCAGGCAGGTTATACTCATTTAACATTGTCCTAGCGGCTTCTTGTAGGGTTCTATTTTTGCGTTCTACTAGGCCATTTTGTTGTGGAGTTCTAGGGCAAGAGAACTCGTGGTGGTATCCATTTAGGTTACAGAATTCTATAAACCTATGGTTTTCGAATTCACCACCATGATCAGTCCTAAGTCTTTTGATTTTAATGCTTTGTTGATTTTCTATTAACTTAAATAGATTGATTAATTGATCTAGGGTATCATTTTTGTTTTTGATGAACCTAACCCAAGTAAATCTAGAATAGTCATCAATTATGACTAAGCAGAATTTACTTCCGTTAAGTGACTTAGCTCCGTGTGAATCAAATAGATCCATGTGTAGGAGCTCAAGCACACCTTTGGTTCGTTCTTGACTAGTTAGTTGATGTTGTGTCCTAGATTGTTTACCTTGTTGACAAACATTACATATTTTATTATCCAAGTTGTTGAGGTTAGGCAAACCTCTGACTAAATCACTCTGACTCATCTTGTGGATGAGTCTTGGGTGTGAGTGACCGAGTCATCGGTGCCACAACCACGATTCCTCTTGCCGTGTCATAAGACACTTAGTTGAGGAGTTAGTTAAGTTGATAGTGTAAATGTTGTTATTTCTAGTCCCTTTAAGAATTGTTTTAGAGGTTTCGTTTGTATTAATTATGCATTCATTTTCTAGAAATATGACCTTATAGTTATTATAACACAATTGGCTTACACTAAGTAAATTATATTGAAAATTTTCTACTAATAAAACATTTTGAATAACAAAATTTAAATTGAGCTCAATATCACCTGATCCGATGATTTTGAGCTTGAGTTGATCCCCGGTCATGTGTCGGGAGCAACCACTGTCCAACATCCATTGATCCTACACGCAAGGTAGTTGGATCAGATATTGGATTTATTAAAAATTGGTTGAAGATTATTAACCTAAATCATCTCACCCATGTCTATATGATCAAACATGTTAATCCTATATGTTCTTGTGAGATGACTTCCAATTTTTTAGTTGAATTAAGTTTAATGACTTAAACACTTGTCAACCTTGCGTTAGATTCGGATTTGACCTTAGGCTCATCAAGTCACCTTTTCAAGATCATGGCTTCCAGGTCGTGACAAGGCACAGAGGCCTTCTTTGATCGGAACAACGACCACTTCCTTAGACAAAGCCATTTTCAAGAAAATAGAGACTTGACTCATCTAAGACCACTTCCTGGTCTAACTAGTCTAGGATACGGCGAGGTAGCTTCAGCTAGTTCCGCTCGGTCAAGTGCACCGAACTAGATACGCCTTATCTAGCCCGAATACACAAGACTCCGCTTTCCTAGCGTACTATCATCTCGCCGCGTCCTGGTACTATGTTATCAAGTATTGACGAGTTATAGTCCTATCTAACCATTCTAAAAAGGAAAATCAAACTAAATAAAAACCTAAGCATGCAATTTCTAAGTTAAAACACAAACAAATTTCGTACTAGCTCCCCCTGGACCGTTGAATCGATTCGGTCTCTCCACATAGTGGATTTGGTCCTTGGGAACCCAGTACTGGTTTGATCCTAAGTTTGAAATCAAGGTGGTCTTAGGGACCCATGCTTGGACACGTTTTTTATGTCTACTTACGATTGACATATACGACTTATTGGTCGTGTTTGAGCTAAACCCTAGCCCGACCTTGTTGTACACGACCCTTTGCGATCCAAGTAGGAGGTCAAGTCCTTTGGATCCCAAAGTAAACCTTTCCAACGTATTCCTAAGATCTTTGACATGACTTTTCAAGAGTGAGTTCTCAACTTCAAGTTTTTCAACTCGAGTTGAGTCCTTCTCTTGAACTCGACTAGTCGAAGAGGTTAGGGAGACCTCGTGTTTGAGGAGTTTAACTTCCTCAACCAGGGTCTCGACCTTGGACTCGGACTTATCTAACTTTTTATTTAAAAACTTAATTGCACTATAAAGAGTAGTAATAAGAGACCGACTTACCTTGAGTGTATCTTTTGAACCGGATGCGTATCCGTGGCTTGTCTTGAATAGTGTTTCGTAGTCCGACTCGTCTTCGGTTTCTGATTCTGGTTCCGGTTCCGACTCCGTCTCCGATTCCACTGGTTTAGCCATAAGGACTCGATCGTTGTCTTCTTCCTCGGAGGCTTCTTCCCAAGTAGCGTTGAGTGCCTTTTTATGTTTTGGTGCCTTGCTCTTGAGTTTTGGGCACTCGGACTTAATGTGT
This sequence comes from Wurfbainia villosa, assembly GCA_025175895.1. Taxonomy (NCBI): domain Eukaryota; kingdom Viridiplantae; phylum Streptophyta; class Magnoliopsida; order Zingiberales; family Zingiberaceae; genus Wurfbainia; species Wurfbainia villosa. The sequence continues at coordinate 103,441,824 of CM045994.1, forward strand.
CCAAACCTGTTGCATTCATAACATCTTATGTTTGAACTTTTAGGCTTACCTTCGTTGGGTCGAGTGACGGCTCATTTTCGGCCCTTGACTATCCTCCAAACTAGGTTGACTAGTTCGGCTTCCATTTTTGAGTCGACCTCCGAATCTGACTCATCCTCTTCTTCCTTCGGGGGTGGCTTGCTTGCGGTTTTCTTCCTCGAACCTACAAAAAGTGCTATACCCTTCTCGGGTTCCGAGTTAGACTGCTCATGAAGTTCGAAATCAGAAAAAAGTTCATCTAACCTAAGTTTAGAAATATCCTTGGAGACCTTGTAGGCATCGACCATGGATGCCCACAAGGTAGTCCTCGGAAAAGAGTTTAGGACATACCTTATAAGGTCGCGGTTTTCGACCTTTTGCCCGATTGCGTGTAGGTTGTTGACTATGTCTTGGACACGGGCGTGGAGTTGCGTCGCGGACTCGTGTTCCTACATTTTTAGGTTATATAGTTTATTGAATAGAAGATCACGCTTACATACCTTGGCTTCATCGGTCCCTTCGTGTAGCTCCACTAGTTTTGTCCAAAGATCCTTTGCGCTTATGAAGGGGCCGACGCGATTTAGCTCCTCCTTGGATAGGCCGCATTGAAGGATTTGAGTTGCCTTAGCGTCGGCTTCGACTTGTCTTTTTGTCACAATGGTCCATTGGTCATAATCCAAGGATTCACCCACTTCGTTAGTCGGAAGTGTGAATCCCGTTTGGATTATGATCCACATCTCGATTTGGGTTTTAAGAAAGCATTTCATCCAACCCTTCCAATAATGGAAGTCATCTCCATTGTAAAACGGAGGTCGGACGATGCTAAAACCCTCGAGATGGGCCATTTGGAAGTAGATCTCTCAGAGAGCTTCGATTTGGTGGGTAGATCGTTTCGTGAGTCCCCTTGTAGCAAAAGTTATGCTCGTTTGATCTTGAGGTACTCCGAAGGCGATTAGTACTTGCAAAAAACACAACCAAAAACTATGTACCAAGACTTGGTCTTGGATTAGTAGTGTGGGAGAAATCTTAAAACAATAAATACGAAAAGAAAATTGCTCGATTGGTGGTTGCACCGAATCTGAGCGCCCCCGACTCTGATACCAATTGTTGGATCGAGCGGATCGCTAGAGGGGGGGGGTGAATAGCGATAGAAATTTTTCGTTCAAAATCGTTCGTTAAAATGCGAGTAGACACAGCGGAAGATAAAAACAAAACAAGAGAGACAATAGACACAAGGGTTTTACTTGGTTCGTAGCCGAAGGCTACTACTCCAAGGCCCTAGTGGTCTTTGACCACGTACGGAGGGCAAACTACTAAAGAACTCCTCCTCGTTGGAGGTAGGAGTTAGACGGATACACAAAATGATAAAAGCTCGAGGTAGAGGGACACTCCCCCTCTCCTCGTTATAATGAAAGCTTTACTAAAAAATAAACTGAAATACAATTTAAACTTTCGTTACCGACGACTTCAAAGGTTGGAGGTTGAAGCTTTAGTCGTCGTCTCGGCAGCGCTTTGTCGTAGGGATGTCGGAGAGTCGGAGCGTATCAGAAGCACTTGGAAGCCTTTTTAATTGATGAAAAACCCTAAGACAAGCCCTCCTTTTATAGCCTTTGAGCCCCTCATCGAATGGGTCTTCAACCAATCACAAATGGACACAAAACCTCCTTGAAATGGGGTGATAAGCCTTGACTCCTCGAAGCTGATCATTGACCATCAGTCGACTGATGGCCCTCATCAGTCGACTGATGGTAGTATCGATCAGTCTTGCGATAAACGATCGTGATGAAGGGCAGTCGAGTCCTCCAAGCTGGCAGTCGACTGATGCTAGCTGCAAGGCAAAGTTAGCTCAAAGAAAACATTATTTCGACGACCTTCGACCGTCCGATCTCGACCTAGACCATCGATGGGATGTCTTTGGTCGGATCTACGCTTAAGACCATCCCCGTAAGGAGGATACGACCTCACTTACGCTCGCACACACGAGCTTACCTCGATACTTACCATGTCGCTTTTGCTTCTGGCCTTCCACTCGATTCCTTCGGCTCCCTCCGAAGTCACTCGAGTGTCGCCCGACCACCCGACTTCCTCCGGGTGTCGCTAGCCTTTAGCTCCAGCTTTAGCAATCTTCTGCACACTCGATTCAGCTCGTGAGATAACGACATAAGTTTAACTTTGTATCGTTTTCTATAATCAAAACTCAGGTTCGACTTAGGTGCCTACTGCACCAACATACAAGTGGATATTTGTTCACTTTAGGGGGTGCAGCTGTGTCATGGAAATCTTCTAAACAAACCATAATAACTAGATCCACGATGGAATCTGAGTTTGTGGCTCTTGACAAATGTGGTGAAGAGGTTGAATGGTTATGAAAATTTTTTAGAAGATATTCCTAGATGGTCAAAACCAGTGCCCGCGATATGCATACCTGTGATAGTCAGTCAGCAATTGGACGGGCACAAAGTCATTTGTATAATGGAAAGTCTAGACATATGCGTCGTAGACATAACACTATTAGACAACTACTCTCAATGGAAGTTATCACTATTGAATATGTAAAGTCAAAGGATAACCTTGCGGATCCACTAACCAAAGGGTTAAATAGAGAGCTAGTTGCGAGCTCATCTCGAAGGATGGGTTTGATGTTGTTGGGTTTCCGACACCACGGCGAGTGTGTGTTCGAACATGTTTCGTAAACATGTGCGCGGCAGAAGAAATAAAAATCAATAAATCTAATTTATTATATCACACACACCACACGCATACATAGTACAACATGTATAGACATAGCCGTAGTTTTAAATTTTGCAATAAAAGAAAATTATTCTACGTATACCTGACGTATCACGTGTAGCAGGAAAGGCATCAACCGGAGCGACTCTCGCTAGAATCGTCTCTATCCGTATCCACGCCGAGTATCGTTAGGATGACTTCACAAAGTCATGAGCCTCGTCTTCGTATGAGTCACTAGCCTCGTGTCGAAGACGATGTGATCGAAAGAAGATCACAATCCGAATCAAAATTGGGATTCAAAACTGAGTCCCCAAAACTCGCTTCTCCGGAGAGGTATTCGTCAACCGTTTGACGAATCCTTCATCCTCCACCTATAAGGATTATCGGAGATCGAATCCCTAGCAAGGTAGCCGCTGTCGGAGCTCCAAACGTCGTCCAAACGACGCTTCGACAAGAAGGAAACAAGCTGTCCATAAAATTGGACAGTTTTGGTGGAGAACTTGTGCCGGCCAAATAAGGAAAGCTAGATGCTCACCTTGTTGCCGGAGCCAAGGAAGATCACCGGAGGGTCGCCGGCAGGAGCTTGGACGTCGGCAACAACTTGGACGATGGCACAAGGGGTGGGCGACGGCAAGGGCTTGGGCGCCGACTACAAGGAGAGGAGGGAGAGGGGCAGCAAGATTAGATTTCTTCCAACAACCAAAAAGTTATCCATGAAAAACCCTTAAGCCATGTTTTTATAGAGAACACATTCTCCTAACGGTTATTGGTTCATAACCAAAACCCGTTAACTCGCTCCAATAACTTAAGTTAAAATAAATCAAACCTTGTTGGTCTATTTTAAGTTAAAACGAACCGAACCAACTTTGGTTCATTCGTTTAAAACAAACCAAACCCCTTTGGTTTATTCTTCACCATTGGATTAGAACCAAATCAATTTGGTTCATCCATCATGTCTTCATAAGACACGACCCATCCATGCTTCCATTGCGACTGAAATGATTTCATGCTCGATCCTTGTTTGGTCCAACCAAACCTAGTTTCTCTCGGTCTGAGAATCTCATTCTCAAGCTCGTTTTAAATTATTCGGATTATGCTCGTTGTGCGTGTGACCAAATAGGTTCTCGATTTATGTTGGCCATCTATAATTAACTATTAATTATAGAACGATCATGAGTGATACCTAGTAGTACATCATGATCCCCAATTAACCGAAATGATCAACGATTGATCCATAACTATTTCTGAAACCCTTCAGCAGTTATAATGAATCTGCCCCATTCCCTTCACGCATCTTATACCCACTTGGTTCAGGACATGGTCTAATGTGTCAGTCCCCACTAGGTTGACTATGTCACACCTTGCCCAAGTATCATTTCCTCGTCCTACGGATTCTAGTTACTGCACATGTATCCAAGAGTACCTTACTCTAAACATATAATGCTTTGGCCAAAGACTTTAGTAACAATCCGACGAGAGGCCATGGGTATACATCTCCTCTCAAGGAGTGGTGAATCCTTTATAGGCTATTCAAATACCTTCGATCACTTCGACTTACACCCAATCATCTCGGGTCCACATCTCCTCAGAGATGCTTGCTTAAGATGTCAAAGCATAAGTCTTCATGACCTAGATGACTTGAATATCATAAGTCAAAGGAACATCACACTTAAGTTGTAGTAAGAACTTCATTGACATATCCATATATGCAGAGAACCATATGAAGTTTTACAACTGGTCACTCCAATGAACTAGTTACCATAACTAGCATTCACGATTAACTCCGAACATCACAATGTCTCTAGCCAGTGAGAATCAGTTGCTTGGATACACCAAGGAGTATACCTCGTGCTAGTCTCGACAGAATTGATGGTGTCCAAATCCATCAATTCATCGACTAGGGATAATTCCGATATATCACAATTACACATGTAGAGATACTCACTAGTTGTGATCCAATCACAAATTCTCTCATGCTGTGAATCGTATCATGGACATGCAGTAAATGAGTTTAAGATCTAATCAAATACATAAAAACATGTATACTTAAATAGTAAATCTTTATTTATCATATAAATGGTTCAAACATAAGACGATTGTCTTAGAACACCTCTCATATATTACTAACAAACTCTCACTTGGTCTAATGCCAATCGCTACGGTATCCAATACCATAAACTCTAACATATCCCTCAAACTTACTTTGAGTAATGCCTTAGTTAAAGGATTCACTAAGTTCTTTTCAGTGGGAATCTTCACAATTTGTATTTCCTTCCTACTAATGATCTCTCTGATCAAATGATAGCGGCGAAGCACATGTTCGGATCATTGATGAGACCACATCAAGTTCAAAGATGAATTTTTTGATCCAAACCGCTTCCTTTGCTGCTTCCGAAGCTGCAATGTATTATGCCTTAGTGGCAGAATCCACTATAGTGTCAAGCTTGGAACCTTTCCAACTTATTGCGCCTCCATTCCAGGTGAATACATACCCATACTGAGACTTGGAATCATCCTTGTCTATCTGAAAATTGACATCTATATACCTGCGTATCACCATGTCCCCTTCTCCATATATTAGGAACACATTCTTAGTTCTTCTTAAGTATTTAAGGATTGTCTTAATAGCCGCCCAATGATTCATTCCTAGATCGGACTGGTATCTGCTCGTGACACTCAGAGCATCCGATATGTTGGGCCTCGTACATAACATAACATACATGATAGATCATATTGCGGATGCATAGGGAATCTTACTCATACAAATCCTCTCGTCTTCTGTGCGTGGACACATAGACTTCGAAAGGTGTATCCCATGCCTGATGGGTATGAAACCTTTCTTGGATTCGGGCATGCTAAGCCTCTTTAACACTCGATCTATATATGTAGACTGTGAAAGACCAAGCAACCGTTTCGATCTATCTTTATAGATCTTAATCCCGAGGATGTAGGTTGCTTCTCCCAGGTCTTTCATGGAGAACGTCTTGGACAACTAAATTTTAACTGACTATAAGACAGAAAAATCATTTCCTATAAGTAATATGTCATCGACATACAATACTAGGAACACGACTGCACTCCCACTAACCTTCTTGTACACACAAGGTTCGTCTGGATTTTGTGAGAAATCAAACTTTTTGATTGTCTCATCAAAACAGATATTCCAGCTCCTGGATACTTGCTTCAGTCTATATATGGACCGTTGCAATTTGCATACCTTGGTTTTATCAACCGATGTGAAACCCTCAAGCTATATCATATACACATCCTCGAGTAGGTTTCCATTAAGGAAAGTTATTTTCACATCCATCTGCCATATCTCATAATCATAATGAGCCGCTATGGCCAGGAGCATCCGAATGGATTTAAGCATAGCTACAGACGAATAGGTTTCGTCATAATCAACACCTTGCTTTTGACGATATCCTTTCGCCACCAATCTAGCCTTATAGGTAATCACATTATCATCCATGTCGGTTTTCTTCTTGAAAATCCACTTGCACCCTATAGGCTTTATGCCTTCAAGTGGGTCAACCAAGTTTCAAACTTGGTTTTCATACATGGAATCCATTTCCGACTTCATGGCTTCAAGCCACTTATCCCTTTCTGAACTTGTCAGAACTTCTTCATAACTGGTAGGCTTCTCATCATCAATGAGTAACACATCATTTGATTCACTTAAAAGAAATCCATATCTCTCAGGAATATTACGTGTTATACCAGATCTACGAAGATGTGGTGTCTCAATAGGTCCAACTGATGGCTCATCACTATGAGTTATTGGCTGTGGTGCTTCACCAGGTATCTCATCAATGTCTATTTGAGTCTCTCTAGCCTCCTCAAGCTCAATGACACTCCCACTATTTTCTTGCAAGAGAAACTCTTTCTCTAGAAATACAGCATGCTTTGAAATAAACACCTTTTGTTCCATAGGATGATAGAATTGGTAACCCCTTGTTTCCTTAGGGTATCCAATAAATAGACATTTATCAAACTTAGCATACAATTTGTCTGATACAGTTTGCTTCACATAAGCAGGACAACCCCATATCTTCAAGTAAGATACATGAGGTTTCTTACTATTCCATATCTCATATGGAGTAGTAGAGACTACCTTGGTTGGCATTCTGTTTAACAAGTAAATAACTGTCTGAAGTGCATAGCCCCAAAAGGACTTGGGAAGATTCGCATGATTCATCATTGACCTGACCATGTCTAACAAGGTCCGGTTACACCTCTCAGATACACTATTATCTTGCGGTGTATATGGCGGAGTCCATTGAGACAATATACCATTGTCTCTTAGATAATCTAGAAACTCTTGACTTAAGTATTCACCACCTCGATCCGATCGAAGTATTTTAATACTCTTGTCATGTTGTTTATCTACTTCATTTTTGAATTCTTTGAACCTTTCAAAGGCTTTAGACTTGTGTTTCATCAATAACACATACCCAAACCGTGAGTGATCATCGGTGAAGGTAATGAAGTAGCTATAGCCTCCTAAAGCTTGAGTTGACATAGGTCCACATACATCAGTATGTATTAGACCTAGCAACTCTTCCACCCGTTCACCTTTTCAGTAAAAGATAACTTGGTCATCTTGCCTTTTAAGCATGATTCGCATGTATCATATGAATTCAATTCAAACGATTCCAGAATTCCACATCGGTGTGATTTGGACATGTGTTTCTTGCTTGCATGGCCAAGACGACAATGCCACATATAGGAGTCTAATTGATTATCTTTTCGAGTACACTTGTTGCTCGCTTTGATATTGTAAATGTCACTGGATACGTCCAACGTATAAATACCATTGCTCAAAGTTCCAGTCCAATAAAGAACTCCATTCAAAGTTATGTAACAACAATTGTTACAAAAAGTCAAATGGTACTCATTTCTATTTAAAAAAGAAATAGAAATGATGTTCTTTATCAACGAAGGAACATAAAAACAATTCTCCAGTTCTAAGACAAGTCCTGTAGGGAGTCTCAATAAATACGTTCCGATGGCGAGTGCAGCAACCTTTGCTCCATTCCCAACACGTAAATTTGACTCTCCCTTGACGAGTCTTCTTCTATTTCTTTGCTCATGTATGTCATTACATGTATGTGAGCCACACCCAGTATCCAATACTCAAGTGTCTGAGGAAATAGAATGACAATCAATAACGAAGATATCTAAAGAAGATGGGGCATCTAATGCCATATTCTTCTTCATAGACTCAAGATAAATCTTGCAGTTTCTTCACCAATGGTCCTCCTTGCCATAATGATGGCATGTGCCCTTTTGAGCTGGTTATGCCTTTTAGCTTTTTTCTTCTTCCCCTTCTATTGTTCCTTTGACTTTCTCTTAGAACCTTTCTTCAAGGAATCAACTAACAACACTGTCCCCTGCTCATGCTTCTCAGAAGGCTCCATAGTCTTCAGTATGTTGAGCAGTGCCACAGATGAACCTTCTTGTATTTTAGAGGTGAAGAAAAGCTTGGAGACTTCGAACCTTTTGAATCTCACTTGCTCATCAAACAACTCATAAAGATGAAAGATTATGGTATGAGCATCCATATGCTCATGCTGCTTCCGCAGCTTGGGTTTCATCGCGGCAAGCATGATGCAACTCACTTGTTCAGAATCACTCACATGTTTCTGATAAGCCAACAATTGGTCTAAAGTTGCATTATCATTAGGACGGGCGGGAAGAGGCTCTTCGAGGACATATACAAGCTTTTCCACCTTGAGAACAATTCTCAAGTTTCTAAGCCAGTCCAAGAAGTTCGGCCCAGTCAATTTATTCGAATCCAAAATGGAATGCAAATTCAAAGACATCATGATCAATCAATTAACTTAGAAATACAAAACGAGCGTATATGAGAAAGATGATTTAAAATGCATCAATATACATTCATAAATCCCATTCATTTTTCGAATTTCAAAACCCCCAAAAATCACTTTGGGAGATTATAGGTCCATCTCTGAATGGGCTGATATCCAACATAGATATGAACAATCTTGGAGAGAGTCCAACAAGTCATTCATAGCTACGATGGTAGGTATCAAATATATCGATTGCATATCACATATATGCAACTATCATAATGTGCTATCAACTAATTGAATGTTCACACATATATTGGGTTGTTAACTCATTAACAAGTATGCATCATATGCATAGCACCCAACTTCACCTCCCTTCACATCGACCTTGGAGAGAGTCCAACAAGCCGATGCTCCAGGTTAAAGCTAACCCATTAATCAAGAAATAGTTTTAATATGGTTAGAGCGCATTCAACAAATTAGCCCGGCTTGGAGAGAGTCCAACAACCAAAACTAACGATTGACCTCTGACTCTTACCATATTAGTATTAAACTATTTCATAGTTTGAACATGTTCAGGTTCGAGCCGAGCTTGGAGAGAGTCCAACAACCCAAACAGGAAACAGAACTCTGGTTCTAACCATATTAATGGAAGGTGTAGGCTTTAATATTGAGCAAGGGTTTTTTATGTCTCATCCTCTTTGCAAGCAAATAACTATTATCTACATGACATGACATACATCTACATGTCACGACACGCATGACATAATGATATGCATCTAATGCAATTACATGACATATAATTATGGCATGTACAAAATTTCCTTATATATCATAACTATTTATGAAAATAAAATATGTTTAAGATTTGATTCTCAAAATTAAATCATGATTAAATTAAAAAATAAAATTCCAAATCTAATCACATATTTTATTTATGGAAGGTCTCAATTAAGGAAAGTCAATTTTAATTTAGGAAATAAATTTCCTAAATTGTCAAAACTATTTATGGAAATAAAATATATTTTAGATTTGATTTCCCAAATCAAATCATGATTAAATTAGGAAAAAAATTTCCAAATCTAATCAAATATTTTATTTATGGAAAATGTTAATTTTCATAAATACTTCTTACTTTCCAAAAGTAGAAGATTTCCATAAATACTTCTAGATTTTCCAAAATTAGAAAATTTTCATAAATACTTCTAACTTTCCAAAAGTAGAAAATTTCCATAAATACAATTACAACTATCGCAAAATAATTTTACGATTATGTCGAAACACAACCTGGGCTCTGATACCACTGTTGAGTTTCTGACACCGCGGCGAGTATGTGTTCGAATATGTTTCGTAAACATGTGCGCAGCGGAAGAAATAGAAAGCAATAAATTTAATTTATTATATCACACACACCACACGCATGCATAGTATAATATGTGTAGACATAACTGTAGTTTCAAATTTTGCAATAAAAGGAAATTATTCTACGTATACCTAACGTATCACGTGTAGCGGGAAAGGCATCAACCGGAGTGACTCTCGCTAGAATCGCCTCTATCCGTATCCACGTCGAGTATCGTCGGGATGACTTCACAAAGTCACGAGCCTCATCTTCATATGAGTCACTAGCCTCGTGTCGAAGAGATGTGATCGAAAGAAGATCACAATCTGAATCAAAATTCGGATTCAAAACCGAGTCCCCAAAACTCGCTTCTCCGGAGAGGTATTCGTCAACCGTTTGACGAATCCTTCGTCCTCCACCTATGAGGATTATCGGAGATTGAGTCCCCGGCAAGGTAACCGCTGTCGAAGCTCCAAACGTCGTCCAAACAACACTCTGACAAGAAGGAAACAAGCTGTCCAGAAAATTGGACAGCTTTGGTGGAGAACTTGCACCGACCAAATAAGGAAAGCTAGATGTTCACCTTGTTGCCGGAGCCAAGGAAGATCACCGGAGGGTCGCCGGAGGATCACCGGCAGGAGCTTGGACGCCAACAACAACTTGGACGGTGGCACAAGGGGTGGGCGGCGGCAAGGGCTTGGGCGCCGACTACAAGGAGAGGAGGGAGAGGGGCAGCAAGATTAGATTTCTTCCAACAACCAAAAAGTTATCCATGAAAAACCCTTAAGCCATGTTTTTATAGAGAACACATTCTCCTAACGATTATTGGTTCATAACCAAAATCCATTAACCCGCTCCAATAACTTAAGTTAAAATAAACCAAACTGCGTTGGTCTATTTTAAGTTAAAACGAACCGAACCAACTTTGGTTCATTCGTTTAAAACAAACCAAACCTCTTTGGTTTATTCTTCACTATTGGATTAGAACCAAACCAATTTGGTTCATCTATCATGTCTTCATAAGACACGACCCATCCATGCTTCCATTGCGACTAAAACGATTTCATGCTCGATCCTTGTTTGGTCCAACCAAACCTAGTTTCTCTCGGTCTGAGAATCTCATTCTCAAGCTTGTTTTAAATCATTCGGATTATGCTCGTTGTGCGTGTGACCAAATAGGTTCTTGGTTTATGTTGGTCATCTATAATTAACCATTAATTATAGAATGATCATGAGTGACACCTAGTAGTACATCATGATCCCCAATTAACCGAAAAGATCAACGGTTGATTCAGAACTATTTCTGAAACCCTTCAGCAACTACAATGAATCATGCCCAATTTCCTTCATGCATCTTATACCCACTTGGTTCAGGACATGGTCTATAATGTCAGTCCCCACTAGGTTGACTACGTCACACCTAGCCCAAGTATCATTTCCTCGTCATACGGATTCTAGTTACTACACATGTATCCAAGAGTACCTTACTCTAAACATGTAATGCTTTGGCCAAAGACTTTAGTAACAATTCGACCAGAGGTCATGGGTATACATCTCCTCACAAGGAGTGGTGAATCTTTTATAGGCTATTCAAATACCTTCGATCACTTCAACTTATACCCAATCATCCCGGGTCCACATCTCCTCAGAGATGCTTGCTTAAGATGTCAAAGCATAAGTCTTCATGACCAAGATGACTTGAATACCGTAAGTCAAAGGAACATCGAACTTAAGCTGCAGTAAAAACTTCATTGACATATCCATATATGCAGAGAACCATATGAAGTTTTACAGCTGGTCACTCCAATGAACTAGTTACCATAACTAGCATCCACAATTAACTCCGAACATCACAATGTCTCCAGCCAGTGAGAATCAGCTGCTTGGATACACTAAGGAGTATATCTCGTGCTAGTCATGATAGAATTGATGGTGTCCAAATCCATCAATTCATCGACTAGGGATAATTCCGATACATCACAATTACACATGTAAAGATACTCACTAGTTGTGATCCAATCACAAATTCTTTCATGCTGTAAATCGTATCGTGGACATTCAGTAAATGAGTTTAAGATCTAATCAAATACATAAAAACATGTATACTCAAATAGTGAATATTCATTTATCATATAAATGGTTCAAACATAAGGCGATTGCCTTAGGACACCTCTCATATATTACTAACAAATGCCGATAACGAATGTTGGTGTAAAGGAAACTCAACCTATGGAGATTGGAGATCCCAAGAACTAGGTTCAAAGGGACAACCTAACTGCATCGACTAAGAAGGATCACTGTGGGGGTTATGAGATAATGAAATAGTGATAAGATAGAGGATAAGCATATGACTTTTAATGATCCAATAGAGCGGTATGGAATACTCTTAAAAGGGTCACCTATGCGAGAAAGAAGTGGGGTCGTTTCGAAGGGATTTGGAAGGCACAAATCTTAAATCTTCTCGCAGAACCAAGCGTGTTCATGGCCAAGAACGAGCACACTCATGAGAACTGAAAGACATCAGGGAAAGTCCTGTGTGAAATGTGTCAATGCTTATATGAAGGGTCGAATAGTTCAAAGATATCACATCTACTAAATCAACTAGTAAGCAAACATATTATCATAAGGGAAGGTCCAAAGGATAAAACCTACTTATCTTATGCCAGACTTTACTGCTGAGAGCTATCACATATCAGTTTCCATTCATGTGGGGGATTGTTGGAAATGTGAATGGAAACAAGAAAATAGAAGGATGGAGAAACCCTCTTGTGGAGGAGTTTAGTCCCACATTGAAAGTTGAGGAACAACTTGGTTTGTTTATAATGTATCACAAACATTGTAGTTGTGAACATATGCAAGGGAAAAAGCTCTCTCTCATGCATGGGTGCACGGCGAATCCAGGGCCCGGATTCGCACTACCGCAAGGCGACTCGTGTGCGAGCGTGACCTGCGCATGTCGAATGTATGACCGATCGAGGCATAATTTGTCCAAGTGGATCCAACCAACCTTTTGCTAATACGTTCTATTTTTTTGTAACGTATGCATTGATGTTTAACGTTGAAACGGTCGAGTTGATTGCAGACGTTTCAAAGGCGATCCATTAATTACGTAATTAATTGAAGATATGCTACGAAGTTATAAAAGAGGAAGCATTGGAGATATGAAATAGAATTTTTATTTTTCCTCCAGCTCTCCTCCTTTCCCCCCTGCGTCATTGATAGCTTTATGGTGTAGTTAGTTCGCCAGAAACGACCTGTGCTTTCGTCATTCACCCGGTTTCATCGTTGTATCCTGGGAAACAGTCGTCCATCACTCTCGAAGGCACGTAAGAGGGGGTGAATATATTTTAAGGACACCGTGAAAACTATAGGCCTCGACACCGAGTAGTGTTGAGGAACAATCGAGCGCTTCTCTGTGGCTCTGCCATTCGCCTCTATGTCTCTGCGGCTTTGTCATTCGGTTCTGTGGTTCGACTCTGCGACTCTACTATTCGGTTATGCAGTGTGGCTCTGCTATTCGGTTCTATGGTGCGGCTTTGCCATTCAGTTTTGCTCTGGGACTTTGCCATTCACCTCTGCGATCCGGCTCTGCGGCTCTGTCATCCGGCTCTACTGAATTAGTTCTTCCAAATCGGCTCTGCCGAAACGATTCTGCCGAAACGATTCTGCCGAATCGACTCTGCCAAATCAGCTCTTCTGGATCGGTTTTTCCAGATCGATTCTGCCAAATTGGCTCTGCTGAATTGACTCGGTCGATACTGAAATGACTACCCGAAGTCAGTGCAGCAGCTCTCCCCCTTTGAAGGAGAAAAAACTACAACACTCCTCTCGTATCCAAATCAACTCGCCGCATATCCCACAAGAGCGATATACCATCCCGGTTAGAAAGATCAAAGTTACTGGCATAACCCATTCCTATAAATTGGTGTCGCATGATAACCCCAAGCGCGTCTTCCGTGAGTCCCTAATACCCTAGTGGATGATCCATCCGAAGCACTAGCTGATCGACTACTTGCAATAGTGGATTCTGTGGAAGAATTGTGCTGATCCACTATCTTCTGTGCCTCAGTCGCTGCCCGCAACCCATCCTACTGCGAGCTTGCAGAATCTGCCCGCCTAGGTTCCGTTTGCAACGAATGAGCTTCACATGCCCTTTCCAGAGGTGTTCTACCATCAACATGCTCTTCATCCACATGCTGATCCAAGGGATCATCTCCCTCATTATGCTGCATAGAATGAACCTCATCCGCAGCATCAGATGGGAGCTCCATACCAATCAGATACACCGATTCGACAATTGCAAGTTCATTTGCTACCGCATCTGGAGGTGGCCGAGACACTGATTGGGTTCTTCGCCAATTCCTTGTACTACGGCGACCTCTCGCTGATTGAGAGCATCTACCTGCTCGAGCGAAGTCCGAAGTCGTAGGTGGTTGGCCCTTCCGACATGATTCCTTTTGATGCCCGATCCTTCGACATTCCTCACAAAAATTCAGCATGCTTTCATAGATAATCTCCAAATCCATTTGCACTCCAGTAGGTAATGTGACAGGAACCCTCTTGATCTTTTCACCAATAACCAAGACCTCCACCAAGAGACGCGAGTATGTCATTCTTTCCCTCGTTCGCGTTAGTTGATTAGTGTAGAGCGGCTTACTGTGTAGCCGGGACAAATCACTCATCTTCATCAAATAAGAAACACCTTGACATCGACTTCAAAAACAGCGGGATTCCAAATGCAAAGTATGGACCTCCTAGCAAGATGTTGTCCTGGTCTTCCGCCAAATCAAAACGATAGATAATCCATCCATTTTTATATAAATAATATTTGTAAGTTATCTTCCACCGTCGTTCAATTGCCACAACTCCGTCCTTGCGGTGTTTACCCATGAAACATCCCACCGAATCTTCCACAGTTTCGATGTCGTCATATCCGAATCGTAGCTTCTGCCCTGTCTCCATTTGTTGATGCAAATGCGTAGCCACCTTAACCTTTCAGTTATCCTTGAAAAGATTAGCCCAGCTTTTTCCGGCATTCAACGCAGGGGAAGCTTCTCCGGCGACTTATTCTGCAGAAGACACAGCTGTCATCCCTCTGCTCCTCCACCTCATGAACCGGTGGTGTGAAAGTCCAAGGGGGAAGCCTTGGCATGGGAAAGTCCAAAGAATTGCGAAGCCGTGCGCTTGGTGCATTTGGGAAGTCTTGAGGACTCGGTAAGTTCACTAGGCTCGGGGTCCTTGAGTCGGTGAAGGATGACATTGCGAAGTCGTGCGCTTGGTGCATCCGAGGGACCGCCGGACAGGGAGCGAATGGAGTGAGCCCAAAGGGGAGCATACTTCTAGGGTATGAGACGCGAAGGATAGCATTGCGAAGCCGTGTGCTTGGCGCATCCGAGGGACGTAGGCCGAGGGAAGAGAGCTTCGGTGAGGAACTCCATGAGGGATAAGGTGGACTTGGCCAAGTGGCTAAGACTGAGTGTCGGAGGCTCAAACTTGATGTTTGAGGGTTTACCTGACGGTCGGATGCTCAAACAACTTGGTGTTTGAGGTTTTGCCCGACGTCAGTCGACTGACATAGGTGCCGATTCAACTGGTCCAAATCGACTAGAGTTCGACTGGTGTAAGGCTAGGGTTTTGTCTTTGGCGATCGCTATGGCCATGGGTAGTCGATCGATATGATGTCGGCAAACTGATCGCCGAGGATGACAATCGGTGATGGGAGTGTCGCGAGCACGCAGAGCGCTCCGTAGCCGATCAAGGCGATCGACTACTAGTCACCGATCGTGATGGGCATCATCGACCGTAGGTGATCCGTTGGAACTTGTCCGACGTGGATCGGCCGTTGTGAGACAAATGACTACGAGGCGATCGATCGGTGCCTTTTAGCGATCGGCGCTAGGCGACAACTCGATCAGTTATAAAAGGAGCTCGAGATGGAGGTTTTTGCCATGGTTTTTGTGAAGCTATTGGAGGGGAATTGCTGCTGCATTCCAGTCCTTCAAGAGCCAATCAAAGTAAACAACAAACAAGTGATCAAAAGCAATCGGTGAAAAGTGTTCTCTTGTATTGTATTTGTATTCTTGTTTGTATTTGTATATTACTGTTGTAATTGCTTGTGAGAGGTTTCTCCACCTCCGACGTGTAGTCGAGAAGGAGTTTGAGTATTGCCGTGTGCATCTCTAGAGCTCGAGGAGCTCGCCTATGGAGTAGGAACCATTCGGTTCTGAACCACGTATATCGTGTGTGTTTGATTGTGCTTGTATTGTTGTTATTTCTATTGTTATTCCGCTGTGTATATTAACGACAATTGTAGACAAGCACACGAGAACGAACGAATTACGACATCCAACGAACGAGGGCTATTCACCCCCCTCTAGTCGGCCGTATCGATCCCCAACAAGTGGTATCAGAGCCGAGGTCGCTCTTCAAGGACTAACCACCGCGAGAGCACTACAAGATGGCCGGCTACAACCTTCAACCACCCAAATTCAAAGGAGACTTTCTATGGTGGAGAAGAAAAATGGAGGTATACCTAGAAACCGATTTTGATTTTATGATTATTATAGAAAACGATTTTGAAATGCCTAGGGACAAGTACAACAAGCCAATTGAGAAGTCAAAATGGACCCAAGACCAAATCAAAGACTTCAAGACAAATCTCAAGGTAATCAAGTTGATTAGTGATTTGTTACCTAACACTATTTGGTCTAGATTGGGTGATTATAGGGATGCAAGGGAATTATGGAATAAGGTAATGAAATTTCAAGAAAACTCCCAACCGGCACATGGAGAGGATAATGCCGAAGAAGAAGCACCATCTACTTTTGAAGATGTGGATGACTTGGTGGAGACCTCCACCTCTAGCGTTGAGGGGGAGGAAAAGATTTCGATTCCGGAGCAAGATCAAAATGAAGCTTCTACCTCCGGAAGAAGTGAAGAGGCCTCCACCAACTCCCTAGTTAACTCAAGTGTTGTAATTTTAAATAAAAATCACATAATATGCTTTGAGTGTAGGGAGAAGGGGCATTACAAGAGCAAATGCCCTAAATTGGCTAAGAAAAAGGCATCGACACCAAAAGTCAACCTAAAGTCAAAGGATGCCGGTGTTCCCAAAACTAGAAGCAAAGAGCACATTGTATGCTTTAAATGCAATCAAAAGGGGCACTACTGAAGCCAATGCCCTAGGGGGAGGAAGAAAGGGCAAGAAGGTGCAACTCATGTAGGGGGAGCTCCTAAAGCTAACCCTAAGGTATATTTAAATAATGCACCTTTAATTCCTAAAGTCAAAAAGCATGCTAAAAATTATTTTAGTTATCTTGCTATTATCAATGAAAAGCATACTAGGAGAAACAATAAGATTTATTGCTTAGGTGCTAAGCATGTTAGTTTCTCTAAGGACAAACCTAGGACTCAAAATACTAGATCTATTTTACCTAGGGAGTCAATTAGAAGAATTGAAGAAAACTTGGGTATTAATCCCAAAAAGTCTAGGCACATGCCTAAGAAGAAGAGGCTTTCCCAAAAGATAAATGAAAATTCAAAATTGAGAAAATTAGAGTTAGAAAACCAAGCCTTGAGGTCAAGGCTAGACAAATTGGAGAAGACTCTAGCAATCATCAAAAATTCGGTTCAAGGGTCATATACACAAAAGTCAAGGCCTACGAAACAAGAAATATCTAAGGGCAAGAAGGGTTTGGGTCACAAACCTATGTCCTACCATAATGTTCCATTTAATTATGGGACAACATCTAGGTCTAGAAAAACCAAGGCTAATAGGGAAGCTATCCCTAAGTCTAGCCATGGTGTTTGCTTAGTGGCTAAGGACCTAAGGAAAACCAAGAAGGCCACTAAGAAGGTCATTAGGGGAGTTACCTCTAGATTTGACCTAGAAAAGACCCAAAAGACTATGGCTTCAAAGCCTAAAAGGGTCATTAGGAAGGTATCTAGAGAAGTTATCCCTAGGGAATACCTTGTTAACCCAAGGAGCTCCAATATATATTGGGTTCCTAAGAGCGTGATTGATTCACGCTAAATGGGTTAGGGTGTGTCAACCCTAAGTGGATGGGTGGTTAACCTAGCCATTGTGAGTTGACACATTAGGGTGTGCCAATATGATTTGAGAAGTTTAAAATGATTTAAATTGGCACAATCAGGTCATAGAAGTCATGATGTGCCATTTTGGGTTTTTGGCACACTAGGGAGATAATGACATTAAGGAAAAATGTATTTAATCCCTAAAAATGGCAAATTAATTTTAACACTTAGGTATTCTATACCTTAGTATATTTTACTTGCCATGATTTGTTTGCCTTACCATGTCATGACATCATTTTCATTTTTATTTATGAAATGTCATGATCATGTTTAGAATTATTTTTAGATGTCATGTATGTTTAGTTCTCATTCACATGCCATGACGTCATGATATTGACATATGTTTTTATCTAAATCATATTTATGCCATAATCATATCATGCATAGTTTAAAATGGAGTTAAGGACTATGGCACAATTTGAAGGGAATCAAATTAATGTTGCCTAGAAATATGCATGAGAACATAAACAAAATAAAACCCACATCTCACAAAAATTTGACTTGTATGTGTTTTACACATCTTGATATTGGTGAGATGTTTAGGAAAAAGAAAATAAAAGTTTGAAAAACATTTTGAAAACATTTTGAAAAACCTTGGTGAAGCCTATCTTTTGATAGCTATCACCATTGAATGGGATGATACAAAGATGACTCTTTATTGAAGCTTTTCTTAAATTTTGAACTTTGTATCAATCTCCTAATTTAATGGGTAAAATAAATTTTCAATATTTTTCACCCATAGTGTTCAGGATAAGTATTATACGTATGCATTTTCAAGATTTTTAAAATTACGTATATTTACTTATGGATTTTGAAAATCCATTTTCTGAAATTGAAAAATCAATGAGAATCGATTATCGATCGACCACTTTGTAATGGCGGTCGGATGATGGTAAGTCCAATGACCGTATCGTCCATCGGAGTCGGGTAAACTTGATAGTTAGGCCCATGTTTAGTCATGTTTTGGTCCCCTAACCACTCCTAACCCTAGGATATGCTTGGGAGAGCATTAGAGAGGGTGGAAATCCATTGGATATGGATTAGGAGTTGGGTTGAGGGTGAGTATCAATTTTAAGGTGGAAGAGAGTTCATTGTTGAACTTTGCCTTAATTTTGATTTGGTTAATGTTCCTATTGGCTTAGGGGCTCTCCAAGGACATTGTTGGTGCAATGGTCAAGGGGGAGCAAGCCTCTAGGGGGAGGTATCCATCTTGGGAAGATGGATGTGTATTTCCTCATGGGAGGAAAATTGGGTTGCCTCTCTTTAAGTGATATGGGATCACTAGAAAGATTGTAGGCATGTGTTCCTCCAAGGGAGAGATTGTAAGATCTCATTGGGATATGAGACATTCATACCCTTGGGGAGGACCTTTTTGATGTAATGTCAAAAGGGGGAGAAGTTACCAAGTTACAAATTAGGGTTCGTTGGAATTCTCATTGGGATATGAGAATTGCCAATATGGGAGAATTTGTAGACTTGAGATGGTAGTTTTGTCAATCATCAAAAAGGGGGAGATTGTTGGTGCAGTCGGCCCAGGTTGACTCGAGTTTGACTTGAGCAGTACCTTGATAGTATTTTTATGATGGACAAAACTCATGACATGGGATTGTCATGGGAAAGTCCAACATGGGGTTGGCATGGAAAATCCAAGCATGGAGCTTGGTGTGGAAGTCCAAGGGGGACGCCTTGGCATGGGAAAGTCCAAAGCATTGCGAAGCCGTGCGCTTGGTGCATTTGGGAAGTCTTGAGGACTTGGTAAGTTCACTAGGCTCGGGGTCCTTGAGTCGGTAAAGGATGACATTGCGAAGCCGTGCGCTTGGTGCATCCGAGGGACCGCCGGACGGGGAGCGAATGGAGTGAGCCCAAAGGGAAGCATACTTCTAGGGTATGAGACACGAAGGATGGCGTTGCGAAGTCGTGCGCTTGGCGCATCCGAGGGACATAGGCCGAGGGAAGAGAGCTTCGGTGGGGAACTCCATGAGGGATAAGGTGGACTTGGCCAAGTGGCTAAGACTGAGTGTCGGAGGCTCAAACTTGATGTTTGAGGGTTTACCCGACGGTCGGATGCTCAAACAACTTGGTGTTTGAGGTTTTGCCCGATGTCAGTCGACTGGCATAGGTGCCGGTTCGACTGGTCCAAGTCGACTAGGGTTCGACTGGTGTAAGGCTAGGGTTTTGTTCTTGGGCGATCGGCCATGGACGTCGATCAGCGATGTGAGCGATCGGCGCCGAGGGATGGCAATCGACTGATGGGAGTGTCGCGAGCACAGAACGCTCCGTAGCCGACTACTAGGTCACCAGTCGACTGATGGGCATCATCAGTCGACTGGTAGGTGATCCATTGAAACTTGTCTGACGTGGATCTGGCCGTTGTGAGACAACGGCTACGGGGGCAGTCGACTGGTGCCTTTTGGCAGTCGACTGCTAGGCGCGAAAATAGCTCGATGCAGGTTATAAAAGGAGCTCGAGATGGAGGTTTTTGCCATGGTTTTTGTGGAGCTATTGGAGGGGAATTGCTGCTGCATTCCAGTCCTTCAAGAGCCAATCAAAGCAAGCAACAAACAAGTGATCAAAAGCAATCGGTGAAAAGTGTTCTCTTGTATTGTATTTGTATATTACTGTTGTAATTGCTTGTGAGAGGTTTCTCCACCTCCGACGTGTAGTCGAGAAGGAGTTTGAGTATTGCCGTGTGCATCTCTAGAGCTCGAGGAGCTCGCCCGTGGAGTAGGAACCATTCGGTTCCGAACCACGTATATCGTGTGTGTTTGATTGTGCTTGTATTGTTGTTATTTCTATTGTTATTCCGCTGCGTATATTAACGACAATTGTAGACAAGCACACGAGAACGAACGAATTACGACATCCAATGAACGAGGGCTATTCACCCCCCTCTAGCCGGCCGTATCGATCCCCAACAAGCTCTTTCACTTTTTCTAGATGTTAAGGTTGTGTTTGGTAGGACGTAATATAATCCAAGTTATAATGGAATACAATGTAATTTTAATTACATTGCATTGTTTGAATACAAATTGTATGTAATCTTGGATTACAAAAGTCATTACATTCTTTTGTTTGGTGTCCATTACAAAGACGATAGAAATGGATCGACGACGATAACGTAGACAACGACGATGATAACGGTGGCCAACCGGTGATCGACTGGTCGATTGACGACCGACTGATGATTGTCTGCCGATCGTCGGTCGGTCACCGCCAATCGCCGACGGTCGATCACTACCGGTCGTCGGTCGGTCACCCACCGGTCACCGCCGATCGCCGACGGCCGGTCGTCGACCGGTCACCCGCCGGTCACCACCGATCGCCGACAGTCGGTCGTCGTGGGTCACCAGTCGATCATCGCTGGTCGTCGGTCGACCGCCGTCGATCGCCGACCGGCCGCCGCTGGCCGACCGCAGCCAATTGCCGACCGACCATCGGTTGACCGTCGATCGACCGTCGCTGATCATCAAACACAGCCTAAATCCCATTTGCATGCAATAAATCACATTTGCATGTATGCAAAATGTGATTTATTGCATGCAAATGAGAAGCTTGTAATGTAATCTGGATTACATATGTTTTGCTTTGTAATCCAGATTACAAAACTTTAGTACCTTTTGTAATCCAGATTACATTACATTACAATTCTAAGACAATAACAAACAAAGAAATCTGCCTTGTAATGTAATCTGGAGTACATTACAAGGCAGATTACGACATACCAAACGCAGCCTAAGTGTTTTAGGCTACGTTTGGTATGGGGTAATCAGGCTTGTAATGTAATCAAGATTATATTAAAAGATGATTTAATTTATTTGGTAACATTTTAAAGATGTAATGTAATGTAATTGCATTACAGAATAAGAGTCAAGATCCGTAATCTCGATTACGAAGGAAAAACTATATAATCCGATTACTTTACGAACTCAATATTTATCATGACAAATATATCCTTCTTTTATTTTTCTCATT
Organism: Wurfbainia villosa; assembly: GCA_025175895.1. Lineage (NCBI taxonomy): Eukaryota > Viridiplantae > Streptophyta > Magnoliopsida > Zingiberales > Zingiberaceae > Wurfbainia > Wurfbainia villosa. Next base: position 103,463,793 of record CM045994.1, read on the forward strand.
GCTTCCCCGCGCTCGTTGACGACGACCACCGGTGATGGTTGCCGGCCGGTGATGGTTGTCGACCGACGGCCGACGACTGACGATCGGCCATTGACCGGCCGTCGACTGGCCGTCGACCGATCGGCGATCGATCGGGGCCGAGGCTGGCGATCGGTCGATGATCGGTAGGCTGCCGACGGCACGCTGGCGATTGGGCGATGACCGATTGGCGATGGCCGATGACGACCGACGACCGACGATCGACCGATGGCCAACGACCGACAATCAACGACTAAGAATTATATTACCTTAAGAAGAAATTATAAGGGTATTTTTGTCATTTTATAATAATATGAATTACATTCCTTATAACAAATATGGATACAAAATAAACGAATGTAATCACTTTTGTAATCAAAGATTACACACCAATCGCTAACCAAACACAGTAATGTAATACACATTACATTACAAACTTGATTACATTACATTACAAGGTTAATTACATTACCTCGTACCAAACGTAGCCTTAGTGGTTTGCTATCGAGTTTGCAAAGGTCTTTAGTTTGTTATTATAATTTGCATTGGGTATGATCCAAGTCGAATTTTAGTTCTTAAGTCAACTAATTTTAGTAATCAATCGACTGATAACTCATCAATTGACTGTCTTACCGAGCTAAGTCTCTGTCATACTTCACATAAAATCCTACTTCTCCTGCTCTTCCACCACACGGGAGAATGTTAGATTGCGACTGGCGCCAAGGGCTTACGAATGATCTCGGATGTGTCGAGCTAAAAAAGTACCATGACCAACTTGAGGGCTTACGAATCACCTCGGCCCGCCAAGCTGAGTCTCCGCCATACTTCACATAAAACTCTACTCCTCCCGCTTTGCCACCGCATGGGGAATGTCAGATTGCGACTGGCGCCGAGGGCATAAGAATGACCTCGGACATGCCAAGCTAAAAACATATCATAATCGACTCGAGAGCTTACGAATCATCCCGGTCGAATAGAAAGAGAGTCGACATGAGGGCTTACAATCTACCTCGGTCGAATAGAAAGAAGGTCGGAGGTTGACACGAGGGCTTATGATTTTTCTCGGCCGAATAGAAAGAAAGTCAGCACTAGGGCTTACAATCTGTCTCAGACGAATAGAAAGAGAGTCAATACGAGGACTTACGATCTGTCTCGACCAAAATAATAAGGAAGTCGACCCGAAGGCTTACGAACTGCCTTGCTCGTCGAATAAGAAAGAAGTTGGCGTGAGGTCTTACGAACTGCCTCGGGCAACCAAGTTGAATAAGTATTATGATCGACTCAAGGGCTTAGGAATCGCCTCGGTCAGTCGAGCTGAATAAATGCTACGACCAACTCAAGGGCTTACGAATTACCTCAGCTGGCCGAGCTGAGGCATCACTACAATAATAACATAAATGCATTGTATATAGCTCCCACATCCATAAAGAAGAACATATTTCCTGTATGATAAGCAAGGATAGTCCATAACACGTTAAGCTCAAAGAGGCTTAGATGTCGCTCTTGTGAAAATGTAGGCTTGAGCAGATCATCTCAAGCAATAATATCAGGTCGTTGTTGAGATGAGACTTCCAGACATTTTCATTGTACTTGGCGGCTGGCATGAAGCTCATCAGAAATGGATCCCATGCATGTGAGATGGGAGATAATAGCGTCTAAGAAAAAAATGAAGAAGGATGCTACAGTAAGCACAGGTGCTCGGGTACGCCCCTAGTGTCCAGTAGAACTATAGGGCTCAAAAATTTGGTGTTCAGGCAAACTGTCGGAGATTCTAAATATCATTTGAGTTGATGAAATTGAGCACGTGGGAGATTGGTTTAGGCAATGCTGACATGGTGGGAAACTTTCGTGGTCAAGGAGGTGTCAAATCTAGGTTGTCCGGTTACTGATCATCACCTAAGCAAAGTAAATCGATCATCTTCCTACCAGAATTTTTGTAGATCTCTCGATGAGGACAACATCATTGATCAATTGGTTCGAGCCATGACATCTCCTCGGTAATGGGAAGCTAGTGTCAACAGCTAGGGCAGAGAGATTGGGTCGATGAAGAGTCATTTCATTCATCATTTTGCTCTATTAGTTTCCTATTTTTCACTATTGTTGTAGAGAAGGCTGTGATTTCTACGAGTTGGGGAGTAGGTTCCACGACATTGCAAGTGGACATTTGCAATTGATCTCTAGGTCCAAGAGAAATTAAGTGTGCATGTTTTGATTGGTCGAATGGTCGAGAGGGGTGAAATATGCTCTTGGTCGAGCGACTGAGTACAAGAACAAACCCTGGTCAAGTGATCGGAAGGGGTGAAGTATACTCTCGAACGAGCTACTGAGTGACACAACTTAACTCGATCGAGTGGTTGAGAGAGATTGAGTGTGTTCTTGACAGAGCTGCTTGGCCAAGTAGCTGAAAGGGGTGAAGTATGCTATTGACCGAGCTGTTAAGCGAGAAGACTCAACTCGGTCGAGTCACTGGGAGAGATGACACCATGAATCCCAATAATCCAGAACTAGGAGAAGCCACCTAACCAAATATATGAGAGAGAAATAAGGACAATGTGCTTTTGCTCAAGTTTAATCAAGAAGAGCAATGGGTTCCGGGCCTCAGCTAGTGTTCACCAAAAGTTCCTATTGAGATTGATGACTTTAGAGATAGATATGACTGAAGCAAACAAGGTGGGGAGCAAATGTTGTATGGGAGATGATGGGGGCATGTTTTCTAGTGATAACACTAACAACGGGCTCTATTCAGTCTTGCTCCTACAGAGAAATCTGAAACAGAGGCAATTCGAGCCAGGCATTGCAACAACCATGAACTTAGGGCCTCGCGGGATCATGAGAAACACCCACGACCATTAACAAGCTAGTTCTCAGGTATTTCTCCGGAGCAGAGCTACCAAAAAATGCTCACATTGATAGTACTCCAGACTTGAGTGCTATGGTGAGGGGTTGAGCCCTCAAGACGATTGGGGTAGGTGTCAAAAGGGTGGCGATGCAAGCGTAATGGTAGGGAGGATTCTTCTGATGATTTCTAGTTATTGTGCTAAGCTGGGACTTTCTTGGTCAACAGTTGGCTAGAAAAATCCAAAGCAATTGTTGGAACCTCCCAAATAGCTCCACAGAGTAGTAGGCTTGGAGAGGTCCGCCCCTCTATCTTTTCGCACAATGCATCGTCTATTGTCTTTTTCACAATCTCTGCCCACAAACCGTGTGTCATGAGGAGGATGATGGAGCCTCCTTCGATGAGGAAACCCTTGAAGGAACTCCTTGCGGTGCATCTCAACGTCTAACTCAGTTTCCACAGACGGTGCCAACTGATGTGACACAAATTTTATCCCTTAGTCTTCTATCACCGAGGGCGGGTTCTCTTCGACTGCAATAGTAGATTTTATTTCCTTTCCTACCAAAATTAATACAGGTCAGATGTTCGTCGGTCTCCCGACTAACGAACCTCTAATGTCTATGTTAGATAGGATATTAATGAAAGAAAATATATTAAATGCAATAAAAGTAATGTAGAAGAAGAAGAGAAGTTATCTCATGTGCAGTGATGCGGTAACGGGGAAAAAGGGTTCACTGGCTTCCTTTCAACGCAGGGGAGCATGAGGGAAGCTTAGGGGGGTTCTCTCCGACCACAACAGTAAAATGAAATGTGAAGAAAAGAAACGCACACCAACACAAGCAACAAACAAAGACACAGGATGTAACGTAGTTCGGAATAAGGATTCCTACTCCACGGGGGTGAGCTCTCCCACGAGCTACGGTGCCAAAACACTTTTCACTATAAACTTCCTCCTTCACGGAAAAAACTTCCGGAGGTGGAGGAGAAAACCTCTTACAATTAGCCCAAATACACAAAAAAGTATCAGAAGAATGGAGCTCACTACTCTCCTAGTCTCCTTCTCCGGCGATGTGGTTGCTCTCCCCTTCGGATGTGCCTTTGTCTATCACTCGTTGGAAAAATGTGGATCCTCTTTCTCTTGCCCTGCTTCTCCCTTTTATCCTCTTCCTCTGGCCAGCTGTCACACTGCGAACCTCCTTCATCGTACACATAGCCACCTTTCCCATCTGGAGAATCATTCTGTTACAGACACGAGGAGCGAAGGCTCCTCAAAATATTATGTGGGGACCCTCTTCTGTTGTGTAACAACTTCTTATCTATATTTCGAAAAATATTCTAGCTCCCTTTCAGCGACTTGCCTTTGACGAAACTAACCTAAACCTACCGCTCACGTGTAGCGTAGCCCTTAGGCTCTTCCCAATAGCCCGAACCAACTCCCCTTCTTCCCGTACCGAACCATTTTCAGGCCCACTAGACTGAGCCGATTCTTGTCCGCCCCGTACCGAAATGATCTTCGCGATCGCCCCACTGTGCCAACTACCTCAAACTGTCCTCCCGTTCCAATTGCCCCAGACTGACGTGCCCGAACCATCCTTCCCTGCTTCCCCTGCCGAACTAGTTACTCGGTTCGAATAGCGTCTTACACACGAGTATTCTTACCCTATTCACAGAAAAGAGGTAACAACAATATCATTAGCCAACCCCCAAAAATAGTCAAGCGAAGTCATAAGATTGACTTTCTAAATGTATGAGGCCTCTAACTCACTCTTTGCTCGCCAATTCAAACTCACTTTCTTCCTGTGGACCTATTCCATATGCTCGAATCGACTTAATGGGCCCATGGGCCCCGCTTCTCTTTTTCTCTTAGGTAGTCAAAAAGTCACAAAAATCCTATATAAATCTTCGTCCTTTCTTTTTATGTATAACTTAACATACCTAACAATCCAGTCCTTTCCACTTCTCCCTTCCAGCGATTTTCTCCAACAGTGTTTCAACGACCTAGCCCCTTCTTTCGCAAACGTTCCTTCTTCAACCTTCAAGTAAGTGTTTTTCCTTGTTCTATACCTATGACCCCTAAGACCTTGCCCTCATCTCCTTGGTACGAGCACACTGTCACCCAACTAGACAGCAAGCATTATTTCTTTAACCTTAGAAACCAATTCATAGACTCTTCCATACAATGTCGTTTCAATACTAAGACTTACCGACCACACCGTCCTCCCCCCGGCCTAACTTGTTTCTTTTCCGAACAATTTCTTAATGGTTTGTTTTTGCCCGTACCCTCTCCCTACTTATAAATCCTAGATTTTTACGGACTGCCCTTAAATCAATTTACCCCCAATTCCTTCCCTATTTTATCGGGGGCCACCATAGTATTTCGGCACCTAGACCTCCCTTTATCCCCCCAACTGTTCCACTGCTTCTTCCAACTAAAATCTTCTAAGGTGGGTCTTTTCTACCTCTCCAGCCGCACGGACTGCCAATTCTTAGTGAGCATGCCCTCTTCTCACAAAGGATGGGAAGAACTATATTTCTTCGCTCAACTCCCGACGCCCCTCCCCTATGCAGATACCTGGAAGTTAGATCTTCCAGAGCTACCTCCCTTTCGCAAAATGAGGACCCAATGTCCTTTCCCTGAGGTTTATAAAGTGTTGAGAGAATTCCATTATTGCTCAGACCATTTAATGAAACCTCCTCTTCTCAGTCACTACAGGCTATCCCCTTTTCCTCTAACTGCCCCGGCCGCCATAGGTAGGACAGTATTTATATTTGATACAGTTCATTATCCGGATCAACCTACCTTTTTTAGCAATGGATTTCGCAGATAACCTAATGCAAGATGCTTTTGTAAAAGGCGAGGAGGTTAATGCAGCTAGGAAAAAGAAGACCTCCACGAAGTGAGGTAAAGTTAAATCTGCGGCTGCCCCCTCTTCACCTCGGAAGAGGTTGCGCCATGTCAGGGAAGGAGTCCCCAGTTCTTCGTCCCTTCCCGCATCCTCTTCTTCCCATTCCTCTCCTCTGTCATCCCCTTTCAAACTGGAGAAACACCGACGCTTAGTCGTATACGAACCGGGGGTGAGGGATACCACATTAGCCGCCCCATCTTCTTCCCCCAAGGGGGAAGGTCCCCTTCTCGTTCTCCTGTTTCATCCCCCATTCCTCTTGACTCTCCCACACATTCCCCAACTGAATCTCTCCCAGTAACTATTCCCCCCGAAGCACATCCTTCTCCTGCTCCCTCTCGGATTGTAGGTCCCTCTCCCCCTTCGAAGGGGAGAGATCTTCCCCTCTCGAATCCTCCATTAGCCACGCTGGGATCCTCCCTAAAAATCTGCCACCTGTCAGAAGTAAAATTCTTCAATCAATCAGGTGTGCAAGGTCCCTACGATCATATGGGCAAACTTCTGGCCGAGGTAATTGTTCCCTTTCTTTATCTCTAGTACACATGCAATGCCAATACTTAACATCTGTCTTCTTTTCTTTAGGTATCGACCATGTATAATAAGATGACATCCCACATAGCCCAGTTCCAGTCTAGTGTGGAGACTCGCCATTTTGCTGCCCTGGCACACCAGAAGAAACTCACATAGCGGCTGAACGAAAACGAGCAGAAGGAATCCAATTTAATCACCCGGTGCGAGGATTCCATGACCCAATTGGCCCTGACCCAGAGTGAGAAGGAAGAGCTCCAACGGAAAAATGAAGACCTCGAGCAGCAAATATTCTTGCAATCTAGCCAACTTCAGCAGGTGGACCTCCTTACCCACGAGTTGACCGGGTATAAAAGACAACTTGCAGATGCATATATTCAGGCTAATGATTCTTCAGCCACCATCCATCAGTTGCAGCAAGAACGTCAGACATGGGAGGCTACCCAAAAATCCTGCTTGGAGAGGTGCGGAGAACTCTCCTCCCTGGTGGCTACCTTCCCCGAAGTTCTATCTTCTATGACCCGGCAACAAAAAGAGCTTCGCCAAGAATATACCGAAGCTTTATCGGCTCTAGGTCAGCAGGCTATGACAACAGCAACAGAAAGAGATGCTTTGGCGGCTCAATTAGCCGAATGTCAGGCCCAACTTGCTGCCTGCCAGTCCCAACTGAAGGAGCAGGAGGCAGATCTAAAGAGGTGTTACGTTCAGAAGGAGGTAGACTTATTCATGCTGGGCTTCGACGGGTCTTCTTCTTTAAACGCCGAACGAGGGTATCCTCCCCCTGGCACGGACACCAGCTACTTGAATCCCGAAATAGCTTTAGCTAAATACCCCTCCTCCCCCCCCGAAATTTTTGAATTGTAACTTGTCATATTTGCTCTTCATGCTGACTGTTTCTTTGTTGTCAAAGAATATTTGAATTAACACGGCCCTGTGCCACTCCTTATATATGCATTGGTATGAATCTGGGATCTTAAGTCTGCTCTTTTATTTTGTTCTTTTTAGAGTTATTGTCTATTCTCTGTTTTCCCCAACACTAAATAAGTGATGACCTTCCTTGCTCGGGAATCCATTCGGGACATCTCCGGAGTGATCTTCCTCCGGCCTGAACCAATTTTGGCTCGGCCAGCAATTAATTTACTTTTGCCTCTTGATCTTCTCAGGCTAATTGACTGCTCCGAAAATGACGTCTCGATGATTTCCTATGCTGACGCCATTATAACGTTAGTCCTTCCATCTTCTTCTCCTTCCCGAGGACAAATGCGGTTCTTCCTCCCTCGATTATAAATTGTTACCACAAGTGTCTTCGGCCTTCCATCCCACCCTCATGGATTCCGCGGAATACTCCATCGAGATCTCTTCAGACTCTGACTCTTTTGAATTGCATGACTGGGCCACGGAAGACACTGAAGAATCTGAAACGCAATCGACTGCAACTTCAGCGTTTCGTCCGTTTCCGACTCTATCATCAACCACTGTTCCCCTTCCTAATCTAGGGAGATCCTTCCGAGCCCCCTTCCCTTCATTCTGCAACCAGGTCTGGAATCCTCCCCTGATGTGGGAATACACGGTGGGAGATCCTCGGGCCTCCGCTGAACTTCCTCCGCTTCTGTCAGCCCTAGCATTTGTTCCAGTCCCTCCAGCGGGGACTCATCCGCCCCCTTTTGACGAAGCTCCACCAGCGGCACCTCCAGCGCAAGGCGACCTCTACAGAGTTGTCTTAGTGCCTTCCCCCTGGAGGAGTCCTCTAATAATCCTCCTACTAGTGATAACTATAAAAAACTTGTATAATGATTAGCTTAAATGATGTAACTGCTATCGAGAATATTAATAAAAAGAAGAGGGGGTACTGAGACTTATTTTTGTCGCTTTCCTGTAAATGTAGAACAATTGCCACCAGAAAAGACTGCAACCCTATCTGAACATACTTCCCCTTACTGTTTCCATGGAATCTAAACCATCCTTCTCGGAGTTACTGCACTAACAACTCTCACCTACTGTCTTTACATTTCCCCTTCTTTACTAGCATTTATTATTTTTACCTCCTCCGCGAGTCAATGCGCCTTCTTCCTTCGCCGCTATAAGGACCCCAAACCATCGTTTGTTTAACATTCATCCTTTCTTTTTCCCCTCCTCGCCATGGAACAAACTTCTGAACATGGCAGCAGCTTTTTTCCTCCTGAGGAACAGCGCTACATCGCCAATCTAGAGGAATAGGTTGGATATCTGCAGCGACGTTTGAGGGAGGCTTCTACCAGCAACTACTCCCTGCGCCAGCAACTGGCAGTGTCTCAGAAGGACTTATCCAGGCACATCTTCATACAACAGTCTTACCTCCGACAGCTACTACGCCAACCCACACCACGCAAAGAGGCTCCTTCAATACCTCCCAATAAAGAACTATAATCTCCTGTGAACAGGGGTTTCTTTAGTTATTTTCTTCTTTCAGGGAGGTTATAATATGTAGCTCTTTCAAAGTAATGAACTTCTTTAGTATAAGCTTTCGCCGATATCCTTCCTTACTTATCCCCTTTTTTCGTCCTTCCTTCTGCTGTGCCAAATTTTACACTTCTCTTAGATAGTACGAAAATTAAATAAGCATACAAGTTCTTCACCCTTTCATTACGCAGGAATCACATACGCACTTCCACTGCACGAGAATAAAACAATATGCAGCTGAGGGAATGCTCAACTCTTCCGTTCCATCACCACACGGGGATAAAATAATATATAGCTGAAGGAATGTTCAGCTCTTCCGTTCCACCACCATACGGGGATTAAATAATATATAGTTGAAGGGATGTTCAGCTCTTCCGTCCCACCATCATACGGGGATAAAATAATATATAGCTGAAGGAATGTTCAGCTCTTCCGTTTCACCACTACACGGGGATAAAATAATATATAGCTGAAGAAATATTCAGCTCTTCAGTTCCACCATCACACAGAGATAAAATAATATATAACTGAGAAATGCTCAGTTCTTCCATTCCGTCACTGCATGGGGATAAAATAATATATAGCTGAAGGGATGTTCAGCTCTTCCGTTCCACCTCCACATAGGGATAAAATAATATATAACTGACAAATGCTCAGTTCTTCCGTTCTGCCACCGCATGGGGATAAAATAATATATAAATGAGGAATGCTCAGTTCTTCCATTTCGCCACCGCATAGGGATAAAATAATATATAACTAAGGAATGCTCAATTCTTCCGTTCTGCCACCGAACGGGGATAAAATAATAGATAACTAAGGAATGCTCAGTTCTTTCGTTCTGCCACTGCACAGGGATAAAATAATATATAGCTAAAGGGATGTTCATCTCTTCCGTTTCACCACCATACGGGGATAAAATAATATATAACTGAGGAATGCTCAGTTCTTCTGTAAAATACAGAAAAAAAAATTAGATATTGATTAAACATTTTTAATTAATTGGGTTTAATTAGTGGGCTAATTGGGCTTAATCAAGGAATTAGTTAAGTGGGCTTGGACTATCCTGTTGGGGCTGAATCCATTGGGCTGGAAATGGATTGTACCGGTTGATGTGGACTAAATCGGCGAACGACCTAAACCACCTTTAAATCGCCAAAATCAGATCGTGGAAAGCATTTCCTTCTTCGTGATCGCTGTTTTCCCTTTTCCGCGATTCCGTTTCTCCTCTTCTCTACGTCACTCTTCATTCGTCGTGATCACGTCGCTTCTTCTTCAGCTCATCGACATCCCGGTGAGAGCAGTTGACGGCGTTGCTCCCTTGGTCGATCTTCGGTGGTGGATCAGAGGGTTCTTGCCTGGGGGATCTTGGCGATAGCTTCAGCGGACGGGCGGTGCTATCGCCGCGGCAGCGAGCTGCCGATCAAGTGATTGGGGCTGATTTCGCCAGTAAAAAGGGGGACTGTCGGTGGAGTGTTGAGCTCGTTTTGCCCTTCCCCTATTTCATTGCAGCAGCTCACCTTTTTCTGATGATGTGCCATCGTCGACGTCGAGCTAGCTGATCTCCACTCGATGTTGCCTTATCACCACTATCGGAGCTCTCGGTCGCTGGCTCTGCCGGATCGTGAGCTGCTTTCGGTTGATTGTTGCCGTAGTTAGGTAAGATTTCTCTGATTTCCTTGATCTTCGATGAGATCCATCCTCGATCGTAGTTTTCACTTGTAGTTCAAATCTTTGTGGTATGGGCAGCTGTGAACGGGAGTAGGATGTAGGAGCTTGATGGTCGACGGTGAACAGGGGAGAAACGATTGCCGGTGGAGATTTAAGCTCAGTAAGTTGGTTTACTTTTCTATATTTGCTGTAGATTGTTGTGGATTCGTGGGGTGTCAATGTGTTTGGGATACAGTGAGTTTTTTTTTCAGGGGATCAGTGTTTGGCGGCTGAGATTGGAGCGTATCCGATTGATGTAGATATTGTTGGTGATACTCTATTTGTGTTGGTTGTGGAAGCAAGGCAGATGTGTAAGTTTGATTTCCTTTTAGCCTGTGATATCTGTAATTTCTATGGATTAGGGGTTGGCCGATTGATGAGTTAGTGTGGTTGAGATCGGATGTGTTTTCTGTTAATGGATCACGGCTGTGGTTGAGAGTGTGCTCGACTGTGAGTGAGTGGAGAATTGATGGAGATATGTGTTTCATTTAGGGTGTAGTTGGATCCTTAAATCTTTGTGTGAATTGTGGGTTGTATTGATTGATGATTCTGTACAGATTTCTTGTAATTATAGATGATAAGGGATTTTGTTCTGATTGCAGATTGAGGTATTGGTGCATTATTTGTTTATATAGCTGATTTGATAAGGAGTTGTTCTGTTATATTGACTGTTCAGATTGGGATGCTCGAGTTTTAGCTCGTAGTCGAGGGAAGGATGCGAATATAGAAACGATGTAGTCTCTAGTTCGTATATTGGTCGGACACTTGTACTTAATCATTGCTTGCTATTATGTGCAGGTTTGGAATACGAAGCCAGTCCATGGCCGTGAGGATTATTTGAGCTTCGTATCAGGTGGGTAATATCTACCTGGTCTAGTAGTTTTGATCAAATTCTAGTGCATGATCTTGGATTTATGTTTATACCTGTTTACCTTAAATCCACTCTTATTTAATCATATGCTTGTACTGCCTTGACCTTTGAGATATATACTCTGGTACTTCATTGATTATCTAGCTCGGATAGGAACTATAAACCCTATTATGTATTAACTGATGGATGTTCAGTAAGTACAGGTGGTGTTGGGAGTATGGGGAATACAATCAAAGTCCCACATTGGTAAGACATGGAAAAGATCATGTGCTTATAAGAAAAAAGATATCTCCATTGGTATGAGGCCTTTTGGGTAAAGCCCAAAAATAAAACCATGAGGGCTTGGGCCCAAAGTGGACAATATCATACCATTGTGGAGATATGTGGAGCTTATAAGCACTAACAATTGGTATCAGAGCCATGGTCCATGTCAAGCCATGAACCTCGAACGAAGGAAGTTGAGCTCCCACGTCCGGATCAAGAGAACCAGACATCAGGAAGGAAGTCTAGTTGGGTCGGGGGGACCGAACAACTGGCAGGAAGTCCTGGTGGGTTGAAGATCGGACATCAAGCATAGAAAATCCTTCGAGGAGGGATAGGCTTGAGGGGGGGCCCAATGTGGTCCTTCGTTTGAGGGGGGGATTGTTGGGAGTATGGGGAATACAATCAAAGTCCCACATTGGTAAGACATGGAAAAGATCATGTGCTTATAAGAAAAAAGATATCTCCATTGGTATGAGGCCTTTTGGGTAAAGCCCAAAAATAAAACCATGAGGGCTTGGGCCCAAAGTGGACAATATCATACCATTGTGGAGATATGTGGAGCTTATAAGCACTAACAGGTGGTTAGGGTTATCTTTGTGACCTCATATTGGGTTACTGTGTTACATCACTAGGGTTAGGTGGTGGATTGGATTATGGAGTCGATTGTTATATCATACCCGTATTAGTGGTGCATCTATGGTGGATCTAGTTGTCTGTGCATAGATAAGTATGTGGTTGTCAGTATGTGACCATGGACTAGAGGTCCTAGCGTGATGGTATATCCATTATGGATTATGTGCCTGTGTATGGTTATATGGATGGTCGATAGTATATCGCTACTGACTAGAGGTCTTAGCGTGGTTGACTGTCAGATGAGTATGACTCTTTGTACGATAGAGAGAGTCTTGTGGATTGTAGTCCTTGCATAGTTGACTTTTGGTTGACCAAGACTTCCCGTGAGATAGGGAGTGTTGCGAGGATACTTGTGTGGAGCTATGCATCATTACATTTGCATGCATGTTGTTGACTGGGTCTCCCTTGTGGTTGAGACGGGTCGTCAGTCATCCTGCCTCCCCAGCCACTCAGGGTAGTGGTAGCAGGGTTGAGGGCAGAGCATTTTTGTTTGTGCCATTCTCGGCCACTATGGATGGTGGTAGCTGGATATGCGCACTTGGCCACTGTGCGGAGTGGTAGTTAGCGCACTCACCCACTATAGACGGTGGTCGTGTGATGTGCAGTTGTCTTGGGTGCGGTGCTCGTCTACTCATGGGTAGGGACAGAGCGGCTAGCAGCAGGGATCCCCGTGTGGGTAGCATATAGCTCTATGGCGGGCTAGCTACTGTTTCATACTACCCAACTCGGTCACTCGAGAGTGGTGGCGGCTGGAGTCGGAATAGTTGTCATGTCGTGCCACCTAGGCCACACTGGGGTCGTGGTAGCGAGTTGGGTGCGCAGGCATGACCATGCATATGCATTACTGATATATATGTATGCATGTATTTTGATATATGTTTTACATATGCCTGTGAGATGCTGCATTTGATTGAACTATGATTGTTGCATATGATTGTTCATCATGATACATGCCATCTGCATTTTATATACTACTATGTGTTGAGCATGATACATGCATTGATTCAGACTGTTGTATGCATTTGATTAGCATCATGTCATTGTGTGGTACGGACCGGGTTATTATTACAGGTGATCATGTATTGTTCATATGTTGGAGTATTGGTCAGGTATGGGATTGACTTGGTATGTTATATGAGTTATGTTATTGTAAATCTGTTCAGGATGATCTAGCAGCATACGCTGGTACATTACTTCATGTTCAGTTGATCAGTTTAGTATATACATTGAGTATGACTATACTATGGTTACTTGTTATTAGATTTGGATAGGACTGTATGTCTATTTGACTCATGCTGTATACCTGTAGATCTTCACATGTATACTTGTAGATCTCTATATCCTAATATGTTGTTCATGCACTTTCTACATATTACCCCTGAGTTTATACTCACCACCCCGGGACCCTGGGCTTCCTGTCGCCCAGATAACAGGTAGAAGATTCCTTGGACGTTCGGAGCTCCGTCAGCTGATCCCATCTCACACCGAACGGATGGAGGTTTATTTACGCTTTGTTGTATTCTTGTGGATTGATGTATTCCGTATTGTTGTTTTGGGGTTTTAGCCTGTATTATTTTTGTATTTATGATATACGGATGTATGGTATGTATTTGGCCGTTGTTGTGGTTTCTATTATGATTCTTGTTGTGTCAAGTCACTCCGGAGTTCACAGTTGGGTCCTTGTATTTTGTTTTATCTGTAGTATGTTTCCGCTGTGTTTGATATGTTGATATCTTTATGTTAGATTGTTGTTGTGGGCCTACGGGCCTTGTATTAACCCGATATGTTGCCACGTACAGGGGAGATGTCGTCCGTTTACTTTTCGGCATGACATACTCTCGGGGCGTGACAATTTTATTGGTATCAGAGCCCTAGGTTACGAAGTCCATTTTTGGATTTTATTTCGTTCGGACATCGAGTTTTTCTTTACTCGATTTTGGTTTTGTGAGTTCTGAGATCTGGCTGTTGCGGACATCTCCGAGCTACAAGGATTAAGGTATGTTAACTGTTATTACATATCCTTCTGTTGCCTATGCATTTAGTTGCTTATAACATGGATGACTTGTAGGGTGTTGGTTAGTATTCATAACCGTGATTTGAGTTGACCACGGGAATGACATATTGAGGTTATTAGATATGTACCTACTGTCGAAAAGGTGAATTACCTTTGAGAGCCGACTGATACCGAGTCGGATAGCAGGGGTTAGTAGTCACATCTCTTGTTGAGATCAAGGATTACGGTCCTAAGATTTTCACTAATTATGTTAGTCAGATCATTATCTATTGGGTAATAGACAAGCAAGTACACTATTGCTGATGCAGATAGTGGAGGATTAGTTTGGAGATATTCATAGGGATTTTGATCCCTGAGTTGGTCATGTTAGGTTGTATAACATTGGGAGTACTTTTGGAGTACTTGACTCGGGTTATACGAAGATAGTAGTGTTAGTTGAATACCATTATCCGGATTTAGCCAGTACTTGGTGGAAGAGATAGGAAATAGCCTTCGGGAAATAAGGTATCACTTGGTCACAGTTTAGTGATGTTATGAGAGAGTATTTCCCCACGTCATCTTCTTTGACTCATCGTCAGGGAATTCTTGAGCCTCAGGTTGGGTGATCATTTGGTAACGAAGGTACCAAGCAAAGTCATTAGACTTGCGAGGGTTACGACCACCTAATAGCTCGAGAATGTGATTGACATGTCTTAAGCCACCCACAGTTTATTGGCTAACATTTTGATCAGGATGTTTGGATCTTCTATCAGATCTTACCAGAAGGCATTAGATGGAGTCATGTGTATAGAATGACACCGTAGTAAGTATTTTAAGAGTTGAAGATTTGATAAGCAGATATTGCAAGTCAAATTATTGGAACTCGAAGTCTCCAAATGTTGGATAAAAGGAGCAAGATTAAAGTCATGAGTCACGAGCGACTATTGGAGAGTTTTTCGATCATAGAAGACCGATTGCAGATTGTCAGCAACTTCTCGTGTTTATCAGTGAACTCAGAGGAAACACTCCGAAAGGAGATTATGTGTGTATAGTGCGGGTCACGACAAGACGCAGAGTTAGATTATCCAATGGACCATTGTATCTGTTTCTATTATAAGAAGCCGGTATCTACGAGGAGAGTATGTATTTTGAAGACTCAATTGAAGACTATGGATGATGCTTTCGAGCGGACGATCCACAACCTCGAAAGCTGAGTTATCACAGCAGATTAGATTATCACATCAGCAGCGATCTACTATTGGAGATTGATACGGCCGGCTAGAGGGGGGTGAATAGCCCTCTTACGATGGATGTTAGAATTCTCTCTTTCATTTGCTCGTCTACACAATCGTTAGCGCAAGCGGAAGCATAAACAATAAAGACAAAGCAATAAACGAAAATACAAACGCTAACAAAGAAGATGTAACGTGGTTCACGGCTACACCGCTAATCCACGATCCCGATTTGTCCGAGGTGAATCACTCCTTCAAAGTCAATCACTATTGGTCTCTCCTTTGCACCAAACTAGGTGGAGGTAACCTTTACAAATCAAGCACACTCCTTCTTTTACAATAGATGTGAAAGAAAGCTAAGAGAAGGAGTTTGAATCTTGTGGAGCACTTGGATGGTCGTTTAGAACTTGAGCATTAATCTCCCAAAGCTCCACACCCTCTCTTTTTATAGAGAGGGCTGATTTCTTCTCGTTGGCCGTCACACGATCACGCCTTGGCAAATGACTTCCACTCCAACCCTCCGAACACGTCGGATCCCGACCGGTCCAGTCCGGAACACTTGGCGGTCGATGGACCTCACCAATGATTCGCCTCGTAGTCGCCTAGTCGGCTATGAGCGGTTCTGCGGTCCGCGACATCCTCTAGCGATGATCGCCATCCCATAGCCGATCACCGGGCATAAACCCATCACGGATACCATCGAACACACTCAACTGGATTAGACCGCCATTACATGGCAATGATCGGTGTCGGTGAAACTCAAACTTAACATAAGTTTGAGCTTTCGGCGGTCGGGTAAACCTTAACCCTTGCGGTCAAGTCTTCGACACTCAGCCATCCGGCCAAGTTCACCTAATGAGCTACTTACATTTCACTCATTCTCTCATCTCACTCGAAGTCCCTTGCCGAAGCTCTCTTCGCGCCACGCCCTCGACAAAGATCAGCGCACGGCTCTGCAATGCTCCTTCGCGTTTCTTGCCTCCGAAGTCTGCTTCCTTGGCTTCACTTCAAGTCATCTCGTCCGACGGTCCCTTGGATGCTCCAAGCGCATGACTTCCGCAAAGTCATCCTTCACCGACTCAAGGACCGAGGTTGTGAGGGTGAACCCGCCAAGGCTCCATGTGCGAATTACTAAGTCCTGCAAGACTCCAACGCACATATCAAATAACAATATCATCCTAACTTAAATCCTTTTCCACACACATCAAAACCTTATCATGGCAAGAGATTGCCCTAACAATCTCCCCCTTTTTGATGTGTGGCAATCCGTTTAAGTTAGGTAAAAACATTTGATGAAAATTTTAAGGTAAGAAGGCATGTAAACATAAACATGATATAGCAATATGCAACTCCCCCTTAATCCATGAAACTCCCCATAAAAATTTTCTCCCCCTATCATAAGCATAATCATTTCTCCCCCAAAATATATTCCCCGTTACTTAAACATACATTTCTCCCCCTTTGACACCATCAAAAAGATTAAACCTAATTTATAAACTCATGGCATCAGGTCTAATAGAAAGAGAACACCAAAAATATGATTAAAATCTGAAATCAGAAAATATTGGGCTGTTTTTCAGGTGAGCAGTCGACTGCTATCAGTATGGCAGTCGACTGGCACAATGGATTCCGAAATTCTAATTTTCTGGGCGAATTTCAGAAATGCATTAAAAATTCCAAAAAATTCGAAAAATCATGAAATTTGAGGAACATATTTCTTTTAAGTATATCTATTAATGAAAAATAGGTTTTCATGAAAATTCATTAGATTTTCTTGTTTTTGCCAAAAATCCAAAAGCTTTAAAAACCACTAGGTTTTTGATTATTCTAGTATCAAGTTAACTACCAAGTTTTGTATCCAATTGTTTCAAAACATGAATACATAGATTTTAGGGTAAGAAATTGTTTTGAAAACATATGAAATATCCAACCATGATCTTTGGGCAATATGTCTATGAATTAAACATAAGCCTTCCCCATGATTGGTCTATTATTGCTATTTTGATACCTTAAATGACCATCTAAATGCCATAGGCATTAGTGGACATTTGTATCATCCTAACATCTCACCCATGCTAAGTTTTCAATCAAAGTAGCCTATGGTGAGTGTGAGATGCATCCTAGGGGGTATTTGTATATACTTAACCATTATATTCATACAATTCTATCAAGGTTAAGTATCAACCTAACAATCCTCATGATCATAAAGGCATATATCAATTAATTCTACATTATGATCATGAAACAAATGTATTCATTGAATTGTTATCATGCATTAGGTATTATGTCATGATAATAAGCAAAATATCATCTAAGGCATGATTTAAACCCTATTTCTCATGATGATGTGCCAAATTTCAAAATCATAAGTCATGATTGTACATATACATAGAAATTACATTGATTATCATGATTTAAGCATTATTAACTATTTATAGGCACGTTATCATCACCTAACACTATTTAAAAATGTTGTCCCGCCATCCTAAGTCAACCAAAATATGATATAGGTCAATTGCATATGGTTGACTACCCTAGGGGTTTTCTAACCCTTAAGGATGGATTTTGGAACCCAATACAAATTCTTTCCTATGAGGTTCACAAGATACTCCTTGGGGATCCATTTCCTAGCTATTACTTTCTTCTTATCTTGTCCCCTAGCAATTAGGTATTTATAGGCCTTTTCATTTTTCTTTTCTTTGTATCCTAGGCCTTTCTTGTTGAAACTTGCCCTTTGGCTCCCAATTATCATGTTCAAGGTGTTGGAGCCAATTGTGAATTTTTCTAGGGCTTTTGTCAAATAGTCTACCTTTTCCCTTAAAGCCCTATTTTCATCCATGCATGCATCACTAACATTAAATGGCATATATTCATGTGAGCAAGCATCATTTAAGCTAGAAGAAATATTTTCATTTTCATTTAAGCATGCTTTTTCTAGTTTATTTTCTAGATCCTTAATTTGATCTAGCATGCTCTTATTCTTCTTCTTAGCTCTAAATAAATCCCTAGTTAAGCTAGAGACCATGGAAACTATTTTCTTAGGAGTTAGATTCGTTACCATAGTTTCCATGTCCTCTTCTTCTTCTTCGGATGAGGATGATGTAGAGGCTCCCCCTTCACTTGAGCTCTCTCCACTTGAGCTTGATTCTTCATTTTCGATAGAGGAGCAATCCAAGTCGTCAAATGCCATCAATGCTAGGTTGGTGACAAATGCATTTTCTTCCTCGAATGATGATGAAGATGAGGAGGAAGGGTCATCCCAAGTCTTTGCTTTGAATGCCTTGGCCTTCCCCTTTTCCTTTGTCTTCTTCTCCTCTTTCTTCTTGCTCCCCTTCTTCTTCTTCTTTTCTTCCTTGCTCTTGTTTAGGAGGGGACAATTATCCCTTATGTGTCCCTCTCCTTGGCAATTGTAGCAAATGATTTTCCCCCTTGGTCTTCTATTCCTATCATTTGATTTGTTAAAATGAAAAACTTTTAAAGCACGTCTTACCCTCCTTACCATATATGCTTCTTCGGTGCTATCCATGGAGGAGGATGAGGATGCTTCATCATCGGAGGAAGAGGGGATCTCCATCTTCTTCTTCCCCTTGTTTGCCAACAATGCTACTCCTCTTGAGGGTTGTATTTTTGGCTCTTCTTGTATTCCTTCAAGCCTAGATTCATGTAATTCCATAGTGGAGAAAAATTCATCTAGAGTACTTACCTCTAGATTCTTTGAAATGTAAAATGAGTCCACCATTGAACTCCACTTGGATGATCGGGGGAAAGCATCTATGACCTTCATTATCATATCGCGATTGGAGAGCCTTTCTCCTACACTTGTTAGTCCAATTAAAATTTCTTTGAATCTAGAATGCAAAGAAGTTACCTTTTCTCCCTTTTCTAATTTAATGTTGGATAGTTGGGAGCGGAGGAGATCTCTCCTTGCTAGCTTCGCCTCGGATGTGCCTTCATGAAGCTCAATTAGCTTCTCCCACATCTCCTTGACACTTAAGCATTCTCCTATTCGGTTGATTTCTTGTTGGGGGAGCACATTGAAGAGATGATGCTTGGCTTTTGAATTTGCAAGGTGCTCTTCCCTTTGCCTTTTGGTCCACCTAGATTTCTCTATTGGCTTCCCCTCTTCATCCCTAGGTAAAACGAAACCGGATTCCATTGTAATCATAATATCAAAATCCGTTTCGAAAAATACCTCCATTCGCTTCTTCCACCAAGCGAATTCTCCTTCAAACTTTGGTGGATGGATGATTGAGCCGGCCATTTTGATGTAGAGCTTGTTGTGGCGGTTAGTCCTCGACAAGCGACTTGACTCTGATACCACTTGTTGGAGATCGATATGGTCGGCTAGAAGGGGGTGAATAGCCCTCTTACGATGGATGTCAGAATTCTCTCTTTCGTTTGCTCGTCTACACAATCGTTAGCGCAAGCGGAAGCATAAACAATAAAGACAAAGCAATAAACGAAAATACAAACGCTAACAAAGAAGATGTAACGTGGTTCACGGCTACACCGCTAATCCACGATCCCGATTTGTCCGAGGTGAATCACTCCTTCAAAGCCAATCACTATTGGTCTCTCCTTTGCACCAAGCTAGGTGGAGGTAACCTTTACAAATCAAGCACACTCCTTCTTTTACAATAGATGTGAAAGAAAGCTAAGAGAAGGAGTTTGAATCTTGTGGAGCACTTGGATGGTCATTTAGAACTTGAGCATTAACCTCCCAAAGCTCCACACCTCTCTTTATAGAGAGGCTGATTTCTTAGCGCCACCGATCATTGCGCCCTTGGCGATCGGCGGCCGCCACTCCAACGGCCTCCGAACAGGTCGGATCCCGACCGTTGTAGTCCAACGGAACACTTGCGCCGATCGATGGACCTCACCACGATCGCTGCCTTCATGTCGTCGCCGCCGATCGGCTACGAAGGTTCTATGCGCGACATCCTCTGGTCCGATCATCGCCATTCTGATAGCCATTCTCGGGCATAAAACCCATCAGTCGGATACTAGTCGAACACACTCGACTCAGATCAGTCGACTGCCATTAAATGGCGATGATCGGTTATGTGAAACTCAAACTTAACATAAGTTTGAGCTTCCGGCGGTCGGGTAAACCTTAACCCTTGCGGTCAAGTCTCCGACACTCAGTCATCCGGCCAAGTTCACCTAATGAGCAACTTACATTTCACTCATTCTCTCATCTCACTCGAAGTCCCTTGCCGAAGCTCTCTTCGGTCGCGGCCACGTCCCTCGGAAGCATCAGGCGCACGACTCTGCAATGCTCCTTCGTGTTTCTTGCCTCCGAAGTCTGCTTCCTTGGCTTCACTTCAAGTCATCTCGTCCGGCGGTCCCTTGGATGCTCCAAGCGCACGGCTTCCGCAAAGTCATCCTTCACCGACTCAAGGACCGAGGTTGTGAGGGTGAACCTGCCAAGGCTCCATGTGCGAATTACTAAGTCCTGCAAGACTCCAACGCACATATCAAATAACAATATCATCCTAACTTAAACCCTTTGCCACACACATCAAAACCTTATCATGGCAAGAGATTGCCCTAACATCTACTACCTCAGACATAGTGGTTTTCTTTGATACTTCCCATCGAGAGAAGAGAGTTACTCAGTACTATTAGCAGAAGACATCTCAGAAGACCCAGACCTTCAGACAACAACTGTTACCTTTCCAGACGACGACAACTGTTACTTTCCCAAACATGGTTATGCTTTATACAGAGGAGAGATTTTACGATGATGGTCGTATCTACGCAGTATTCTCTAGTTGCAGCTATACCTTTCACAGAGATGGAACGTGCTATGATGTTGATAGTTCTTCAGTATTATACAGCCAGATGTGTATCCTTTGCCAGTACAACAGTGTTTACCATCTCTATTGCAGTTGTTTCAGTTGTACCTCAGTTTCAACAGTTGATTTCAGTTCCTCCATGATAGTCTTTGCATCTACATGAGCTCAGCCATCCAGAACAGATGTTGGACAAGTTTACATGATTACTCGAGAAGAAGTATAGAAGACCGAAGGATCGGTCCTTCGGGGTATTACTTTAGGTTATCCTATTTGCGGATATATCAAGAGATACTGGTAGTTTACAGGTATCTTTGTCTAGAACATTCTTGGATAGGGTTCGAAGGGTTCCTATCGACTTGTGGGTTGGTGATTTTCTCTACCGTCAGGTGAGATGTTGATCAACAATCAAGAAGTCAAGGGATACCCTTAGCTTTTGCTAGACATACCTCTACAATAGACATATCCTTACGAATAGTTGGATTGTTGGAGCGTTGGTATACTAGGACTCTCGGATGTACGTATAATCCGAGAGTATTCGGATGTAGTTACGGATGAACTCTCAGGCTGGTCACTGCATGGGCAAGTGGAATATGTGATTGAGGTGATTTCGGGAATAGTTTCGATATTGAGACCTCATACCGGGAGATGATTTTATTGGTATCAGTGTTGCTAAACATTGGGGAAATTGGGAGAGCCTAAGTTGCGATTACATGAGGTATTGGATGGGAGATTTATCTGCCCTAGTAGTTCTTCTTGAGAAGATCCGAAACTCCTTGTTAAAAAAAAAAAGTCAGACCTTGAGTTTATGCATCGATTATCGATGATTGGAATGTAGTAGTTGTTGTGAATGAATATCCTTCGTTGTGGATAGATGATTTATTTAGATCAGCTAAATGACACCTGTGTATATCCTAGGGTTGGTCTATGACTGGAGGTTTGATATTGTAGTGACTTAGTGTCATACAATTATCATTGTCGGTGTGATGATTGAGCTATCATTAGCGTAGAGTAAAGGATGCAGGTGTATAGAGTTGATTTATAATGTTGTTAGACTTATCGACGATTTAGTCGTTCATGGATTTGAGGAATCAAGTACTCTTGGAGTATTTGGGATCGATTGTCATCATATCTGTGGATGATATATTTTTGGGATATATTCACAATCTTAAAGGAAGTTGTGATTTCCCTAGATTGATTTGGGATTCACCATAGAGGTGGATAGGATGTTCTAGCGATACTATACCGCTGATTTGTTGGACCAAGAAGGTGATGGAAATCACTTGGTCGAAAGTTGGGGAAGCTAGGTTTCAAGGCCTAGAAGGTGGCTGACTTTTGTGTCAGTGTTAGTTAATTCGTCCGATATGGATGGAAGGGTATTGTACATAGATGCATCATTTCAGGGATTAGGAGCGATCCCGATGCAGTTGAATGAGATGTATATTATGTGTATGCTAGTTGAGAAACTAGCGAGATTAGTCATTATAGTCTTCCAGTTACTTTCAGTTCTGTGTGACAGAGTGAATTTTGGACATTAGATTAATTTCTCTTGTGAGAATAAATATCCGTCTCTGGGAAGGATAGTGGTACCAAGAGTTGCATTCGCTTTAGAAAGAGTTGTTTCAGGAGACTCTTCATTCGTGAGTGATGTATTCGGAGTGTATCCGAAAATAGTGGGTATTGGGACATTCTTGTTGGTGGAACGAGATATGGGATATGGTTGATTTCGTAATTTGAGGTTGGGTGTGCCAATAAATAAAGGTGGAATATTAATGACCAGTAGGGTTACATACCGAGAAGGAAGTGGTAGCCTAGTACGTTAGACTGTGTTGGGAGATTATCTAGAATTCGGAAAGGACTTGATAAGATTTGGATAGTCGGTGATCGATTAGCTAGGTCCGCTCATTTCCTTCCGAGCCGTAAGATGGATTTCGTTGGATCGCTTGATGAAATTATATCCATGGAGTAACCTTGAGTATCATTTCTGATAGTGATTCATGATTCACCTTACGATTCTGGCAAAGTTTCCATCGGTTACGGATATAGAGCTCCACTCTGGTACAGTTATTGACCTCTTAATAGGTTGATTGAGAGTGTATATAAGAGCTGGAATGTAATATTTGAGCTCAGTACCCCACTTAGTCACTTGAGGTGTGACTTTGCTACGGATACTTGAGATGATTATTGTGACATCTCGTACTCGTACATGAGTCAAAAATTTGGGGACCAAATTTTTATTAGTGGGGGAGAATGTAAAATACGGAAAAAAAAATTTAGATATTGATTAAACCCTTTTAATTAATTGGTTTTAATTAGTGGGCTAATTGGGCTTAATCAAGGAATTGGTTAAGAAGTGGGCTTGGACTATCCTGTTGGGGATGAATCCATTGGGCTGGAAATGGATTTTACCGGTTGATGTGGACTAAATCGGTGAACGACCCGAACCACCTTAAATCGCCCAAATTAGATCGCGGAAAGCATTTCCTTTTTCGCGATCGCTGTTTTCCCTTTCTTCGCGATTCCATTTCTCCTCTTCTCTGCGTCACTCTTCATTCGTCGTGATCGCGTCGCTTCTTCTTCACCTCATCGGCATCCCAGTGAGAGCAGTTGACGGCGCCACTCCCTTGGTCGATCTCCGGTGGTGGATCAGAGGGTTCTCGCCTGGGGGATCTTGGCGATAGCTTCAGCGGACGGGCACTGCTATCGCCGCGGCAGCGAGCTGCCGATCAAGTGATTGGGGCTGATTTTGTCGGTAAAAAGGGGGATTGTCGATGGAGTGTTGAGCTCGTTTTGCCCTTCCCCTATTTCGTTGCCGCAGCTCACCTTTTTCCGATGATGTGCCATCGTCGATGTCGAGCTAGCTGATCTCCACTCGATGTTGCCTTATCACCACTGTCGGAGCTCTCGGTCGCTGGCTCTGTCAGATCGTGAGCTGCTTTCGATTGATTGCTACCGTAGTTAGGTAAGATGTCTCTGATTTCCTTGATCTTCGATGAGATCCATCCTCGATCGTAGTTTTCACTTGTAGTTTAAATCTTTGTAGTATGGGCAGCTGTGAACGGGAGTAGGATGTAGGAGCTTGATGGTTGACGGTGAACAGGGGAGAAACGATTGCCGGTGGAGATTTAAGCTCAGTAATTTGGTTTACTTTTCTGTATTTGCTGTAGATTGTTGTGTATTCGTGGGGTGTCAATGTGTTTGGGATACAGTGAGTTTTTTTTAGGGGATCAGTGTTTGGCGGCTGAGATTGGAGCGTATCTGATTGATGTAGATGTTGTTGGTGATACTCTATTTGTGCTGGTTGTAGAAGCAAGGCAGATGGGTAAGTTTGATTTCCTTTTAGCCTGTGATATCTGTAATTGCTATGGATTGGGGGTTGGCCGATTGATGAGTTGGTGTGGTTGAGATCGGATGTGTTTTCTGTTAATGGATCACAGCTGTGGTTGAGAGTGTGCTCGACTGTGAGTGAGTGGAGAATTGATGGAGCTATGTGTTTCATTTAGGGTGTAGTTGGATCCTTAAATCTTTGTGTGAATTGTGGGTTGTATTGATTGATGATTCTGTACAGATTTCTTGTAATTATAGATGATAAGGGATTTTGTTCTGATTGCAGATTGAGGTATTGGTGCATGATTTGTTTATATAGCTGATTTGATAAGGAGTTGTTTTGTTATATTGACTGTTCAGATTGGGATGCTCGAGTTTTAGCTCGTAGTCGAGGGAAGGATGCGAATATAGAAACGATGTAGTCTCTAGTTCGTATATTGGTCGGACACTTGTACTTAATCATTGCTTGCTATTATGTGCAGGTTTGGAATACGAAGCCAGTCCACGGCCGTGAGGATTATTCGAGCTTCGTATCAGGTGGGTAATATCTACCTGGTCCGGTAGTTTTGATCAAATTCTAGTGCATGATCTTGGATTTATGTTTATACCTGTTTACCTTAAATCCACTCTTATTTAATCATATGCTTGTACTGCCTTGACCTTTGAGATATATACTCTGGTACTTCATTGATTATCTAGCTTGGATAGGAACTATAAACCCTATTATGTATTAGCTGATGGATGTTCAGTAAGTACAGGTGGTTAGGGTTATCTTTGTGACCTCATATTGGGTTACTGTGTTACATCACTAGGGTTAGGTGATGGATTGGATTATGGAGTCGATTGTTATATCATACCCATATTAGTGGTGCATCTATGGTGGATCTAGTTGTCTGTGCATAGATAAGTATGTGGTTGTCAGTATGTGACCATGGACTAGATGTCCTAGCGTGATGGTATATCCATTATGGATTGTGTGCCTGTGTATGGTTATATGGATGGTCGATAGTATATCGCTACTGACTAGAAGTCTTAGCGTGGTTGACTGTCAGATGAGTATGACTCTTTATGCGATAGAGAGAGTCTTGTGGATTGTAGTCCTTGCATAGTTGACTTTTGGTTGACCAGGACTTCCCGTGAGATAGGGAGTGTTGCGAGGATACTTGTGTGGAGCTATGCATCATTACATTTGCATGCATGTTGTTGACTGGGTCTCCCTTGTGGTTGAGACGGGTCGTCAGTCATCCTGCCTCCCCGGCCACTCGGGGTAGTGGTAGCAGGGATGAGGGCAGAGCATTTTTGTGCGTGCCATTCTCGGCCACTATGGATGGTGGTAGCTGGAGATGCGCACTTGGCCACTGTGCGGAGTGGTAGTTAGCGCACTCACCCACTATAGACGGTGGTCGTGTGATGTGCAGTTGTCCTGGGTGCGGTGCTCGTCTACTCATGGGTAGGGACAGAGCGGCTAGCAGTAGGGATCCCCGTGTGGGTAGCATATAGCTCTATGGCGGGCTAGCTACTGTTTCATACTACCCAACTAGGTCACTCGAGAGTGGTGGCGGCTGGAGTCGGGATAGTTGTCATGTCGTGCCACCTAGGCCACACTGGGGTCGTGGTAGCGAGTTGGGTGCGCAGACATGACCATGCATATGCATTGCTGATATATATGTATGCATGTATTTTGATATATGTTTTACATATGCCTGTGAGATGCTGCATTTGATTGAACTATGATTGCTGCATATGGTTGTTCATCATGATACATGCCATCTGCATTTTATATACTGCTATGTGTTGAGTATGATACATGTGTTGATTCAGACTGTTGTATGCATTTGATTAGCATCATGTCATTGTGTGGTACGGACCGGGTTGTTATTACAGGTGATCATATACTGTTCATATGTTGGAGTATTGGTCAGGTATGGGATTGACTTGGTACGTTATATGAGTTATGTTATTGTAAATCTGTTCAGGATGATCTAGCATATGGTGTTACAGACCGTCAGGTACGTTGGTACATTACTTCATGTTCAGTTGATCAGTTTAGTATATACATTGAGTATGACTATACTGTGGTTACTTGTTATTAGATTTGGATAGGACTGTATGTCTATTGGACTCATGTTGTATACCTGTAGATCTTCACATGTATACTTGTAGATCTCTATATCCTTATATGTTGTTCATGCACTTTCTACATATTACCCCTGAGTTTATACTCACCACCCCGGGACCCTGGGCTTCCTGTCGCCCAGATAACAGGTAGAAGATTCCTTGGACGTTCGGAGCTCCGCCAGCTGATCCCATCTCACACCGAACGGATGGAGGTTTATTTACGCTTTGTTGTATTCTTGTGGATTGATGTATTCCGTATTGTTGTTTTGGGGTTTTAGCCTGTATTATTTCCGTATTTGTGATATACGGACGTATGGTATGTATTTGGTCGTTGTTGTGGTTTCTATTATGATTCTTGTTGTGTCAAGTCACTCCGGAGTGTACAGTTGGGTCCTTGTATTTTGTTTTATCTGTAGTATATTTCCGCTGTGTTTGATATGTTGATATCTTTATGTTAGATTGTTGTTGTGGGCCTACGGGCCTTGTATTAACCCGATATGTTGCCACGTACAGGGGAGATGTCGTCCGTTTGCTTTTCGGCACGACATACTCTCGGGGCGTGACATCTTCTGTTCTGCCAACGCACGGGGATAAAATAATTGATAACTGAGGAATGCTCAGTTCTTCCGTTCCACCACCGCACGGGGATAAAATAATAGATAACTGAAGAATGCTCAGTTCTTCCATTCTGCCAACGCACGAGGATAAAATAATATATAGCTGAAGGGATGTTTAGCTCTTCCGTTCCACCACCACACGGGGATAAAATAATATATAACTGAGGAATGCTTAGTTCTTTCGTTCCACCATCGCATGGGGATAAAATAATAGATAACTGAGGAATGCTCAGTTCTTCCGTTCCGCCACCGCACGGGGATAAAATAATAGATAACTGAGGAATGCTCAGTTCTTCCATTCCACCACCGCACGGGGATAAAACAATAAATAGCTGAAGGGATGTTCAGCTCTTCCGTTCCACCACCGTACGGGGATAAAATAACTGCGATCAATGCCAAGCCACATAAAAATATGATAACTTGACCCAAGGATCTGTCCTCATACTGCCATTATTTCTTCACTCATCTTGAAGTTGAATATCCTCGTTCTTTTTATCATATGAAGACAAGGGTTTTAACAGATAGCGGGCAATCAGAGGAATAAATCATCATTTCCCCTTTCTCCATGGACCCATTTTACAGCTTAGTATCCCAATTGACATTGCAAGCCCATTCAACACCCCTTCTATATAAGGCGCTTCATCTTTCCTCTTCTTCATTTTCATCTTCTCTATTTACCTTTCCGTCTTCTCCTGCTTCTTTATCCTTTTTTCCTTCCACCGCCATCCTTCTGCGTTCCATCCCCTAACTCCTATACTTCTTTTCTTCCCCCAACAGGCAGGATGTATTCCTTTTTCCAACGGGAAGTGGCAAAAAGCTACCAAGAATCTAGGTGGGATGAAGGTCAACAACGAGCGGCGCCTTCGCCTGCCTCTTCCCCCTTACCTTCGTCTGGGGCCACCACGTCTATCCTAGCTCTCCCTTCTCCTCCTCATTCTTTCGAAACCCCTGTCTCTCCCGTTCCAGATGAGATCATGATAGCTGGTCTATCCTCATCTCCAATGCCACTCATAAACCCTAACTCGCCCATCTTTTCCCCTTTCGTCTTGGGTATTCGCAAATCGCCCCCTCCCTTATTGCAACCTGAAGTTGAATACAGAGAAGTGGCACGCCAACGCCTGTTGGCAGCAGACGTCCCTGCGTCCTCTCCTTCTCTTTCCCCAGAGCACTCTCTTGCACCCGAACCTATGGTAGTTGAGATTCCCCCATCGTCACCTTCCCCCGATGCTCATAACTTGGGAGGCCTTTCCCCTCCCTTGGATACAAACCCAGGTCCTTCTACTTTTCCCCTTCCCAGCGAAGAGCTTTCCATCCCAGTGCTCTCCATATCTTCCTCACCAAACTCCTCTCCAAACCCATCCCCTTCTGCAGATTCTTCCATTCCAGCCCCACAACCAACCATTTTGAGTCTTCCACCTCCCACTTCTGTTTCTTCTCTCTCAACTCCTACCTCTTTGAGCCTCTTAACAAGAGCTCTTTCTTCTGAACCCCCGACACAACCCATTGCTCTCGTTTTTCATCCCCTCACCATAAGTGATCCTTCGCCTTTGGTATTGATGTGAGCAAAATATATAGGGTTTTAGGAGTAGTTTTCGCTCACATCTCATTGCATTTTGTGTTAGTTTCATGCATATGTTACTCTATTTTTGCACGCATTTCTTATTTTCTAGTTCGGAGGTCTGATCGTTGTACTTTTGTTTGTAGGTTAGCTTTTCGGGTGAAAAAGATGCTTTTTCGGAGCAAAAAAAGGACATTTCATAGTTAGACGCAGAGTGGGACACGACCAGGGCGTGGGGATTGCCATGGTTGTGTCCAATGGGCGAGAGTAGCACCCCAGGGTCGCTCATGGCCTAGCCGTGTGGAAACACACTGTCACGCCCCGAGAGTATGCCGTCCGTTTGATTTTCGGCACGGCATACTCTCGCCGTGTGGTATCAGAGCCCAAGGTTCAACGAGCTGAAAATCTCCTCGCACTAAAGTTGTCACGCCCCGAGAGCATGCCGAGCCGAAAATCGAACAGACGACACCTCCCCTCTACGTGGCAACATTTCGGGTTAATACAAGGCCCGTAGGCCCACAATAACAACAATATATATATCTAAACAACAACTACACAAAAACACAGCGGAAACAAACCACAATCTCACAAACGACAACACACATGCATACCGGTATGACTAACACACCACAACAACATGAAATCTCGACAAAATCTAAATATACAACATATACATCACGAAAACTCCAAAATACAATGCACAACGGACAGCAGACCCAAAACAAAACACGGGAGCCTCGTGAGATGAGATGACGTCAGCCGACGGTGCTCAAGTCATCACGAAGTCTTCTACTGCTACGGAAAACCTGTGGTCATGAGGGTGGTGAGTAAAACTCAGCAGGTAATAGAAAACATGTATATATGTAATATCACATGTATTTCGGCAACATAATCTAGATGTACAATAGGTATATCAGCATAGTATATAAATACAAGCATATACCATCTAACTGAAATGAATAATATAAAATGCAGACATACCTGAAGTCTGCTATGCTACTCTGATCCAACCTGAACATATATCCAACATATATATAACAGGAAGAGTAATACCAACACATAATCTACTCATGCTACAGGCCAAGGTATCTATGGTCTATCCAACTCATACCAATATCCGACACAACTGTATAACATATGCAAGAAACATGCATGAATATGATGTACAATCAAATGCAGCAAACATAATACAATTAAATGCAACATCACAATAAGCATATATATATAGATTGTATCTATATATGTATACTAATCAAAATCATCCATATATATATATATATATACATGCATATATGTATATATATGGCAATATGCAAAAATGCATCAGTCGGCAATGCAGCATGCATGGTCATGCCGCCTCACCCTAAAGCTACCACGACCCCAGTGTGGCCTCGGTGGCTCGAGCATGACAACTGTCCCAACTCAACACCAACCACTACTCTCGAGTGGCCGAGTGGGCAGTATGATCGAGTAGCATATAAGCGTAAAGAGCAAGCTACACGATGGGGGTCCCCAATAAAGTTGTCACGCCTCGAGAGTATGCCGTGCCGAAAATTAAACGGACGACATCTCCCCTATACGTGGCAACATCTCGGGTTAATACAAGGCCCGTAGGCCCACAACAACAACATAATAAACAGATATAAGTATATCAAACACACAGCGGAAACATAAGCACATACCCATAACAAAATATACCAAAATATACAGGTGTACACCACCTGACAAGACCACAGTACTAAAACCGTACATAAAACATCGACACAAAATAAAGTCCACAACATAACGACGAAGTCCATACATAGAACAAAATCCATAACACAAATACAAATCACAAATCCTCGGGAGACTCAAAATGTGGAGATGGGATGGATCGTCGGCGCAGCTCCAAGTCGTCACGAAGACTTCTACCTGTTACTTGGGCGACAGAAAAACCCATGGTCTGTGGGAGTGAGTAAAACTCAGCAGGTAATAGATAAACATGTATATTAATATCACATGTATTTCAACAGTAAAATCTACAGGTATCACTAGCATGATAACATATCCATGTATATATAACTTCTAACCAAAAGTCAATATGAAACACAGACATACCTGAATGTCTGCTACGCTACACCTATCCAACCTGAGCACATATCCACAACTTGTCACGCCCCGAGAGTATGTCATGCCGAAAATCAAACGGACGACATCTCCCCTATACGTGGCAACATCTCGGGTTAATACAAGGCCCGTAGGCCCACAACAACAACATAATAAACAGATATAAGAATATCAAACACACAGCGGAAACATAAGCACATACCCATAACAAAATATACCAAAATATACAGGTGTACACCACCTGACAAGACCACAGTACTAAAACCGTACATAAAACATTGACACAAAATAAAGTCCACAACATAACGACGAAGTCCATACATAGAACAAAATCCATAACACAAATACAAATCACAAATCCTCGGGAGACTCAAAATGTGGAGATGGGATGGATCGTCGGCGCAGCTCCAAGTCGTCACGAAGACTTCTACCTGTTACCCGGGCGATAGAAAAACCCAAGGTCCGTGGGAGTGAGTAAAACTCAGCAGGTAATAGATAAACATGTATATTAATATCACATGTATTTCGACAGTAAAATCTACAGGTATCACTAGCATGATAACATATCCATGTATATATAACTTCTAACCAAAAAACAGGACATACAGATATGCGCTATGCTACACCTATCCAACCTGAGCACATATCCACAACATATGGTATAAGGAATAGTACTAACTATACTACATCCTGATATGGGTCAAGGGTATCACAATGAATAACTAACAAGTATACAGTTACCGGCCTACTACCATACAGAAAAATGTAATAACATGTATGAATATGTGCAAACAAATGCAACAAACATAGTACATACAAATACAGCATCACAATACGCATATCTATATATAGACTGCATCTATATACGTATGCTAATCACAATCATCCATATATATATATATATATATATATATATATATATGGTAATATGCAAAAATGTCATAAGTCGGCAATGCAGCATGCATGGTCATGTCGGCTCACCCTAAAGCTACCACGACCCCAGTGTGGCCTCGGTGGCTCGAGCATGACAACTGTCCCAACTCAACACCAACCACTACTCTCGAGTGGCCGAGTGGGCAGTATGATCGAGTAGCATATAAGCGTAAAGAGCAAGCTACACGATGGGGGTCCCTGCTGTTGGCCACTCCGACAGTCACTACCCATGAGTGGTCGAGTGACACACACGCAGGACTATGGCACGCAAATCCAACTATCACCGTTTGTAGTGATAGAGTGCGACACTACAATGCCCTGCCCTCACACTGGTTACTCCTCCTATGAGTGACCGTGGAGGCAGGATGACTGGCGACACTCTCGACCACAAGGGAGACATCGTCGCCAGCGTGCATGCAAATGACATGAATGTAAGGTCTCACAAACAGACATCCACCATAGACTCTCTATTCTACAGAGGGTCATGCTAACGATCACGCACTCTACCCCAGAGAGTCGTACTCAACCCGATAAATGTCGAGGCTAGGACCACCGGTCCGTAGTGACACCCTAAATACCATTCTCCTGACCGTTTACATAATGTATGGTCGGTAGTAAACATGCAATCTATGGGTACTAAAATTAACCCTAGGTTAAGACATTAACTACCTACGGATGACCTTTTTGCCCAATTTACAATCAGGTGGTCATCCGGACTTTACTACTTGTACTTAACTTAAACAAATTCTAAGTTATTTACATCATCTATATATATAACTCCTAATCATGGTAAAATAAACATGATGGCAGCAAGGAGTTAATAGCCAACGGATAAAGTATCAAGCATAAGATAAATAGAACAGGGTCAAGGTAACATGATCATTTAAGATGATCATGCATCTAAATCTGTATGCATTAACTACCTGACCGGGGTAGGAATTACCCACCTGCTGTAATGCTCGAACTAAAGAAATCCTCACGGTCGCGGACCTGTCTCGTATCCACGTCCTGCAAATAGCATCAATTACATTTTAGTACAAGCAGACTATAACATACGAATTAATTACTATATCGTTCTTACAGTCGCATCCTTTTTATCGAATACAATTTAGGAGAAATCCCCCCCCCCCAACTATCCAAGGTTGATTCACTATAACTAACCTTCACATTAGACCCTCAATCACATCATAAGTCACCTTATTTTCTAAATTCAATTACCCAACCATATATCTGATAATTCCCCGGCAACCATACATTACCCTATCCTTTTGTTAACGTATCAGCTATTCACGAAACCCCAAGGCTTTGCAACGAATAAACAAAAGGATCCTTATGCCACCCCTTTATCTCACTACCCTGACATCCATTCATAGCCAATGCACAACAATCACAGTCGTTCACAGCTTTGTTCACAACCGATCTATTACAATCACAACCACCTCCACCAACCCTTTCCACTGTTACCAGATAAAACAAGGGCAACAATAAACGATACCCACAAATCACATCTGCCCCATCGAGATAATCAACAAGATATGAAATCAGGAAATACCCAAAATTGAGTCTAACACTGAAACATACCTTCTAATCTCAATCGCAGCCACTGACTCGAGTCCAACCGAAGGTTGCTGCAACGACGGGAAAATATGCATAAGGATTTGACAAAAATTTGACCCACGACAGAAGCTCTCACAAAATCTATGGCAGCACCGCTTAATCGCGGCTGCAATTCCACCGATCTGCTTGGACAGCGAGATCGTCGGAAATCCCTAGAGGAACAGAGTCCTACTGCCCTATGGCAGGGCGTTCGGCCATGACGGCAACTTCGCCACACCCTTCGCGCAGGAAAACCGACGAGATTTAGGGCGGCTGAAAAACGGAGAGAAACTTGAAATAGGGACACTCAACGTTGGTAGGGAAAACTGACCTGAACGAAGGCAACCGACTGTCGTCGTCCTCGCCGGCTCATGGTAGCCGCTTGGAGCTGGTGTGGAAGGGATTGGGAGAGACCGGTCGCGGGCTGCTTCAACGATGAAGTGCAAACAAAAGGGGAGGCACTCGGGAAAAGGAATCTAAGCGATGGAGCAGAGAAATCATGAAATCAGAAACCGATCTGCTGCTCGGAACTGCTGGATCGCCGGAGCAGGGAGATCGCGCGAACGGGAAAAGAAGAGGATCAGCACCGCGGAGAAGATGAAGAAGATGGTATGTTCGAGCAGAGAAATCGATCAGCGCCGCGGTGAATAAAAGGGAGTAACATCGCAATCGGGGAAACGCTCGGGTAGTGGTTTTCGGTGAAAATAAAACTGGACGGTGGCTCAGCGTTAAGTAGAAAAAATGGGTCGAGTTGGTTTGTTTAATGGGTTGGATCCAATAACCCTATAAGATCGTTAAGTTTGCCTTAGAAATCTCTGTTTTAGTCCGAAAAATTTCTAAAAATTACTGGAAAAATTACATAGGGTATTCTCCTAATTACCCAACATTTATTATTATTATTATTATTATTTTGTGGTATTTTACATTCTCCCCCACTTATTAAAATTTGGTCCCCAAATTTCGTACTTAAATGCAAAAATTAATTCAAGCATATTCCGAAATAACCACATACCTCAGGTAAATAGATGAGGGTATCGAGCTCGGATAGTATCTTCCAGCTCCCATGTAGCCTCCTCATCTGTATGATGCCGCCATCCTACCTTTACGAGTCAGCTGGTTTTGTTCCGCAACTGCCGCTCCTTGCGACCAAGAATCCGCACCGGAGTCTCCTCATAAGTCGCATTCGCCTGGAGTGGAATCGGAACTTCTTTCAGAACATGGTCAGATTGCGGCACGTATTTCCTCAGCATAGATACATGGAATACATTGTGAACACCCGCAAGTGTCGGAGGTAAAGCCAACCGATAAGCTACACCTCCAATCCGCTCTAATATCTCAAATGGACCAATGTAACATGGAGCTAATTTCCCTTTTAGCCCAAATCTCTTGACTCCTTTAGTGGGTGATACTCGTAAGAATACATGATCCCCAACTGAGAATTCCAGAGGCCTTCACCGCCGGTCCGCATAACTCTTCTGTCTATCCTGTGCCTCAGATAATCATCGTCTGATCACTCACACCAACTCTGCATCCTGCTGGATACTCTGAGGCCCCAATATCTGTCGTTCCCCAACTTCCTCCCATAACACAGGAGATCTGCAGGGTCTGCCGTATAATGCCTCGAATGGAGCCATCTGGATAGAAGAGTGGTAGCTGTTGTTGTAGGCAAACTCCACTAAAGGAATGTGATCCTCCCAACTGCCACCGAAATCCATGACGCAAGATCTAAATAGATCCTCCAAAGTCTGAATGGTACGTTCGAACTGTCCATCTGTCTGCGGATGAAAGGCTGTACTGAGTCGAAGCTCTGTGCCCATGGCCTGCTGCAGACTCTGCTAGAATCACGAAGTAAAGCGCGGATCTCTATCAGATATGATACTCAATGGTACACCATGCAATCTGATGATCTCTCGGCAGTACAATTCCGCTAGACGATCCAATGAGTCCATCTCACGCATCGGAAGGAAGTGAGCTGATTTGGTTAATCAATCCACGATCACCCAAATCACAGTATGTCCTTTACGGGTTCTGGGTAATCCCGTAACGAAGTCCATCGTAATATGCTCCCACTTCCATTCCGGGATCGGGATTTCCCGAAGTAACCCCGCAGGTTTCTGATGTTCGGCCTTCACTTGCTGGCATACTAGGCATCGTGCGACAAAGTTCGCAATATCTCATTTCATACCGTTCCACCAGTATAAGCGCTTCAAATCTCGGTACATCCGAGTACCACCAGGATGTATAGCAAATCTCGACTGATGTGCTTCCTGTAGCAGTTCCTCCTTAACTGGGTGTGTGTCCGGAACACATAATCGTCCTCGGAAATGAAGTACACCATTCTCGTCACTCAAGAAATCCGTCTGACATTCTGAGTCTATCATGCTGCTCAAGAACTGCAGATGTTGATCACTGACTTGTGCTTCCTTGATCCTCTCGGCAATGGCGGACTGGGCAACCATAGAAACTAATATCCCCCGGGGTATTTGACCGTGTTCCGATAATCCCAACTCTGAGAACTGTCGAACTAGGTGAATCGCTGCTCGGATAGTGGCGAACTCACGAGACTTCTCGCTCAGTGCATCTGCTACCACATTAGCCTTTCCCGAATGATACTGGATGGTGCAGTCGTAATCCTTCAGATACTCCATCCATCATCTCTATCTCAGATTCAGCTCTTTCTGTGTGAACAGATACTTCAGACTTTTATGGTCTGTGTAGATCTCAAAGGTAATCCCATACAAGTAGTGCCTCCATATCTTTAATGCGAAAATAATGGAGGCTAACTCCAGATCGTGCACTGGGTAATTTCTCTCGTGATCTTTTAGTTGATGGGAGGCATAAGATACCATACGGTTGGACTGCATCAGGACTGCACCCAACCCCTGGATAGAAGCATCCGTATAGAGAACCATCTCATCAACACCAGAAGGAATCACTAAGATTGGTGTAGAAACTAGCCGTCGCTTAAGCTCCTGGAAGCTAGTTTCACAAGCCTCTGACCAGGCGAATTTGATCCCTTTCCGAGTCAGACGAGTGAGTGGCATGGCGATACTCGAGAATCCCTCCATGAATCTCCGATAATACCCGGCCAGACCAAGGAAACTACGGACCTCTGGCGATTTTGCATTTGCTCCCAACTGGTAATCGCCTCAATCTTCTGGGGATCTACAGAAATACCTCTGTTGGACACCACATGTCCAAGAAAATCCACTGAGGATAACCAGAACACACACTTGCTAAATTTGGCATATAACTGCTCCTGTCGCAACGTCTCTAATACTATCCGCAGATGTTGTTCATGCTCTTCCTCGGATCGAGAATAAATCAATATGTCATCGATGAACACGATCACGAACTGATCTATATACCTCAGGAATACCCGGTTCATTAAGTCCATAAATGCAACTGGGGCATTCGTGAGACCGAAAGGCATCACTAGAAACTCGTAATGCCCATAGCAGTGCGGAAAGTCATTTTACGAACATCCTCATCTCTTATCCGAAGCTGATGATATCCTGAGCGCAGATCAATTTTAGAATACACACATGTATCCTTAAGCTGATCGAACAAATCTTCTATCCTCGGCAGTGGATATTTATTCTTAACTGTGACTGCATTCAGTTGTCGATAGTCAATACATAGCCGTAACGATCCATCTTTCTTCTTGACAAAGAGTACCGGTGCTCCCCAGGGTGAAACACTAGGGTGGATGAATCCATTATCCAGCAACTCCTGCAGTTGAACTTTAAGTTCATTCAACTCCTTTGGTGCCATCCGATAAGGAGGTTTCGATATAGGTGCGGTTCCTGGAATCACCTCTATCGCAAATTCCACTTGCCTAGGAGGTGGCAAGCCTGGAAGTTCATCGGGAAATACATCTGGATATTCCCGGACTACTTGCACATCAGAGAGGGGCGGTAGTCCTTCGTTCTCAAATTTGACTAGAGATAATAGATAACCTTGACAACCCTGAGCCAATAGCTTCTGAGCCTGTAGAGCCGATATAATAGATAACCCATCATCTCTGGTACCAACAAATTCCCAAGCTGGTTGATCTGGTGGTCGGAATGTCACCACTCTTGCTCTACAATCCACTGTAGCGTGATAACCGGCCAACTAGTCCATACCGAGAATAATATCGAACTCTATCATTTCCAACACCTGAAGGTCCACTGTAAGGATATGCCTGTCAAAGTCTAATGGACAACCCTTGATTTCTTGGTGGCTAGTCAGCACCTCTTCTGATGGCAAGGACACTGCTAACCCACAAGAACGAACCATAGGGATTCTTCCAACTCTACCCAGAAATACTCTAGACACGAATGAATGAGAACTACCGGTATCAATCGAAGTATCAGCATATATAGAATAAACTGAAACCATACCGCATATGACTGATCCCTCAGTCCGCTGTGCCTCATCTCTAGTGATAGCAAAACTATATTGTGCATCCACGAGAATTGGTGGGTACAACCGAGGTGCGGATACTCCGGGTAGTAGATCAGAAGATGCGAGGATCTTGGATCATCGGCATCCTTTGTAGGAGCGCCTCCTGCATCGATATAAGTGTCTTTGGTGGAATCTTGCCGCCTCTGTCCATAAGATCGCATATGCAGTCTTTGTCCTCTGTTGCGCTCTTGGTTGGTATCTTCCCTTATTAGAGCTATCGAAACTCAAGTGCTCTCATCTGATCTCGGCTAGTATGTCCGGGTCGCTTGCAATAGTAGCAAACCGGCTGCTCCAAAGGACACTCTGGAGCTCTATGACTTTCGGATCCGCATTTATAACATCCAGTTCTGCTCTGACTCTTACGGTTCTTCTGAGACCCTCCAGAGAACTCTGATGCTGGACGCTTCCCTTTCTACAATCTAGTTGACCCTTCTGTCGCACCTCGCGTAGTTCCTTTTTGCTCCCCTTTCTTCTGAGTCCCATTTGAACCACAGTTCTGCTTGCTTGCCCTTAGTCATCTGTTTCTCGATATCTTTCTCCTTGGAGATTTGCTGGGAAGTCATCTCGATAAAGAGGGCACGGTCCAATGCCTCCCTGTAGGAGGTAATGCTAGATCCTGACATCCTCGCTCTGATATAAGCTGCTAGGCCCTGGGTGAACTGGTACATCCGGTCTGAATCCTGTGCTACCAGATGAGAGCAGAACTCTGATAGTCTGGTAAACTCTGCGTTGTACTCCATAACAGAATGATCACCTTGCTTCAGGCTTAGAAACTCCTGACGTCTTTGTAGAAAATGCAAGAAAATCGCCTCCGAAAGCATCTCGGCCGCCCAAGTAATCCCACACTCCCCAGATAGAGTCTTCTGCAATTTCCACCAAGTGACAGCCTGATCTCTGAAATAATATGCAGCAAGGCCCACCTTCTCCACATTTGTGCAGTTTATATACTCGAAGGTGTCTTCCATATTTTCCAGCCAAGATCGGGCAATCCATGGGTCGGACTCCCCTCGGAATAAGGTGAACTTCTCCTTGGCTGATCGTGCTAACACGAGTATCCATGACTTATCATCGAGCCTACTGGGCTCTATGGGCTCTGGCGTAGTCAGTGGTGTATCCGGATTCTGAGGCTCCGAATCACCAATAGGGGTTTGCTGAGATGGTGCTTGAGTAGCAGGCTCAGTCTCAACGGTATCTCATCCCCTCCCTCTGGCTGCTCGCCTGGATGGACGGCCTCGACCACGAGTTTGAACAGGTGGCATAACTCTGACAGTATTCACCTGTTGAACAAGTCTAGATAAGCATCTAACTAAAGTATAAATTATCAGGAATACTTACTTCGTGTTGCCCGGAGTTTATGTCGCTGTCAATCCCATCTCACAAAAACCAAAATTGAAAAATATAACGACTCCCGAGAATCCAAGACTCGAAAACAAAATCATTGTATGGCATCGCAGAACCTTCGGCTCTGATACACACGGTCGTGTGGTGGCCCGATGGATTTGCGCGACTAGGGCTTTTTTCGTATTTTGCAACGGTCCGAGGCGATGTCTATATAAGGATGGCTCCGCCCCAAACCCTAAGAGGGAGGCATGACGGCTGGGAGGCATGCCGAAGCCCTAAAAAGCTTAGGTAACTCACAACGGGGAGGAGGAACACCGCCGGAGGTCCACACCATGCAATTCAATGCCGGAGAGAAGATCATGGAAGCATTGTATATCTCTATTTCTGTGTTTCATTCCTTATGTATTCAATCTTAGACATGCTTTATGATTCTTCCTTCGTATACTTGGAGTAGTACTTTTGATTCTAGGATTAGGGAGTAGCTTATATACATAAACAATGTTGGTTCATGTTAAATTCTGCCCATGAGTTTGATTTGATAATTGGTAGTTGCTCTTTACTATATCTATGCGTATTTGACTTTCTTTTCGCTGCGCTTAGGCGATACGAGGGGGTGACAGCCCTCACAATCTAAAATTTAGGAGGTTTGATTAAGGAACCTAGGGGTAAACCTGATCTCCTGCAACTGCGGGGAGAAGGGTACAGTGGAATCGGACACGGTCCACTGTAGGGATTGATTTGGCATCCTCGTACCGTCTATCTCATCCTTTTAGGCGGAGATAGCTCCCGGTGAATGCGGCGGCTCTGTGGGAGAGTGTATGATGTCTTTTCCACAAAACTGTAGGTAAACGTCTAGACAATGCCAATTGACAATATTGTTTTGTGATACACAAGCGAAATCGAAGTCCTAGAATCACCTTTGAAAACCTAGGCACACTCCTTTCCTCCTCTGTGTGACACCGTACAAAGTAGAGTCCACCGACAACCCTCACCAACCAAAATCTCTTAGAGATCACGTCTGAACAATTACAACCATTGAGTATATTGGTATTCGAATCTCAGTCCCTGTGGGATCGATAATCTTTATTACTTGACGACATCTGTGCACTTGCGGGCGTTGAGCGCGAGCGCACTTTGAGTCCTCGACGGTATCTGTCGCGAGATTTGAGGTTGCATCCGTGCGCATCAAGTTTTTGGCACCGTTGTTGGGGACTAATTGATTCGATATCAAATCGAATAGTGGTAAATTGGATCGGACTTAAGATTAGATTATTTGCTTATTTTATTTTCTTTCTAGTTTATCTTATTTGCTTTAATTCTATATCTTCTATATTTAGATTTAGTTTTATTTTTAGTAGTAGTTTCCTACTTACTTATTGCATCTTAGATTTTTATTTGCTAGATACATTTAATTTTTGCTAAATTTGCACTCCTAATATTTCTCCTTAAACTAAACCCTTGGTTTTACCCTCCAAATCATCTATTACATATGATCTATTAAGCATCTCTCATTGGAGGGCGTTAAAATGTTAATACAGGCCGCTCGACCCTTGAAAGATTATATAGCGCCTAAACGAAAAGCCTAGAACTCCTACATTATTATTCCCCGAATTTAGGCAGCAAGCTGGGAAATAAACCCTGCATTAATTGCTCTCATTCAAGGAAAATAGTTTGGAGGGACTCAGATTGAGGAACCCTATCCACACCTTGAAGAATTCCTTGCATACTGCGGGACAGTGCAATATGAAGGAGTACCAGCAGAGGTTATTAAGCTCATTATGTTCCCATTCTCACTGAAAGGAGGGGCTAAGCAATGGATACATGTGCTACCCGAAGGAAGTATAACGACATGGGAACAAATGGAGGACACTTTCCTAAGTAAATTCTTTTCCCCTCACACAACAACCTACCTTAGGGATAAAATCCTTTCATTTGAGCAAGGGCAAGAAGAGAATATGGTCGAAGCATGGAAAGAGGCTATAGGGGTTGGTGATTCGCTGCCCGCACCATGGATTACAAGATTGGTTACTCCTCCATATTTTTTATTCCGGGATAACAAACACATCGAAAGAACTCTTGGACACAGCCGCGGGGGGGGGGGGGGCGTGTTGATGAAAAAGAGCACAAACGACGCATATAGCATTATAGAGACAGTGGTGGGGACTCTCGAAATATGGACTAACAAGGAGCAACGCTTTCAGAAGGCTTTTTTGATCAAGGGGATAGATAGCACTGAAGTGGTCTACTAGGTAAGGGGAGAGGATAAGGAGAGAGAGTACTTGACGGAAGAAGACTCCTTATCCTCCGGACCAGAAGAAGAGGAAGAATCGGGGCAGGTAGCAGAAGAAAAACACACAGGGCCTGAGATGAAGCCACTTCCCCCCAGTCTGAAGTACGAATTTTTAGGCCAACTTGCAACCCATTCGGTGATTATAAATGCCAATTTGAGTAAAGAAGAGACAAGGAAATTGCTGGAGGCGCTCAGGACATATAAAAAAGTACTGGGGTATACCATCGATGACATAAAAGGGGTAAGCCCGTCTTTGTGCATGCATAGGATAATACTTGAGGACGGGTGTAAGTCAACAGTGGAGCGCCAAAGGCAACTTAACCCTCATTTGCAGGAGGTAGTGAAAAAGGAAGTGCTTAAACTCTTGGATGCCGGAATAATATACCTAATTTCAGATAGTGAGTGGGTGAGTCCAGTACATGTAGTCCCAAAGAAAGGCGGTACTACAATAGTCAAAAATGAGGAGAATGAGTTGATCCCTGTTCGAACGGTAACAGGGTGGAGAATGTGCATAGATTACCAAAAATTAAACAACGCAACAAAAAAGGATCATTTTCCACTTTCATTTATCGACCAGATGCTGGAACACCTGGCTAAACATTCCTATTTTTGCTACCTCAACGGGTACTCAGGTTTTTTTCAAATCCCAATCCATCCTAAAGACCAAGAGAAGACCACCTTCACCTGCCCGTATGGAACCTTCGCATACAGACGACTGCCCTTTTGCCTATGTAATGCCCCGACCACCTTCCAACGTTGTATGATAGCTATCTTTTCGGATATGATCAAACAAATTATGGAGGTATTCATGGATGATTTTTCAGTCTATGGAACAAGTTTCGATGCATGTCTAAATAATTTAGAAAGGGTTTTGCAAAGGTGTGAGGAGAATAGCTTGGTTCTGAATTGGGAAAAATGCCACTTCATGGTGATTGAAGGGATAGTTCTAGGGTATAAGATATCAGGGAATGGTATCGAAGTAGACAAGGCGAAGGTCGAAATAATAGAGAAATTACCGCCACCCAGGGATGTAAAGGGGGTTCAAAGCTTTCTTGGGCATGCGGGTTTCTATCGAAGGTTTATAAAGAATTTTTCCCAGATAACTAGACCACTGACAAATCTACTAGCTAAAGACACGGACTTCATTTTTGATCAGAAATGTTTAGTGGCATTTGAGGAAATAAAGAGAGCCTTAGTGACATCCCCGATAATTCAGTCGCCTGATTGGAGCCTACCATTCGAGGTCATGTGTGATTCTAGTGATTATGCAGTGGGGGCAGTCTTAGGGCAACGGAAGGAAAGAAAATTACATGCCATTCACTACGCCAGTAAGACACTGAACGGGGCACAAATCAATTATACCACGACTGAGAAGGAATTACTAGCAGTTGTGTTCGCATTCGACAAATTCAGACAATACTTGGTAGGTTCAAGGGTAGTGGTATACACCGACCATGCTGCGGTCCGTTATTTGCTAAGCAAGAAGGATGCAAAACCCTGCCTTATTCGCTGGATTTTATTACTTCAAGAATTTGATATAGAAATCAGGGATAAAAAGGGGACAGACAATGTCATCGCAGACCACTTATCGTGCATGCCCATAGATCGTAGGATAGAGGAGGGAGACAGTGCCCAAGTAGATGATGCTCTGCGGGATGATACCCTCATGGGTATTAAGGTCACCACCCCTGGTATGCAGATTTGGTGAATTTTC
This sequence comes from Wurfbainia villosa, assembly GCA_025175895.1. Lineage (NCBI taxonomy): Eukaryota > Viridiplantae > Streptophyta > Magnoliopsida > Zingiberales > Zingiberaceae > Wurfbainia > Wurfbainia villosa. Next base: position 103,507,061 of record CM045994.1, read on the forward strand.
TTGCGGGAAGAGTGATACCACCAGAATTCATGACCCAACAAAGGAAAAGATTCTTTTCGGAAGTTCGACAATACCTATGGGATGACCCCTTCCTATTCAAGAAGTGTACAGACAGCGTATATCGAAGGTGCGTGCCAGAAGAGGAAGTGGAGAGCATCCTTTTTCACTGCCATTCTTCTGCATATGGGGGTCATGCCGGGATTGCAAAAACGACCACAAAAGTGCTTCAGTAAGGGTTCCACTAGCCTAGTTTGTTTAGGGACACATGCAATTATGTAGTTTCCTGCAATCGATGTCAGAGAACAGGAAATATAGGAAGGAGACACGAGATGTCGACAAGCACCATATTAGAGGTAGAACTCTTCAACGTATGGGGAGTGGATTTCATGGGACCCTTTCCCGTTTCCTACGGAAACAGATACATCCTAGTCGCTGTAGACTACGTCTCTAAATGGGTGGAGGCCGTGGCATCACCCCATTGCGATGCTAGGACCGTAATAAAAATGTTCAAAAGAAACATATTCCCTAGATTCGGAGTTCCTCGAGTAGTAATCAGTGATGGAGGATCTCACTTCATTGAAAAACAGTTTGAAAAATTGCTACATAAGTATGGGGTGATCGACAGAGTCTCAACAGCGTACCACCCGCAAACTAGCGGAAAGGTGGAAATTTTGAATCGGGAAATCAAAAGTATCCTAGAGAAAATGGTAGTAGCATCACGGAAGGATTGGGCACCGAAACTGGACGATGCTCTTTGGGCTTACCGCACAGCTTATAAGACTCCGATAGGCATGACTCCATTCTGCTTAGTCTACGGGAAGCCTTGCCATCTCCTCGTTGAATTAGAACACAAGGCAGCTTTCTGGGCCATTAAGAAACTCAACTTAGATTAAGGCGTGACGAGAGAGAAAAGGAAACTACAGTTAAGCGAGTTGGACGAAATTCGAAGAGATGCATACGAGCATGCTAAGGCATATAAGGAAAGAACCAAGAAATGGCATGACCAACACATCTTAAGAAAGGAAATTTGAGGAAGTAGACCTAGTTCTCCTGTATAACTCCAGGTTGAAACTTTTTCCAGGAAAACTAAAATCAAGGTGGTCAGGACCGTTTCGGGTAAAAAGGGTATACCCATACAGGGCAGTGGACATATGGAGTAGAGAATCAGGGGAGATCAAGGTAAATGGACAACGATTGAAGAAGTATCTAGGGGAGTCCCCAGATCCCAAGATGGATGAATGGAGGTTCACTAAACCACCAGAGCCGAGTTGATAGTAGAGTGCGGTCGAGCTAAACAACCTTAAACAAAGCGCTTCTTGGGAGGCAACCCAAGTTTAGTTTTAGATTTCCCTTTTTGATTGCATTGCATATATTTGTTTGATTCTATGTTTTGATTTCCATCACATTTAGAGTTAGGAATAGAAAAGAACTTTGCTAGGAAAAAATAAAATCCATATTAGCCTACACGGCGAAGAGTATGAGAAAATTTGGACCGTGGTGCATAAATAGGCAGAAAAAAAGGACACACGGCCTGCCCGTGTGTTTTCCCACGGTCGTGCCCAATTGACCAGAGGCGCACATGGCCTGGCCGTGTGTTTTCACACAGTCGTGGCACGCGAGGTTAAAAGGGGCAAGCCGTGTGTTTTCACCCCATTTGCATCGTGTGCTTCAAAAGTTCTTGCCCTAGCCGTGTGATTTCGTCTTCCCCACCATCTAGAAGCATTTTGAACCTCTAAAGAAGCCAAAAGAAGCAAAGATGAGGAGGACCAAGACCGTAGCACCCCGATCCGGTGCCTCGGAGCGACGAACAAGGAGAGCCGATGCCTCTCAAGCTCCGGAGGAGGGTAACGCCCTACCCACTCTACTTTTTCGCAATAATGAACAAAGATATAAATACAATATGCTCTCTACTCGTAAACTTACTGCTACTAGGTACTTAGATGAGGATTTGCTAGAATCTTTAGGGTTGTTGGGTGATATGCAAACCCTATTTGCAAAAATGGGATGGGAAGAGATTATGAGAATAAAGCACCTAACCTACCCTAGGATAGCGTTGGAATTTTTGAGTTCTTTAGAGGCAGAAGTTTTAACGAGTAGAGAGAGCGAGGAGGGTAGGATAACTTTTAGGCTTTTTAACATTGAGCATGAGTGGACCCTTCACCAATGGAACTCATGCTTTGGCTTACCAAGTGGGGGAGAGAGAAGGACCCCTAATGGGTATAACTCTCGACTAGTTTGGACTGAGTTGATAGGGGAGCACGCTTATAACCCATCTAGGGCCAAAGCGTCGCGCCTCCAAAACCCCGTCTTTCGATACCTTCACCGCATCATGGCCAGTACAATATTTGGTCGTGGGGAGAGTGACGGTGTAGTTAGAGCTAGCGAGCTGCTTTTCCTATGGGATATGCTACAAGAAAGGAGTAGCATCGATGTAGGGTCCCACTTCATCAGGCACTTAGTGAAGATGGGTAAAGCAGCACGAGGAGAGATCAATGTGGGAGGCCTACTTACCCACATTTGCTATAGGATGGGGTACGATTACACAGCATTAGAGAGTATAGAGGGGAGCCCTAGGATCGACCTAGGAGTATGCATGGCCATGAAAATAATTGTGAGAGAAGGAGACTCCTTATGCTTTGTAAGGAAAAATCTGACGACCTTTAGGCTCCCCGACCCGGATCGTACCACCATCGCTATACGCTCCAACTGGCGCTTAGACCTGATAGTGGAGTCCCCTCCACATGAGGGACCATCCACATTAGCGTCCATCTCTCCACATTTATATCACTCTCCCTCCAGTCCACACATGCATAGGAGCTCACCTAGTCCACGTCGACATGAGCCTACACCTGCACCACCACCTTTTCTACTTTTGAGCAGGATGCAGGTACGTCGACCTATGATTTCTTGGAGTTCCGATCGCGCCTCGATGACATTTACAATGAGCAGCAGACGCAGAGGCAGCGATGGGAGGAGTAGTGTGCCTACCAACAGGTGGAGTTCCAGGGATTCCAGGAGCATTTTCAGCGGGCTGAGGAGTTCTACGATGAGGCCCGCATATACTTCCAGGAGGAGGTTGTTCGTCGTCAGGATGAGGCCGCCTACTATAGGGAGATGCGGCAGCACATGCATGCCCAACAGGCGTAGTGGGCTAGGGAGGAGGAACACCGAGCAACAGTTGCATCCACCAGCTCCCAGATCAACCACATGTATATGTGGCATCAGCGGCTCAGCAGCAGGTTCACCCAGGATCCAGAGATGCCCAGGCTTCCAGACTTTCCACCTCGTCCACCATATTAGAGGTATATCTTCGTTTAAGTCTGGGGGGAGACCCCAAGGTTTATTTTGTTTTATTTCCTAGCAGTAGTTTCTTTTCTGATATTTTCATTTATTCATGCCTGAGTTGTTGAGTTTCTTTCAGTACTTGATTTTTGTTGTCTGTGAAGCTACCTCAGTAGTATTTTTGAAAATTGCTTGCATGAGTTGTTCCCATAGGTAGTTTAACTCCATTTATCTTGTGGTATTTTATTTTATTCGCTCTATTGAATGTTCTAGACTTACACTGGTTAGCTTTGTTTTTTTGCACTTACACATGTCGAACATCCTGAAAGGGAGAATCTAGTACATACCTAGTTATGATTCACTTCAGTAGTCTAGTACTTTAAAATCCATAGGTGACTCTAGGTTTAGCATTTTAGTTACCGGAGATGCTCGGATTATGTAGACCCATTTGGAAAAATCAAAATCCCAGTGAGCCGAAAAATAAAGAGAGAAAAGAAAAAGAAAAATAAAATAAAAAGAGAAAAAGGAATGAGAAAAAAAAAGAGAGAAGAAAAAGAAAAAAAAGGGGGATCATGAGGGATAAAAAAACAATTGTTGTGAGTGGAAATGGCTAGGTGCCCCTTTGAGACCGAGTTAGGTTATTGGGAAAACACCTACTAATTTCTCTCAATACCGAGCACGCCTTTGAGACTTTATGCTAGATCTAGGGAACGACCCTCGCTTTGGGCAGGTAAGTGCCTAAGAGTCGGAAACCTTAGGAAAGCTATGGGGTGATGACTTAACTCACCATGGAATGGGCATCCCCTAAGAATGGTTCACTTAGCATGAGCACGAGGAGCTAACTTAGTGAACTTCTAGAACATATTTGTTTTGCTTTGATTGCAAATACCACCTGATAAATTTAGTTAACATGCTAATTATGGAGCAATATCTTTTTAAAATTTCATGGCACTGAGATTTACTTGAGGACAAGCAAAGATTTAAGTCTGGGAGAAGTGATGTGAGCAAAATATGTAGGGTTTTAGGAGTAGTTTTCGCTCACATCTCATTGCATTTTGTGTTAGTTTCATGCATATGTTACTCTATTTTTGCACGCATTTCCTATTTTCTGGTTCAGAGGTCTGCTCGTTGTACTTTTGTGTGCAGGTTAACTTTTTGGGTTAAAAAGATGCATTTTCGGAGCAAAAAAAGGGTATTTCGTAGCTAGACGCAGAGTGGGACACAGCCAGGGCATGGGGATTCCCACGGCCGTGTCCAATGGGCGAGAGCAGCACCCCAGGGCCACACACGTCCTGACCATGTGGAAACACACAGTCATGTGGTGCCCCGATGGATTTGCACGACTAGGGCTTTTTCTGGATTTTGCAGCGGTCCGAGGCGATGTCTATATAAGGATGGCTCTGCCCAAACCCTAGGGGGAGGCATGATGGCTAGGACGGCATGTTGAAGCCCTAAAAAGCTTCCATAACTTGCAACGGGGAGGAGGAACGCCGCCGGAGGTCCACACCTTGCAATTCAACGTCGGAGAGAAGATCACGGAAGCATTGTATATCTTTATTTTTGCATTTCATTCCTTATGTATTCAATCTTAGACATGCTTTGTGATTCTTCCTTTGTATACATGGAGTAGTACTTTCGATTCTAGGATTAGGGAGTAGCTTGTGTACATAAACAATGTTGGTTTATGTTAAATTTTGCCCATGAGTTTGATTTGACAATTGGTAGTTGCTCTTTACTATATCTATGCATATTTGGCTTTCTTTTCGCTGCGCTTAGTCGATACGAGGGGTGACAGCCCTCGCAATCTAAAATTTAGGAGGTTTGATTAAGGAACCTAGGGGTAAACCTGATCTCCTACAACTGCGGGGAGAAGGGTGCAGTGGAATCGGACACGGTCTACTGTAGGGATTGATTTGGCATTCTCGTACCGTCTATCCTGTCCTTTTAGGCGGTGATAGCTCCCGGTGAATGCGGCGGCTCTGCGGGAGAGTGTATGATGTCTCTTCCACAAAACCGTAGGTAAACGTCTAGACAATGTCAATTGACAACATTGTTCTGTGATACACAAGCGAAACCGAAGTCCTAGAATCACCTTTGAAGACCTAGGCACACTTCTTTCCTCCTCCGTGTGACACCGTACAGAGTAAAGTCCACCGACAGCCCTCACCAACCAAAACCTCTTAGAGATCACGTCTGAACAATTACAACCACTGAGTATATTGGTATTCGAATCCCAATCCCTATGGGATCGATAATCTTTATTACTTGACGACATCTGTGCACTTGCGGGCGTTGAGCGTGAGCGCGCTTTGAGTCCTCGATGGTATCCGTTGCAAGATTTGAGATCGCGTCCGTGCACATCAGGTATCATCCATCCCTTCTTCTTCCTCCCCCCAGGGTCTTCGGATCTTGAACTTAGAAGAATTAATCCCACAGATGGAGGGTTTGCGCCACGCTCTGGAATTGGTATGTTCCTCAAATTGACTTCTCTGATTTTCTTCGCTTGATGATTTCTTGTTGGTAAATAATCTTCACGCCTTAACCAATTATCAAGAACTGGACCGCTCCTTCCAACAATATCAAGCTCAGTCTTTAAAGTGGGAGCAACAACAATTGGAGGATTAAACTGCTACCCAGAATTGGGAGCGTTTCTTGTCATAACAACTGAAACAATGTCAGGAGCAATTGACCGAAGCTCATTGCCAACAGTAGAAAGATGCTGAGACCATAGCGACATTACAAGCACAATAGCAGGCCCACACAGAATTGATACCCACTCCACAGGACCCTCAGAGGGAACAAGCTGATGTAGTAGCCTCCTGTTCTCAAGAGTTGGTGAACCTTAAGGAGCAAATAGCTGAGCTCCTCTGCGAAAAACAAAAGGATTCTGAACTCATTGCAAGCTTGCGGGTTCGACACCAAAGAGCGGAGGATAAAATAGGCGATCTCTGCACCCACCTATGCAAGGAGGTACAAGAAAACTCTTCCTTAATAACTTCTAGGGCGCATGCTCATGCCCGTATACGTAGGCAAGAAACGTCCCTCCAGAGGCTGGGCAGTGAGCTTGTTCGCACCAGATCCCATACAGAGGCTGTAGAGGGAATTTTAGCTTCGATACGCCAGAACATGATGGACATGACGAGGCTCTTTCTGCATGACCAAACCTCCCGAGCGGACGACATCTCGGTCCTAGCGGATGCTATTATGGAAATATCCCGACGTTATAGTGAAATGCATCGATCTCTTCGGGAGCATCAAGAGAATTGCCACAGGTTTCACTAAAATCGAAGTCCTGACGACCCAAGCCGACGCGAATGGCTAATAGACCTGATGAGTACCACTTTTCAGAACAGATTTAATGAAGCGGTTCGGCAGTATGCTGACCAGGGATTACCTCCTGTGAACCACCCTGCTCTCTACTTGTATTGGGAAATCGGCTTCCGACGTTATCCTCCAGACCGTTTTAAATTATAGCTTGATGTATTGCTTTGGAATAGCCATCCTTAAAAGATTCAGATTATTATACATAGTTCCTTTTTCACTTTCTTTCCTTTTCATATTCCACCAAAAAGAATTCAATGTTAATGAAAATGATTCATCAATCAGATTCGTATTTGCCATACATCTAATGACATAGTGAATTGTCAAATACGTTTCCCAAGAAACCTCTTAATTCTTTTTTCCATCCACCATCCCTTACACAGTATAATAATATTTCAAGTGTACAGCGTTCCAGGGTCGAGGAAATTCCTTGTCCTGATCATCTTTCAGATAATACGCTGATCCTGCCACGCGGCGCATCACCTCATAAGGTCCTTCCCAATTTGGAGCTAATTTTCTCGGATCTCCAGTGGAATTTACTTTGCACAAAACCAAATCCCCTTCTTGAAATCTCCGGGGCATTACCCTTTTGTTAAAGGCTTGTTGTACCCTTCATTTATAAAATTCCGCTCGCCTCTGCGCTCGTTCCCTTTTTTCTTCCACCAAGTCCAGCTCAGTGCTTCGAATAATTTGGTTCTTCTCCGGCTCATAAACTTCCACGCGAGCGCTACTTAAAAGGGCTTCCACCAGAATAACGACCTCCGTTCCGTATACCAGGTTGAAAGGAGTTTCACCTGTTGTAGTTTTTGGCGTGGTTCGGAAGGCCCACAAGATCCCTGGCAATTCCTCCACCCAGTTTCCTTTCTGAGCCCCAAATTTAGTCTTCAATCCTTGGATAAGAATTCTATTAGTTACTTCGACCTGCCCGTTAGCTTGAGGATGAGCTACCGAAGTAAAAGCTTGCTGGATATTAAGACTTTGACATCATTCCTTGATCTTCTTATCCTGGAACTGTCTCCCATTGTCACTAACTAACCTCCGGAGAATACCATACCGGCAGACAATATTCTTCCACAGGAATTGTATCACAGCATTCTAAGTGATTTTGGCAAGGGGCTCTACTTTCACCCACTTAGAGAAGTAATTCACAACCACCAATAAGAATTTTTTCTGCAAAGGTGTCACAGGCATGAGACTCACTATATCCATTCCCCAGTGATCAAAAGGGCATGAAGCAATAACAGCTTTCATTAATTCAGCCGGTCGTTCGGATTGGTTGCTATGCTTCTGACAGGCCGAGCAGATTTGCACTATATGAGCTGCATCTTGTTAGAGGGTGGGCCAAAAGTATCCGGCTAACAAGACTTTCCTTGCCAAAGATCTCCCTCCCAAATGATTGCTGCAGCAACCTTCATGGATTTCCCAGAGTACCCATTCAGCATCTTCCTTTCCCAAACACTTCAACAGGAGCCATCCAAAAGATGTCTTGTACAAGTCTCCGTTCAGGATGGTGAATCGTTTTGCTCTGTTCATTAAAACAGATGCCGCCCCTTGTTCTTCCGGGACCTTTCCTTGCTGTAGATATGTTATAATGTCAGTCCTTCAATCAAAGATCGAATCTGGCTCAGGTATGATCCCCTCTACATTGTATATCACCAAAGAAGTAGGGACTTCCACACAGACTGTTTCGAGCTGCTTCACCGCTTCCATCGCGCTAGCCAATCGAGCCAACTCATCCGCCTTCCCATTGTTCTCCCTCGGAATTTGCTTTAAGAGAACTTGGTGAAAATGAGTCTTTTCTTTCTCAAAAGCCTTCAAATATTTTTTCAATCTTTCTTCCCGAACCGTGAAAGAGCCTTGAAGTTGTGATACCGCCAACTAGGAATCCGAATGGATTGTAACGAAAGTTGCTCCTACGGCTCGGGCGGCTTGCAACCCGGCTAAAATGGCTTCATATTCTTCTTCATTGTTGGATGCCCGATATCCCAGTCGCACGGCTATGCGAGTTTCCTCTTTCTCGAGGGATATTAGCAGGACTCCCACCCCGCTGCCTGCAGATCCAGAAGAGTCGTTCACAAATACATTACATGCTTCCAACCCCTCTTCTTTTGTCGACGAGCCATCTTCTGAACCGACAGGTACCTCTACTAGAAAATCCGTGAGAGCCTGAGCCTTGATGACGGTTCAGGGTTGATAATGGATGTCATACTCGCTTAGTTCTACTACCCATTTAGCCAATCTCCCATAAGAATTAGGCTTAGTAACCACCTTGCCTAATTCACTGTGAGTTAAGACATTAATCGGATGAGCTAGGAAGTATGACCTTAACTTGCGGGTTGCCAAGACTAGAATATATGTCAACTTCTCCAGCTCAGTGTAACGGGATTCTGCCCCTTTCAGGATATGGCTGGTATAATAGATAGGTTGTTGCTGAGAACTTTCTTGCTTCAACAATACCGAACTGATGGCTCCTTCTGAAATGACCAAGTACATCCACAAGGGTGTTAGGGCAATCTCTTGCCATGATAAGGTTTTGATGTGTGTGACAAAGATTTTAAGTTAGGTTGTGATTATGATTTGATATGTACGTTGGAGTCTTACAGGACTTAGTAATTCGCACATGGAGTCTTGGCGGGTTCACCACTCACTAGCTCGTGCTTGAGTTGGAGAAGGAGCATTGCAGAGCCGTGCACTTGATGCTGCCGAGGGACCACCGGACGAGATGACTTGAAGCGAAGCCAAGGAAGCAGACTTCGGAGGCAAGAGATGCGAAGGAGCATTGCAGAGTTGTACGCCTGATGCTGCCGAGGGACGTGGCCACGAATGAAGAGAGCTTCAGTGAGAGACTTCGAGTGAGATGAGAGAATGAGTGAAATGTAAGTAGCTCATTAGGTGAACTTGGCCGAATGGCTAAGTGTCGGATGAGTTTTCCCGACATCATCGCTGAAATGACAATGATCGCTTCCGAGTCGAACACGGCTCATCGGTATCCGATCGATGGGTTTATGCCTAGCGATCGCTATGGAATGATAGTCGCGCCAGAGGATGTCGCGAACGACCGCCGTAGAGCGATCGCGCCGATTACGGAGGCGGGCAAATGATCGATGGATTCATCAATCGACTGCCAAGTGTTCCGTTGGACTACAACGGTCGGGATCCGACGTGTTCGGAGGTCGTTGTAGTAGCGACAGTCGACTGCCAAGGGCAACAGTCGCCTGGTGGCATCCAACGGGAAGAAATCAGCCCTCTCTATAAAAAGAGAGGGTGTGGGCTTTTGGATGCCTAATGCTTATGCTCTAAGTGACCATCCAAGTGCTCTACAAGATTCAAACTCCTTCTCTTAGTTTTCTTTCACATCTATTGTAAAATAAGGAGTGTCTTTGAGTTGTAAGGGTTACCTCCACCTAGCTTAGTGCAAAGGAGAGACCGAAAGTGATTTGGTTGCGGAGTGATTCACCGAGGACGAATCGGGGACCATGGATTAACGACATAGCCGTAAACCACGTTACATTTCGGTGTTAGTATTGTTTGTATTCCTTATTGTTTATTTGCTTGTCTTTATTAGTATTCCGCTTGCGCTAACAATTGTGTAGACGAGCAAATTCCACCATCCAACGACAAAGGGCTATTCACCCCCCTCTAGCCGGCCGATCGATCCCCTACAAGTGGTATCAGAGCCAAGGAAAGCTTGTCGAGGACTAACCGCCACAACAAGCACATTCAAGAATGGTCGGCTCTAATATTCATCCGCCAAAGTTCGAGGGGGAATTCTCTTGGTGGAAAAAGAGAATGGAGGTATTTTTCGAGACCGATTTCAAAATTCTCTTAATCATGGAAAACGGTTTCGAATTGCCTAGGAATGAAGATGGGGAGCCATTGGAGAAAGCAAGGTGGAGCAAGAGGCAAAGGGAAGAATATTTGGCAAATTCAAAGGCCAAGCACCACCTCTACAATGTACTTCCCCAACAAGAAGTGAATAGGATAGGGGAATGTTCTAGTGCAAAGGAGATGTGGGAGAAGCTAGTAGAGCTTCATGAAGGTACCTCGGAGGCCAAACTTGCAAGAAGAGACCTCCTCCGCTCCCAACTATCCAACATAAAATTAGAAAAGGGAGAAAAGGTAACATCGTTGCATTCTAGGTTTAAGGAAATTTTGATTGGACTAACAAGTGTAGGAGAAAGGCTCTCCAACCGGGACATGCTCATGAAAGCAATTGATGCTTTTCCCCGATCATCAAAATGGAGCTCAATGGTGGACTCCTTCTATATGTCCAAGAACTTGGAAGTAAGCAATTTGGAGGAGTTCTTCTCAACAATGGAGCTCCATGAAACAAGACTTGAAGGAATAGTTGAAGAGCCTAGAATCCAACCTTCAAGAGGAGTAGCCTTGATGGCACACAAGGGGAAGAAGAAGATAGAGATCCCCTCTTCCTCCGATGATGAAGCATCCTCCTCCTCCTCCATGGATAGCACGGAAGAAGCTTATATGGTAAGGAGGGTAAGGCGTGTTTTAAAAGGTTTTCATTTTAATAAGAACTTGGGATGACCCCTCCTCATCATCTTCATCATCATCGGAAGAGGAGAATGCCTTTGTCACCAACTTAGCTCTAATGGCCTTTGACGACTTGGATTGCTCCTCCTCCAAAAATGAAGGATCAAGTTCAAGTGGAGAGAGCTCAAGTGAAGGGGGAGCCTCCTCTACCTCCTCATCCGAAGAAGAGGACATGGAAACTATGGTAACTAACCTTTCACCTAGTAAAATAGTTTCTATGATTTCTAGCCTCACTAAGGATTTATTTAGAGCAAAGAAGAAAAATAAAACCATGCTTGATCAAATTAAAGATTTAGAGCAAAAATTAGAAAAAGCATGTTTTAATGATAATGATGATGATGCATGCTCACATGATAACTATATGCCTTTGGATGTTAATGATGCATGCATAGAAGAAAATAGGGCTTTAAGGGAAAAGGTAGACTATTTGACCAAAGCCCTAGAAAAGTTTACTATTGGCTCAAATACTTTGAACATGATAATTGGGAGCCAAAGAGCTAGTTTTAACAAGAAAGGCCTAGGATATAAGGAAAAGAAAAATGAAAAGACATATAAATGCCTAATAGCTAGGGGTCAAGACAAGAATAAGGTAATTGCTAGAAAATAGATCCCTAAGGAATTTTTAGTGAACCCAATAGGAAAGAACTTATTTTGGGTTCCAAAATCCATCTTAAAGGGTTAGGAAAACCCTAGGATAGTCAACCATATGCAATTTACCTATATCATATGTTGGTTGACTTAGGATGGCGGGATAATATTTTTGAAATAGTGTTAAGTGATGATAATGTTCCTATAAATAGATATTAATGCTTAAATCATGATAGTTAATGAAATTGCTATGTATGTTTGCAATCATGATTTATGATCTTGATATTTGGCACATAGTCATGGGCTTTAGGGTATAAATCATGTTTTAGGTGATATTTGCTTATTATCATTATGTAATACCTAATGCATGACAACAATTTGATGAATATATGTATTTCATGGTCATAATGTAAAATTCATTCATATATATCTTTATGATCATGTGGATTGTTAGGATGATACTTGACCTTGATAGAATTGCATGAATATAATGGTTAAGTATATACAAATACCTCTAGGATACATCTCACACTCACCATAGGCTACCTTGATTGAAAACTTAGCATGAGTGAGATGTTAGGATGATACAAATGTCCACTAATGCCTATGGCATTTAGATGGTCATTTAAAGTATCAAATAGCAATAATAGATCAATCATGGGGAAGACTTATGTTGAATTCATAGACATATTGCTCAAAGATCATGGTTGGATATTTCATATGTTTTCAAAACAATTTCTTACTTTAAAATCCATGTATTCATGTTTTGAAACAATCCAAAGTAAGACTAGGTGTTAAAATGGATACTGACATGATCAAAAACCTAGTGGTTTTTAAAGCTTTTGGATTTTTGGCAAATACTTGAAAATATAATGATTTTTCATGAAAAACTATTTTTCATTGATAGATATACTTACAAGAAATGTGTTCCCCAAATTTCACTATTTTTAGAACTTTCTGGAATTAATAATGCATTTCTGAATTTTGTCCAGAAAATCAGAATTGTTGTCTTCTTTGTGCCAGTCGACTGCCATACTGATAGCAGTCGACTGCTCACCTGATAACATGCCCAATAATTTCTTTTATCCAATTTTAAGGCATGTTTTGGTTTTTATTTCTCTCTAGACTTGATGTCATGCTGAATGAACTTTGTTAATTATTTTTTATGGTGTCAAAGGGGGAGAAATGTATATGTTTAAGTAAGGGGGAATATATTTAGAGGGAGTTTCATGTATTAAGGGGGAGAGTTGCTAATCATGTTTACTTACATGCTTTCTTTCCTTAATAGTTTATCAAATATTTTTACCTAACTTAAACGGATTGCCACACATCAAAAAGGGGGAGATTGTTAGGGCAATCTCTTGCCATGATAAGGTTTTGATGTGTGTGGCAAAGGTTTTAAGTTAGGTTGTGATTATGATTTGATATGTGCGTTGAAGTCTTGCAGGACTTAGTAATTCGCACATGGAGTCTTGGCGGGTTCACCACTCACTACCTCATGCTTGAGTCAGAGAAGGAGCATTGCGAGTGCGGCTTGATCTTTGTCGGAGGACCGGCCGGACGAGATGACTTGAAGCGAAGCCAAGGAAGCGAACCGGAGGCAAGAGGCGGAAGGAGCATTGCAGTCGTGCGCGATCTTTGTCGCCGAGTACATGGCCGCGAACGAAGAGAGTTTCGGCGAGGGACTTCGAGTGAGATGAGAGAATGAGTGAAATGTATGTATCTCATTAGGTGAACTTGGCCGAATGGCTAAGTGTCGGATGAATTTTCCCGACATTAGTCGACTGCCATGAAATGGCAGTCGACTGCTCTGAGTCGAATGTAGTTCGACTGGTATCCGACTGATGGGTTTATGCCCAGCAGTCGACTGCTATGGAATGGCAGTCGACTGCCAGAGGATGTCGCGGGCACAGAACCGCTCGTAGCCGACTGGGCAGTCGACTACGGAGGCAGCAGTCGACTGATGGATTCATCAATCGATTGCCAAGTGTTCCGTTGGACTACAACGGTCGGGATCCGACGTGTTCGGAGGTTGTTGTAGTGGCGGTAGTCGACTGCCAAGGGCAGCAGTCGACTGGTGGCGTCCAACGGGAAGAAATCAGCCCTCTCTATAAAAAGAGAGGATGTAGGCTTTTGAATGCCTAATGCTTATACTCTAAGTGACCATCCAAGTGCTCTACAAGATTCAAACTCCTTCTCTTAGTTTTCTTTCACATCTATTGTAAAAGAAGGAGTGTCTTTGAGTTGTAAGGGTTACCTCCACCTAGCTTAGTGCAAAGGAGAGACCGATAGTGATTTGGTTGCGGAGTGATTCACCGAGGACAAATCAGGGACCGTGGATTAGCGGCGTAGCCGTGAACCACGTTACATTTCGATGTTAGCATTGTTTGTATTCCTTATTGTTTATTTGTTTGTCTTTATTAGTATTCCGCTTATGCTAACAATTGTGTAGACGAGCAAATTCCACCATCCAACGACAAAGGGCTATTCACCCCCCTCTAGCCGGCCGATCGATTGCCTACAAAGGGCTTTTCTGCCATTGGCTTGGCTAACAGCGGAAGTCCAGCTAAATACTTCTTCTGCTCCTGAAAAGTCTACTCACATTGATCATCCCACTGAAATTTAGTAGCCTTGCGTAAAATCATGAAGAAAGGTAGCCCCTTGTCTGCTGATCTGGCTATAAATCAGAACAGGGAAACAATTCTCCCTACTAGCTTTTGAGTCTCTCGCAAATTAGTGGGTGATTTCATATTACATAATGCTTGCACCTTCTCCGGATTAGCCTGCAGTCCCTTCTCAGTTACTATATATCCCAAAAATTTCCCGCTCTTCACCCCGAACAAACATTTTTTTAGGGTTCAGTTTCATGTTATATCGCCTCAAGGTAGTGAAAGTTTCCTCTAGATCATTAACCAGATCCCGAGTGGTTTTTTATTTTACCAGGATGTCGTCAACATAAACTTCGACATTTCTTCCTTTTTGTTCCGCAAAGATTTTATCCATGAGACGCTGGTATGTAGCCCCCACATTTTTTAGGCCGAAGGGCATTACCACATAGGCATATAACCCTCCTGCTGTTACAAAGCTAACCCTCTTCTGATCTTCTTTAGCCAACGGTATCTAGTGGTATCCCTGGTAAGCATCCATTAAAGACACTATTTCATATCTCACTGTAGAATCAACCAACTAATCAATACGAGGCAAGGGGTAGCAATCTTTAGGGCACACTTTATTTAAATCACGGAAGTCAATACACATCCTCCATTGCCCTGAAGGCTTGGGGACCAGGACTACATTAGATACCCACTTGGGGAATTGAATCTCTTTAACATGACCCACTTTCAACAATTTATCCACTTCTTCAGCTATCACTTTGTCTTTTTCGGGTCCAAAATGTCGCCGCTTCTGTTGGATGGGTCGGACTCCTCTAGTAATGTTGAGGTGATGTTCAGCAATACGAGGGTCGATTCCTGTAAGATCATGCACATCCCCGACAAAAATATCTTCATTTTTCTTTAGGCAGGCCACCAGCTCCTCTTTGGCCTCCAACTGCTATGCTACCCGAGTGGCCTTTCCGGGAGCTATCTCCACCAACTCTCCTTCCTCTATTTTCTCCGCTTTGGGGGGAAATTCCTCCAGCACGCATACGTCAGAAATCACAATGGCTTTCCCTTTGAGGTCATTGGTTCGGGCCTTCTTTTGGTCATCCCTGACCATTTGCACATAGCATCTCCTTGCAGCATTCTGCTCGCCTCTGGCCTCTCCAATCAGCTGCCCGACCAGAAATTTCGCCTTTTTGGTGGTATGGAGAAGCCACCACTTGAAAAATGGAAAGGAATGGATGACCCAGAATTGCATTATAGGTGGATGGAGCATCCACGATAAGAAAAGGAACTATGTTGGTTTTTTGGTTGGGCTTTGTGCCCAGAGTCAGGGGCAATGAGATCTGCCCTGTGGGATGGACCACATGTCCTGCAAACCCGAAGAGAGGTGTGACCACATCTTCTAGCTGGGTGTTTCCCAGCTGCATCTGTCCGAAGGCCTCCTGGAAGAGGATATTGACAGAACTGCCCGAATCAACTAGTACCCGGGTCACTTCATAGTTGGCCAGGAAAATACAGATCACCAAAGCATGCGTGTGAGGAAATAGAATGCCTCGGAGATCTTTCGGCCCGAACGAAACTGGCAGCGCGGTCTGAACAGCCTGATCAGTAACTATAGCCAAGCTCTCCATGAGACGGGTGTATGATTTCCGTGCCCGGTTGGAATCCCCATCAGTGGGTCCTCCTGCGATAATGTGAATGACCCCCCGTGTGGGGATGTCATTCAGACCAGATGATGAACCCTTACCTGATAGGCACCCTTGTGAGATACCCTCCTGGGCTAGAGTCTGAGGGTCCGGAGGGAAAGTAACCTGCGGTCATTGATTATAGGGCCCTGGATGAGCCGCGTTGGGTCGTTGGCCGCGTCGTGTCGGTCCTCCTGTCTGAGGCTGCACCTGTGGATAAGCGGCTCGGATGCGCTCTAATTCTTCTTGCAATTTGAAACATCGGCCACTGGCGTGGCCGTATTCCATGTGACACTGGCAAAAGAATGGGATGGGAGGGTTGCGAGGCACTCCCCTATACCCCATTGGTTGCTGTAGAAGACCTTGCTGGTCATAGAACTCCATCTCCCACTCCTTCCAAGTCCTTGGGGGAGGGACCGACGGCGCCATGATCTGAATCTGAGGTGGGGCGAGCACCTCAGACAATAATCGAGGCCCGAGCCTCAGAGAAGGGGTCATATATTCGCTCGGCGGTGCTCGAGGGGCTGCAGGGCAATTTCTTTCTGCAGGGATCATTGCGGAAGCTCGTTTAGCTCTCCGGACTTTCAGCCCTTCTTCTTCGTTGATATACTTTTCTGTGCGGCTCAACAGCTCCTCATAGCTAGTCGCGGGTTTCCTCAAAAGTGAGCTAAGGAAAGGACCCTCCCTTAGCCCATACAGAATGGGCACTCTGAAAGCATCTGACCTTGCTGAGGGGATACTTCTGGTGGTGGAAGTGAACCGATGAAGATACCCTCTAAGTGACTCTGAGGGCCCCTGCGTAATGTGCAGCAGGATGGAAGCGTCATGCTTGTACGCCTTGCAACTAGCGAACTCTCGGCGGAACATCCCCTGAAAATCAGCAAAATAAGTAATAGACCCCGGAGGCAGGGTGTTAAACAATTTTTGTGCCGAGCCAGTTAAGGTGGTACGGAAGACCCCGACACTTGAGGGCGTCGATGTAGCAGTGAAGTGAGGCGGCTCCTGCGAACTGTGATAGATGCTCCTCAGGATCCGTCGTGCCATTATACTTGTCCACTTGGATATTTCTGAAGTATGACGGCGGGACTTCAGAAAGGATGTCCATGGTGAAAGGACTAGGCTCATAAATCTCTGGAGCCCTAGTCGACCGGCTTTCGCCTTGCTCTTCTCATCGATTCTGGGTTAATGGCATAGTGGTCTGATGTATTCGTCCCCCTAGCCCCTCTCCAGGTAATGCTTCAACGTTAGTGGTTGTACGAGGTGGAGCGGGCATCTCTGGTGGCGGTCCACGAGAGGAAGGTTCACCAGAATGAGCATGAAGGTACCTCATCCTTCTCCTTTCTCTGGCAAGGGCCTCAGCCACGGCGGTGTCCACCATGGCTCTCAGTTGTGACGGTAGTATCATGATGGGGTTTTCCTCCGCAGTGGAGGCTACCGGGTGTTGTATCTCCTCTAGCTGCATCTCTACGTCTTGCGTAGATGTTTCCCACAGACGGAGCTAACTGATGCGGTAATGGGGAAAAAGAGTTCACTGGCTTCCTTTCAACGTAGGGAAGCACGAGGGAAGCTTAGGGGGTTCTCTTCAGCCGCAACAGTAAAATGAAATGTGAAGAAAAGAAACGCACACCAACATAAGCAATAAACAAAGACACAGGATGTAACGTGGTTCGGAATAAGGATTCCTACTCTATGGGGGTGAGCTCTCCCACGAGCTACGGTAGCAAAGCACTTTTCACTATAAACTTCCTCCTTCACGGAAAGAACTTCCGGAGGTGGAGGAGAAAACCTCTTACAATTAGCCCAAATACACAGGAAAGTATCAGAAAAATGGAGCTCACTACTCTCCTGGTCTCCTTCTCCGGCGATGTGGTTGCTCTCCCCTTCAGATGTGCCTTCGTCTATTACTCGTTGGAAAAATATGGATCCTCTTTCTCTTGCCCTGCTTCTCCCTTTTATCCTCTTCCTCTGGCCAGCTGTTGCACCATGAACCTCATTCATCTTACACGTGGCCACCTTGTCCATCTGAAGAATCATTCTATTACAGACACGAGGAGCGAAGGCTCCTCGGAATATTATGTGGGGGTCCTCTTCTGTTGTGTAACAACTTCTTATCTATATTTCGAAAAATATACTAGTTCATCCCTTTCAGCCACTTGCCTTTGACGAAACTAACCTAAACCTACCGCTCACGTGTAGCGTAGCCCTTAGGCTCTTCCCAATAGCCCGAACCAACTCCCCTTCTTCCCATACCGAACCATTTCCAAGCCCGCTAGACCGAGCCGATTCTCGTTCGCCTCGTACCGAAATGATCTTCGTGATCATCCCATCGTACCAATTACCTCAAATTGTCCTCCCATTCCAATTGCCCTAGACTGACGTACCCGAACCATCCTTCCCTGCTTCCCCTGCCGAACCGGTTACTCGATTCGGATAGCATCTTACACGCGAGTATTTTTATCCTATTCACAGAAAAAAAATAACAGCAGTATCATGCAGCTAGGAACATACAAAAGCCTGCGAGAGAGTGCTTAGACCAAAAGAAAAAGAAACCGTCAGATGAAAAGTTCCCTGTAAATTTGTTGTCCAGTTACAGATTTTGCTAGCTGAGATTTCATACTTAGGTACATAGTTCAAACCAAATGAACCAACAGCCTGTGAGATGTAGGTATGCACATCTTGGTAATCTGCGAATATACTGGTTATCCATATCTCATCAAGATCATGGGAATTACTTAATTCGTCCATGCTAGCAGAATTAGCACCAAAGCACAATAAAGCATCGGAAAGCATATCAGTATCGCTCTTGAGGCAACGAATGCAGGCATAAAGATAAGGGTTGGCATTGGAATGCTCCAGCTGCGCTGGCAGAGTGCAAAATTGGATCCTTTCCTTCGAATTTCGCCTCCCTATTTGGTGAATAGAGAAGGACGGCGCACAAGAGATCTGAAGACTACCTATTTTGGCGCGATGGATAAGGGGTTTGATGGAGTGGAAAAAGGAGGAAGAGAAACAGAATGGGAAGGAATTTCGAGTGTTGCGATGTGTCTGAAGAAGCGGAGACGATGGACACAATCGATGAACAATTCCACAGCCGCTGCGCAGTAGCTTGCCGAGGCTAGTGCTGAATGGGAAGAAAGAGAAAAAGCTCTACCCTAGCGGACTGCTGCTTCCGAACATGAAAGGGGCGAGGAAAGCGCGCCCCTTTTCGATTCTCAGAGAATCCCTCGCGGATCGAAGAAAAAGAATGAGGGGGGAGAACACGAGATCGGGAAGTAGATTCCCCCTCGCCCTCCTTCATCCACGTTGAGATCCATTGTGAAAATAATCACAAATACAGCGGAAAAAAAAATTTGATCCTTTCAGAGATCCATGTGTACATAAAGGAAATCATTTTAACTACATCTTAGTCGAGAAGTTACCCTTGTAGCGTAGCCCTTCGCAATTCGACAACAACTCTTTGATGACGAATCTTAGCACGATCAGAATGATCGCGCCTCTACGATATCCACACGAATACTATCTTGGAGAAGGAGACACAACCTTTGGTTGTGCTGACAACCACACCAAGGCTCTCCACCAAAGACTAGTTTTTAGTCAAGAAGAAAGGGGAAAATTGGATACACGACACAAATGGGATACACGACGCAAAAAATACCACCCACACTCATGTTGAGGAGAGAGCATAAATCCTATTTTTCACGTATTAAATTCCATTTCATGCATTAATCCCCTTCGACGTTGAGGAGGCTTCTCAAATTCCAATTGTATGTATTAATTCCCTTTGCATGCAACATTGAGAAAGCTTCTCAAATTCCAATTGCATACATTAATCTCATTTGCATGTAATGACTCCCATTAGCATGCAAGAGTGGAGTTAAATTCCATTTCATGCATTAAATCTCATTTGCATGCATTAAGAAGAGACTTCTCAAATCCCATTTGTATACATTAAATCCCATCTCATTTGTCTTCTTCAATTGATTTCATTTGAGTCTAACTCAAATTAAACCTGAGTCCGACTTAAGTTTGGTCAAGCAATGAGTGTGACTCATTATAGTCCATTCAATTAACTAATGATTCATTTAATCAAATTAAGATGATCCTATCTCTAAAATAATGTGTTCTTTGTGTGTGACCTAATAAGTTCTTACAATGTTGACAATGTTTCTAAAGCCCTTTTAGAAACATAAGCAATGAGTGACATCTAGCAATGCATCATTGCTACCCATGTGCAAGAATGTCGAGATTCGACCTAATCTTATTGTGACTACTATAATATATAACCTTGTCCTTCTATCCTCGATATCTAGATCGATCAATGAGGTATAGATCGTGTCAATCTTTGTGCTCTTGATCTCCAAATATACTCATTTATATTGACTCATTTAAGCATGGTCATGCATTTCGTGGTCCTACTCTATCAAGAGGCCTAAAGATATCACTCTCGTCATATGGGAGGGATAGATCTCATCTACATCACTCACATCCCTCCGCATAATTTGTTATACGCCTAGTGATCGCCTTTATAGTCTACCCTGTTACGGGTGACATTTGATGATATCAAAGTACATAACTCCTTATGTAGAAAATCGTAGTGATTTCAGGTCTAAAGACTAATCATATCAATAGTTACTATGAGAAAGTTTATGACACTCATATGATGATCTATGAAACATTCTTATAGCGGATCAATTCAGTATATATTCTTTAATATATATCCATGTGTCAATGTGATATCACATATCTATGACTTGTGAGATCAAATTATCAATTGACTTACATACTAGTCTCAATACATTAATATTGTCCTTGTATATTAATGTTTGATTAGGAATATTTAAGAATAGTGTTCTCTACGGTCTCTCACAATTAATTTTACCAATTGATGAACTGTAGATAATAACCTATTTTCTAGGACATTATTATATTTATTTGGCTGGCACAAGTATGAAGTAAATATAATAATCAAACTTTGTCTTTATTATTAATAGAATATGATGCATAAGTCCTTAGTCAATCATGTCACGCCCGCCCTTTCCCAGGGGTCCGGAGGGGCGGCGCATGACGCGATCACACATACATACATTACATTACAGCGGAAGACTATCTATACTTCTTACAGCGGAAGACTTTAGACTTATTTTTTTTTTCTTTTAACATAAACATGCATCGTCATTTCATAGATACTTCTTCTTAACATAGAACATGCATCATTATTTCATAAATACTTCTTCTTAAACATAGGGCATGCATCATCAGTTCATAAGTACTTAGTTCAAATTCATAAACTAAATCATCTTAGGGAAAACATGCATAAAGAACATAACAGATCTCCTCCACCATACCACTACCACACACACGTTGCCCCTCCTGCTGCTCCCTTTAGTTTAGCCACCCTTTACCCTTATCTACAGTACAAGGGAACATAAACTATAAGTACATAGGCTTAGTAAGATCCTGTCCTACTCACAAAAACCATACATAAGCATAACATGTAAACATACAAAGACATAAACAGGCATAACTTGAATACAACATCGTAGAACATAAGCAGACATAACATAAATATAATATCATAGACATAAGCAAGCATAACATGAATATAACATCATAGACATAAGCAAGTATAACATAAACATAATATCATAGACATAAGCAGGCATAACATAAACATAACATCATAGACATAAGCAAGCATAACATAAACATAACATCATAGACATAAGCAAGCATAATATAAAGGTATATGCAGGATGCTCTTCGAAACATATATTATAGGTATTTGAACATAAATCTCAACATATTGGGCCCGACATTATACCACATCATCATCATCATAGCGCGCATCCCTAAATAGATCCGAGGTAGCAAGTCTCGAACCTACTAGGTTACTAGGCCCGTACTATGTCCGTCGACCTAGGGGCCATCATCATAACATAGAAGCTCATCCTAGGCCCGTACTTATGACCGTCGGCCTAGGACATCTGGGAGCCCATCCCGTACTAGATCCGTACTATGACCGTTGACCTAGGGGCAATCATAACATAGAAGCCCATCCTAGGCCCGTACTAAGTCCGTCAGCCTAGGGTATCTTAGGAGCTCATCCCTTTGGACCTTGTTAGGGTCCTCGTACAAGCCATGTAGAAAGTAAAATACATACATGCTTCTTATCATAACATATCATATTTCATTTCATAAACATATCATGTTCCTTATCATGACATATCATATTTTTCTTCTTCATATCATAACATATTTCTTCTTCATAACATATCATATGGCTTTCATAACATATTTCTTCTTCATAACATATCATATGACTTTCATAATATATTTCCTCTTCATATCATATCATGTTTCTTTTCATGCACATCATGTTCCTTCCTTATAACACATCATACATTCATATAATCACAAGGTAATGAGCATAACATGATCACAACATCACACACATATAAGCATGGCATAAGGCATAAACATCATGAACAAGTATACATGGAATGACCTAAACTTCATGAAGTTCTATCAAAGTTTTAAACACCAAACAACTTATATATGATCTAACTAACCACATGTTAATTCTTTAACATATAAAGCATGGCATGGGAGGGCACTTAGGGTTTTAAATAAACCTTGGCCGAGAGTTCCAAGACAACCTAAGATCCATTTCTTAAATCTAGCTTAGCTTTCACATGTTACCTATGTCTACATTCAAAACATAACATGGTAATTTATAGATCATAGCATGTTAGGCTTAAATGGGTCTTGGCCGAATGGGTTTAAAGAACATAAGGCTCAACCACTTAACTCTTGGTTAACCAACAACATGTTACCTTCATCTAACATCAAAAGTCATCATGAACTCAATCAAAACATGGCATAGAAACATATTAGGGGTCTTGGCCGAATGGTTCAAAGGGCTTAAAGGTTCATCCACTTAAATCTAGGTTAACCAAACAACATGTTATCTTCATTTACCATCAAAACATAGCATGAACTTATCTATAGCATGACATAGAACATGTTATCTTCTTTTAACATCAAACATGACATGAACTCATTTAAAACCTAGCATAGAGCATGTTATCTTCATCTAACACCAAAAGTCATCATGAACTCATCCAAAACGTAGCATAGAAAGACACCTTAGGGGTCTAGATGGACTTGGCCAAATGGTTCAAGGGGCCTAAAGGTTCATCCACTTAAACCTAGGTTAAACAAACAACATGTTATCTTCATTTACCATCAAAACATTGCATGAACTTATCTATAATATAGCATAGAACATGTTATCTTCTTCTAACATCAAACATGGCATGAACTCATTTAAAACCTAGCATAGAACATGTTATCTTCATCTAGCATCAAAACATAGCATAAGCTCATCTAAAATATGGCATAGAAAATCACCTTAGGGATCTAGATGGTCTTGGCCGAGAGTTTTAGGGGAGGTTGAGGATCAACCACTTAACCAAACTCATCTAGACATCTATCATCTTCATATTAATACAAGTTTTAGCATGGATTTTCATGGAGAGCACAAATATTGGTCTTGGCCAAAATTTCCTTGGGGTTTTTAAGGTCAAACATTTAACCTAATCAATCTAGCATCCTATCTTTATCATGTTCATACAAGATATGACATGGATCTTCATGGAAAACTCAAACAAAGTCTTGGCTGAATGGTTTTAAAGGGATTGACACAATAACATCAATTGAAAACTACTTATATGCAGGTGAGGGGGATACTTACATCCTTCGCTTTGCTATTAGTTTGAAGACAACCTAAGGGAAGCCAAACCTAGCCTTCTTCTTGCTTGGATGGATCTCGGAAAATGGATGAAAAGGGGACCTTAGGGTTCGGTGAGGAAGAAGATGAGAAGGAGAGAAAAACAATTTGGTTTCTCATGTCTCCTCATTCCCCCTATTTATTCTCTTGAAGTGTTCCTTAGTCTCCCTTACCTCTAACTATAATTTCCCATATTCCTCTAATAGTACAACCCTGCTGGGCTTTTGATTATTGGATGCATCTTTAGGGCTTAGCTATCTACTAGAGATTTGGAGTTCAATTACTAGGTCTTGCATTCCTTTTTGGCTTCTTTTCTTTTATTTTTGAAAGAACCTACATAAAATCCATTATAATCATGCAAAAAATCTTGTAAAATTGCTAAAAATTTTACGGGCATTACAAATCATCACATAATTAACTCTAAAATTTATTACTAACAATCCGGACCCTCTAAAAAGAGGTGGCCCCCTCCTCCAGAAATAGGGCACCTTTTCCTCTTAAATGAGTCGTGCCCTTGCTTCCCAAATCCATGGGCCAATTCTCCCAGTATCAAAAGGTTACATGGCCTTGAGCTTTCTAACTAGGCCTCATTGTAAGCAATGCTACTGGACCTTTAGTTTTAACTTCTTGTGAAAAAGTGTGCTTGAGCATCACGAGCTCCCAATCTATCTCTAAGATCACATCTCATGAGCCTTTGTCAGGAAGACTTGCTTCAAGGAAGTGACATGGCCTTGAGCTTTGTGAATGGGATCTCAAATGTATGCAACGATACTAGACTTTTGGTTTCAACTTCTTGTGAAAAAACAGTGTGCAAGAGAGCCTCACGAGCTCCCAATCTATCTTCGGGATCACATTTCAGAAGCCCCTGCAACATGTCTATGAAATCCCCAGCAAAATGATCTATGACCAAATTCTGCAAGGCAATACAGATACAATTATCAACAATCTTTTTATCCTATAGGATACAACCACAAACATACCCAAAAAAAAAAAAAAACCAATCCCACACAGAATAACAAATCAATAAAAATAAATACGATAATTCTTCCCCCACAACAATTAAATATTTAAAATAGTGTTGGCATTCTCCTTATCCCAATTTAATCAGCTAAATTTTATTGATCTTAACTACGAAATATCTGAAGCCTTAGAAGTTTCAACATTGCTTTGATACTTTTTCCGGATGTTGTACTTTCAGTTTAATTCAAACGACCTCTCCTAATATACTTCTGAGCAGCTCGGCTAGAAAATTTAATTAAAGAAGAACAAATTAGCACATCTAGTTGAATGATAAAATGATTTAAATAGGGAAAATCTACCAAATTAATTATAAATAACACATACTCAATGAATCTTAGCATATTTGATAGCAAAGGTCCAAGAACCCTCTCCATCATGGCCAAGCGCTCCAAGTTCTCATGAGCCTGAAAGAGTGTCTTACCTTGGAACAATTTATTCAGTTACTATTCTCAAAGTATACATCAAACTACACAGAATTATCAGTTTGAGAGATAAAAACATACTGAGCAAAGTTCAACAAGAATACAACCAACGCTTCATATGTCGTAAGGATAGCCCCACCAAAGTCCTAAGGTGATCATCAATTTTTGTGAGACATTAACACTGAGACACTATTTATTTATTATCAAATAAAATCAACCTAAGATAACTTCTGGGACCGATAATGCCTTGTAGAGACCACATAGTTATTGTCTATGCGATCATAAGTTGTACTTCCAAAATCAATAACCTTGGTACGTAGCACTTGATTTTGGTAACATCTTTAAGTGAGATCCTTTGTTGGATGAGACCTAAACAAATGGTTGGTACTTAATGCTGAAATAGCATGCAGGATGATGGTAATACTTATCAAAAATAGAAGATAAATGTGGACCAACTAAAAATACACATGGTAGGTTTCATTTTTTTTATCAAAGATAAAGCGAACACTTTAAGATGGATACAAAATAATACTTTAGAACTGATATTGTTGTTACCTCTTTTCTATAAATAAGGTAAAAATACCTACGCGTAGGATGTTATTTGAATCAAGTAGCCGATTCGGCGGGAGGAGTCTGAGAAGGACAGTTCGGGGATGTCAGTCTGAGGCAATTGACACGGGAGGACGGTGTGAAAGAGTTGACACGGTTGAGTGATCGTGAAGGTTACTCTGATACGGGACGGATGAGAATCGATTCAGTCTAGTGGGCCTAGAGATGGTTCGATACGGGAAGAAGGGGAATTGGTTCAGGCTACCAGGAAGAACCTAAGAGCTACGCTACGCGTGAGCGGTAGGTTTAGGTTAGTTTCATCGAAGGTAAGTGGTTGAAAGGGATGGGCTAGCATATTTCCCGAAATATAGATAAGAAGTTGTTACACAACAGAAGGGGGCCCCCACATAATATTCCGAGGAGCCTTCGCTCCTCGTGTCTGTAACAGAATGATTCTCTAGATGGACAAGGTGGCCACATGTACGATGAAGGAGGTTCGCAGCGCAACAGTTGGCAAAAGAAAGGGGGATAAAAGGGAGAAGCAAGGCAACAGGAGGAAGATCCGCATTATTTCCAACAAGTAATAGATGAAGGTACATCCGAAGGGGAGAGCGATCACATCGCCAGAGAAGGAGACACGGAGAGTAGTGAGCTCCATTTTTCTGATACTTTCCTGTGTATTTGGGCTAATTGTAAGAGGTTTTCTCCTCCACCTCCGAAAGTTCTTTCTGCGAAGGAGGAAGTTTATAGTGAAAGTGCTTTGACACCGTAGCTCGTGGGAGAGCTCACCCCCGTAGAGTAGGAATTCTTATTCCGAACCACGTTACATCCTGTGTCTTTGTTTGTTGCTTGTGTTGGCGTGCGTTTCTCTTCTTCACATTTTATTTTACTGTTGCGGCCAGAGAGAACCCCCAAGCTTCCCTCGCGCTCCCCTATGTTGAAAGGAAGCCAGTAAACCTTTTCCTCGTACCACATCAGTTAGCGTCGTTTGTGGAAAACTTCTGAGTAAGACGTAGAGATGTAGCCAGAGGAGATACAACACCCGGTAGCCTCCACCGCAGAGGAAAACCCCATCACGATACTACCGTCGTAACTAAGAGCTATGGTGGACACCGCCGTGGCTGAGGCCTTTGCTAGAGAAAGAAGAAGGACGGGATACCTTAATCCTCATTCTGGTGAACCTTCCTCCCGTGGACCCCCACCAGAGATGCCCCCTTCACCTCGTACAATCACTAACGTCGAAGCACTACCTAGAGAGGGGCTAGGGGGTGAGTACATCAGACCACTATGCCATTAACCCAGAATCGACGAGAAGAGCAAGGCGAAAGCCGTTCAACTAGGGCTTCAGAGATTTACGAGCCTAATCCTTTCACCATGGACATCCTTTCTAAAGTCATGCTGTGATACTTCAGAAATCCCCAGGTAGACAAGTATGATGGCACGACGGATCCTGAGGAGCATCTATCCTAGTTCGCAGGAGCCGCCTCGCTTCATTGCTATACCGACGCCCTCAAGTGTCGGGTCTTCCGTACCACCTTAACCAGCTCGGCTCAAAAATGGTTCAACACCCTGCCCCTAGGGTCTATTACTTATTTTGCTGACTTTCGGGGATGTTCCGACAAGAGTTCTCTAGTTGTAAGGCGTACAAACATGATGCTTCCATCCTGCTGCATATTACGCAGGGGCCCTCGGAGTCACTCAGAGGGTATTTTTATCGATTCACCTCCACTGTTAGAAATATCCCTTCGACAAGATCGGACGCCTTCAGAGTGGTCATTCCGCACGGGCTAAGGGAGGGTCCTTTCCTTAGTTCACTGTTGAGGAAGCCCGTGGCCAGCTACGAGGAACTACTAAGCCGCGCAGAAAAATATAGCAACGAGGAGGAAGGGCTGAAAGTTTGGAGAGCTGAATGAGCCTCCGCAATGGTCCCTATAGAAAGAAATCGCCCCACGACCCCTCGAGCACCTCCTCGACGGGAATATGTATGACCCTTCCTACCAGAGGCTCCCAGACCTCGATTATTGATACAGGGAGCTTGCCCTACACCTCCGTTGCAGATTATGGCCGCAGATGCAGTCCTTCCCCCAAGAACTTGGAAGGAGTGAGAGATGGAGTTCTATGACCAGCAAGGTCTTCTACAGCGGCCAATGGGGTATAGGAGAGTACCTCGCAACCCTCCCACCCCGTTCTTTTGCCAGTATCATATGGAATACGGCCACGCCAGTGGTCAATGTTTCAAATTGCAAGAGGAATTGGAGCGCATCCGAGCCGCTTACCCCCAGGTGCGGCCTCAGACAGGAGGACCAGAATGGCGAGGCCAACGACCCAACATGGCTCATCCGGGGCCCTATAACCAACGACCGCAAGTTACTTTTCCTCTGGACCCTAGACTCCAGCCCAGGGGGGTATCTCACAAGGGGGGCCATTAGGTGAGGGCTCATCATCTGATATGAATGAAGTCCCCACACAGGGGGGTTATTCACGTTATTGCAGGAGGACCCACTGATGGGGATTCTATTCGGGTGCGGAAATCGTACGCCCGTCTCATGGAGAGCTTGACTATAGTTACTGATCTGCACCACCAGTTTCGTTCGGGCCCGAGGATCTCCGAGGCATTCTACTGCCTCACACGGATGCTTTAGTGATATGTAATTCCCTAGCCAACTATGAAGTAGCCCGGGTATTAGTTGATTCAGGGAGTTATGTCAACATCCTCTTCCAGGAGGCCTTAGGATAGATGCAGTTGGGAAACACTCAGCTGGAGGATGTGGCCACTCCTCTCTTCGGGTTTGTAGGACATGTGGTCCATCCTACAGGGCAAATCTCATTATCTCTCACTCTGGGCACAAAGCCCATCCAGAAGACCAACATTGTTCCTTTTCTTATAGTGGATGCTTCATCCACTTATAACGCGATTTTGGGTCGTCCTTTCCTTTCTATTTTTTAGGCTGTGGCTTCTTCTTACAACCAAAAGGTGAAATTTTTGATTGGTCAGCTGATTGGGGAGGCCAGAGGTGAGCAGAAGGCTGCCCGGAGTTGCTATGTACAAATGGTCAGGGATGACCAAAAGAAGGCCAGATCAGACGACCCTAAAGGAAAAGTTGTTGTGATCTTCGACGCCTGCGTGCTGGAAGAGTCTTCCTCTAAAGCGGAGAAAGTAGAAGAAGGTGAACTAGTGGAGATAGCTCATGGAAAGGTCACTCGGGTGGCTCAACAGCTCGAGGATAAGGAGGAGCTAGTGGCATGCCTAAAGAAAAACGAAGACATCTTCACCGGGGGGTGCATAACCTCACAGGGATCGACCCTCGAATCGCTGAACATCATCTCAACATCACTAGAGGGGTCCGACCTATCTAGCAGAAGCGGCGATATTTTGGGCCCGAGAAGGACAAAGTGATAGCCGAGGAAGTAGATAAACTATTGAAAGTGGGTCATGTTAAGGAGATTCAATTCCCCGAGTGGGTCTCTAATGTAGTCCTGGTCCCCAAGCCTTCGGGGCAATGGAGGATGTGTATTGATTTCTGTGATTTAAATAAAGCATGCCCTAAAGACTGCTACCCCTTGCCTCGCATTGACCAGTTGGTGGACTCTACAGTGGGATATGAGATAATGTCATTAATGGATGCTTACTAGGGATATCATCAGATACCACTGGCTAAAGAAGATCAGAAGAGGGTTAGTTTTGTAACGGCGGGAGGGCTATATGCCTATGTGGTTATGCCATTCGGTCTAAAAAATGTGGGGGATACATACCAGCGCCTCATGGATAAAATCTTTGTGGAACAAAAAGGCAAGAACATGGAAGTCTATGTTGACGACATCCTGGTCAAATCGAAAATCACTCGGGATTTAGTTATTGATCTAGATGAAACTTTTGCTACCTTGAGGCGATATAACATGAAGCTGAACCCTAAAAAATATTTGTTCGGGGTGAAGAGCGGGAAATTTTTGGGATATATAGTAACTGAGAAGGGACTGCAGGCCAATCCGGAGAAGGTGCAAGCCTTATGCAATATGAAGTCATCCACTAATCTGCGAGAGACTCAAAAGCAGGTAGGGAGAATTGTTTCCTTGTCCCGATTTATAGCCAGATCAGCAGACAAGGGGTTACCTTTCTTCAAGATTTTGCGCAAGGCTACTAAATTTCAGTGGGATGATCAATGCAAATAGGCTTTCCAAGAGCTGAAAAAATATTTAGCTGGACTTCCGCTGCTAGCTAAGCTAGTGGCAGGGGAGCCCTTGTCGATGTACTTAGCTATTTCGAAAGGAGACATCAGTTCAGTATTATTAAAGCAAGAAGGTTCTCAACAACAGCCTATCTATTATACCAGCCATATCTTGAAAAGGGCTGAATCCCGTTACACTGAGCTGGAGAAGTTGACATATATTCTAGTCTTGACAGCCCGCAAGTTGAGGTCGTACTTCCTAGCTCATCCGATTAATGTCTTAACTCACAGTGAATTAGGCAAGGTGGTTACTAAGCCTAATTCTTCTGGGAGATTGGCTAAATGGGTGGTAGAACTAAGCGAGTATGACATTCATTATCAACCCCAAACCGTCATCAAGGCTCAGGTCTCGCGGACTTTCTAGCAGAAATACCTGTCAGTTCAGAAGATGGCTCGTCAGTAAAGGAAGAGGAATCAGAGGCATGGAATGTATTCATGGATGACTCTTCGGGGTCTGCAGGCAGTGGGGTGGGAGTCCTGCTAATATCCCCGAAGAAAGAGGAAACTTGCATAGCCGTGTGCCTGGGATATCGGGCGTCCAATAATGAAGCAAAATATGAAGTTATTTTAGCCGGGTTGCAAATCGCCAGAGCCGTAGGAGCAATCTTCATTATAATCCATTCAGACTCCCAGTTCGCAGTATCACAACTTGAAGGCTCTTTCACGGTTCGGGAAGAAAGATTGCAAAAATATTTGAAGGCTTTCGAGAAAGAAAAGACTCATTTTCGCCAAGTTCTCTTAAAGCAGAGTCCGAGGGAGAACAATGGGAACTGGGAAGGCAGATGAGTTGGTTCGGTTAGCTAGCGCTATGGAAGGGGTGAAGCAACTTGAAATGGTCTGTGTGGAAGTCCCTGCTTCTCTGGTGATATGCAATGTGGAGGGGACCGTACTAGAATCAGATCAGATCCCTGATTGGAGGACTAACATTATAGCATATTTACGACAAGGAAAGATCTCAGAAGAAAGAGGAGCGACATCTATTTTAATGAATCGAGAGAAACGATTTACCCTCCTGAACGGAGACCTGTACAAGACGTCTTTTGGACGGCCCTTGTTGAAGTGTTTGGGAAAGGAAGATGTTGAATGGGTACTCCGAAAAATTCATGAAGGTTGCTGTAGCAATCATTTGGGAGGGAGAGCTTTGGCAAGGAAAGTCTTGTTAGCAGGATACTTTTGGCTCACTCTCTAACAAGATGCAGCTCATATAGTGTAAATCAGCTCGGCCTGTCAGAAGCATAGCAATCGGTCCGAACGACCAGCTGAATTGATGAAAGCTGTTGTTGCTTCATGCCCTTTTGATCAGTGGGGAATGGATATAGTGGGCCCAATGCCTATGGTACCTTTGCAGAAAAAATTCTTATTGGTGGCTGTGGATTACTTCTCCAAGTGGGTGGAAGCAGAGCCCTTTGCCAAGATCACTGAGAATGCTGTGATACAATTCTTATGGAAGAATATTATCTACCGATATGGAATTCCCAGAAGGTTAGTCAGCGACAATGGACGACAGTTCTAGGGTAAAAAGATCAAGGAATGGTGCCAAAGTCTTAATATCCAGTAGACTTTTACTTTTGTAGCTCACCCTCAGGCTAATGGGCAGGTCGAAGTAACTAACAGAATCCTCGTTCAAGGATTGAAGACCAAATTGGGTGCTCAGAGAGGAAACTGGGTGGATGAGTTGCCAGGGATTTTGTGGGCCTACCGAACCATGCCAAATATCACAACAAGTGAAACTCCTTTCAACTTGGTATATGGAACAGAAGCTGTCATTCAGGGGGAGGCCCTTTTAAGTAGCGCCCGCATGGAAGTTTATGAGCCGGAGCAGAACCAAATCATTTAGAGCACTGAGCTGGACTTGGTGGAAGAAAAAAGGGAACAGGCAAGGAGGCGAGCAGAATTTCATAAACGGAGGGTACAATAAGCCTTTAACAAAAGGGTAATACCCCGGAGATTTCGAGAAGGAGATTTGGTTATGCGTAAGGTTAATCCCGCTGGAGATCCGGGAAAATTAGCTCCAAATTGGGAAGGACCCTATGAGGTGACGCACCACATGGCAGGATCAGCGTATTATCTGAAAGATGATCAGGGCAAGGAATTCCCTCGACCCTGGAACGCTATACACTTGAAATATTATTATATTGTGTAAGGGATGGTGGATGGAAAAAAGAATTAAGA
Organism: Wurfbainia villosa; assembly: GCA_025175895.1. Lineage (NCBI taxonomy): Eukaryota > Viridiplantae > Streptophyta > Magnoliopsida > Zingiberales > Zingiberaceae > Wurfbainia > Wurfbainia villosa. The sequence continues at coordinate 103,539,269 of CM045994.1, forward strand.
GGTTTCTTAGGGAACGTATTTGACAATTCACTACATCATTAGATGTATGGCAAACGCGAATACGATTGATGAATCATTTGCGTTAACATTAAATTCTTTTTGGCAGACTATGAAAAAGAAAGAAGATGAAAAGGGAACTATGTATAATAATCCGAATCTTTTAAGGGTGACTATTCCCAAAGCAATACATCAAGCTATAATTTAAAACGGTCTGGAGGATAACGCCGGAAGCCGATTTCCCAATGCAAATAGAGAACAGGGTGGTTCACAAGAGGTAATCCCTAATCAGCATATTGCTGAACCGCTTCATTAAATTCATCCTGGAAGGTGGCATGCATTAGGGCTATTAGTCATTTGCGTCGGCTCGGGTCGTCAGGACTTCGATTTTGGTGAAGCATGCAGCAATTCTCTTGATGCTCTCGAAGGGATCAACGCATTTCGCTGTAATGCTGAGATATTTCCATAATGGCATCAACCAGGACTGATATGTCGTCTGCTCGGGAGGTTTGGTCCTGTTGCATGAGTCTCGTCATATCCATCATATTTTGACGAATGGAGGCTGAAATCCCCTCTACCACCTCCGTATGGGATCTAGTGCGAATAAGCTTGCTACCCAGTCTTTGGAGGGATGCTTCCTGCCTACATATACGGGCGTGAGCATGCGCCCTAGAAGTTATTAAGGAGGAGTTTTCTTGTACCTCCTTGCACAAGCGGGTGTGAAGATCCCCTATTTTGTCCTCCGCTCTTTGGTGTTGAACCCGCAAGCTTGCAATGAGTTCAAAATCCTTTTTTTTTTCAGAGGAGCTCAGCTATTCGCTCCTGAAGGTTCATCAACTCTTGAGGATAGGGGGCTACTACATCAGCTTGTTCCCGCTGAGCGTCCAGTGAAGTGGGTAGCAATTCTGTGTGGACCTACTGTTGTACTTGTAATGTCGTTATGGTCTCGACATCTTTCTGTTGTTGGCAATGAGCTTCTATCAATTTCTCCTGACATTGTTTCAACTGTTGTAACAAAAAATGCTCCCGATTCTGGGCAGCAGTTTGGTCCTCCAATCGTTGTTGCTCCCATTTTGAAGACTGAACTTGATATTACTGAAAGGAACGGTCCAGTTCTTGATAATTGGTTAAGGCCTAAAGATTATTCATCAAAAATAAATCATCAACCGAAGAAAATCAGAGAAGTCAATTTGAGGAACATACCAATTCCAGAGAATGGCGCAAACCTTCTATCCGGGGGATTAATTCTTCTAAGTTTAAGATCCGAAGACCCTGGGTGGAAGAAGAAGAAGGGATGGATGACACCAAAGGCGAAGACTCACTTATGATGGGGGAAGGAAAGACGGGAGCAATAGGTTGTGCCGGGGGTTTAGAAGGAAGAGAAGAAAGAACTTTTGTTAGGGGCTCAGAGAGATAGGAGAAGAAAGAGAAGAAGCAAAAGTGGGAGATGGAATACTCAACATTGCTGACTATGGGACAGGAATGGAAGAATCTGTGGGAGGGGATTGGTTCAGTGAGGAGTTTGGTGAAGAAGATATGGAGAGCATTGGGATGGAAAGCTCTTCGCTGGGAAGGGGAAAAGTAAAAGGATCCTGGTTTGTATCCGAAGGAGGAGAAATGCCTCCTAGGTTATGAGCATCGGGGGAAAGTGACAATGGGGGAATCTCAACTACCATAGGTTCAGGTGCAGGAGAATGCTTTGGGGAAAGAGAAGGAGAGGATGCAGGGACGTCTGCTGTCGACAGACATTGGTGCGCCACTTCTTTGTATTCAACTTCAGGTTGCAATAAGGGAGGGGGTGACTTGCGAATGCCCAAGATGGAAGAGGAAAAGATGGGCGAGTTAGGGTTTACGAGCGACATTGGAGATGAGGATAGACCGGCTACCATGATCTCATCTGGAACCGGGGAGATGGGGGTTTTGGAGGAACAAAGAGGAGAAGGGAGAGATGAGATAGACGTGGTGGAGATGGACGAAGGTAAGGGAGGAGGTGAAGGTGAAGGCGCTGCTAGCTGTTGACTCTCATCCCGCCTGGATTCTTGGTAGCGTTTTGATACTTCCCGTTGAAAAAAGGAATACATCCTGCCTGTCGGGGAAAGAAAAGAAGTATAGGAGTTAGTGGTTGGAACGCCGAAGGATGGCGGTGGAAGGAAAAAAGGATAAAGAAGCAGGAGAAGACGGAAAGGCAAATAGGGAAGATGAAAACGGAGAAGAGGAAAGATGAAGCATCCTATATAGAAGGGGTGTTGAATGGGCTTACAATGTCAATTGGGTTACAAAGCTGTAAAATGAGCCCCGAGAAAAAGGGGAAAATAATGATTTATTCCTCTGATTGCCCGCTATCTGTTAGAACCACTATCTTCATATGATAAAAGAACGAGGACATCCAACTTCAAGGTGAATGAAGAAATAATGGCAGTGTGAGGGCAGATCCTTAGGCCAAATTATCATATTTTTTATGCGGCTTGGAATTGGTCGCAGACATTTTATCCCCGTGCAGTGGCAGAACGGAAGAGTTGAACATTCCTTCAACTATATATATTATTTTATCCCCGTGCAGTGGCGGAACGGAAGAGCTGAGTTTATCCCTCATCTATATATCATTTTATTCCCGTGCGGAGGCGGAACGGAAGAGCTGAGTTTATCCCTCAGCTATATATCATTTTATCCCTATGTGCTGGTGGAATAGAAGAGTTGAGTTTATCCCTCAACTATATATTATTTTACCCCCGTACGGTGGCAGAACGGAAGAGTTGAGTATCTCCTCAACTATATACTATTTTATCCCCGTACGGTGACAGAACAGAAGAGTTGAGTATCTCCTCAACTGTATAATATTTTATCCCCGTGCGGTGGCGAAATGGAAGAGCTGAGTTTATCCTTCAGCTATATATTATTTTATCCCCATACGGTGGCGGAATGAAAGAGTTGAGTATCTCCTCAACTATATACTATTTTATCCCTGTGCGGTGGCTGAAGGGAAGAGTTGAGTTTATCCTTCAGCTATATATTATTTTATCTCCGTGCGATGGCGGAACGGAAGAGCTAAGTTTATACCTCAGCTATATATCATTTTATCACCGCATGGTGGCGGAACGGAAGAGTTGAGTTTATCCCTCAACTATATATTATTTTATCCCCGTGCGATGGCGGAACGGAAGAGCTGAGTTTATCCTTCAGCTATATATTATTTTATCCCCATGCGGTGGTGGAACGGAAGAGCTAAGTTTATCCCTTAGCTATATATCATTTTATCCCTGTGTGATGGCGGAACGAAAGAGTTGAGTTTATCCCTCAACTATATATTATTTTATCCCCGTGCGGTGGCAGATCGGAAGAGCTGAACATGTCTTCAGCTATATATTATTTTATCCCCGTGTGGTGGCGGAACGGAAGAGTTGAGTTTATCCCTCAACTATATATTATTTTATCCCCGTGCAGTGGCGGATCGGAAGAGCTGAACATGTCTTTAGCTATATATTATTTTATCCCCGTACGGTGGTGGAATGGAAGAGCTGAGTATTTTCTCAGTTGTATATTATTTTATCCCTAGCAACATGAAGGAACTGGGTGCTCATCTAAAGAAGTCTAAAATTTGGCATAACAGAAGGAAGGCCAGAAAAGATGTTAAGCAAAGAAGGGTAGGGATGAAAGCTCATAATGAAAAAGTTCATTGCTCGGGAGAAACTACATATTACAACTTCTCTTAAAAGAAGAAAACAACAAAAGGAAGTCCCTATTCACAGGAGATTACAGTTCTTTATTAGGAGGTACTGAAGGAGCCTCTTTGCGTGGTTTAGGTTAGCGTAGTAGCTGCCAGAGGTAGGATTATTGTATGAAGATGTGCTTGGATAAATTCTTTTGGGATACTGCCAGCTGCTGGTGCAGGGAGTAGTTGCTAGTAGAAGACTCCCTCAAGCGACGCTGCAGGTATCTAACTTGTTCTTCTAGATTGGCGATGTATCGTTGTTCTTCAGTCTGTTCCTCAGGGGGAGGAGGGTTGCTGTCCTGTTCAGAGGTATGTTCCATGGCGAGGAGGGGAAAAGGAAGAAATGGATATTAAGCCAACAATGGTGTGGGGGTTTTTATAGTGGGGAAAGGAGAATGCACCTTGACTCGCATAGGAGGTAAAAATAATAAATGCGAATAAAGAAGGAGAAACGTAAAGACAATAGGTGAGAGTTGTTGAGTGCAGTAACTCTAAGAAGGATGGTTCAAATTCCAGGGAAGTAGCAAAAGGGAAGTATATTCAGAGAAGGTTGCAGTCCTTTCTAGTGAAAATCATGCTACATTTACAAGAAAGCGACAAAAATAAGTATTAGTATCCCCATTTCTTTTTATTAACGTACTTGACAACAGTTACATCATTTAAGCTAATAATTATACAATATTTTTATGATTATCATTAGTAGGGGAATTATCAGAGGACTCCGCCGGAGGGGAAGGCGCTAAGACGACTCTGTAGAGATCGCCTTGGGTCGGAGGTGCAGCTAGTGGAGCTTCATCAAAAGGAGGCGGATGAATCCCCACTGGAGGGACTGAATGAAAGCTAGGGTTGGCAGAAGCGGGGGGAGTTCGACGGAGGCCCGAGGATCTCCTACAGTATATTTCTACATCAAGGGAGGATTCCAAACACGGTTGTGGAATGAAGGGAAGGGGGCTCGAAAGGATCTCCCCGCGTTAGGAGTTGGAGCAGTGGTTGATGATGGAGGAGGAAACGGACGAAATGCCGAAGTTGCAGTCGATTGTGTCTCAGATTCTTTAGTGTTCTCCGTGGCCCAGTCATGCACTTCAAAAGAGTCAAAGTCTGAGGAGACCTCGATGGAGTATTCTGCGGAAGCCATGAAGGTGGGATGGAAGGCCGAAGATGCTTGGGGTGACAATTTATAATCGAGGGAGGAAGAATTGCATTTGTCCTCGGGAAGGAAAAGAAGATGGAAGGACTAACATCATAATGGCATCAGCATAGGAAATCGTCGAGACGTCATTTTCGGAGCAGCCAATTGGCCTGAGAAGATCAAGAGGCAAAAGTAAATTAATTGCTGGCCAAGCCAAAATTGGTTTGGGCCGGAGGAAGATCGCTCCTGGGATGTCTCGAACGGGTTCTCGAGCAAGGAAGGTCATCACTCATTTAGCGTTGGGGAAAGTAGAGAATAGGCAGTAACTTTGAAAAAAAAATAAAATCAAAGAGCAGACTTAAGATTTCGGATTCATACCAATACAAACATAAGAAGCGGCACAGGGTCGTGTCAGTTCAAATATTCTTTAACAATAAAGGAGCAGTCAGTACAAGGAAGAAAATATGATAAATCATAATTCAAAGAGTTCAGGGGGGCGAGCATCTAGCTAAAGCTATTTCGGGGTTCAAGTAGCTAGTGTCCGTGTCAGGAGGAGGGTACCCTCGTTCAGCGTTTAAAGCAGAAGACCGGTCGAAGCCCAACATGAATAAGTCTACCCCCTTTTAAACATATTTCCCTTTCAGATCTGCCTCCTGCTCCTTCAATTGGGATTGGTAGGTAGCTAATTGAGCCTGACAGTCAACTAATTGGATCGCCAAGGCATCTCTCTCTGTCGCTGTCGTCACTGCCCACTGACCCAATGAAGATAAGGCTTCAGTATATTCTTTGCGAAGCTCTTGTTGTTGCTGGGTCATGGAGGACAGAATTTCAGGGAAAGTAGCCACCATGGAGGGGAGTTCTCTGCACTTCTCCAAGCAGGATTTTTGGGTAGGCGCCCATGTCTGGCATTCTTGTTGTAATTGATGGATGGTGGCTGAAGAGTCAGCAGCCTGAATATATGCATCTGCAAGCTACCTCTTATACCCGTCCAACTCATGGGTCAGCAGGTCGACTTGCTGAAGTTGGCTGGATTGCAAAAACATTTGGTGATGGAGATCTTCATTCTTCCTCTGGAGTTCCTCCTTTTCACTCTGGGCCAGAGCCCGCTGAGTCATGGAATCCTCGCACTGGGTGACCAAATCAGATTCCCTCTGCTCACCTTCTTTCAGCTGTTGTGTGAGTTTCTATTGGTGAGCCAGAGAAGAGAAATGACGAGTCTCCACATTAGATTGGAACTGGGCTATGTGGGACGTCATCTTGTTATAGGTGGCCAATGCCTGAAGAGAGAGGCGCAGATATTACAAATAGTAAGCATTGGCGCACACACACACACACACACACACACACACACACACACACACACACATATATATATATATATTAAAGATAAAGGAAAAGAAATAGTTACCTCGGCCAAAAGTTTGCCCAGATGATTGTAGGGGCCCTGCACGCCTGACTGATTGAAGAATTTCACTTCTCCCAAGTGGCGGATCTTGAGAGAAGCCCCCAGAGTGGTTATGGGAGGATTTGGGAGAGGAAAATCTCTCCCCTCTGGAGGGGGAGAGAGACCCATAATTCTGGAGGGAGCTGGAGAAAGATGTGCTTCGGTGGGAATATTCATAGGGAGAGATTCTGTTGGAGAATGTGTTGGAGAGTCGAGTGGAATGGGGGATGAAACAGGAGAAGAAGAAGGAGACCTTCCCCCTTGGGGGGAAGAGGGTGGGACGACTAGTGTGGTATCCCTCACCCTAGGTTCGTATATGACTAAGCGTTGGTGTTTCTTCAGTTTGGAGGGGAATGACACTGGGAGAGGAATGAGAAGAAGAAGATGCGGGGATGGACAAGGAGCTGGGGATCCCTTCCCCGACAGGGCGCAACCTCTTCCGAGGTGAAGAGGGAGCAGCTGCAGATTTGCCTTTACCTCGCTTCGTGGAGGTCTTCTTTTTCTTAGCTGCAACAATTTCCTCACCTTTTACGAAGGCGTCATGCATTAGATTATCTGCGAAATCCATTGTTAAAAAGACAGGTTGATCCAGACAGTTGGTTACGTTAAAATATGAATAATGTCCTACCTATGGCGGCCGGGGCAGTTAGAGGAAAAGGGGATAGCCCGTAGTGACTGAGGAGAGGAGGTTTCATCAAATGATCGGAGCAATAGTGGGATTCTCTTAACACTCTATGAACCTCAGGAAAAGGACATTGTGTCCTCATTTTGCGAAAGGAGGGTAGCTCTGGAAGGTCTAACTTCCAGGTGTCTAAATAGGGGAGGGGCATCAGAAGTTGAGCGAAGAAGTATAGTTCTTCCCATCCTTTGTGAGAGGAGGGCATGTTCACTAAAAATTGGAAGTCTGAGCAGCTGGAAAGATAGAAAAGACTCTCCTTAGAGGATTTCAATTGGAAGAAGCAATGGAATAGTTGGGGGACAAAGGGAGGTCTAGGTGCCGAAATACTATGATGGTTCCCAATAAAATGCGGAAGAAATTGGGGGTAAATTGGTTTAGAGACAGTCTATAAAAGTCCAGGATTTCTAGATAGGGAGAAGGCATGGGAAAAAACAAACCATTGAGAAATTGTTCGGAAAAGAAGCAAGTTAGGTCGGAGGGAGGACGATGTGGTCGGTAAGCAGTGGTGTTGAAACGACATGGCATGGGAGAGTCTATGAATTGTTTTCTAAGATTAAAGAAATAGTGTTTGCAATCTAACTGGATGATGGTGTGTTCATACTAGGGAAGTGAAGGTGGGGTTTTCGGGGTCATAGGTATAGAACGAGGAAGAACACTTACTTGAAGGTTGAAGAAGGAACGTTTGCGAAAGAAGGGGCTAGGGCACTGAAACACCGCCAGAAAAAATCGCTGGAAGGAAGAGGGGGAAAAGACTGGATTGTTAGGCACATTAAGTTATGTACAAAAGGAGAAGGACGGAGATTTATATAGGGTTTTGTAACTTTTCGACTACCTAAGAGAAAAAGAGAAGCAGAGCCCATGGGCCCATTAAGACGCTTCGAGCATATGGGGTAAGGCAACGGGAAAAAAGTGAATTTGAATCAGCGAGGAAAGGATGAGTTAGAGGCTTCATACATTTAGAAAGTCAAGCTTATGATTTCGCTTGACTATTTTTGGGGGTTGACTAATGATACTGTTGTTACCTCTTTTCTATGAATAAGGTAAAAATACCTGCGCATAGGATGCTATCCGAACCAAGTAGCCGGTTCGGCGGGAGGAGTCTGGGAAGGATGATTCGGGGATGTCAATCTGAGGCAATTGGAACGGGAGGACGGTGTGAAAGAGTTGACACGGTCGAGTGATCGTGAAGGTTACTCCGATACGTGACGGATGAGAATCGGCTTAGTCTAGTGGGCCTAGAGATGGTTCGGTTCGGGAAGAAGGGGAATTGGTTCGGGCTACCAAGAAAAGCCTAAGAGCTACGCTACGCGCGAGCGGTAGATTTAGGTTAGTTTCATCGAAGGTAAGTGGTTGAAAGGGATGGGCTAGTATATTTTCTGAAATGTAGATAAGAAGTTGTTACACAGTAGAAGGGGGCCCCCACATAATATTCCGAGGAGCCTTCGCTCCTCGTGTCTGTAACAGAATGATTCTCCATGTGGGCAAGGTGGCCACGTGTACGATAAAGGAGGTTCATAGCGCAACAGCTGGCAAAAGGAAGGGGGATAAAAGGAAGAAGCAAGGCAACAGGAGGAAGATCCGCATTATTTCCAACAAGTGATAGACGAAGACACATTCGAAGGGGAGAGCGACCACATCGCCGGAGAAGGAGACACGGAGAGTAGTGAGCTCCATTTTTCTGATACTTTCATATGTATTTGGGTTAATTGTAAGAGGTTTTCTCCTCCACCTCCAGAAATTCTTTCCGCGAAGGAGGAAGTTTATAGTGAAAGTGCTTTGGCACAGTAGCTCGTGGGAGAGCTCACTCCCGTGGAGTAGGAATCCTTATTCCGAATAACGTTACATCCTGTGTCTTTGTTTGTTGCTTGTGTTGGCATGCATTTCTCTTCTTCACATTTCATTTTACTGTTGCGGCCGGAGAGAACCCCCAAGCTTCCCTTGCACTCCCCTACATTGAAAGGAAGCCAGTAAACCTTTTCCCCGTACCGCATCAAGAATCAAGTACTTTGATGTACTATGGGGAAACAAGAAGTATATTCTCAGGCTTTAGATCAGTGTGAATAATGCACATATCATGCATAACTGTACACAATAGAAAGAAGTGAATATAGTATATACAAGATCAATGCCCCATGCCCCTAAGACTCTGAGTAGGTGAGGGAGGTGTAAGTAATGAAAAGGGAGGGAAAGGGAAGAAAGGGGAGGGGAAGAGAGAGTTAAAACTTACACCTCAAGTAAATCTCTCTTTTCATAGGTAAGGAGGTTAAAATTTACCCTTTTTTTTACCCTTCCTTCCCCTTCCCTCACCCCCTCCCAAACAAAGTTTAAAATTCTCTTCCTCTTATTTACTCTTCCCTCACCCCCTTTCAAACAAGGTTAAAACTTCCCTTCCCCTCACTTCCCCTCCCCTCACCTCCTCCCAAACAAGGCGTAAGTGAAGTTAGAAGGTAAGCTACTATGATGGTCTCAAATAAACATACTGTAGGTCCCAAGTAACCTTTGTGTGAATTTAAATGCTTTAAATAAAATACTGTAAATACAAAATTTACAGTGATTTCAATGGTTTCTCTGAGTTGCCGTCGGTGGATGAAGCAGGTTCTTTAAGAAGATATCTCTCGATCTCTTACTCACCGTTAGAAGAACGATTACAAATGAACCGTCCCTACTCTTCCATAAATCAAGATCTAATGCCTTGGTTGTTCTTCTGACAATGCTTCCACTGTGATCTCCTTCCATAGTTTTCTTCGGCAGCTGATGACACTCTTCCACTTCTACCTTCTCGATGCATGAGGCAGTTAATCTCCGACGTCGTTGGGTATGTCCAACATGCCCACGCCCAGAGATAGTGGGCACACACAACACCCTGTGCAGCGCGTGTCGAGTATCTCAACGACCTACATCTTCCACTCATCCAAGTGAAGCCACAAAGGCAAATGGTATTAGTGCAATCAACCCAGGTCACGATTGATCAGACTTGAGTATGACTCTAGTAGTATTTTGATATTTGCCCATACGATTGACAATATGAGTGTCATGGGAAAGTCCAAGCATGGGTCTTGGCATTTGAGAAGTCCAAGCATGAGATTTACCAATGGAGAAGTCTAAGTATGGATACTTGGCATGGAAAGTCTAAGTTTGGTGACTTGGAAAGGAAAGTCCAAATATGAATATTTGGCAAGGGAAGTCCAAAGGTGAAGTCTTAGCAGCATAAGTCCAAGTGTGTAGTCTTAGCGGCGTAAAGTCCAAGTGAACTTTGGCAAAGGACCCGATTAGCATGACTAGGCTGATGGAAGCACTTGAAGGCTAGCACAAGGATGAAGAGTCGCTAACTCAAGGGATTCGAGAGGCGTGAGGCTAATAGAAGTGGCTAGAAGTGTTGGTGCAATCGGCCCAGGTCGTGATTGATCGGACTCGAGTTTGACTCTAGTAGTATTTTGATGTTTGACATTGATATTTGACAATGTGTTGGGGAGGTTGTTGGTGCAATCGACTCAGGTCATGATTGACTGTTTGACGATGGTTTGACCATTATTTGACTATATGGTTGACTTGGAGTTGACCATATAATGGAGAAGTCCAAGTGGGACACTTGGCAATGGGAAAGTCCAAGTCTTGAGTACTTGGCATAGAAAGTCTAAGCATGAGTCTTGGTAAGGGAAAGTCCAAGTTTGAGTCTTGACATTTGGAAAGTCCAACATTGGGTTGGCATGGAAAGTCCAAGGGTGTAGTCTTGGCCATGTAAGTCCAAGGGTGTAGTCTTGATGGTGAAAGTCCAAGTCATGAGTACTTGGCATTTGGAAAGTCCAAGGGTTGATATTGGCGGCGTAAAGTCCAAGTGTGGTCTTGGCAGTGTAAGTCCAATGTGCCTTGGCGGTGTAGACACCGTTAGCATGGCAATAGCCGATGGAAGCACCTGAAAGCTAGCGTATGGATGAACAAGTCATGGATGACTTGGAGGGATCCGATAGGTGTGAGGCTGATGAAGGTGGCTAGAAGGCTTAGGTCTAAGCTAAGGGTGGTCTAGCAAGTATGAGGGCATTATACTTGGTGTCAAACCTCATGGTTGAGATTTGTCAGTCGACTGGGGTTATGGACCAGTCGACTGGTCAAGTATTTTGACACTTGACAGTCGAGTTGACATTCAGTAATCGACTGGGATTATGACCAGTCGACTGTCGTGAGTCGACTAGTATTCGACTATGGCAAAATGGCCTAGCAGTCGATTGCCAACATTGGACAGTCGACTGATGGCCTGAGCATTCGATTTCCATAGATGGAAGTCGACTACTGGTTGAGTTTACGAGCACAGAATACTCGGCAGTCGACTGGACAGTCGGCTACGGCATTGGCAATCGACTGATGATGTTGGCAGTCGACTGCCAATTGATCCGTTAGAGTTTTTCCAGCGTGGATCAAGCTGTTGTCTCACAACGATATTGTTGGCAGTCGACTGGGGCCTTATGGAAGTTGACTGCTAGGCGCGAAATCAGCCCGTTACAGGTTAAAAGTAGCGACTCGTGGGAAATTTCAGCATTGGTTCTTGGAGTGATTTCTTGAGGTGATTTGGAGGCGAAGTGCAGGCGCATTTCAGGATCTTTCACGCTCGTTCAAGCAACTAACAAGCAAAGTGTTCAAAGCCTTAATTTGTAAAGTGTTCTTTACATTTCAGTTGTATTTTGCTTATATTTCTTTGTATTGCTTTTGTAATCGCTTGTAAGAGGTTTTCTCCACCTCCGGTGTGTCACCGAGAAGGAGGGTTTGATTAGTGGTGTGTGTTTGCATCACTAGGGCTCATTCGAGCCCAATCCATGGAGTAGGAACCTTGAGGTTCCGAACCACGTTATATCTTCGTGTTGTGATTGTATTTGTGTGTATTGTGTGTTTGTCTATGTTATTTTTGTATATTCCACTGCGTACTAACGTGTTATAGACAAGCACATGATCAATTCCATCGAACCGACGACAGCGCTATTCACCCCCCCCTCTAGTGGGCGCATAGGCCCTAACAATTGGTATCAGAGTGGGTCGCTCTTCACCGGCTTCACATCCGAGGGAGCAAAAGCGCTAGAGGAGATGGAGCTCAATGAGAGATTGGGTGACGACATCAACGTTCCGCCTTCCTTCGACCATGAAGATTTTGCATATTAGAAAGGTAGAATGATGCATTTTCTTATGTGTGATTTTGACAATTGGATTAGTGTCATAGTAGGTTTTGACACTCCAAAAGATGAAGAAGGAAGAAAAATCAAGAAGAAGAATTGGAGCCAAGAACAACTCCGATACTACAACACCAATAATAAGGTAATGGGTATGTTACTTAGTGTAATTCCTAATGATATTTTGATCAAGATAGAAAATTGTAAAGACACCAAGGAGCTATGGAGCAAATTGGAAAAATATCATGAAGACCCATCATCTACTCAATTGGAAATAGAGCCCAAAGAAGAAGAAGCAAGCTCATCCTTACAAGAAAGTGAGGATTCGGTGGTCGAGGAATATTTGACATCCGAGGAGGAAGAGGGAGTGGAAGAATTGGAGGTTGAAAGAACATCAACATCCAAATAAGAATTAGAGGAAATCTCCATCTCTAGGATTGAGGGGACCGGAGCCGAAGCAAAATCAAGAAGTGGCGTCTACCTCCGAGAGAGATGAAGAACCCACTCTGGCCACCACCCATTGGTAACTCAAGCACATTAATAAAAATTAAAAATTATATAATATATTTTGAGTGTAGGGAGAAAGGACACTACAAGAGTAAGTGTCCTAAACGGGTTAAGAAGACGGCACAAGTCGTGCCAAAGACCAAGGAAATCGGTGCCCAAAGTTAAAGGAGCAAGGAGCATATCATTTGCTTCAAATGTCATCAAAAGGGGCACTATAGAAGCCAATTCCCTAGGAGAAAAGAAGGAGCATCACATGTAGAGGGAGCTTCTAAAGCTAACCCTAAGGTATATTTCAAAAATACATCTTCTAGTTGTAATATTAAAAAGCATGCTAGGAATTTTAATGTCATTACTCATGAACAAAAGCATGCTAGAAACAAACTCTATTGCTTAGGTGCAAAGTCTTGCCACTTTAGAAATAAGGAGAAATTTGGGACTAATATCTCTAAAACAATCCTACCTAGGGAAACTATTAAGAAGGTAGAAAACCATTTAGGCATTAACCCTAAGAAGGGTAGACATATATATGCCTAGAGAAAATGGTAATGACCAAAGACCAAATGAAAAATAAAAAATTGGGAAATTGGAGTTGAAAAATCAAGTCTTGAGGTCAAGACTTAAAAAATTAGAAAAGACCCTTAGGAAAATACAAAATCAAATGCAAGGGTCAAATAGTCAAAGCCTAGGGTCTAGGAGTCAAAGTCAAAGGCCTAGGAAACAAGAACCATCCAAGGGCAAGCTTAAGCTCAAAAAGATCTATCACAAAGTTTCATTCGATTATGGAACTCAATCTAGGTCTATAAAAATCAAGGTCAATAGGGAAGTCATCTCTAAGGTTGACCAAGGTAGGTGCTTAGTGGCTAAGGTTTCAAGGAAACCTAGGGAAGCCATTAAGAAGGTTACAAGGGGAGTTACCCCTAGAGTTAAACTAGGTAAGACCCAAATGACCAAGGCTTCTAAGCCTAGGAGGGTATCTAGGGAAGTTATCCCTAAGGAATACCTAGTAAACCCAAGGAGCTCCAATATGTTTTGGGTTCCTAGGAGCGTAATTCATTCACGCTAAATGAGTTAGGGTGTGCCAACTTTAAATGGATAGGTAGTTAACCTAACCATGATAAAGGTGACACTTTAAGTCATTTCCAAGGTAATGTGATACTTTGAAAATGTGGTTTGATCATAATCCTAAAGGATTTTAGGATGTGCCAATATATTTTGAGAACTATGAAAATTGATCAAATTGACACAATTAGATCTTAGAGTCATGGTGTGTCATTTTTGATTTTTGACACACTTGGGGAATAAGTAATAATATGGCAAAATGGACTAAATAATAACAAATGACAATTAATATTAAAACTTAGGTATTATTATAACTTTACATTTTATTTTCCATGATTGATTTGTCATATGTCATGTCATGACATCATATCTATTTTTATCATATAAAATGTCATTATCAATATTTAGGTTAAATGTCATGTATATTTAGATTAAATCATATGTCATGACATCATGATCATTGGTCATGCTTATTTATGTTATCATTTATGCAATTATTATTCATGTATTTAAAGTAATTAAAATTGATCTAAGGACTATGACATGACTTGAAGTCCCATGAATAAGGGAATCAAATAGTGTTGCCTAGAAAATACATGAGACCTTAGTATAGGTATAACCAAAATCCATATCTCACATCAAATTGACTTGTGTGTGTTTTCATACACCTTAGACATATGTGAGATGCTAGGAAATGAGTTGAGTTTAAGGTGCATAATTTTTGCATCTAGATGAACTTAAACTCAACTTATATCATAGATGAATCATGAGGAAAACTTGTGCACAAGTCATGTGCATCAAGCCCATAGACCATGGTTCAATATAAGGTTTTAAAACTATTTCAAAATCATTTTGAAAAACTTTGGTGTAGTCTATCTTTTGATAGAAATCATTGTTGATGATGCTGATACAAAGTGAGCTCAAAACAATGAAGTTTTTCTCATTTTTGAACTTTATATCAATTTCATTATTTTGTGGGATAGAGAGTGTGTCGTGGATGTACGTATGTGTGGTTGTGCATTCATTCCATTTACATGCATGTTGGCCATTTGGTCTCCCCTGTGGTTGAGAGGGTCGTCAATCATCCTGCCTCCACGGTTACTCATGGTAGTAGTAACTAGTGTGAGGGAAGTTCATTTGTTGTGCCACATTCGACCACTATTGATAGTGATAGTTGGAGTTGCGTGCAGTTGTCCTGTGTGTGTGACACTCAACCACTCATGGGTAGTGTCAGTCGGAGTGGCCAGCAGTAGGGACTCCTGTTGTGTAGCTTATAACTCTTTAGCTTATCGCTACTTATTCATACTGCCCACTCGACCACTCGAGAGTAGTGGTTGTTATTGAGTTGGGACAGTTGTCATGTCGTGCCACCTAGGTCGTGGTAGTGAGTGGGGTGTGCATGCATGACCATGCATTTACATTGTCATGTGTGAGGGCATTTGCATATATAAACATATACATATTTATGTATATATATATATATATATATATATATATATATGTGTGTGTGTGTGTGTGTGTGTGTGTGTGTGTGTGTGTGTGAGTGTGATCAGTATATATAAATACAGTCTATATATGTTTGTTGTGTTGTTGCATTTGTTTACGCTATGTTTGCTACATTTAGTTGTACATCATCTTGCATGTTATTTGCATGATCTATACTATTGTGTGTGGGATACCAGTGTACGAGTTGATTGGATGGTTGTACCCATCTGACCAATATCATGATGTTAAGTAGGTTGGACCAGGTTGGTTGTTGTGTATATCATAGAATGTTTGTAAGGCGGTTGTTGATTACAGAGGTAGTATTTTTCTCCCATATTGTATATGTTATACTGTGGTGTATATATTCAGGTTGTATGAGTTGTAGCATTGCAGAGCTCCAAGTATATTAGTACCTTATGTTGTTCAGTTGATCTTTTAGCATACACATTGGTTATATTATACTGGTATTTATCTGTTGTACCTTTAGACTGTATATCTGTTGATTTCCTTACATTTATTTAATTCATGCACTATCTATTCTTTACCGCTGAGTTTTATACTCACCATCACAGAGCCTGAGTTTTTCTATCGCCCAGGTAATAGGTAGAAGATTCCTAGGATGCTTGGAGTTCCACTAGCTGATCCCATCTCACACCGAGCATTTGGATTTTAGTTCATATTTGTTCCGCTGTTATTTTTGGATTATAGTTCATGTATGTGAAGTGTTGTATTTGGCTTTTATTATGCTTTTGGTTTGGATGTTGGATTTGATTATATTTTGTTAGTATGTTAGAGTCGTACTGGTGTGCATCTTTGTGTCTTTGTGGTTGTATTATTTGGTAGTGTCATTTTATTATGATATATGGTTTATGGATGTCGACAGCTATGTGAGTCTTGTATTGGTGTTTATCTTACATTGTCACTAGAGAGTACCATCCGGTTAATGGACACATATACTCTCAGGGTGTGACAATTTCGATATCGATTTTTGGGAGATTTTGAAGGGGTAGTGCTATTGCATTCTAGACCTTCAAGAGGTATCCAAGCAACCAACAAGATCAAGCAAAGTTCTCTTCATTTGTAAAGTACTTTTGTATTTGCATTTCTTCTTTACATTGTATTTGCTTGTATTGTTGTAAACTTTAGTACAAGGTTTTTTCACCTCCGGCGTGTTGTCGAGAAGGAGAGATTCAATGAGGATAGACCACTAAGCACCACCGTAGAGTAGGAACCGTAAGTTCATAACTACGTAAAATTCTGTCTTGTGGTTGTGTTGGTCTTGTATTTGTTTTCATATTGTATTTTTATATTCTTCTATGCTACTAATGTATTGTAGACCAACACGATCGAGAGTCAAAATCGAAGATGTTATTCACCCCCCCCCCCCTCTAGCGCGTTAAATCGGTCCCTACAATCATTTGTATGTGTCAATCTGATTTACATTGATTTATACTATTGCATACATCCCATCTAATGAACTTAATCATTATACAATCATAATATTTAGGATTAAATAAACTGATCATTTATAATTATACTCATAATGAACTAATCAAAAAGTATATTTCAATAAACAAATATCATGCATCATGTAGAGTAAACAACATAAAATGAATAAATCATTTTGAATGAACATACCATTGATATAAACATGTTGTACATTGTTAACACATAACAAACTATACTAAGAATGTTCTACATAACATTCTTACTACTCATAACTAAAATAACTCTAATAAACTAGATAAGCAATTACTATTCCCACTAGGACAAGTACTAGCACAATAGTAATCCAAATATGCCCTATCTTTTTATGCTCAACTAGGGCACTCTCGGCTAGGACACTCTCAGGATGTTCATGATACCAAGTCACAGAATCCTGTAAAGAACCTACACGTAAAGAACCTAGAGAAAAGTTCTCTTCAGGTTCTTCTTCTGGATCTTCTTCACACTCTACATAGTGAAGCAAATCTGTACACAACTGTGTATATGTGATGCACCCGTCATAGCGTCCCCATATCTGATGTGCAACATCACTTAGATTTTTCGACAATGAACAAACCAAATCCCAAATCCTGTAGTTATCTAGAATTGGAAATTCCTGCATCTCGAGTCTCCAGAATAGCTGATCAAACCTCCCCATGTGTCCATCGACTCCATAAGTAGGGTCGTACTCTATCTCCTGAATAGCTTCCTTCAGCTTATTTCACAACACATCACGATGAGTCATCTGGTAATCATCCATGTCATCTAAAAATTGAAATTAATTGAGTATGAAACTGACTTATCAGTACAAAAATCAGTTTAATTCAATTTATATAGTCATAGAACCAACACAATTAATAAAAAAAATAATCTTCTTGATTTTCAGGAGCTTCAGTCGACTGATCTATTGACCAGTCGATTGATACTTTTACCAATCGACAATCAACTCAGTTCAGTCGACTAGTACCGGGAAGACTCGACTTGGCAGTGATTTGTAAGAATCCGAACACCACATGATTTGCTCCGAGCACCCTAGGTACCCTAGCACCATGAGTGGTGTTCTATCTTCTTAACTTCCCTAGCTGACAACCCTAGTTCACTAAACCTATTTTGAGTTGTTTTCCGAGTACAAGTTGTTCCAAACAACTACTCGACAATTAAGTTATGAGTTTAGTTGACCATTGTCAACTTGCCGACTACTAAGCATTGTGCTCACTTAGCCGAGTGCCGAACCCAACTCTCCTCAGTTGAGTATCAACACTGTGTTCTCTACAGAGCACATAACAAAGCATCAAGCACATAGCTTGAGCGCCTTGTGCTCCGTACGAATACCTAGTGCTCTATATGAACACTTATGTGCTCCATCCGAGCACATATATATGTTGGTCGAGCACCCAGTGTTTTGGGTGAGCACCCAGTGTTCTGGGCGAGCACCCAGTGTTTTGGACGAGCACCCAGTGTTTTGGACGAGCACCATATGTAATTTCTGACCACCTAGTGCTCTAACTGAGCACCCAGTTGTCTGGCCAAGTACCTAGTGTTCTGGGCGAACACCCAGTGTTATGGCCGAGCACCACTTGTGCTAGTCGAGCACCATATGTAATTTTCTACCACCTAGTGCTCTGACCGAGCACCATATGGAATTTTCAACCACCTAATATTCTAGCAGAGCACCATATGGACTTTCCGAGCACCTAGTGCTTTCATCGACTACCATATGTGCTACCGAGCACCACATGTATTTTCCGAGCACCTAGTGCTCTGGCCAACCACCATATGTGGTGCCAAGCACCATATCTATTTTTTGAGCACCTAGTGCTCTGGCCGACCACCATATGTGCTGATAAGCACCATATGTATTTTTCGAGAATCTAGTGCTCTAGCTGACCACCATATGTGCTGCCAAGCACTATATGTATCTTCCGACCACCATAAGGTCTGGTAGAGCACCATATGTGCTAGCCGACCACCATAAGATATGGTCAAGCACCTCTTGTGCTAGTTGACCACCACAAGGTTTGGCCGAGCACCATATGTGCTAGCCGACCACCATAAGGTCTGGTCGAGCACCATATGTGCTAGTCGAGTACCATGTGCTCTTCTCGAGCACCACAAGGTCTGACCGAGTAGCAGTTGTGCTAGCCGACCACTAATAGTGCTTCGCACTATTTTTCTCTCCTGTGCTTGAGCACCATTAGGTATGATCGAGCACTACTTGTGCTAGCTGATCACCACTAGGCAATTCCGAGCACAGTAGGAGAAACTCGTATTGTGTTCAGGAGAAATCGCGACAGTGACACTGTTCATCATCTTCTTCAATGAATAGTAGCCAAAATGGAAATCAACCAATTTTAAAGGAAAATTCAGCAGTTAGGTTACCAACATGGTGCTCTGATACCAATGTAGGTTCCAGGTAACCTTTGCGTAAATTTAAATGCTTTAAATAAAATATTGTAAATATAAAATTTACAGTGATTTCGTTGATTTATCTGAGTTGTCGTCGATGGATGAAGCACTCTTGCTCACCATCAGAAGAACGATTATGAACGAACCGTCTCTAGTCTTCCATAAATCAAGATCTGATGCCTTGGTTGTTCTTTCAACAGTGCTTCCATTGTGATCTCCTTCCACAGTTTTCTCCGACAGTCTGATGACACTCTTCCACTTCTATGTACCCTTCTCGCAATGCATGAGGCAGTTAATCTCCAATGTCGTCACACATGTCCAACATGCCCACGCCCAGAGATAGTGGACACGTGGTGCACCCCATGCAGTGCGTGTGGAGTATCTCAACTGCATACACATACAAATGTCAAAATATAAAAGATACGACAATTTATCAAAGGCTGCACCTCAAGTTTGGAATTGCCCAAATACATTCCTATAGTTTCATATTTACCAAAACACGCACTTCATTCCCTTTTTACCCCTCCCACCAAATAAATATGTAATTAATTCTGAGATTGATATTGTACGTGATGCTGGAAATTTAAATCTCAAGTCCACTATGTTCCTGGGAATATAATTTCTAACATAACTTTTTTTTTCAGCCAGTTGATGTTGTACGTGGTGCTGAGAATTTAAATTCCAGCACCACTGTGTTCTTGGGAATATAATTCTCAGCGTCATCTTTTTTCTAGCAGCTTGATATTGTATGTGGTGATGGTCATTTAAATCTCAGAACCACTGTGTTCCTAAAAATTTAAATTCCAAGATCACTGTGTTCCTAGAAATATAATTCTTAGCATCACCTTTTTTTCGACCAACTTGATATTCACGTTTGGCGGGAGGGATAAAAAAAGAATGAGATGTGCTCTTTGATGAATATGAAACCATAAAATATTGTTTGAGTAATTTTAAATTTCACATACATCCTTTAATAAATTACCGTAAAAGATATGGATTGCCTACGCTACCCATTCCAATAGTTGCCTTGCAAACTCGCGAACTAGATCAATTGGAAATGAGCGAAAACTGTTTCTGCATAGAAAATTATATAAACTTGGGTGCCAATCATTTTTTAATTCAAAGATAATTTCAACTCCCAATGTAATTGGGAAGGTAGAGAAATTATCACAGCATATATATTTACAATACAGATATGCTTAGGAATTAGGATAGTCAAACCAGTTCCGTATTAGCCACAAAAAGATTATGCTACTAAATAGTAAAAGGTATTAGGGGTATTATATGCAACAAACACTTCTATCCTTTTCAATATTTATCCACTAAGAAAAATCTAATCATTTATCCACTAACATGATAAGCAAGTAACACTTTCCGCTGCCTACCAATCTACAATTAGAGCAATGATCCATCTCAATTATAACTCTGAACTCACATATTAACAGCATTCACTTTCAACTTCTTACAGTCCATTTCTACTGTATCCACATACAAATGAATCTTCTATCCTCAATTACAATAAATTTACCACACCCATAATGCAGAGATGATAAAAAGATCCTCTAGACTCAATTTTGCACCAATTTCACTCGTTCTCCAGATTCCCAACAAATGAAACATAGTATGAAAAATATATCAGCAAGAAATGAAAACGAACCAGAAGGTAGATCGAAACAAGGGACGGATCACGTGCGACGAAGGGATGGCGGCCCAAAGCCAACCTTGGGAGAGGGTTGTTGGGCCATGATGTGAGCAAAACATATAGAATTTTAGGACTAGTTTTTAGTCATATCTCACTGCATTTTATACTTGTTTTCGTATATATCGTACTTTATTTTGCATGTATTTTTTATTTTCTAGTTCGAAGATCTGCTTTTTGTACTTTTGTGTGCAGGACAATATTTTACAGGATAAACGACACACTTTTGGAGCAAAAGGAAGGCATTTGGCAAGCAGAATGACGGGAGACACGACTCAGCCGTGTGAAATCACACGACCATGCCCCACCAACCCAGCGCCACACACGACCTGCCAGTGTGGATCCACACGGCCGTGTGTCATTGGCGTTTTTCGGCGCGACTAGGGTTTTTTCATGGATTCGAGCAGCGTTGGCCTCAAGTCTATATAAGGTCACGCCCAAACCCTAGGAGGAGGCATGACGACTGGGACATCACACTGAAGCCCTAAGAAGCTTCAGAAACTCGCAATGGGGAGGAAGAAGACGACTAGAGGATCGTATCCTGCGCTCCAACGTCAAATAGAAGAATCAAGAGTACTGCAATTTACTTTCTATTCATCTCCTGCATTGTAATGCCCTATTCTAATATAGATTGTGATTGTTCTTTTTCGTCTATAGAATAAATCTTCGATTCTAAGCTTATGGAGTAACTGTAAGTAGAACATGCTAGATCGAATGTAAATTCTATTTTGGGATTTCTATTCGTAGTTTGTGTTTGTTTGATTCAATGAAAATTGTGTTTTGGTTTTCCATCTATTGTGCATAGTCGATATAAGGGGTGATAGGCCTTGTATCAAAGATCTAGGGGAATTAAAGAGGAACCAAGTGGTTGTCCTCATCTCTGGTAACTGTGTGTAGAAGGGTACGATGGAGTAGGGAATAGGACACATTCCAACTCCTCGTAGGGATTGATTTTGCATCCTCGTACCATCTATCCTATCTTAACGAAAGGGTCGACCTGATTAAGGATAGGTAGTTCCCAATAGAAGCGAAAGCTCATCATAAAAGGGTATGATATCCCTTCCACAAGACCCTAATTAGAGAACCAAACTACATTTAATTGATTATCATGTTCCATGTTGCACAAGTGAAACCGAAGTCCTAGGATCTCTCTTTTTGAACCTCAAACCAACCTTCCCTTTCTCCGTGTGACACCCTACTAGAGTTAGGACCACCGACAATCCTCATAATCACAACCCTTAGAACTAAACTCCGAACAATAACATCCACTGAACAATCGATACTCGAATCTTAGTCTTTGTGGGATCGATAATCTATTTATTACTTGACGACATCCGTACACTTGAGGGCATTGAGCGTGAGTATGCACTTCGAGTCCTCGATGGCTCCCGTCGCAAGATTTAAGATCGTGTTCATGTGCATCAAGTATTTGGCGCCGTTGCCGAGGACTGATTGATTTGATATTGAATCAAAAAGTTGATAGTTTGATCGGACTTAGGTTAGATTTATTTACTTGCTTTATTTTTATTTTTATTTTATTTACTTCAGTTTTAGATTTTCAATATCTAGATTAAGTTTAGATTAATTTCAGTAGTTACATTGCATTAACCTTCAGTTTAAATTTTCTGCATTTGATTTAGTATTTGACTAGTTTATTTCCTATTTTTAAGCATTAGGTATACTCCCAATTTAGTAGCTCGATTCTTCGTATGCGTAGATGTTTAGGATCAGAAAATCTGCTTCCGATAGATCCAGAAATCGAAAGAACCTACCATCGTAGGAGAGTTGAACAGAAAGGCATGGAGGATCTAGACGCGTCTATGGTAAACTTAGGTAGCCGACCTTTGCAATACTATGCATCCCCCAGTGCTAGAGGATATAGGCCAAGCATAACTGGATGATCAATCTCAACCAATAACTTTGAACTGAAACCTGTGCTGATACACATGGTCCAACAAAGGCAATTCGAAGGCACTGCAACTGAAGACCCGAATCGGCACCTAGAAACCTTTTTGAAGATATGCTCGACGATGAAACTTAATGGAGTACCAGCTGACGCGATCCGTCTGAGCCTATTCCCGTTCTCACTGTGGGATAAGGCGAAGATATGGTTGTTGGTGCAGTAGGCACCTAAGTCGAACCTGTGTTTTGATTATAGCAAACGATATAAAGTTAAACTTATGTCATTATCTCACGAGCTGAATCGAGTGTGCAGAAGATTGCTAAAGCTGGAGCTGAAGGCTAGCGACACCCGGAGGAAGCCGGGTTGTCGGGCGACACTCGAGTGACTTTGGAGGGAGCCGAAGGAATCGAGTGGAAGGCCGGAAGCAAAAGCGACATGGTAAGTATCGAGGTAAGCTCGTGTGTGCGAGCATAAGTGAGGTCATATCCTCCTTACGGGGATGGTCTTAAGCATAGATCCGACCAAAGACATCCCATCGATGGTCTAGGTCGAGATCGGACGGTCGAAGGCCGTCGAAATAATGTTTTCTTTGAGCTAACTTTGCCTTGCAGCTAGCATCGATCATTGCCCGGCTTGGAGGACTCATTGCCCTTCATCGATCGTATCTCATCGGCCTCGGTGATGCTACCATCATTCAATGATGATGACCATCGATCGTGATGGTCAATGATCGACAGTCAAGGCTTATCACCCCATTTCAAGGAGGTTTTGTGTCCATTTGTGATTGGTTGAAGACTCATTCGATGAGGGCTCAAAGACTATAAAAGGAGGGCTTGTCTTAGGGTTTTCATAAATTAAAAGGCTTCCAAGTGCTTAGATCGCTCAGGACTCTCAGACATCCCTCTGATGAGCCAGGAGGCGGCGACTAGAGCTTCAACCTCCAACCTTTGAAGTCGTCAAGTTGTATTTCAGTTTATTTTTTAGTAAAGCTTTCATTATAACGAGGAGAGAGGGAGTGCCCCTCTACCTCGAGCTTTTGTCATTTTGTGTATCCGTCTAACTCCTACCTCTAACGAGGAGGAGTTCTTTAGTAGTTTGCCCTCCGTACGTGATCAAGGACCACTAGGGCCTTGGAGTAGTAGCCTTCGGCTACGAACCAAGTAAAACCCTTGTGTCTATTGTCTCGCTTGTTTTGTTTTTATCTTCCACAGTGTCTACTCGCATTTTAACGAACGATTTTGAATGAAAAATTTCTATCGCTATTCACCCCCCCCCCCCCCTCTAGCGATCCGCTCGATCCAACAATTGGTATCAGAGCCGGGGGCGCTCAGATTCGGTGCAACCACCAATCGAGCAATTTTCTTTTCGTATTTATTATTTTAAGATTTCTCCCACACTACTAATCCAAGACCAAGTCTTGGTACATAGTTTTTGGTTGTGTTTTTTGCAAGTACTAATCGCCTTCGGAGTACCTCACGATCAAACGAGCATAACTTTTGCTACAAGGGGACTCACGAAACGATCTACCCACCAAATCGAAGCTCTCTGAGAGATCTACACTTCTTACTAAGTTTATCCCCGTAACAAGCTGTTTTCATCCTCAAAAATTGACATTTAGTAGCCTTTCGGGGACATCGAAGGTTGTGAGTACTTACTTTTTATTTAGTTTCTTATTTCTTTGCTTAACTTTCTATTTCTCGTTTGTTTCTTTTTATTTCCCGCACCACTAATCCAAGGCGAAGTCTTGGAACCCTTTTTCGTGTTTTTTGTATTTTTTTGTGCAAGGTTTTCCTTCCAAATGGCCCATCTCGAGGGTTTTAGCACCGTCCGACCTCCGTTTTACAATGGAGATGACTTCCGTTATTGGAAGGGTCGGATGGAATGCTTTCTTAAAACCCAAATAGAGATGTGGATCATAATCCAAACGGGATTCACACTTCCGACTAACGAAGTGGGTGAATCCTTGGATTATGACCAATGGACCATTGCGACAAAAAGACAAGTGGGTGAAGCCGACGCTAAGGCAACTCAAATCCTTCAATGTGGCCTATCCAAGGAGGAGCTAAATCGCGTCGGCCCCTTCATAAGCGCAAAAGATCTTTGGACAAAACTAGTGGAGCTACACGAAGGGACCGATGAAGCCAAGGTATGTAAGCGTGATCTTCTATTCAATAAACTATATAACCTAAAAATGCAGGAACACGAGTCCGCGACGCAACTCCATGCCCGTGTCCAAGACATAGTCAACAACCTACACGCAATCGGGCAAAAGGTCGAAAACCGCGACCTTATAAGGTATGTCCTAAACTCTTTTCCGAGGACTACCTTGTGGGCATCCATGGTCGATGCCTACAAGGTCTCCAAGGATCTTTCTAAACTTAGGTTAGATGAACTTTTTTCTAATTTCGAACTTCATGAGCAGTCTAACTCAGAACCCGAGAAGGGTATAGCACTTTTGCAGGTTCGAGGAAGAAAACCGCAAGCAAGCCACCCCCGAAGGAAGAAGAGGATGAGTCGGATTCGGAGGTCGACTCGGAAATGGAAGCCGAACTAGTCAATCTAGTTCGGAGGATAGTCAAGGGCCGAAAATGAGCCGTCACTCGACCCAACGAAGGTAAGCCTAAAAGTTCAAACATAAGATGTTATGAATGCAACAGGTTTGGACACATTAAGTCCGAGTGTCCAAAACTCAAGAGCAAGGCACCAATACATAAAAAGGCACTCAACGCTACTTGGGAAGAAGCCTCCGAGGAAGAAGACAACGATCGAGTCCTTATGGCTAAACCGGTGGAATCGGAGACGGAGTCGGAACCAGAACCAGAATCAAAAATCGAAGACGAGTCGGACTATGAAACACTATTCAAGACAAGCCACGGATATGCATCCGGTTCAAAAGATACACTCAAGGTAAGTCGGTCTCTTATTACTACTATTTATAGTGCAATTAAGTCTTTAAATAAAAAGTTAGCTAAGTCCAAGTCCAAGGTCGAGACCCTGGTTGAGGAAGTTAAACTCCTCAAACACGAGGTCTCCCTAACCTCTTCGACTAGTCGAGTTCAAGAGAAGGACTCAACTCGAGTTGAAAAACTCGAAGTTGAGAACTCACTCTTGAAAAGTCAAGTCGAAGATCTTAGGAATACGTTGGAAAGGTTTACTTTGGGATCCAAAGGACTTGACCTCCTACTTGGATCGCAAAGGGCCGTGTACAACAAGGTCGGGCTAGGGTTTAGCTCAAACACGACCAATAAGCCGTATATGTCAATCGTAAGTAGACATAGAAAACGTGTCCAAGCATGGGTCCCTAAGACCACCTTGATTTCAAACTTAGGATCAAACCAGTACTGGGTTCCCAAGGACCAAATCCACTATGTGGAGAGACCGAATCGATTCAATGGTCCAGGGGGAGCTAGTACGAAATTTGTTTATGTTTTAACTTAGAAATTGCATGCTTAGGTTTTTATTTAGTTTGATTTTCCTTTTTAGAATGGTTAGATAGGACTATAACTCGTCAATACTTGATAACATAGTACCAGGACGCGGCGAGATGATAGTACGCTAGGAAAGCGAAGTCTTGTGTATTCGGGCTAGATAAGGCGTATCTAGTTCGGTGCACTTGACCGAGCGAAACTAGCTGAAGCTACCTCGCCATATCCTAGACTAGTTAGACCAGGAAGTGGTCTTAGGTGAGTCAAGTCTCTATTTTCCTGAAAATGGCTTTGTCTAAGGAAGTGGTCATTGTTCCGATCAAAGAAGGCCTCTGTGCCTCGCTACGACCTGGAAGCCATGATCTTGAAAAGGTGACTTGATGAGCCTAAGGTCAAATCCGAATCTAACGCAAGGTTGACAAGTGTTTAAGTCATTAAACTTAATTCAACTAAAAAATTGGAAGTCATCTCACAAGAACATATAGGATTAACATGTTTGATCATATAGACATGGGTGAGATGATTTAGGTTAATAATCTTCAACCAATTTTTAATAAATCCAATATCCGATCCAACTACCTTGCGTGTAGGATCAATGGATGTTGGATAGTGGTTGCTCCCGACACATGACCGGGGATCAACTCAAGTTTTCGAAGCTTCGATTCAAACGACAAGGATCGGTAGCCTTCGGAAATAACGGCAAGCTCAAAATCATCAGATCAGGTGATATTGAGCTCAATTCAAATTTTGTTATTCAAAATGTTTTATTAGTAGAAAATTTTCAATATAATTTACTTAGTGTAAGCCAATTGTGTGATAATCACTATAAGGTCATATTTCTAGAAAATGAATGCGTAATTAATACAAACGAAACCTCTAAAACAATTCTTAAAGAGACTAGAAATAACAACATTTACACTATCAACTTAACTAACTCCTCAACTAAGTGTCTTATGACACGGCAAGAGGAATCGTGGTTGTGGCACCGACGACTCGGTCACTCACACCCAAGACTCATCCACAAGATGAGTCAGAGTGATTTAGTCAGAGGTTTGCCTAACCTCAACAACTTGGATAATAAAATATGTAATGCTTGTCAACAAGGTAAACAATCTAGGACACAACATCAACTAACTAGTCAAGAACGAACCAAAAGTGTGCTTAAGCTCCTACACATGGATCTATTTGATTCACACGGAGCTAAGTCACTTAACGGAAGTAAATTCTGTTTAGTCATTATTGATGACTACTCTAGATTTACTTGGGTTAGGTTCATCAAACACAAAAGCGATACCCTAGATCAATTAATCAACCTATTTAAGTTAATAGAAAATCAACAAAGCATTAAAATCAAAAGACTTAGGACTGATCATGGTGGTGAATTCGAAAACCATAGGCTTATAGAATTCTGTAACCTAAATGGATACTACCATGAGTTCTCTTGCCCTAGAACTCCACAATAAAATGGCCTAGTAGAACGTAAAAATAGAACCCTACAAGAAGCCTCTAGGACAATGCTTAATGAGTACAACCTACCCGATAGGTTTTGGGCGGAAGCCGTGAGTACGGCATGCTATGTCCTATATAGGATCCTTATGGTAAAGAGGCACCTTAAGACCTCATACGAGATCTATCACGATAAAATACCTAACATCAAGTACTTTAGGGTATTTGGATGTAAGGTACATATCCTAAACACTAAGGATTACCTAGGGAAATTTACATCCAAAACCACGACCGAAATCTTTCTAGGATACTCGACTACAAGCAGAGCTTATAGAGTATATAACCACGACACCCTTAGAGTCGAGGAGACTATCAATGTAGTATTTGATGAAGGACACGAACCTACAAAACCCCCGGCAACCCCAATTAGCGAGCCGACTCATACTAGACCTAACTCTGATCCGGAGATTAGGTCTAGTGTTAATCCTAACCTAAGTCAACCAAGTCACTCTATCGACCAAGTGATAGATGACTCCAACCAAACTAGAACTCAAACAAGCCATCCTATGGATCAAGTTGTAGACTCAAACCCAAATCCAACTAGGACCCAAACGAATCATCCTATCGATCAAGTGATAGGTGATCCAAGTCTAGGAGTTCGAACTAGAGCCTCATACAGAAACCTTAGTCAAATATCTTTGATTTCTAAAATTGAACCCAAAACTATTGACCAAGCTCTTCTTGATCCCGATTGGGTTATTGCAATGCAAGAAGAGTTGGCTCAATTCACTAGGAACGAAGTATGGGAATTAGTACCACCACCTAAAGATAAAACAATCATTGGAACAAGGTGGGTGTTTAGAAATAAAATTGATGATAAAGGTGAAGTAGTTATAAATAAAGCTAGACTAGTTGCTAAAGGGTTTAGTCAAGTCAAAGGTTTAGATTACGATGAGACCTATGCCCCAGTAGCTAGATTAGAGTCCATTCGAATGCTATTAGCATATGCAGCATATCGAGGATTTAAATTATTTCAAATGGATGTGAAATCTGCATTCTTAAATGGATACATTAAAGAAGAAGTTTACGTTAGTCAACCCCCCGGTTTCAAAAGTTTAGACAAACCCGATCATGTCCTTAGGTTAAAGAAAGCTCTTTATGCACTTAAACAAGCTCCGCGAGCTTAGTACGAGAGACTTTCGATTTATCTTAAGTCCAAAGGATTTAACCAAGGTGTAGTTGACCCAACCCTTTTCGTAAAAACCTTAGGTAAAGACATATTCATAGCCCAAATCTACGTAGATGATATTATTTTCGGAACCACCAACTCAATCCTACTAAATGAGTTCATTTCACTTATGGAAAGTGAATTTGAAATGAATTTAGTAGGCGAGTTAAGTTTCTTCTTAGGTCTACAAATTAAACAAACTAAAGATGGAATATACCTACATCAACGCAAATATACTAGGGAATTAATTAAACGCTTTGGAATGCAAGACGCTAAAATTATTAATACCTCAATGGCAACTAATGTGAATATAGAAGAAGATTTAATCAGAAACTCAATTGATTTAAAATACTATAGGAGCATAATAGGGAGTCTCCTTTACTTAACTGCAAGTCGACCTGATATCCTATTTGCAGTAAGTATGTGTGCAAGGTTCCAAACCGGTGCCAAAGAGTCTCACCTAACTCTAGTCAAGCGTATCCTTAGATATCTAAAGGGTACACTTAATGTCGATATTTGGTACCCTAGATCTACCGAGTTCGAACTAACCGGCTACTCCGATTCGGACTATGCCGGTAGTAAGCTCGATAGAAAGAGCACGAGTGGTTGTTGTCAACTTCTCGGCTCGAGTCTAGTGAGTTGGTGCAGTAGGAAGCAACACTGTGTTGCCTTATCTACCACCGAAGCCGAATACATCACAATGGGTGAGTGTGTCACTCAGCTTCTTTGGATGAAGCACACTCTCCGCGATTTCAAGTTAGACTTTATGAACACAAAACTTCACGTAGATAACATTAGTTCAATTAATCTTACTAAGAATCCAATATGTCACTCTAGGACCAAACATATAGAGGTCAAACACCATTTCATTCGAGAACATGTGGCCAACGGAGCCATACAACTCGAATACGTCGAATCAAAGTCTAACTTAGCAGACCTATTTACTAAACCCCTACCCGAAGCCGAATTTAGTCTATTAAGACGAAAATTGGGCATGTGCGTAGTAGAATAGGAACTTGTAAATTATATTTTCTTACTACTATTTATTAAATTTTTATTTTTATGGAACTAGCATAGGACATACCTTAGATATCATGCACCTATAGATTTAAGGAGCCAATACATCTCACAACACATAGGACTAATGTGTTTGTATACTTAGCCACGTAGATGGGCGTGAGATGTTAGGACCTTACTCCTGGTTCCAGATGTAGAGCTAGTGCATCGCTATGAACCACGGAGTATAATCATACATACTAACTGACTCTAACCAGGACTGGTTGATCTTTCATATCAATCAAGCTAAATATGAGTCGAACATTTTATAGATGAACTTATTTTCAGTATATTATTTTCAAAATAATGTGGAACAATGTTGGACTTTATATTTAACACTTATTTTTGTTTTCCACACACACCCTCACTCTTTTCGATATATGGCAAAAGGGGGAGAAAAATGCCAAAGTTAAGGGGTCAAAATTTTTTTTATAACTTAACTCTTACTTTATATTTAAACCAAAAGTTAACTTTAAGTTTTGAAAACTTATTAAGACCAAGTTAAGATAATTCTTAACTTAAACTTATTTGTGCCATCAACGTTTTACTCATTTTTAATGTTTTACTTAAGGGGGAGAAAGGGCCAAGTTAAGAAGAACTCTTAACTTAAACGTTTTACTAAGGCCAACTTTAAGTAATGTTAAGAAACCCTCAAAGGGGGAGGATTAAGGTCTTTCTTCAAGACTCACCCTCGGTTAAGGGGGAGGTTTCCTCAAGGGGGAATGCTTGAAGAAAATCCTTACTACTCCAACTTAATTTTTTTGTTGTTTGTTTCTAATACACATTATTCTTCATGCATGCTATTTACTTAACTTTGTATGTGGGTTTGCCATAAATCAAAAAGGGGGAGATTGTTGGTGCAGTAGGCACCTAAGTCGAACCTGAGTTTTGATTATAGCAAACGATACAAAGTTAAACTTATGTCGTTATCTCACGAGCTGAATCGAGTGTGCAGAAGATTGCTAAAGCCGAGTCGAAGGCTAGTGA
Source organism: Wurfbainia villosa (assembly GCA_025175895.1). Taxonomy (NCBI): domain Eukaryota; kingdom Viridiplantae; phylum Streptophyta; class Magnoliopsida; order Zingiberales; family Zingiberaceae; genus Wurfbainia; species Wurfbainia villosa. The sequence goes on from CM045994.1 coordinate 103,570,069, forward strand.
CACCGGAGGAAGCCGTGAGGACACACTCGAGTGACTTCAGAGGGAGCCGAAGGAATCGAGTGGAAGGCCGGAAGCAAAAGCGACATGGTAAGTATCGAGGTAAGCTCGTGTGTGCGAGCGTAAGTGAGGTCGTATCCTCCTTACGGGGATGGTCTTAAGCGTAGATCCGACCAAAGACATCCCATCGATGGTCTAGGTCGAGATTGGATGGTCGAAGGCCGTCGAAATAATGTTTTCTTTGA